>CM053772.1:94471093-94645679 GCA_028658325.1 Potorous gilbertii | reverse complement strand
GGAAGAATCCATATAGAAAGAGGGATGATATTTTAAAGAAATGTAGGTAAAAGTCAGAAAACTGAGCATGATAGATTCACCCATCAGATGTAGAACCTGAAATACTAAATCTTAAAAAAAGTTATTTTCATCTTCAAGGGGCAAACAAGAGTAGTATCTCAAAAGGAGGAGGAGGATGCTAAGTATCTCAGGAAAACTCCTTCCTACTTCATTCCAAGCCTGAAATTAAATTGAATTCAAATCAATGAATAATCATTAGAGCTTTATTACCATATGTGTGATTGAAAAAATAATACAGTGACTTAGGTTAGAGGCAGTTAGATGTTAGAATGGATCTGGACCCAGAGTCAGGAAGGGCTGCATTCAAGTCTTGCCCCATGCAGATGTCTGAAATGGGGTGAGTCATTTCATCTCTCTGCGACTCAGTTTCCTCATATGTAAAATCTAACATCACTTAAGTCACAATATTGTTGTGAGGACCAAATGAGATAACATATTTGAAAAGAGCTTTGCCAACCTTAAAATGCTCCATTAAAGTTATCCTCCTCCACCTCACCATCCTTATTGTGTTCCTGTTGTTATCAGAACAGTCCAGTTTGAAAATAGGTCCTGTGATCCTGGCCAGGTCATTTCATCTCTCCGAGCCTCAGTTTCCCTATTTATAGAATGGGAATAATGCTGCTCTAGGTACAGCTAGGCAGCAAGATAGATAGAAGACATGGACTCTGGAAGCCCCAAGTTCAAAACCTCTCCCAGACACCTCTAATACTAGCTACATGACCCTGAACAAATTATTAACTTCTCTCAATCTCAGTTCATTTATCCATAAAATGGAGATAGCACATACACAGAGTTATTATGAGAATCAAACAAAATAATACATGTCCAGCATTATATAATTATATATAAAGCTTTATATAATATTATTATTAACTATCTTATAAGGTTGATATGAGGAAAATACTTTGAACACCTTAGAGTACATGTAAACGTGGATTACAACTGCTATCCCAGGACCAAGGGAGATGATCATTAAGAATGAAAAGAACTGGGGATGGTTTTATGGACAAGGTGGCAGATGAATTGGGTTTTGAAGGATGGGTAAGTCAACAGGCAAAGGGAAGAAGAGCCAGGTACAGGAAGCAACATGAGGCAAAATTGTGGAGATACCAAAATGCAGGGAATGTTTAGTTAACTGAGATTGTTTCAGGCACAAAATACATAAAGGAAAGTGCCATAAAATAAACCTCAAAAAGTATGATCATGCTCAATTTTGGAGGACTTTAAATACCAGGCAAAGGAATTCAGACTTTGTCAAGGAAGCAAAAGGAAGCTAGTTCTTTTTTTATTTTTTTCAACAAGGAATCTAACCAGATCTATAAAGATTTGTCTCACAGAGATCCAAAAAATGTTTTGGAGAGGGAAGAGAGTGAAGGGGGAAGACCTTTTAATAGGTATTCAGATAGTCTGGATGGATTGCCATGAGGGCCAGGACTGAGGATGATGTCGGAGGATAAAGAGAAAAGAAAGAATTTAAGAGATGTCGCTGGAATGACAGGATTAAAGGATTTTAGATTCAGGGCTGAAAGAGAGTCTAAATAAAATACAATCTAGCTCCCTCATTTTATGGGTGAAGAAAAAGAAAACTTTAGTGACATATTCAAGGTCACACAGGTAGCAGCAAATTGGGAATTTGAAAGTAGTATGAAAGAAAATGGAGAGAGAAGAGTCAGAGATAAACCCAAGGTAACAAACTTGGGAAATGGGATAAATAATACAGAAAAAACTTTTTTTTTAAATTTCACAGAAAAGAAACAGAAATAGGTTTAAGAAATAAACTTGAGTTTTGAACTATTGTGTATACTTCTAGCAGGATGTCCAGATGGAAATGTCTTGGGAGCAGATTAAGAAGTAGACCACTTAAAAGAATCATCAAGACTGGAAATAATAGAGCTTGGAGTCAACTGTATAGATGTGATCATCGAAACTGTGGAAGTGAATGAGATTTCCAAGGGAGACAAAAATCAGCAAACACTACAAATAGGAGTTTGATTTATCGTTCTAATGTTTGTCTACACTTGAAAAAGTTATAAAGTAAATGGTAAGCGTGCAGATTAAACTTAAGTGTGTGTCCCATTCATTTTTCCCTGAGAGCTGATTGTTAAAAATTTCCCAGCATACCACTGCAAAGTCAAGTATAAACTCTTCAGTTCAACTTTTAAAGCTCTACACTGAAAAAATAAAAATTAAAAAAATAAAGCCCTACACTGATTTCACTTTATCTTCCCAATCTCACTGGACACCACCAACCCTACTGCAATCTGCAATCCTCCTTTCTGTCCCTTCCATGACCCTCCATCTCCCATATCTTCCTGCTTTTACTTTGGCTCTTCCTCATACTGGAAATGCACTTCCTCCTTATCCCCACTTCACAGAGTCCTTCTCTGTCTTTAAGACCCTGTGATAAAATGATCTCCAACATTCTATGCTATTTCATGACCTGGGGAAAATAGAATCAAATATAATATAGGACTGGGGGAAGGGATGACATTAAAATAGACACGGCCCTGGTTTTCTGTCTATCTGAATAAAGATCAGACTTCTGTAACTAAATTTTCTCTTTACTTCCTATTTGAATTCCCCTGAGGTTTCCATGTTGTAATTAACAGTAAAACAAAACAAAGGAAAAACGAAACCGTGAAGAAGCTATGTGGCCATATTTCAGAGAAAAGAAAAGGCAATAATATACCCTTAATGTTGAAGTGAAAAGAGAGCCGAATTGGGTGAGAATGATGGGACTTGGATATCCAACTCCTACCAGTACCTTTTGTGAACATGGAAAAATCATTCCCTCTACCCTTCTTCTATCAAATGATAAAGCCATCATTTAGTGGACAAACATTACTGTTCTATGTAATGAGGCATCTGGTCATCATTTCCCTCAAGACAGTCAATCTTGAGGGTCCTGAGGATTCTTTAGACAGAATCTCATAAAATTAGATCCAACAAGTCCACCCCTTCAATAAATTTTTAATACCCTCTACATTAACAGTCTTGCTGCTAGACTTTGCTGCTGAAGAAAAATATCCTCACATAAATCATTTGTCTTGTAGCTATCTCCTTCTGTTCTATCTCCTCTACCCACAATCCCCTGTAAAAAGAAACCAGTTCACTTTCATTACTCTAAACCCAAAGGACAATGTATCATCAAACTTCTCAATAGAACACTGTTTCATAAAAACCTTAATGAAGACTTTTTGTCAACTCTTTGCCAGTATCTAAAATTTGAATATTCTTGTCTTTAAAAAATTTGAATATATATTTTTCTTCCATAAAAACTATTAAAAATATGTCATAAAATGAAGGTGCCTGGAACAGGCTGCAACAAATTGTGAACCAAGATGAAAAATGGAGTGAAGAATGCCTTCAAAGTAAAATAACACTAGAAAGAGAGATGAGCTGATAGTGTAATGAAAGTGAGGGATCAGTGATTGACAGCCCAAATGTTTTAAGGTCAAGACAAGTCAGAAGACTGGCTGAACCAACCATGATGAACTTAAGGAAGGACACACATGTCACACAGACAACAGTAATGGAGGGGCATCATCTTGCGGAGAATGTCTAGAGCATTGAGGTCAAAGATGACTTTCCATACACTCTGCATGCATCTTTTGTGTACCATTTTATTTACATTAGAATGTAAGCTTCTTGAGGGAAGGGACTACTTTTGCTTTTCCTTGTAGCTCCAACACTCAGCATAGTATCTAACACACAGTATACCCCTCATAAATGCTTGCTTAATTACTGGAGTTAGTATATACAATAAAGTGTTCCATGCACTGAATAAATAACTAGCAAAATATTTTAATTAATTGACCAGTTAATTAATTTGAAAGTATTTCTTAAATTTGTATCACTATTCCTGAATGGTGCCAGATACTCACTGAACCTGTTTCTTCATCAAGAAAATCAGGGGGGTTGGACTAATCATTTCTATGGTCTTTTGCAGCTTAAAGGCTATGCACTTATGATTTTCTACTTAAGTCACTCATAATATGCACTAATGGAAGAAGTCTGCCATTTATTTCAGAATCCAGAATTTATACGTTTGCATCAAGATCAGACTTCTGTAACTGATTTTCCTCTTTCCCTCTTATTTGTAACATCCTGTAGATTTCTCTATTGTGATTAACAGGAGAGAGGGAGAGAAGAGGGAGAAAGACAGAGACAGAGAGACAGACACACAGACACAGAAAGACACACACACACACACACACACACACATACACAGAGGAAAAAGAAAATCCTAATGGAGATGTGTGGCTTTATTTCAGAACTCAGACAAGGAGATACCACATCCTTAAATGCTGAAGTGAAAAGAGCTGGATTGGGTGAAAATCATGAGGCTTGGATGCCCAACTACTACCAGGTAGTTGATGGCTGTTATAGAATAAGACTACTATTACAGTATAAAAAACCCTCGATGTGAATCACAGAAAAGCCTAATTTTCTAAAACTGGATGTTATTTTGGGCACTAGATGTATAAAATCTGAAGACCTCAGACAGACATTTCAAAAAATTTCCCAGTTCCTAACCAGTTGTCTACTGGCCTTCTGATTTTCTCATCTTAAGTTTACTTAGCTAAAACCATCCATATACCTATGTTATATTGCTTGAGTTGCCTTCTTATTTCAGGTGAAACCTGGCACAAAGCACCTGGAAAAATGCCTCTAATCTAAAGGTTAATTAATTCATAATTCCCTTTTAGATGTCTTAGAGTAAGAAATGTTTCAATATTAATGAACATAGCTGCAGGTAACAGGCAACATTCCCTTGCCTTGAGAATTGGCCTATTATTTTTAGTCTAAACTGATACTAGTTTTTGATTTGTAGAAACACTTTGAAAATGAATTTTTGCACCATCTTTTAATTCTCCCCAGTCTGCCAAGTCTTTTATAATACAAAAACTCAAGGGACTGACTGGCTTAAAGCCCTTCAGCTCTTCATGTCACTAATGGTACCGTCTAATCCATTTGAAGCTGTCACCACTGCATCTTTCTAGAGTATGAAGTTCAGGAGGAAAGCATTACAGACCATTTCACTGTGTGCCTGTTTCAAATATCTCAAGAAACATCATTATCTTGTTATGCTTGTAGTTAACAAAATAGGAGTTGTATACAAATGGAAAAAGAATACATTCTCACTTGGTCTATGGAAAAAGTTCCCAACAAAAATAGCTTTCATTATCTTATGATATTTTCAGGTTTTTGAGCTTTTGGGGCATTTATTAGCACTCGGGTCAAACAGAAATGGAAAATAAATACAACTGTAAGTAATTGTACATACTAATGAGGAGAAGAAAAAGCAGAGGTATAAAAAGTCCATCTAAAACTTTCATTTTAACTTAAAATATCAAACTTCATCTTAGAATCTCAGAGTTTGGATGGGTTTGGTATCGTGTAGTCTATATCTTAACTGAATCTTCAGTCAAAGAGCTGCACTTGAGGACCTAGAGGGCCACATGTTCCCCACACCTACTGGCTAAAGCATGAATCAGTAAAAGCATGGAACCAGTAGAATGTTAGCTCCTTATTTTTTCTTTGTATTCCTACTGCCTGGAACAGAGTGGGTACTTAATTACATACACTATTATTATATACATTAATGAATCCTTAATTGAATTAAAATATATCTTTCTTCCACTGATGTCTGATAATAAAGGCCAACTTCTACTTGGCCAACACATAAAATGCTTAGATATTTTCAATTTCTGACCTCCCTGATCCTCTTATGAAGATACAAAGAGCTATCCAAGACAGTACATGACTAGAAAGGAAACTTGTTACTGCTTTCCTTTTGAAAGCTTCTGGAGAGGCAGTGTGGTATCAAAGGGACAGTGTAGTGCAAAGGATAGAGTACGTGGAGTCAGAACAGACCTAGTTTCAAATTCTACCTCAAGCTTTTATGTGGTGCTGGGCAGATCATCTGTCTCTGCACGTCACTTTTTTCACCTATAAAATGAGGAGGTGGGATTTGAAGACCTCGCAAAATCACTTTCAGATCTAAATTTATGTTACTCTGAAAATGACCAGTGATTATGAATTTGTAGTGACAATGCACCTCACATACAAAAGACTATAAGTCACTTTATAGGGATCTACTTTCTACCTCCCCCATGCTTCCTTTCAGGGATGGAGGACTATGGACATGAAACAATGTTAGTCAACCAGTTGATAAACATTAATTAAATGTCTACTATGCATCAGACACTGTGTTACATGCTGGGGAAACAAAGAAAGGCAAAAGACAGTCCCCACCCTCAAGGAGCTCATAATCTCATGGGGGAAACAACAAATGCAAACAAATATGTGCAAATAAGCTCTTTACAAGATGAGTAGGAAATAATTAACAGAGAGAGACAGAACTAGAGTTGAGGGGTTGGGGAAGACTTCTTATAGAAAACAGGATTTTAGTTGGAACTTAAAAGAAGCCAGGAAGGGGAGACAAGGAGGCTAGGACTGCAGGTATAGGGGAGAGCCAGAGAAAATACCCAGATGAGAGGTATAATGTTTTGTTTGTGGAATACCCAAGAGGCCAATATCGCTAGATTAAAGAGTATGTGGCAGGGAGTAAGGTGTAAGAAAGTTGGAAAGGTAGGAGGAATTTGGGTTATGAATGACTTTGAATGCCAAACAAAGGAATATATATTTGATCCTGGAAGCAACAGGGAGTCACTGGAGTTTTACTGAGTAGGAGGAGTGATATGATCAGATGTGCACTTTAGGAAAATCACTTCAGCAGCTGGAGGGAGGACAGATTGGTGTGGAAAGAGACTTGAGGCAGACAAACTATTGCAATCAACCAGGCATGAAGTGATGAGGCCCAGTACCAAGGTGGTGGTGATGGTGGAAGAGGAAAGAAGAGGGCACATTAGAGATATGCTGCAAAGGTGGAATCAACAAATCTTGGCAACAGATAGGAAATGTGGTTGAGAAATAGTGAGGAGTTGAGGATGACGCCTAGGTTGAGAAACTGAGGGACTGGGAGGATGATGTTGCCCTCTATGGTAATAGGGAAGGTAAAAGTGGGGGAGCCTTTAGGGAGAGAGATATCATATTGGGTTTTAGATGTCTACTGGATATTCAGTTCAAGATTTCTGAAAGGTAATTGGAGATGCAAGATTGGAGGTCAGCTGAGAGATTAGGGAAGGAGAGGCAGACTTGAGAATCATCAGCATAGAGATGTAGTTATATACAAGGGAGCTGATGGGATTACCTAGTGAAGAAATATAGAAGGAAAAGAGAGGTCACAGGACAAAGATCCCAAAGGAGGGTGGAGAAAAGACTGGAGACCAAGTACAGAATGAGAAGGGAGAAACATATTCAGATGATCAGATGGGAGGGCCTTTCCCCCTGTAAATGGTGGTGATTAGGCAGGAAAAGACAGAAGGAGAAAGAAGTTGAAGCTGAAGGGTAGGAGAAAGAAATGCCATCCCCCATCAACTTTCATCTACCACTTCCCTCAAGAGACAGATGCAGGAAGAAAGTTTGGATTTGAACCTAAATTTTCTGACTTCAAGTCCATTGCCCTGTATGATATTTCTCACAAGTTTTCCCCTTCCTAGAAAACTGACTTTCTTTCCATCATTCCAAGTCCTACCAATGTTAAAAGTCCCAACAGAAATCTTTTCTTCACTTCTTCTTCCTAACTCAGCCTGAAGGACTCTCTCCCTCTTATAAACATCTATGGGTTGCTTTGCCCCTAGACCACCAATTGAGATTGATATTTAGTTAAGCTCAGAATCACAGATTTAGAGCTAGAAAGAAACTTTAATGACATTAAGTTCAACTTCCTCAATTTATAGAAGAAGAAACTGAGGCTCACTGAGGTCGAGTCATGCACACATCCAGGGACACAAAGCTAATCAATGTCTAATGGCAAAATCTGATCTCAGGTCCATCCATTGTATATTTTCAAGTATGTGTATTATATTTTCCCCAATTGAATTTTAAGTTCCTGGGCTTTTAAGGGAGCATGGTTAGCACTTCTTCGTTGTTCCCACAGTGTTTCCTATCAGGTCCTAAACACTGCATGTACTCAATGAGTATTGATCGATAGGGTTCCTGAACTCATTAAATGGCAGTTTTCAGTCCTAACAGATACTTGAGAGATACACATTCTCTTCCATGATAGAAAGCTGCTATGTCCCCAGGGTGTATAATTTTTCAACCAACATTCCCTTTAAAGTAATCAAATACACAAGGCACGAAGGGAAGCTCAGAGAGACATCAGAAATACTAGAAACAACTCAGTCAAATGCAAACAGATAACTAACTGGAGGACTCTTCTAGAGTTATTAAGTGTTAGTATTCATTCAGACGAATATATAGATTAGACAGTAACAGAAGCATAATCTCATCAATTTGGGTTCTGGGCCTGTACCTTCTGATCCTGTGTGATCCTTTTCTTTGACAATTCATAGATTCTTATCTATTCTTTTCCATTGATTGACTCTATCCTCTATGGAAAACTTTCCTCCAAGTCTTTTATATTCTCTGAGTACCAAGACAGTATTTGCTAACCCCTGTTCTAATTTTCACATTGTGACTGGGCTACCTACTATAACATTTCTTTTTCTTTTTTTAAAAAAAATTTTCTTGTGTCATGGCTAATATTTATTAAATATTATGTTTTTGATCAAACACTGAATTTTCTCAATATATTGTGTTTGAGTTCTTACATAGGTGGATATTGTCTAAGTTTTGTTGCACTCAATGGAAATCTAATATAAGTAGGTGAAACTGCAATGTAAGAAAGTATCAGAAAGATGGATGTGTATTGAGTATAACTTGTTTCTTAGGCTGTGCATGATGAAATTTTTTTATCATTTCTAATGCAAAAGCTATAGTTATCGATATGTTGTAGCCTCCGTATATGCTGCCATCCATTGTTTTTGATTCTGAATTATCTCTGGAGTCAGAAGTCTTCAAATGTAGCCTCTGAAACCTAGAGTTTTTGTGGCCTTAGAGGAGCCAATTCCCATCCATAGACCTTAGGTCTACATATGTCAAATGAGGAGATGAGACTAGGTGTTCTCTATGATTTTTTTCCTGCTTTAGATCTATGGATTCAAGGTTCCTCTGCCTTGGAATTTTGACAAACACTAGATATAATACTTGTGAGAAGCTGTATGGTACAGCAGCTGGAAGATTGGTCTTCTAATCCAAAATACTCAAGTTTGAGCCTCACTTCTGGGCAATAACTATGGACCAGTCATGTAATCTTTCAGCATCCCCCTTAGATTCTCTAAGACTATAAATTATTGGCAATTTGCAAATCTACATGAGCGGAGGGATTGTCCACTAGGAGTCCTTCCTCCCTCAAACAAATGAAATCATTGGTCTGAGTATATGAAATAGGCCTTGGCCTAAAGGAGCCAAGGTCTCCCATTGCATCCTGGATCATCTCCAGTCATCCTGATGAATATCTAGTCACTGGATGCAGATGACTCTGGAGTAGAAGTGAGGATGGTGACCTGCACAGCCCTCCCTCACTCAAAACAAAGTCAAGTGCAAGTCATGTCATCATTTCTCTGATGGCATGTGGTCCTTCTTTGTCAACGAAGGACGAACACAACAACAACTCCTAAGAAGTAGCTTAGCATTTCAAAATATTGAAGCCTTAAAGTCCAATTTATCAAACTATTCTCATTCCAAAGCAATAATAATATGAAATCTAGGAAACACAGGATTTTACAGCTAGAAGGGACCTTAAAAATCACCTAATCCAAGGGTTCTTAACATTTTTTATGTCTGGTACCTTCCATTTGTCAACCTGATGAAGCCCATAGAAACCTTAGAATAATGTCTTTAAAAGCATAAAATAAACTATATACAATTACAAATGAAATCACTTTGACTGAAATACATATATCCATCTATCTATCCATCCTGTCTATCTGTCCATTCATCCAGTCTGTCTATCTATTTATCTATACACATTTTGTACACATATATATTTTAAAGTTTATGGACCCTAGATTAAGAAACTTAATCTAGTAAATCCAATCCATTCACTTTACAGATGAGGAAAACAAGAACCTGAGTGATTTAATAGTTTGCCCAATGTCACACAACACAACAACATTACTACCTATATTGTATATGAACTCTAAGCTCTCTTCCATCTCTAAATCCTATGATAGGAGGAAAAGCCATGATTCAAACCTAGGTTTTATGACTCCTAATTTAATGATCTTCCCATAATACTACACACATCACATCTGAACACAAACCAACATTCTTAAATAGTTTGTAATATAACAGCAAGGCTGGGCAAAATTGAAATTCGATTGTTGTTCAGTTGTGTGCAATTCTTTGTGACTTCATTTGGGATTTTCTTGGCAAGGATATTGGAATGCTTTGCTATTTCCTTTCCCAGCTCATTTTACAGATGAGGAAAGTGAGGCAAGTGACTTGCCTAGAGTTATATAAGTGTTTGAGGCCAGATTTGAATTCATAAAGATGAGTTCATTTAAATCGTATTCTTTCTTCAAAGTGCAGGTAAAATCCCTCTTCTTCTATGACTGACTATCCCAGTCCTATGAATTTATTCCATTTATTTTACATATTACCTGATTGTCACTTACTGATAAACTGCCTCTTGATGTGTCTCCTAGTGCCTTGCTTTGTTATTTAATACTTGGAACTATTATTTAACTTTTGTGTCTTGTCTCTCTAACTCGATTTTCACAACCATACAAACTGGGGAGAATGAAAGGAAGTGTAAAGAAGAACCCATTTAAAACCTGCATTTTATCCATTGGTTAAAAATTCTTAAAATTCAGAATCTTAAGACTTAAAAGTGATCTAGGCACCAACCTGACATATGAATTCTTTCTACCACATCTTCCTCCGATAATCCTTGATTAGAAAAAGAAAATAACTACCAAAAAGTGAAGTTACTTGGACACTTTGTAGTTATAATTTGTCCCCTTCACAGAAATAAGTATATAGTATATTCTCAATAAATGCCTGTTCTGTTAATGGAGAAAAAAGTTTTTATTAAATTGGCCATATAATAATTTGTCTTCATCACTTTGATGAATACCCCTTACTTGGATAAACCAAAGGGGAACTTGGTTTAATATTTCATGACTTTTGCACTGAAAGGCATCTGGTAACATGGTAAAAGATGAGTTTTCTGTGGAGAATTAATAGTTCAATACATAATGACTGAGAAGGTCACCTATGGAATCCACAAGACCATTTCCATTAACATCTGGACCTTTCTTCTTCATCTGTCAAGTAAGGCCTATTACTACTGAACCTGGTAAACCCACAGTCCAAGGAATAAGCAAATTGAGATTTTTTTTTGACCAAGGACTAGCCTAACCTACATAATAAGCCATTAAGGACTGCAAAGCTATCCATAGGTAAGCAAAGAAAATAATTTGTGCTTATTAAAATTTTGAAATTACTGTGATTATAACAAAAATATCTTTCCAAATTCCAGCAACACATAGAATTTATATTTACATACAAATATATATGTATATATATATCTTTAATTATTTAACATTCCTTATCTGCTAAATAGACTATTCTACATGCTAAAGTAACTGGATTAGCATATATTTATTTGGACTATTTTTTTATGTTTTATTAAAAAACTAAGACTGGAAAAATGTATTTTCTAGAAAACAATGACAAGGTAAAACATAAATGGAAAGTATTATAATTTATTAGCTAAAGCCATACATACATACATGAGTGTATTTATCTATATGTGTATATATATATATATATATATATATATGTATATGTGTGTGTGTATATATAGGCATATACATACACATGTATACATATATTGTATCTCAATAGCTAGCTAGTAGAGAATAATTATTAAATCATACAATATTAATTATTAGTATTATTCTAGTATAGGTAATATTTAATAAAGATATATCTGTATTATAGATATATCTCTGATATATAGATATCTATAGCTATCTATCTACCACCAGTATTTCCATTACCTACGTTTCACAAGTCTTTTGGATTTATAGATCATAGAATCCTAGTTTGTAACTAGAAGCAGCCTTAGAGACTATCTAGTTTAGTGTTATTGGATTTTTTTTGTTTTTTTTTTTTTACAAATTAGGAAACAAAGACCCAGGAAACTTAAAGGGTTGGTAAGTCAGTAAGTACTGATTAAGTACTCACTTGGTGCCAGGTACTGTACTAAAATCTGCAGATACAAAGAAAGGTAAAAAGAGTCATTTCCCTCAATGAGCTTACATTTTAATCCAGGAGCCAAAATGTAATGAGATCTATCTAAGACATATAACCTAGAGGGAAGTATCAGAGGCAGAATTTTTACCATTCTTTCCGACCTCCAGCCTATAACACTATCCACCATGCCAAAATGTCTCTCACATATTTATATTTATACACCTATACATATTTGTACTGAAAAAGAAAAAGCATTCTCACTCTTTTCTAGGACATGAAGAGAACGATTCTTGGGGCTAAAGTCATTTGTTCTTGATTTCAACCAGGCTGAATTAACCAATAGGTCATTAACCCCTGGAACTGAAATAAGCATTATAATGGAAATACTGGCAGCAACTCTTCTAATAAAAGGAGAATGAGGAAATGAGGTGAAGAGAAGGTAGAATGAATTGATCAACCAAAAAATTCTCATGTAGAAACATAAAATATGAAAGAAGGAACATTCAGATCCTGTGTAATGGTCTAATAGAATAATTCCTCAGTCTTATATTGAAGCATCAAAGACTTCCATAGTCAAGTATGCATGAAGGCTGCTACTGATGAACCCCAGAAAGGAGAATTTTTTCTCCCTCTCCTGCCACCTTGGGATGTGTCATTCCTTACAGTGAAGAAAAGTTACACGTTTCTTTTTAAGAGCTTAACTTATAACCTTAACCTAACAAATGCTACTTTAAGAATTTTATATTAGAAAATTCATTCATTCTTCATCCGAATCAGCAAATCAAATCAATAAACATGCATCAATAATCACCAGAAACTTGATAAATGGGAGCATTAACTAAGAAACAGGGAAATTGAAGTAAAAATGGCCAGAGGCAGTCTATCTGAAGTAAGGCTTCAGTAATTCCCAGGAAAGCTTTGGACCAAATCCTCTTTTTGGTCATGAACTGGACCTCCTCACGTACCATGGCAACATCTTCCCAAGTCATTCACACACAGCGTGGCATGTAGCAGGTATTTATTAAAAATTTGTTGACGGATTGCCTGGCGAAGGGAGAATTCAGTCACAGGTCTTTAACACCACTGAAGCAAAGAAAAACTGAAGATATTAAAGACACTGGCAAATGATAAACATCCATTGTTTTACAATTGTTTGCCTTATCTAACTAGTTAGGTGTCTCAGTGGATAGAGTGGTGGTTCAGGAAGATCTGAGTTCAAATCTAGCTTCAGACACTTACAAGCTGTGTGACCCTGGACAAGTTTCTTAACCTCTGTTTACCTTAATCTACTAGAGAAGGAAATATCTCCAGTATCTTTGACAAGAAAACCTCATGGACAATATGATCCACAAGGTCACAAGAGTCAGACACAACTGAATGACAATAGCAGTAGCTGTCATTTACCCACATCCATGCATCTGTTCACGTGTCTCTCCACCAATCTAATCACACACTCACTATGTAGATGGTTTAGGAAAATGTTGCTATAATAAGTGAGGTGCTCCAGTTTGTGATTCTTAAATTCTATTTTTTTTGAGAAGAAAAACAATGAGAAATTCTGACTCTCCATTAAAGAAGGTCGCAACAGGAAATTCCAAATATTAACCTACGTACATTAATAATGAACAGCTGATATAATGTGGTAAGTACCAGGCTTGAAACCATGAAGGCTGATCTTCCTGAGTTCAAATCTACCTCAGACACTTACTAGCTGTGTGACTCTGGGCAAGTCACTTCAACCTGTTTGCCTCAGTTTCCTCATCTGTCAAATGAGGTGGAGATGGAAATGTTAAACCATCCCAGTATCTTTGCCAAGAAAACATCGAATGGGGTCACAAAGTCAGACACAACTAACACAGTTCAACAACCACAAAATCTAGCCATGAGGTAAATAGGATGGTCTGCAGTTAGGATTGGGGCAAATGACAGAGGCAGGCATATACTGTCCCTTTTTGTGTACTTTTGTGTACTTCTGAATTTAAGGGTAGACCTTGTCAAAAAAGTAAGACAGCAGAGTATGGAGTAACTTGAGAAATATAGAAATCAGGCAACCAAGAGACAAGGATCAGATAGTGCAGTGAAAGTAAGTGTGTGCATTAGGAAACAGTGGATGCGCAAGAACTTGGGGTAAAGGATATCAACCCTAAGAAATGGCATGGAATTTCTGAAAGTCTATTAATCAATACCAAGTTGTTTATTTGCAATGTAAACAGGGTGGTCTTATGGAAAAAGCCCTGGATGAGGAGTCAGGAGACCTGGTTTTTTACCCTAACTCTGCCATGAAGTAACTGGGAAACTGAACAAGTGTTTTTTGTTTTGTTTTGTTTTCCCTTCCCTGGGCTTTAGTTTCTTCCTCTCTAAACTTGGACAATTGAACTAGATGATTTCTAAGGGTCATTCCATCTCCCAGTGCTGCTACTCAAATGCTTTTACCACCATATAGAGATTTGTGCAAGGGTTCATGGGTATTTAAAAAGACATGGTAAGTTAATGGATATAAAGCAAGGGGTATCATTTTTCTGAAACTGATGAAATAGTAGCCTGAAATGAAGTGACTGAGCAGGTACTAAATCTCTATTCCAGTGAAGACTGCTAGACAACTCAGGAACAGATTAATTCCTTCCTCATGCACCCAACTAAAATTTTAAATGCTTGTGATATACCCATTGCAAAAGGTTTCTGTATTCCTCCAAGGTCAATGGCATCTCACCAATGCAGGGAAGTTTATGCCCTAGGGAATACAACTTCCCTGAGTGAAGGGAACAGAGTCTATTATTCTCATATTTTCACCTCAGGCTAAGTTTAATATTTGGCTCCAGCAGGGGAATCTTTCTTACGTAGTCTCCAGTTCCTACATTATTTTTCATGGCACTCAGATTCTTGGAATTACTCCAAAAGAGCAGGAGCCAACCTTACAATTCTGGGAAAAAGTCTAGTAGCACACTCGGCTAACCTCCAGTCTCGTCAACATTCCCCCTAAGGAAGTCATACAAAATTGGAAAGTTAGACTTTCTTCCCTCCCTAACATGTGACAATACCTGCTCTCTGAGAAAAAAAAAGAAAGGATAAAAATGTAAAATATGAGACATGAAAGAAAAATAGGAGAAACAATCATTTGATGATAACATAACAATTATGAAATACTACACTTTTCCAACTACATGAGCAACAGTTGAATTACTTCCTTTGCTTAATTAGTAGCCTGAAAAGAAGTGAGAGAACAGAAACTATATTATATGCCTAAAGGTTCTAAATCACTATTCCAAAGAAAAAACCACCAAACAACTCAAGAACAGACAATTCCTCTCCAGTATGCCCAGTTGAAATTTCCAAATAGTTGTAACGTACTTATGGCAAAGAGTTTCTATTTTCCTCCAGTCAATGACATCTCACCAACGTAGGGAAGTTTATACTCTAAGGAATATAACTTCCTTTGGTAAGGTGAAGACCAGTCAAGATAAAAGTTGTAGAAAGAGAATCCCACTTAAATAATTACCTTCTTCATATCCAATTTGTCATAATAATTCTAAGTGGTATAGGGGATGGAATGTGGGACAAGGAGACAAGACAACCTGAGTTCAAATGTGACCTCAGACATTTAATAGCTATATGACCCTACACAATAAAGCTAATAACAGTACTTACATCCCAGAGCTGTTGTGAGGATAAAATGTGATAACATTTGTAAAGTTCTTTACAAACCTTAAAGTATTATATAAATGCAGGCTATTATTATTAAACACAATTTATTTGTTCTCATTCTGACTGTCGGTATATATTAGCAATGCTTTGCCCATGTGGCTACCACACATTATTTAGAATTGCAAAAGCTGCCTGCAGCGAACAAACTTAATGATGAAGATATTTCACAGTGAAACTAACAAAAAGTCAGAAACTTATTGCCTCAAAAGATCTGTTTTCTCATCACCGTGGGCACTGCGTATGAAAGAGTTGAAAGAGAAAGACAATCTGGTATAGGACACTGGACTTACAATCAAGTAGACCTGGGTTGGAATGTCATCTCCGAGCTTACTAACTGTATGACCCTGGTCTCAATACTCTCTGAGCCTGTTTTCTCATTGGTAAAATGGAGATAACGGTGGTACCCATCTCAGGGTCGTAAGTGAAAGACAAATGAGACAATCTATGTATATCACTTTATGAATCTTCAGTCACTACCTCTGGGGACTTTTTGATTATTCCTCAGATAATAACTGTACAGCACATAAAGAAACATCTCACGATTATATTAGAGCCAAACAATCATCATTTAGCAACCAATTTTCTAGTGATCACCCTCTAGGAATTTTGAGGGTCTGATCCTGAGAATTTAGAAGACCAATGTGGATCTTTCCTGCAGTGTTCCTCATTGGAGAATTCCCTTTTTCCCAACCTCCCCAGGTGGAGTAGGCTTCAGCTCCTTGCCCAAACAGTGACCACACTGAGTACACGATTCAAATCTCTTGACTCCTAGCCTAGTATGCAGACTTTCTGAGCTTCCTATGGGCCATGACTATTTCGGAAGGAAGAAGCCATCCTCTTCTGTAGAACATCACACTGTGCAGAAATCTTGCCCTTTCACATTTGTGACAGTCTGCGAATACATTGTATAACTATTAATTATCTTATGTAAATGAACAAAGAAACCACACAGAACAGTCCTATACTACAGTAAAACAACAGATCTTGATATTTTAATGACTCCTTTTGCTAAAACATTGTAATTTTGAGACTTATTAAAATGATATTTTGCCCACAGGTACTTAGAAACTGTGATGTAATCTTTTATTTATTATGGCCCTGTGCTTTCATTAATGGATGGAACTTTCAGTGAGGAAAATCCCTCTACTAGTAAAGATCAGAGACTCCTTTATGACTTAATATAGTTCTGGTGGAATACCTGGGAATACTGAAAGGCTGTTACCCAGCATTTATATAGAGATTTAAGGTTTGAAAAGCTCTCTGCAAGTATTATCTCATTTTACCCTCATAGTAATCTGGTAGGGGTAGAGGTTACATATAAGGAAACTGAGGTATACAAAGGTTAAGAGACCTGTCTAAAATCACATGGTTAAGAAGTGTCTGAGGGTAGATTTGAATTCAGGTCTTTCTGACTTCAAGTCCAGCTTTCTTTTCACTCTGCTGTGCTACCCCTGAAAAAATAAGAGAGGCATACAGTTTGCTTGATGACCAGTTAGACTTTTTCCCCCTCCAAATGACCTTCTTCTGAGAAGTCTCTGGGCAGTGTACTAAAAGAATTAAGTTCACCTTACTCTTCAGATGACAGGTGTTATTAAGCATCCCTTGAGAATCTTTGGAACAAACTGATTAATGGTTCCAATATGCATTATCCAAAGTCCAGAAATAATGAAGAATGGCTTTGTTTCTTTCAAAATCTGGAAAGGCCTGGGGCCAAAATTTTTTTTTTCTGGCACCCACTAGCTACAAAAGCCACTTAACCTCTCTGACCCTCAGTCTCATCCTCTGTAAAATAAGCACAGTGATGACTATAGATATCTATCTTGTGGGACGGTTGAATGTAAAATATGTTGTAACTTTAATGCCTTATATAATCATAGGCTATAGGAGAAGTCTTTAACTACCCATGGGGACAAAGGATTAATAAACTCCCAAATCAACCAAGGGAAGAGAAAAATGGAAAGTCCTGCATATTCCACTGACAGAATCATTAGCCCCAGAATAATCGGCCACTACGTTATTATCTGAACTTAAAAAAGAAAGGGGGAGGAAAGTTAAAGAAAGTCTAGGTCAAAGGAAATTCTTACGAAGACTCAATTTTCATTTGTGAAAAGCACACCCATCTACATAACCCTTACCCATCTTATATCTTTTTTCTGGAGGAGTCTGCCATCTTCCTTCCAGTTTTCAACGGGCAGAGGGAGCAACACGTAAGCCCTTAAAGTGAATTCAATCATAAATCTCCCAAACTTAGATGTTTATAATAATAATATATAACAATAAAATATAATATATCATAAATAATAATAAAAAATAACCACCTCTTGGGTGGTTTATTTTCTCTTTAACAAAAAAAATGCAGAATTAGTGGGAACTGAATTCAATATACTATAATAAAAGAGCAAGTGAATAATACTATTTCTCTAAAGAGATTGTGGCACGAATACCTAAAGTAGGGCTATTCTGTATATCCTAAAATTTAAATATGTGCAAAACTTGTCAATCAAGTTTTTTTAAAGCATAACCATCTATCAAATATTTCTCCCATGAATATAGACTCTAAATGGTAATGATAGATGGCATTTATTTAGCACTTCATAACACGGAGACTCCAAATAATTCTACTAGTTCTTATTACAGGTATTATTGCCCCTATTTGAACAGATCTAGAAACTGAGGCCCCAAAGAAGGTGATTTGTTCAGGGACACGCAGTTAATAAATGTCAGAGGCAAGATTTGAACATGGCTTTTCCTAAATCCAAGGCCAGGATAGCATACCCTATGTTATGCAGTCTTTCATGTTTGCCCACAAAGAGAGACAGATTATATTTCACGACTGCCTGTTTGTTACCCACAAACCATCTGTGTTCACAAATGTTGAGGTTATAAAAAAGTAAAACAACATTACAGGCAAATGTAGACAACTGATTTCTGAAACTCAACCTAAGGTGAAGTATGAATTTGTTTGACAATGTTAGACCATTTTACTGCAGGCTGAATTAATCCAAACCCATTTGGTTAAATTTTTGGCATCAAGGAATGAAGCTCTACCTATTTGGATGGTAGTTCTGACTGTGGTCTGGCTCTCTAACATTGTTAAAATAGTTCCTCTGTAGTGATAAATGGGATAGAAAACACTTACTCTATTCAGTTGCTTTGCCTCAGAGCAAGGACGCACAGAATCATATCTCCCCTCATTCAGACTTTGGTTTCTATATGGCTAGAGTTTAGAAACCCAAAATTATATTATTTGAAAGTAGACCAAAATACCAGTATCACTGCACTGAAATCAGGAAATGAAACAAAAGATAGGATGAAAAATCCATTCTTCTTGGAAAATTAATCTTTAATCTGTGGGTTGACTTATTTTACAACGTAATTAGATGCTGGCATCCATCACACATACATATACAAATGACTATGTGGTATCATACCCCACTCAATATGTTACTTTGACTTTTAAGAAGCAAGGACTTTCAATCAGATTCATCCTAGGGAAGGGATGATCTAACCC
This sequence comes from Potorous gilbertii, assembly GCA_028658325.1. Lineage (NCBI taxonomy): Eukaryota > Metazoa > Chordata > Mammalia > Diprotodontia > Potoroidae > Potorous > Potorous gilbertii. Next base: position 94,626,232 of record CM053772.1, on the reverse strand, counting down.
AGCCATCAATAATTCATTTATCAGAAATAGAAGTCGTGGTATGAAATGCCAGGAGATTGTTTCATTTGCAAGGAGGCATTTTCTATTTTAAACCAAGAACAATTCAGTCAGCTTTACTTGGCAGGGTGATGTAAGTGGGAGAATTACTAAATGTGAGGCCAGGGCTTTATGGTCCCCTCTAAGAAGGCTATTTCTCCAATATCAATTATTCAAGTCTGACATGACATGCCACCATTCAGGAACTAGCACAACCCATGAGAAAGGGATTTTTATAACTTTTGCAAATGAAAGGTCTTTTGTTCATGTCAAAGAGTCAATGTAAACAGAAGCATTTAGATGAAAGGAGTTATTTTCATAAAAGTTTGGGGGGTAGTCTGCCCTATCCTTGGAAAACTTTCAAGGTGCCTGTGCTCATTCTTCGGTCTCTTAAGGGACAACTCCCCAGTTCACACAGGATCACAGATTTAGAGTTGGTAAGGCATTTGAGTAAGCCCCTTGGTCAATAAGCGCTTACTATGTGCCAGACACTGTTCCAAAAACCAGGGGATATAAACAAATGCAAAAAGAGTCCCTGTTCTCAAAGAATATACATTTCAGACCTTTGCATTACACTGGAGAAACACCATGTAAATAATGAGGTGCATACAACTCCCAAAGAGAGTGAATGGGAGGAAATGTCAGAGGTGAAGGCACTAGCAGCAGGGTAGGGGAGGGTAGGAGTATCTTCAATAGATGATGGGATTTTAGCTGATTCTTGAAGAAAGCCAGGGGAAGAAAGAGATGGAGGTGATTGGGCAGAGCATTCTGGCATGCAGGACACAGCCAATTCAAAAGACAAAGATGGGAGATGTTTGAGGAACAAGATCTGCAAAGCTGAATCATAGACTGAAGGATCCAAGTGAAACAAAATGTGGAAATCATTCAGTCTGACCATCAACTGAGTGTATAGAGTAGGTAGGCCTGGGGTCAGGAAGACCTGAGTTCAAATCCAGACTCAGACACTTACTTGTTGTGTGACCCTGAACAAGTTAGTTTCTTCATCTATAAAATGAGCTGGAGAAGAAAATGGCACACAATTTAGCATCTTTGCCAAGAAAATCTCAAATGGGGTCACAAAGAGTGATCATGACTGAACAACACAGAAAGGTTTCTGACAGGATCAGACATCTCAAGTTGGAAATGACTTCAAAGGCCATTTAGTAAAATCTCTTCTATTTACAGATAAGGAAACTGAGGTATATGGGAATTAAAGGACTTGTCCAAGGTCACATAGGTATTACATAAGAAAGGGACTTCTGACTCCTGAACTAAATGTTCTTTCCACTCAAGTGGATGGCATCTGAGGTCCCTTCCAGCTACGACCCTCTGATGTTAATATCACATAGATAGTAAGTGGAAGCATCAGAATCTAGAAATATCCTCTGCCTTCAACCCCAGCGACCCCTTCCACCATGCCACAATAGCCCACAACTAAGTGCTCTAAGTACACTGAAGAATACTAAAGGGAAAAGAAGTTCAGATAGACTAGGTGCTATCCTCCCAGTCCTGGCCAATGACAAAAATCCTTTACTATCATTATCTTATATTTTTGTGTTTATCATTTGTTCTCAAAGAGGACCATGACATCAGGGAGGTGATGCCATGACATGCCGTTAAGTTGGATTTAAATGAGGGAAGTTTGTGTAAAGTCACCAGCCTCATTTTCTCCTCCAGAGCTATCTGGATCCAGTGGCCAGACATAGATCAGGATGACTAGAGATGGCCCTGGTTGTTTATGTCCACTTGATAAACATAGGAGGTGGAGGAAAACACCAACTTTTTTTTGAAACTAACACAACTATGTGACTTTAGATAAGACACTTAGCCTCTCTGCATCTCAATTTCCTCATCTCTAAAATGAAAAGGTTGAACTACATGGCCTCCAGTGTCCCTCTCAGCTCTAAATCTATGATTTATTATGTGATCTACTCAAAGGAAGCCTGGAGTCAGCTTACATATGCTGGGAAAAGTCCATTTAAATTCTCAGTATGAGCAGTTACAACTCAGAGATCTGCAAATGCTACAAATCATGTCATGAGTCACTGCTTCATTGATTGTCTACACTTAAGAAAATGTTAATAATCCATATTAAATTATACAGAGCCGGTTGTTAAACTTATACCAGCACACTTCTGTATCTATGCCTGAAGTATTTTGATTTATAGTAATCGCCCTTTAAATTATCTGAATATGTCAATCCTAATTCTAAACTTGAATACAATAATTTCCATAAACCTAAAAAGGAAAAGGGGAAAAATGTACCCAAATCTTGAGTATAAAATATTTAAACCTGATTGCTTACTAAGTAATAGTTAGATACAAAAATACACATACCTATAGGTTTACTGTTTTATATTTATTCAGCGGACTCTACCAGCTGAAGCAGTTTTTAACCTAAATGTCTGAAATCAAGCTGAGGTCAGCAGAGATAAGATTAATCAACACCATTAAGAATGAAATAAAAACATGATGTCTTGGAAAGCAGGATGACTTCATCCACAGCTGATTGCCATCTTCTGCTCAGCAGAGAAAAAGAAACTCTATTGCAGCATCCTACCAATGAAATGTTCTCTGTCTCACTGCCAGTGTATACCAGCCCAAGCACATTTATGTTAGAACTCTGCACACCCCACAGTAAACAAGCTCACACTGCAATCAAGAGACTGAGCGCAACTTTCTGGACAGATGTGGGTGGGGGATGAAATGCAGGTAGGCAGGCCACTGTGAAATATAGCTAGCAGAAAATGGGTGACTTTTTCTGCTCAAAGGCACTGGAAAGACTATGAAAGGCAAAATCACAAGTTCAAAAAGACCATTTGCAAAAAACATCTGAAACCACAACTCAAATACAATGTGTGTATTGTAGATGCAGCCATCTGTCAGCCACCCCGTTCCACAGGAATGATCATCAATCCTTTCATTTGTCAGTGTTAAAATGTGTCAATACATGGGCTGGCACTAAGACCCAAAAACCAACTACTCATCTGGGTCTACCTACCTCTTTCCTTCAATGTTCCTGGATTCTATGACTTCTTTTCCATATATTCTTTGGATCTCTCCTTATCCTCTCGCCATTTCTCTGGTTGGTAAAATCTGAGGTCAGATGCTGCTAATGACACCTATTTGCTCTATGACTAATAAGGACAAATCACTTAATCTCTCAGTGCTCCTTGTCAAATTTCTAATATTCTAAGTTATACAGGAGTTGCTCATCTATCTGTGGAGGGAATTTCCATGCCAGGAATTCCCTAAACCAAGAAAATCACAGGTCCAAAAAGTAACTATAACAGTAACAACACATGCATATTACTTTGGACCATTGTTTAAAATGACTTGAAAATAAGATGTTCTGAATGGTTCTCTCCTAGGTAGCTAGGTGGCACAGTGGCTAGAGCACTGGGCCTGGAAGACCTGAGCTCAAATCCAACCTTAGACACTTACTAGAAGTCACTTAACCTCCACTGTACACTGGCGATAATATCTACCTCCTAGGATCGTTGGAAAGGTCAGTGGAGATAAAATTTATAAAATGCTTAGCCCAGTACCCGGCACACAGTAGGACCTTAATGAACACTTATTCTCTTCCTTCCTAATAAGCCTTGGGTTAATGCTTTCTAGGTTTTTTTTTCCCTACCAATGACATAAGGCTGACCTATAGATTCACCATATTGAAATTTAACAGCTGTGCCTTGCTTACTTATTGAACCACACCTTTCTCCAAAAAGAGTTTACAACATAGATTTAGATCAACCACGTCATGTGATTTGAAAGTACCCCCACCCCCACCCCATGCGTGTGTTTGTGGTCACCTTAAAATATTGTAAATTAGGCAGTCAGGGTTCTATGTGTAAGCTACAGGGTCTTCAGTCAAGCCCTTGTTTGTGTTGCTTCAGGAAAGTTCTAGAAACTTCTATTTCCATGACTTTGCCTATTAGCCCTTTCTCTAGGGACACATGATTGGTAGCACTCATTTGACTGCTATTGTTAAGAACGCTAAGCAAGTTTTCTACAACCAGTTTGTTGCTGCTCTCTATGAAAAGTAAGATGAACTTTAGGTATGTGCACAATTCCTCAAGTAATATAGCTTCATTCAAAGTTATGGGACTGGTGCATGTCTACCAGGTAAATTTTCTGTGAAGAAAATTCATATTCACTACATGAGATGGAATATTTAAGAGGATGTAAATAGTATGCATAAAGCACTTTTGCTACTGCTTCCAACATCGCCAAACAAGACATAGACACATAAAATCTAAATGAGAAAGCCTAGAGCACAGTGTAAAAGCCCCATACAAAAATTCATAAGGGTAAAAACCAAAAACAAACAAAACCCCCCAAAATTCCTTTGTTCTGAACTGTTATAATGAATATGAAGATTCCTTGATCATATATACAATTCAAATTACAATAGAATGTAAGCTACTTCAGTGGGAAATTCTTTCATTGTTTCCTTTTGTATTCCCAGTGCCTATCATGGGGTCTACCACACAAAAGACAACTGATAAATGCTCATTAATCGCTGTATTATTTTAAACAAAAATTAGTCAAAAATATACAACAAAATCAAAAGCAACAAAGCAAAAAGAAATACCTTAGGATTATCAGCAAAATGACCATTCATTTTTATTTTCCTTTTGATATAATTATTTTTCTAACAAGGAAAGGCATAGGAAATGAGTAGAGCTTCTGGGACAGAGACTAGGTGAGCAGCAAAGGTCCTGTAATGCAGACTAAATTTGAAAACCTTGCATTAGTCTTGGGCAGTTCATATATTCCAGTGACTGATATCAGTTGGAACCTTAGCCCATTGTCATTCTGGTACAGAGGAAAGAAAATAACTTTGCAGGACCTCTGCCACACATTACTTGTGTGACAAATCATGAATCTCCCTGAGATTCAGAAATGTCCTTCATCTGTAAAATGAGATCTGAATTATCTCATGTCTGATCTCATTTCTAAATCTATGATCCTATGACTCAAACGGAGTGGGGAAGACTGTAGTACAGTAGGGAGGAGAAAGAACAGAAAAAAAATTGTTAAAAAATACGTAAGGCCTATGGGAGTGGGTCAATAAATAATCTGCTCTAACTTTTTACTTCCTAAAATACTCCAATTGTCATTTTGGGCCCTGTTAAAAGTATCCTCCTTGGTTTGGGTTAATGTATTCAGGAATGCAGAGCTATATAATAACTGCATTGTGGCCACTCTGGATATAATGTGAAGCCTAATGGTCAACCAAGATATAAGGTTAGTTGTTATTCTAAGGCTGAGTTGGGTTGGATGGAAGGTGAAAATGGAAATGAACCTGTGATTTAATTGGTTCAGAAAATATCTAGTATGTAATCTCCCTCTATTGGTAGAGAGCAGAGAATGGTCTTCAACTTGTAGTACTTTTAGATTAGTAGTTCTTAATTTTTGGGGGTTTGCTTGCATGTGTCATGGATCCCATCCCTTGGGCAGTTTGGTGAAAACTGTTGACTTCTTAGAATAATCCTTTTAAATGGATAAAATGAAATATAGGTGAAATCAATGATATTGGGATAAAGATGTAATTTTTTTTCCCATCCAAGCTCATGGACTGCATGAAGTCTACCTCTTTGGACCCCAGGAGATCCAAGGTTAAGACCTGTTGTCTTACAGAGTTACATATGACACCAAGAGGTTAAGAAATTCTATGGCATCCCTCTACCTAATGAAAAGATTTATATTCCAAAGGCACATGATGATGGTGTTGGAGGGCTTCCTAACACCGACTAGCCCCCTATCAACTATGCCAATCTGCCTTTCTACGATGAAGATAAGCCATTGTTTATTTCAAAAGCTCTCCATGAAAATACTTTCCATATAATGAGTAGAAGGGCAAAGTTCTACTCGAAGCAGGCAAATGTCAGACACACCAAGTCACCCTGCACTCGGGCCTTACTTGTTCTCGTTGCTGGCATCATAACGAGGCATTGGGTCAAAATCATTCCCATTCACATCGAAACTTGCTTGAGAGTCCTATAACCAAAAGTAGAGAAAGGGAGAAAAAGAAAGATGGAAGTTCATTAATTATCCATTAGCTCCCAAGGTTCATGCATTCTTTAACAAGATCCTACAAGTGAATAATTAGGTTAACTAACATTCTCATGGTTGAATGATGACAGAGTGTTTTAGGAAAGGGTAGTTAATTCAGTAAAAATCAGCAAATCAGCATTCTTGATTTCCCTTGTACAGAGAGAAGGAACTCCATATAGACAGCTGGAAAAGATATCGTGAACAAGTACAAAATTGGAACTGCTCAAGTATTTTCAATGCTTTTTTTTGAAAAAAATCCAATGCCTCTCCTCTCCTTAAAAATCAATCTGGTCTTTTGTCTGCTATCTCAATATCCTGAAATTTAGACATTTACCATTGCCTTTGTCTATGTATTCCATTCTCACCAGCAAACTCTTTTTTACACCCCTGTTGCTTTCTTCTGACAGGTCACTAAAGTTTCAATAATTCCAACTTCTGAAAATTATACCTTTTCAATGTCATTTTCATTGTCAAACAAGAAACAAAGATCAATTCCTATTGATATTTTTCCAGTTCTCAATATCCTTACCTCATTCTCTGCCATCAGGAACTCTGTCTTATCTAAGGTTTGTGTTGCCCCCTCACCCCAAGGCCTGGAACAGTACTCTCAACACAAAAAATGCTTAAAAAATATCTGTTGAATTGAACTAAGCATGCAACTCACTCAACATATAGCAAAGGCTACAATATAAAAAAATAAAGGATGTGCCAAATAAAGATCACCCATAAATATCCATTGAGGTGGGTCCCCTTAGAACCATGGCTTAGCAGAATTTATTAACCTAGTTCCAAATATCACAACGCTTTAAAAGTAAGACAAGTAAAGTTCATATATTTTAAGGTGAGAAAATTATTTCCATTTTGAAATCATTTATAATAGCAGCTCTTTTTGTGTTGGCGAAGAATGAGAAATTGAGGAGGGAAAGAGCTAAACAACTTGTGGTATATGAATGTGATAGAACACTAGAGTGCAGTAAGAAATGATGAAGGAGATCACTTCAGAGAAACTTGGGAAGATTTATGGGAGCAGATGCAGAGTGAAGTGAGCAGAACCAGAAGAATGATTTATACAATAGTAATAGTGGAGAGACTTTTAAAGATTGTAAAAGACTTGGGAGCTGTCATCAATGGAATGACCAATCACAGTTACAGCACTCATGATGAAACATGCTACCCACCTCCTAACAGAGAGATGATAGTGCAAATTGAGACATATATGTGTATACAGATTCACAAATACATTATATACACACACCCACATATATACATAAGTGGACTTGGAAATTGTGGGCATTTTTTTTTTTGCTTAACTATACATTTTTGTAACAGTATTTTATTTCCTTTCTTTCTCAATGGGAAAGAGAAGATAGATTTTCATTAATTAAAAAATAAAATTTAATTTTAAAAAGCTTGTAATTTAGACATCACTAATTCATATTGGCTTGACCCTTCCCCGTCGCCACACCATCTGTTAGTCTAAATTAACAATGTATTGGTGCCGTATTGCATAAGTAAGGTAAAAACAAATTTGAATTTTTTTTTAAATGACCAAGAATATGTTCTAAATCTAGTGAAATATGGTCCCCTGGACTTCAGAATAATTCAAATCATTAGCACTAAAGATTTCCCCTCACCATTTATAAAAGTAATTTTAAGCTTTCCTTCATTTATATTTCTACTTTAAAATGGTGAAAACCTGAATAATATGGAATTATGTTTTACATGATTTCACATACATAACATATTAAAATGCTTACTATTTCAGGGAGGGGCAGGAGAGAGAGGGAGAAAAATGTGAAACTCGAAATTTTTTAAAAAATGACCTTTCCATGTAATTGGAAAAGAATTTATTTTGTTAATATTTAGTAATATTAATAATATTATATTATAATAATAATTATATACAATAAATAAATTATATAAATCTATGTGATTATGTGTCATGATATATAAATAATTAACTGATGGCAATAACAATTGATACTAAAATATTTATTTTAAAAAATAGAATGTTATTGAAAATACTTGGCTTCTGCTGTTGTTGTTCTTGTCATAATTAATGTTTCTGCCTTCACTAAGGCTCTTCCTGAAAATAATTTCTAGCTCAAATATCCATTCCTATTCAGTCTGTGACTCAATCTAATTAATGCTGCAGCAAGTGACCTGTTGACGTGGTAGGTCCTTCCTTTTGACATCTTCAATGTTCAAAGTCATCACCTCCAATGATTACAGAGCTACAGCTAATTTACATTGTTCTGAGGGTTCCTCTCACAAGGAAAAACCAAAAAAAAAAAAACGGAAAAAATTAAAGTTACGAACCATATTAGTAAAATTGAGATAAGGTCAATTGGGAATCAAAGTGGTATAGTGTAAAGAGGGATAAACTTGGAGTCACAAGACCTTGGACATGCCACTTACTATTCTGTGAGCCTCCATTTTTCATATGTAAAATGATATGGGTAGATTAGATGACATCTAAAGCCCCTTTCAGCTCTAGATCTATAATTCTATGATATATGACCTTGTCCAAATGAGGCAACAAGGTAGAGATGGAATAAACTCTTTTCTGGAGATAAGAAACACTCTTAGAGCAAAAAGTTTCATGTCCTGACTATTGTTAACCACCTTTTCAGCTGAAAAGTACTTTCTTGAAGTTATCTAAACTGAGGACACCCTAGGATCTCTTGGTCTCAGTTTCCTTACCTATAGCATGATAGGGTTGTACTAAATGACTTCATGTTTAAAAAGATGGAAAATGGTATGAGTATGTCTGTAGAGTCCTGAACCAGATAATTTTTCTGTCCCTTTCTTCCTCAAGGAAATCAGCTGATTTTTTTTTTACCATTCTCCTTGGAGATTGATCATTAATTTTCTCTCTGGTTTCAAGAAAAGGATACAAGATCAAACCTCAGAGAGTACAACTAGGAACAAAGGATAAAGGTGTGGAAAGGCAGATAAAGACTTGGTATAATAAGGTATAGCCTGAAGTAGAATGGGCTACTTTGGGATATAGTGAGTTCTCCCTTCCCCAAAAGATTTCAAACAAAAATTGGATGGCCATTTTTCAAGCACGTTGTAGAAGAGATTCTTTTTCAGGTACGATTTGGACTAGATGGTCTCTGATGTTCCTTCCAACTCTGAGATTAGATGATCTTTTGAACTCTGGATTGCTACTATATCATCATAGTTTAAAAAGTCTAAGCCAAAGCTAGAGGTAATCTTGCCTTCCAGGAAAGCACTGGGAAGTTATCATGTTTAACTAGTTTATATATAACATAAGGGTATCTTCAGTTAGGAATGGAAAAAAGCAAAATGAAGACAATCCTTCCTCCAAAAGCTCTTTTCTGTTTCAAACCATAGCTCTTGCAGTTGAGTGGAACGTTAAAGGCAAATGTGAAATGTGGTGTGATAGCATAGAGGATCTTGTCCATGTGGACACATGAAAACACATAATGACCACAGCCTGAAATGTAAACTACCCTACACGAAAATAGGAAGTAGAGGTGATCTCTTTATTAAGAATCCACATGTACAAAGCAATGGGAAAAGAGAAAGTAGAATGCTTACATTACTTTGGATTCACTTAGGTTGCGTAAATGAATATCAGTTTACTTGCTTCTTAATTTAAAAAATCAAACATCCAAGTTATACTTTTGTCCACATGACATCAAATAACCATTTTAACTGATCTTTGTTTTTTTAGTGGGCTGATTATTTGGCAGAACTCTAACTGAATAGTTGTTCTGATAACATTGAGAGAAAGCATTACAATGTTTCTGGACTGGATTGCATTAGGTAATTTTAAAATCACAGACATTATCTGAAAACTTGGTTTCTGAATTGTTAAAAAACAACAACAAATGAGAGAAATTATTACATTTGAGAAACTGTACCCAGTGTTCTATTCTAGTTGCTTAAATGGGTCATCCCTCAGCCATAATAGGAATTAAAACAGGTACTCAAATCATAGGATTGGAAACAAGGCAGTAAATGGATAGAAAACAGAAAGTTAAAAAAGGAAAGTAGATGATAGGGTAGAGATGGAGAGCAGAACTGATTACGGTGCTGGCATACTTTGTATTTTCAGAAATATACAGCAAAGTAAAGATATGTCTGTCGTTGATTAGTGTTTGGATAAAACATTCCATATTTCTATTTTTACAGCATTAATATTATAGTGTATTCATAGAGGGAGTCTCCCTATACTGATGATATCACAACTCTGGATAAATCTATATATATATTTGTATCTGTCTACACATTTACTCATGGATACACACAAACACATACACGTGTGTGTGTCTTTATGATAGAGGGAATTGATCAGGAGACTCATACCAACTAATCCCCATCTACCCCCCTAAGCCCAGTGAATGAAATCACAGAATATAAGGGGATAGGCAACAATGACAACAAAACAAAAAAATACTGCATTAGATTTTTAGACAAAGCATAAAGAAATAAGTCAAGTGTGATGAAATTAGAGGGCAATTTTATTACTCCTTTATAAAAAAATGATGAAATCTTCAAACTTCATGCAATTACAATGCAACTTACAAATCTGACCACTATCTCTAAAATACTGAACACTTCTTTGATGGCCCTTAAAAAAAATTAGACCCAATTGCTAAGTAGTCAATGGAGGTAGACAATGGCTCTGAGGAGTGTGATTTGGCAGCATAAAAGAGAGCCAACTGTGGAGGAATAAGGGAGCCCTTAAGAGTTTGCCTTTCTTTGCCTTTCTCCTTGCTCCTCTCCCAGAAGGGAGTAGGGAATTAAAGGAAGTTTTTCTTTTTTCCCAATATCCCGTCGGCCATGGCATTTTGCAATGAGACTATTCACCCAGAGACACTGTACCCAGTAGGGAGTAGGCCTAGGGAGCCCCACCGAGCAACCTGCACAGAAGATACTGTGAACAGGGTAGAGTTGCGTGAGCACACAGTAAAAGAGAAAAGTGATCCAGGACTTATAATAACAGAAATGCTTCAGGCATGAGAGCCTCCATACCAGTATATTCTATGTATGTGGTTCCTTTTCCACTGATTGTACATTTGTGAAAGGGTTTACCCCAGCGTTACAGGAAGAAATTTGGGGATATTATTGTTCTTACAAAGTCATATCAGCAAATGGCTGTGTTTTAAGTTGTCTTCGATGTCTAACTGTTAAAGCTAAACCCACTGATGAAAACTAATGAGCTGTAGTTTTAGGAGTGCAGACTCACAAAGCATCTGGAATCTAGGGTAGAAGTCACCTCCTGGAGATCCAATCTACACCCTTCAAAAGCTGAATGGGGTAAATATCCCAGGTATCTTATTACACATACTCTAATAGTATATGTAATATTACATATATATTTCAAGAGTATATACAGAAAATACACCATTAATACTTGGGCTATAATATATATCTGGGTTATAATGTACATTATATCATATATATTATTGTTAAATATTATAGCCCAGGTATATATTGGATATAATGAATATAAAATATGTGTGAGCTATTTTATACACACACACACATACACACACAATGTCTTATTCACTTCTAGTTAGCCGGCCAATACTGGGCTATCTTTCCAATTGAGCTCTTGAAGGTTCTAGATTGTATCTCTAGGAGGTGATTTCAACCCCCACATTCAAGATACTCTGTGAAGATAAATAAATAGATAGATAGAATAAAATAAAGATATTGATATAATATGCATATATATATAATAGCCTTTAAGTACAATTATTAGTCATGATGACGTTGCAAAGATTTGCTTTTCATTCTAATAATAAGTTCATCAGAGTGAATCCACTTAATATTATTAGAGGTTAAATAGTGATGATGATGACGATGGAATTCACTTATGAAGTATGAAATGATAAAGACAGATAGATAAAATTTGATCTTTACAAAAGCCCATGGAGTTTGTTTGGTTTGGTTGACTATGATATCCATTTTTAAGAAGGAAGAAATAGACTCCAGGAGATTAAGTGATTTGTCATACAATTAATATCTAAAATAGAATTTATGTATGGATATATATGTATTTATGTAGTAGATACTAATTTATTTCATATTTTGTCCCCCGATAGAATGTTAGTTCTTTGGAAGGAGAAACTATTTCTTTTTCTTTTCTCTTCTTTCTCCTTTTTGGTATCCCTAGCCCAGTACATGGTATATAAGATTCTCTTAATGGAAGATTATTAAGTCAACAAGTAATTAATCAATGAATTTATCACTGATTAACTCCATTTAGTACTGACCCCAATCTAGTGCTATCTAATAGCACTCAATCTATCACCTCCAACTTCCTATCTAACCAAATAGTGATGGTACAGGTGTGGTGACCAAGGCTGAGCTAAGGAAAATAACAAAACAAAGACAAGCAAACAACCCCTCTTTCCCCAACCCCCATGTCTCCCTGTTCCTATTCCCTCAGGATAGGTTGCCTCCATCATGTGATAGTAATTTCGCCAAGGAAAGGAAAGGTACAAAACCCACTGGAACATCTGGCATATCTGGCTCATGTGTTTTTGAGTGGCCTTCCCCCATCCCAGCAATTAGGGCCCATTACTTCAGATGGATCAGTAGAAAAGGCAAAGAAAACACTCACGTAGTTCTTCACCAAATCTGGATGAGTCCTTTCGATGCCGTCATCCAAGATAGTGACCACAACATCTCTTCCAGTGTAGCCTCTTTTCCAAGCGCCTTCAATGTTCATGTCTGACTGACAGGGGTGAGTGTTATCACTGCAGTGCTAAAGGGAAAAAAGAGTAAAAAAAAGAATTAGTCTATGGAGATTACTGAAGAGCAGAAGGAAAAAGGATTAACCCACTTCTTAGTATTTAATGTGTCTAGTGAGCAACAGCTGAGGGGATTGATCGGTAGAGACGATATATGGATCAGTGTCTGCGTGAAGTCAGCAAGGTAAGGAAGGGGAAGCAAAGCCCAAATGAAAGGGAAATTGCTTCCAGGAAGTGATTTCTTCTGGGATTTCTTTCCATGGGCGCAGGACATTAAAAAAGGGGCATCATCAAGCTAAACCTTTGGCAGAAGAATAACAGAAAGTGTGCCTGAATGAACAGAGTGCCAGGCCTGGAAGATTCATCTTCATGAGTTCAAATCAGGCTCAGACACTTACCAGCTGTGTGACCCTGGGCAAGTAACTTAACCTCTGTATGCCTCAGTTTCCTCATCTATAAAATGAACTGAAGAAGGAAATGACAAACTACTCCAGTATCTTTGCCAAAACAAACCCAAATGGAGGTCAATTGCATATAACTGAAACGACTGGATAACAATAAATATCTGAGCAAAAGAACTACAAATAGATCTGATATTTCAGCCACTAGCACCTACTTGTTACGGGCAGAATGAAGAGACAGGTACCTGTACCATAATGATACTCTCTGGATCAAAACCAGATGACAAATAGAACTTTGATCGTTTCTATCCTGGGTTCCTGGTAACTAGTTCAGAATTATTTCTATCTATAAAACAGAGTTTCTGGCAGGTATCATTCATTATCAGCAGGAGAAGTACTACTGTTAAAAAAAAACCATATAGCTAGGAAAACAAAAAATCTCTCTAAAATGTGTTCAGTGAATCATGGGAAGCTGCAGCCCCCTGATTTGTGAGTACAGAAGCAGAGATAGATTCATTCCAGGGATAAGATTGTAGGAAGAAAGGCAGAAAGCAAAAGGGTAACGTAACCTGGATTGTGGGAATCTAAGGGAGGCAAAGGGTTATCTGTAAACATTCAATTTTAGAGGCTATATAACGATACTAGTTTGCCATAGACCTATAAGATAAATAAACAGGTCTGGGATTCGTGTGCCATTATGTGCTCTCCTCTAACACAAACCACTATGTCCTAGAAGTCTATCCCTTTCAAATAGCCATCTCAGGGTTGTTATTTTCTTGATTTTGGAAGGACACAACGTTTGGGGTTTTTTGGGGAGGAACAGGATGGAGAAGAGAAAGAAACAAGGAGGAAAGAGAGAAAGAGAAAGATGCCATAAAATGATAATTATTAAGCAATACTAACCACACTCAAGCTTTTGCAATTCATTCACTCATTCATTTTCACAATAATTCAATACTTTAGCAAGCAAGCAAATAAAATCACTCTGGGAACCACTTTCCTATCTCCACTACAACCCTCCTCATTTTCTGTGTGTGATATAATCAGGTCCAATGGTAGACCCTCTGTGTGTTTTCTTAATAGTAAAAAAGTTGTTTTGGTTTTTTGTCTGTTTGTTCTTTGGGGGATGTTGTACATAAAGACTCATACTCTGATGCAGCCTTATGGGGTGGAGGTGGCCCCTGTATTCTTGAAAGCTATAACAGCTGAGCAAGTGTTCTGGTAGATACTACCATGCTGGGAAATCTTTGCGTATAGTCTTAGTAGAAAACTAGCACTATTTTCCATGGGTTAAGTGAGTTAAGGACAGGAAGGCTAATTAACAGTGGGCATCATTTCATTTAAATATGAGTTCTTTGTCCAGTGACCAGGGGGACATACTACTGAAGGAAATGAATCAAATTGATCTTCACAATCTACCGATGAAATTAGATAACAAAAAGAAGTTGTAGCTAAATGGAAAGGATACCTAACAAGCTCTCCTTGGAGAGACAAGTGGTAGACTTGGGTTTAATGTGTGCCCAGAGGCAACAAGAAACATTTCATGAGATATACAATCGTTTCATATTGAGGAGCTCATCAGAAAAAACTGCACTGTAAAAATAATTGTCCAATTTCACAGTCTTACAAGCTTGGTTCTTAAGAATGGGTAGGAGAAGTCATCTTTCCTCTAACTCCCAAATACCCACCCCCAACTTCTTTGCAGAGGTAAGGGTTGCTGCTTGTTCTTCATTCTCAAAGAGGACCATGACATCAGGGAGGTGATGCAAGGACATGCATTCCTTCTTCCTTTCTCTCTCTCTCTTTCCTATCTATCGCCACTATATTCCCTTGTACATCCACTTTCGGTGCATGAGATAATCAGGCCCAAAGGTAAACCCTCTGAACTTTCTTGATAGTTCCTATAACAAGTACTTTTTCTTGAATGTTGTACATCAAGAAGGAAGGACCTATTCAGAAATGTAGATCTTATAAAAACAAATGATAACAATAAACTATTTAAAAAAATAATTATACCTTATACATTAAAATCTGCTATAGAGGATATGACAGATCTGAAGCCTTTCAACTTACTTTTCTAGGCATATGTTAGTAGTTGCTGTCCTTTGTCCTCAAATAGGATGAAAATGACATTACTATGTTGGGGTCAAGGTACAATGTGTCTGATTGTGGCTGATCAGACTAATATGAGCTTGGAGAGTTTTATCACAAAATAGGCACAGATAGTATATAGGAACATATGGAGTGGAGCTGTCTGTAAATCTGCACATTTCATGTTTGGTTTTTTTTTGAGCTACTGTGGTAGCTACAGCAGTAGGTATATATAATATGTACACACATATGAATGTATATATGTGCATATTCATCATGTATACACAGACAAGTTTTCCCCAGAATTTGGTTGCATTTTCAAGTTTATATATGTAAGTGAATATATGTATATAATGTATATGTAGACATGTGTCTATACCTCAAATATCTAAACATAAGTAAGAAATGAAGGCACGATAGCATCCATGGAGCGGAACCCCATAAAAGAAAAAGAGTAGTTTTATGCTGAAAACTTCTTGCTAATTTTATATAATAATTATTATTAATAATAGTAGTAGGTATTTAAATAGTGAGTTAAGATTTGCATGTCAATCACATTGCTCTCAGTAAAAATAACAATATTCAGTGGAAATTTTTTGTACTGTTATTAAATAAAACTTTAAAAAAATTAAAATTAGTTATTTCATCATTATCTCATCCTTCTTCATGTCTATTTTGTCTAGTTTTATATAATATATGGAATCAACTGATAAAGAATGCGTCATATAACTTACATATAAATTAATACACATACATGAGGTTCCCAGAAGTGTTTCAATAATGTTATCAATAGAATATGGAGATAATTGGCCTAGACTATGTTACGCATTTTGACAGACAATCCACAAAGCTGGTTCATCAGTAAACGTATCTGGGATAGAAATTAGACACGATGACAATGAGCTGGACCCCAAATTAAAGGATAGAATGAGATTGATGAGATTTCATCTTTATCTATTTTTGTATATGTCTTCTTATGTACATAATGCATTAGTAAAGGAGTACATGTATATGAATTTATTGGAACAGGGAGCTCCAAGACCTGAAGGATTGAGAGGTGACACATGAATGTTTAGTGAAGTGATTTCCATGCACAAGTAATGAAAAGCCTTGCTCCCTACTTGGGAACAAGTACAGGCATTCTCCTCCCAGTTCAAGTGTTCCTGTGTGCCTTTTGCTTGGATGTGGAGTTGGAATGGAAGCAGTGCCATAGACATGGTCAGGGAACTACATTATAGAAGTGAAAGTGAGCTAATTACATAGTGAAAATGAGAGATTGCCAATGGATGGCCTGCATGCTCTACAAGAAATGTTCCCAGAGTAAGGGGATGTGAATGATAGTTACCCAGGGTGAGAAGGCAGGAATAAATTGCCATATGCACCATTGGAAGATAGACTCACATAGATGAGATAAATTAAAGGGTATATGCTATCCACATGTGCAGTTTTAAAATACCACAGGGAAAGTAAGCAAATTAAGATCAGTTAGGTCTAGGGTTTTAATAATTTTTAACTACAATGACCATTGATCTCACACAGGAGTTATATGCTTTTAATGAATGTATGGCCTTCAACCATTAGGTCCCTTCTCCTGAAATACCCTCTACTCTCCTTTATGCCCTATTACTAAGTCCTATAATTTGGGTTTCATAACATTCCTCACCTATTTCCTTTTCTGTCCTTAAATACCACCATCACCCTGGTATAGGATCTCCTCGTTTCTTAGCTGGGCTGCTGCGATAACCTGCTAGTTGATTTGGCTGCCACGTCTCTCTACACTCCGTTCTACTCTCCACTCAGCTGTCAAACTGACTGTCCTAACACGAAGATCTGACTCCATCACCCCACCCCACTGCCACATGACTCCCTATCACCTCCAGCATCAAATGTAAAATATTCTGCTTGTCACCCAAAACAGAAGGGTCTGAACCTGACCCCATCTTACCTCTCCAATCTTCTTACACCTTATTCACCCCTATCTACTCTGGGATCCAGTGACAATTAATTCCTTTTTTTGTAGTTCCTGCTGCATGACAATCCATCTCCAGAATATGGGCCTTTGTACTTACTGGCTGTTCCCCAAGCCTGGAATTCTATCCCTTCTCATTTCTGCCTCCTGACTTCCGTGGCTTCCTTCTGGTCCCAGCTAAAGTCTCACCTTCTACACAAAGGCTTTTCCAATCCACCTTAAAGTTAGTTCCATTTTTTGATCATCTCCTACTTATTCTATATATAACGTGTTCATATGTAACTGTTCACATGTTCTCTCCCCCATTAGACTATTAGTTCTTTGAGAACAGGGACTCTGTGTTACCTTTCTTTGCACCCCATCCTTAAGCCACAAGGAAGTATGGAAGCCATCAAGTCCAGTGCCCTCCTTTTACACAGTAAGAAATGGCAATATCTGGAGAATGGAAAATTTTGCTTTGACCAAGGATTCCAACCTCTCTCCCTACCAAATCCTTTACCAGAGTTGCTAATATGACCAAGAAGGAAATCGGACTGATTGGAGTTTCATTTTTAATTTCCTTTCATTTCCTCTGCCCATCTGTGGTAGAGGTGCTCACAAGTGGAGACTTGGCCAAAAGCAGGTCAAGAGGAAGGAGGAGAAGGAGGGAAATGGATAATCCACAAACCGGATAGCTACCCTGGGAACAGATGCTGCCTGAAAAGGTAATTATAACTCTTTGAAAAAACCAGTCATCTCTGGAAAACATGGAATTAAGAGGACACAAATTCCAGTTCGGCATTTTCACCCATGCTTATTATTCTGATTTTACCATTACAAGGGAGGGCATTGCTTTTTTTCCCCTTTGTATCTTAAGCAAGGTCCTCATCTGTTGTTATTCAACTCATCTTTAAGCTCCAGAGGGTATTTCTCCTCCTCTGTGAAGCCTTCTTTACAAACCTGAGCCAAAAGTGACTCTTTCCAAAAAAGCTTTCTTTCTTTCATCATCATGATACAATTTATTTGCCTTAAAAAAACTGTACATGCATTTGAGCTTCATGACAATCTTGTAAGTTCTACAGTTATGATCCTTATCTTACAGACCAAAAAACCCACTGAATCTTAAAAATGGCAAGTGTAAGGGCAGCTAGGTGGCACAGTGTCTAAAACACCAACTTTGGAGTCAGGAGGACCTGAGTTCAAGCCTAGCTTCAAACACTTATTAGCTGAGAGAGAGAGAGAGAGAGAGAGAGAGAGAGAGAGAGAGAGAGAGTTCAAATGACTTGCCTAGGGTCACATAGTAAGGAAGTATCTAAGGTGAATTCATCCCCAGATCCTGACTCCAAGCTCAGTCCTTGATTCATTACACTACGTAGACTCTCTATGTGCATATGCCCTCATTTGCAGTTTGTGTGTCAGTCCATGAGTGTGCAAACATGTGTTCCTGTCTTAAGTCTCCTACTACAGCACTAGGAAGAACATTAGACTTTGGAATCAGAAGGTCTGAATGTTAGTCTCATCTTTGACAGTTTTTCATGGTGTAAACATGAACAAGTCATTTATTCTCTCTAAGTCACGGTGTTCTTCTCTGGAAAACATGGACAATATTACTTACTAGCATTGCCTAATTCACAAGATAGTTTACAAGGAAAACGCTTTGTAAATATTCATACTGTAAGTATAAGTTCCTTAAGGGACTCTGTCCTATTTATCTTTCTATGTATGTCTTCCCAAACACAGTATGGGTGCTGTGCACATAGTTGGTATTTAATAAATGTTTTTGAATGAATGAATACATTAACTGTTAATTGTAAAATGGGATTTTTTTATTTGAATAATGTAATACACACAAGACTCAGAATTTTTATGGTAAGATGGACTGCTTAGATGATTCTGAAGAACTAATTAACGAACCACATTTTTCCCCCTTCAAATGTATTCAGAAAGTCTTTGAACACCAACTCTGAATCCAGATTATTAAATTTTGTAATACTGCTCAGGAAACGGAAAGGAGAAAATGAATTTGATTTGAATGTCTAAGCATCTGGATTAGGATGCTAGTTCTGCTATTATTTGTGTGAGCTTGGATAAGTAACAACCTCATTGTGCCTCAGTTTCCTCATGTCTAAAATAAAGAGATTGGATTAGATGGAGTCTGAATTGTCTTCCAGCTCTAACTGTCCCCAAAGTTTACTGCTTCCAAAAGTAGAGTTGCCAATTTTTCCAAAGAGATTATAGAATATCATTCTCTCACTCAAAATTAATTTAAGTTAATTGGAACCAGTATATTTCAGAATCTTTAAAAATGTCATTAGTTGCCTTGTAGAAATAGAATGTGAATTGAGTCATGCCTTTTCCTTTAACAGAAGTCCTTTTTAGTACATATATCTATGACACTGAAAGACATTAGCTATGTATACCAAGAATATTATATCAAGCCTTAATTTTTTCCCCCAAACTCTAGTTCTATGTAATCAACTGCTTGTTAAACATTTCCACCTGGGACATGTCCTGTAGGCAACTCAAACCCAACATGTGTCAAATGGAACTTCTTATACTTGCCCTCAAAGTCACCCCTTTTCTTCACTCCTCTTTCTATTGAGGGAACCACTATTCTAGTCACTTAGCTTTACAACACTGGAGGCTTCCTGTTCTCTAACATCCTCTCCTATCCCCTACCACCCAATACATCCAAAATAGTTGCCAAGCCCTGTTGATTCTACTTCCATATTTTTAACATCACCCCCTCTTTCCTCCACTCCCCTTTTGTCGATTCACATCTCCCTTATCCTTGCTTGGGTCCTCACTAAATCTTTCCTAGACTATTACAGTTATCTACTGATTGTTCTTCCTACATTGAGTCTCTAATCAATATATTCTTCATAATTTGCCTAATTTATATTCCTAAAACACAGATCTCATCAAGTCGGTCTCCTGTGGTTCCCTATTGCCTCTAGGATGAAATACAAAGTCATCAATTTGGAATTTAAAATCATTCACAAAACAAACAAAAACAAAACTAAAAAATCGCCCCCCCAAAAATCAACCAAACCCCACATTATGGCTCAAGGGAGCCATGTGCCCCATCTATTTCCTATTATATCATATCATACATTATCCACTCAAGCCAAATAGGCTGCCTAGCTATTCTCTATACATTTTGTTTTATCGCTTGCTTCTGTGCCTTTGTACAAGAGGGTCTCAATCTTCATCCTCACTTGCACTTACTAAAATCCCTGAGTTCCTTCAAAACAAAATTAAGTTGCTAGTTCTTGTCCACCAATTTTTAACACTCTTCCCTCTCTCAGAATTACTTTGTATTAACTTATTCTAAATCATCTCTTCACTTCACAAGTCCCCTTTGCCTTCCTCTTCCCCTTTTCTTTCAGCTTAGAGGCCTTACTGTTTACTTTATTGAAAAAAAAAAACCAAGATCATTCTAAATTAGTGCCTCTTTCACCCTTTCTCTTCATCTCAAAATCCCCCAACAGCCATCACTCTTTCCTCCTTTTCATCAGTCTCTGACAAAGACATGACATGACCTTCTCCTTGCCAAGGCCAATCTTTCTACATGTGCACTTGATCCCATCCCCTCTGTCCTCTCTAGCAGACTGTATATCCTCACACCCAAATCTCCAACCCCTATCTACTGGTTCCTCCACTGTTGCCTTCAAACATTTCCAAGACTTCCCCATCCTTGAATTATCCAATACTATTGGCACTATCAGCCATTCTTCTAATTATTCCCTTCTCTCTGAGTTTCTTCTTTCTCTTGGTTTTGTCTTCTCTTTTTCCTTTACGCTCTCTTGATAACTTCATTAGCTCCTATGAGTTTTATTAATATCTATGCAAGTGACCCATATCTATATATCTGGCCCTCTACTCTCCCACAACACCAGTTGCTTATTCAAAATTTCGAAGCAGATGTCCTAGAAGCATCTTAAACTCAACATGTCCAAAATGGAATTCATCCCCCCTCCATCCTCAACCCTTCTTTCTTCCAAACTTCCTCATTTCTGTCAAAAACATCAACACTTTCCCACTCTCCCAGGTTCATAACCTAACTATTGTTCTGGATTTCTCTCGCTCCCTCAGCCCACATAGCCAATCAATTGACAAATGTGGTCATTTCTAACTGTAATATCTCTCATTTCTGGCCATGCCTTTCCACTCACACAGATGCCCCCATGATTTAGGCCCTTACTTCTGAATTATTACAACAGCCTTCTAATTGATCTCCCTGCTACAGGTTTTTTATCACTCCAGTTCATCCTGCCCACTGCTGCCAAAGTAATTTTCCTTAAATATAGATATGACCATGTGACTCCTCTATTCAGCCAACTCCAGTGGCTTGCTATTGTGTCTAGGAAGCAATATAAGCTCCTCCACTGAACTTTTTAAATCCTCTCAAAACCTGATCCCACCTTATGTTCCCTATATTACTTCCCCTCCTGAACTCTGGGGTACAAGTTAACTGGTCTCTCTCCTCTTACATATGCAAACAAGTACTCACAATATAGTGAGAATAAGTTTTATCACTTTAAGAGGATAGCAAGAATAAAATTTTCAACTTAGCACAGCTACCTCCATTTTGTTTTTAAGCCTTCATCTTGTGACTGAATTGTTTTGAGTAAGGTGATTTCCAATAAGTCTGTCTTCCATAATAAAATAAATACTTATGTGTTCTTGTTCAGTCATTTCAGTCATGTCTGACTCACTGTGACCTCATTCGGGGTTTTCTTTGCAAAGATACTGGAATGGTTTACCATTTTCTTCTGCAACTCATTTGACAGATGAGGACTTGAGGCAAACAGGGTGAAGTGACTTGTACCACACAGCTAGTAAGTGTCTGAGGCCAAACTTGAATGCATGAAGATGAGTCTTATTGACTTCAGGTCTGGTGCTTTGTCCAATGAGCTATCCAGCTGCCTATGCGTGTTAAGAGTTAGGAGACACACGAATATGCTCTTAAACAACTAACAAGTATATGTAGACTCAATGGAAAACTATAAATGTTTTCAATGGCTCATGAAATGAATTACTGATCAAATTTGTGGTAAACAAATTAAAAATACTCATAAGCTGGAAATAGAAGAATCCACTACTACTGGGTTGAGACAAGGGCAGACTCCTCCTACATTCCTTTCACTTGAGACTTACGCATCCCATGTTCATTTAAGGGCAGTGTTAATGGAGACTTGCCAGGTTACTACCTCCTTATAAGAGCCCAGGCTCCCTTTTGCCTGTCTTGTTCTCCCAGCAATTCGCACGGTGCCTGGCACACAAGGCACTTAACAAATGTTTATGGACACGCACATACACACACACACACACACACACACACACACACACACACAGCTTCTGAGTACTTCTTTGGCCATACTCCATGCCTGGAATGTACTTCCTCCGCATCTTTGCTTCCTAGAATCCCTCCTTTTCTTCAAGATGAAAGCTCAATCATGATCTTTCCTAATCCTCCAGTTACTATAGACCTCCCTCCCAAACTGCCTTGTATCTAACTACTTTGGATTGACTCACAGTTCTTTTCTTTCTATTTATCATGTACATGCTTATACACGTACTTATTTTCTTTCCGATTATAATATAAGGTTCTTTGTCCTAAGGATTGTTTCACTCTTCATATGTACCTCCATCCTGCCAGCCTAGAGCCTGGCATTTGTAGCCCATTAAAACCTTTTTGTTGTGTGTTTGATTGATCTCTGTACTTCTTATATCCTTCCTTCCTCCGATAGAATGTAAGTTCCTTAATGTTGTTTTATTTTTGTCTTTTGTGTTTGAGAACTTAGTACAGTATCTTACATATAAACATTTTTTTTTTTAAAAATGTGTGCTGAATTGAATACAATCTATTTAGATTTGAAATTTTTCTCTCAGAAATAATGCTGAGGACCAGGATAGGAACTCAGTTAAGCAGACCCCTGATGCTTGCATATGAAAGCATTAGTGAGAAAACACTAACTTATTTGGAGCTCTTGAAAACCATTCATTTTACAAAAAAAAAGCAAGATAAATATTTATTACACTCATGTACTTTCATTAGAGACTAATATAGTTCAATGCAAGCTGCAAGATAAACTACACAGTGTTGACCAAGAAATTTAACTTGAGACACACACAGAAATCTTCACAGAAATGATCACTTGTGGCCCTCAGTCTTCCATTTTCCCAACCTCACACTTTCTTCAGGAATGAGATTTCAAGAAAGACTGTCTGTGAGTTGTGCAAGCTGCCTCTATCCATACCAGGGTTATAGGCTCATCCTCTTATAAACCCCTATGGGTGTGTCTACTTCTGTAGTATCCACATAAACATTGCAATGTTTGCTCAGTGAAAGAACAGTTTATTCCAAAAATAAACACCTTTGTTATGGTCTGACTATCATTTTCTTCACACTGGGGGGAAAAAACGCCACCCACTTCAACATTTCTAAAAATTTCTGAGGGACTCTACTGAACTGCCAATTAACATTGCTGCCAACAGTTTGCTTAACTTTGTAACCATCTGTTGTCCATTACTATCCATTCCTATTAATATAGCAGCTCATAGAAATGGATTTCTGATTTTGTTAAATTAACAAGAAAATAAAAATCAATATATGTGTATATACGTATACATATGTTTTATAAGAAACAGTAAAAACAACCCTGTTCCATGTATTTAGGGATACCTGTACCTTGCTACCCTCTGAACACCTTGTGATGGAATAATAAGCAATTTGATTCCCCTAGATGTATGCTAGGAATTTTAGAGGGGAAAAGGAATCAGCTTCTGAGGGAAGGATATGTGTCATGATTACAGTCAAGGAATATCACATCAGGGCAAAAGAAAATAAAAACAAAACACAGGCAAACTCAGAGAAGGAAAAAAAACCATGTAAAATCTACTAAAAGGACAAGGTTCAGATGGAACTTCAGAACAATGATGGAAGTGTTAGAATGTGTCCCTGAACTTAAAAGGTGAGGTAGGGGGTCAGAATCCCGGGGTCAAAAGGGTCTTTGAGGTTATCTAATTCAACCTTCCAAACAATGCAATGCAAAATCGTTGAAAAAGCGTCATTCAATTCTCTGTTTGAATGACTCAGTTGATGGGGAAGTCACTACTTCATGAATAGCAGCCCACTTTCTCACTGGATAGTTCTGACTTCCTTATACTGAGTTTAAAACTGCCTTTCAAAATGTGTCCTACTACTCCTGTCTGTGAAGTAGCAGAAAATGGGTCTATTGATTCCCTCTTTCATAGGACAGTCCTTTAAATATTCAAAGATTTCTTTTAGTCTTTCCTTCTCCAGGTTAAATATTTCTAAGTAAATGATCACTACAGAACAACGTCAACTATGGAATCCAAAGTCTGAACTGACTTGAAAGCTCTTTGGTCCTAACCAGGGAAGGGATATTTTGAATATAGAAGGTAAAAACTCTGCTTAATTTTCATTAATAGTTATTAACTAGATAGTGTGTACCTACCTCTAATAACTGCACTTTCCTGCATAAAAAAAGCCATAATTTTAAAACAATATATTAATTTCATTACTTCCATGGATTTACCCATATGTCAGACTGATGGTACCCATGAACTAATAATCCTCAGCCCCTGACATCACAAATATAGCTCACAGACCATAGAATTTCAGAGGTGGAAAGGATCTTGGAAATCATTTTATAATCTAATCTTTCATTTTACAGATGAGAAAAGTGAGGCCAAAAGAATTTAAGTAACTTGTTCCGGATCATTTTGTTAAATGAAATCGTCTCAGTCATCCAGATGTTGACTATCCAATCTACAGGTTGTCCAGAGAATCTGAGTAAACCTAGAATGTTGTAATACGCTAAAAATGCTTTTATAATGGGCCAAACAGCATCTAAATGCGCTGGTTAGGAAGCAATGTGCAATGTAAGGGGCATGAAAACCATGCAGTTCTGCCATTTATTACAGTCTTGTATTGTCTCCATTCTCCATCCCATAAACTACAACACGGAGATTATGTAGCTTTCAATATACACAGCATATATATCAGCAAATGCACAGAAGCTACATGAGTCAGTGGATAGAATCAGGAAGACCTGGGTTAAAATCTTGCCTCGGTTATTTAACTAGCAAGTCACTTAATGACTCCAAGTCTCAGTTTCCTCAAGAGTAAAATGAGAATAACTCTAGAACCTCCTTCCAAGGGCTGTGGATCAAATGAGATAATATGTGTAAAGAACTTGGGAAAACCATAAAGTACTATGTAAATGCTAGCTCTTGTAGCATCTTACTGCTCAAGGAAATGTTATGTATGACCATGCCTGACCACATGAGAATCGTTGATCCCACTTTCCTGAGATATTCTTACCCTTTGGTTCTTCCTGAATGACAGTATACACAGATTCCACTTCTGTAGAGGGTTAATTCTTATTCTGGGATGCTTAACTGAACAATTTTATAGAAGTCAATGTCACCACCAGAACCAACACTAAATCATTGCAATGAACCAGGAAGAAGGAACTGCTAAAAAAGAGAGGCTGTGGTAGACAAGAGATAGTTTTAGACAGGGGAAAATGAGAACAAATCCAAAACTTGACTCATTTGTAGATCAAGTCATCCAGGACAAGTATCCAAAGGATCATTGGGTGGCCTATAAGATTTGATCAAATAAGCAAGCGTTGGATTAAAGAGCAATGATTCAAATATAAAATATTTCTTTCCTTCCTCTTCTTCATACATGTTGTGATCCTCAGTGGATCTTACCCATCCAGACAAATCTTGAATTAATAGTCTCAAGTCTCCCTTAAGTGATCATCATGCTCTTTATCTCATTGTGTAAGAATCTGGTTTGAACTGTATTCAATTCTTACTGCATCTATCTCATGGTACTAAAGTGATATCCAGGCTCTACATCATCACTTAGATGTTCCACTGCCACAGAGACCTGTCCACGTTTCTTTCCATGACATGCACCCTTATCTCTTCAATCATTCAATCCACAAGTATTTATTATGTGCCTACTTTGTGATAGGCACGGTGATAAGTGTGAGGTATAAAAATAAGATGAATGAAATTTTCCCTACTTACTCACAAGGAAATTACCCACCTAGATTAATATTCATGACCATGGCCTTTAACTTTTCTAATGAATCTGCTACACACCTGCCAAATTAATTGTTCTAAAGCACAATTTTCATTGCATCACTATCCTATTCAAAAAATTTTAATGGTTCCCCAACGTCCAACTTCCAAGGTATCCAACTTCCTCTATAATCTGAACCAAACTCACTCTTCTCATCTTATACACAAACCCCCAGATCCCATTAAACTGATCTATTCATCATCTTCCAAGAACATATGTGTTTTCTGGCTGGCTCAGTGTTCTCTATATTTTGAGTGTCCCCTGTTTGCCCTCATGGTTATCAAAATCCTTTCCATCCTTCAAGGCCCAGCTAGAAAGTAACATTACCCATGAAAATTCTTTTACTATTTATAAAAACTGTTTATCACTTAACACATACTCAAAATGAACTGTGATTCTGCTGATATTCATATTTCCACCAGTGATGGAAATAGCAAAGTTATAAGATATTCCCTCCAAAGATGAATGAAAAAAATCCCACTTATTTTTTATTTAATGATTAATTATTTTATTTAATTAATTTATTGTTATTATTAATAATAAACATTATTAATTATTAAATTATTTATTTCATCATACTAAATTATTAAGTGGGTATTGTAGAGAGACATTCTTATCTTGAAATGTTTATATTCTAATAGGAATGTTATAATAGAAATTGAAAACCATTTTCATTTCACATACTTCTCAAATATTATCCAGTTTCATCTTTGCATATATATTCACTTCACCTCACTTCAATTAACATGTATCTATATGTCAGGCACTGTGCTAGATGCTGAGTACATAAAGACAAAAACAACATAGCTCCTTTCCCTCCAGGAACTTCCATTCATTTTTTTTATCAGTCATAGTTCTTAGCATTATGCCTTAAAAATATCAAGTGCTCTATCAGATTGGATAACATGACAGAAAAGAAAAAAAATGAAAAGTGCTGAGGAGGTGTAGAAAAATAGGTACACTAAGGCAGTCTTGGTGGAGTTGTGAAGTGGTCCAATCATTTTAGAAAAGAATTTGGAACTCTCCCCAAAGGGATATAAAATTGTTCATGCCTTTTAACCCAGCAATATCATACTGGGTCTGTGTTTCAAAGAGAAGGTGACCCATTTGTGCAGAAATACTTATAGCAGTTCCTTTTGTGGCGGCAAAGAATTTGAAATTAAGGGGATGCCCATCAACTGGAAAGTAGCTGACCAAGTTGTGGTAGATGATTGTGATGGAACATTATTATGCTATAAGAAATGGCAAATGGGAAGACTTACATGAAGTGATGCAGAGTGAAGTGAGTAGAACCAGGAGAACATTGTACACAGTAACAACAATTCGGTAACAACCGTGAAAGACTTAAATACTTTGTTCAGGACAATGATCCAAGATAATTCTAAAGGACCCATGATGAAAAATGCTACTCACTTTCAGAGAAAGAACCGAAGAACTGATTGCAGATTTAAGCATACTTTTTTTTAACTTTCTTCATTTTTCTTGCTTTTTTTGTTTCACTGCTCCCCAACACGACTAATATGGAAATATGTTTTGCATGGCTTTACATGTATAATTGACATCATATTGCTTGCCTCCTGAATGGGTGGGGGAGGGATGGGAAGTAGGGAGAGATTTTGGAACTCTAAAAATTTTTTAAAGAATATTTAAAAGAAAAGAAAAATAAATGGAATGTTAGTTGCTCAACATCTGTTAATTATTGATTACTTGAAAGCAAAGTTTAAAGGAAGAAGGCAGACAGTATGATTGCTTAGGTTTTATGGGTGGGCTAGTTTAAGTGACAAGAGAAGTTTTTATTTTTTCTATACAACTGAGTACAACAGGGTACAAGATCACAAATGACCAAAGCAAAAGATCAAGGACAAAGTAAGTAAGGTTAATTTGTTTTCTTTCCATCATAGGTACTGAATGAGAAGAAAAAGGAGTGTATTTTTGGACACTGGGCAACCCAGGTGGCCTAGGAGGTTTAATATTCTCTGTGGATGTCAGCGGAGTTGTCACAAGGAGACATGGGAGAGATCATCGACTTACAGGCTCAGAGGAATGGGGGGGTGTAGAAGGGATGGAAGGATATTTCTCCTGATTGGCGGGAGAGGTACTCAGTGGTGCTGTGGTTTGTTTTTCTCTGGCATGACAGGGTTCATTGATTGAAATGAACACTTGCTGACTGTTTTCTGGTTTGGGGGGATGTGACTTTAGCTGCACATAGACTTTCCCTTTCAAAGCAATGTTGTGCAAACTTCCATGGATTGAAGAAAGATAAGGTGGGAAACTGAGATCCAATACTAACTACCAAATGGACTGCCAGACACTGTGAACCAAGAACAAAATTTTCCTTAATTGAACCTAATCTCTTTTACTTTCTCCCCAAATTGAGCAATTAGGAGACTGTTTACATAGGGATGATCTCTATTAGAATGTTTTCTTTAAGTGCCTTCAAGCCAAGAAGCAATTCCTTCACTGGAGGTTGGGGAAATGGATTTTAGAAGCAATCCGGTGGCATTACTTAATAATTATGGGGAACATTAACAGGAAGCCAGCCCTTTTCTTTTCTAAAATGTAATTTATTTGTTTGTGTTCTTCAGGAAATTCTGCTTGCATAGAAACCTTTTATCCTTCTGGTCCCCTCTGTGAATAAATCTGGCATGGTGTTGCCTGAGGTTACCTCTCATCTCTTTCTTAAAGGCCTCTGGGACAGCAACTAATAGAAGAGAAGAATTGCTTTCTTTTTTTATCATGAGTAGGAATCTATTTCAATGTGGAGAACTAACTGAATTCTGAACTTATCTGCCTCAACAATAGTTTTATTTTTTAAAGGCCCTGAGGTAAGTTTGAGGAAAAATGGTGGGCAAAAATTTTCATTAAAAGTTTATTTCCAAATTGGAGAAGTACAAGATCAAAAGTAGATGATAGTCAATTATAATTTTTATAAAATTTTTAAAATACTCTTACACCACTTTAAATTTATGTAGAATGTTTTCAAAGAGCTTGGAATGCTCTGGATATATTAGATCATTTCTTTTCAGACGTACTAGCCTGGTGTTTCATGTTGGCATGGCACTGACCCTGAGTTCTAGAATATTATGTTAGTGTAACAGTTCTGATAGATCCTATCATGATGGAAAGGTTTGAAGTAATACATAGTTATCTGCAAGTCCAATCTGGGATTTAAAGGAACAGAGAACAGCATCCTACCATGAGTTGACAGAACTGTAGGTTTCTTGGTAATAAGAGATTTTTAATAAATGCTTAAAGGATGAATGAATGAGTAGTACACAAGTTGATTTGGCAGACAAAAAGTACTGAGGGTTTAGGGGTAGCTCGATGCCACCCTGGTTCTCTTAGTCTGGTTCTAATCCTGAGAGGTGATATAACCCACACTCTAAGAGGAACATCACTTCCCAGAATAGCAGGCTTGATTTGAATGATACACACTATTTTATACTCAGGAAGACAAAAAGGATACTGGAGCCTTTTGCCAGGGAACCTATCTATGTTAAGGAGTTCCATAGACTTTTGAATACATGAGTGTGAGCAGGCAAGATAAAGATCAATACAGGGGTTTTTTAGAATAACTGTGATGCTTATTCATCCACTAATGGAATATTCAGTCATTCCAGTTGTTTCTGAACTTTATGCCCTGTACTGGGCAGCTAGGTGGTACGGTAGATAGAGCATGGGGACTTGACTCAGGAAGACTCATCTTCCTGAGTTCAAATCTAACCTCAGACACTTACTAGCTGTGTGACCCTGGGCAAGTCACTTTACCCAGTTTACCTCAGTTGCTCATCTGTAAAATGAGCTGAAGAAATGGTAAACCATTCCAGTATCTTTGCCAAGAAAACCCTGAATGGAACCAGGAACCCTGAATGGAACCAGTCACAACTGAAATGACTGAAAGGACTGAAAATGTCCTACACTTCTACATCAGAGCTTTGTGTCTAATCTGACTAGAATATCAATCTATGATCCAAAGAACTGTCAAGCTAAGTTTATCACAGGAAGGCTAGCCACTAGGTGAATTTTCTAATTTACAACTCATGAAAAAATCCTGTGTAGTTTATGTTATGAATCCTTGAAACGCCAAGGTATCTTCTCTTTTATATCCAGAGCCTGTCCTGCACCCTCCTCCAGTGGCAGTCCTCCTCTACCCTCCCACCACAATGGCATTACCATATACGGGTCACTTGGGTGAAGCTAACTTTTTTGCTGTGGTGCTTGTCTCTCCTCAAAGGCAACAAAATTATCCTGGGTCTAATTAGCCCAAGGGCTAAGAATTTAAGCGGAGCCTCCTCTTGACTTCCTGGGAGTCTTTGGCCATACCAAAGGACATATAAGGGGCCCATTCACTTAGACTCAGGGCTCTCAGATGTGGGAGATGTCCCAAGAGCAAATGAGTCACCACACACAGACCTACTGATCAGACACATTTCCATATGGATGTGAGAGTAGCATGGGTTGTGTCTATCCAGTATAAGTGATGGAGAATTCTTATTGAGTATCTCTTCTATGCTACAGCTAATCTTTAGTAATCTATGAATAATTTATAAGTGTCTTCTTTAATTTCAACATGGAACCTACCATAATAGGGGACTGGTTTAAATGAAAACTCCTTTTATACCATAAATATCATCCACTGAGATGGGACTGTTTCCCAAGGTTTTTCCCTAAAAGAAAGCTGGCATTTCAAGGAAGTCTCAGTTTCTAAATTTCCCCTCTCCAACCCTTGAACTAGTCCAATCCAATTAAATCCAGTCCAATCCAATGAGCATTTAATAAGGGTCTACCATAAATAAGGTACCTTACTGGTTTTAGGAATACAGAAAACAAGAAGAAGAATTCCAAAATACAGATGCCATTTGGCAAGTCGTAGCTCTTTCAAGATTCTCCCCACTCACCCACCTCTTACTCTCTCCCTTTACATAGATTCTGTCAGTATATTATCATATTTAAATATATAAAAAACCTAAGGACAGAACTTGTGCATAAGGTTACAGAAAAATAAAATTGCTGTTTATAAATGAAAAGAAAAAAGAATCCTTCATTATAAATAGTTATAATCTTCACCGAGAATTTTAAGTTTATTGCTATAATAGTATATTGTGTCAATATAAAGCAGCTACAATTTCCTAATGCCTTCTATAGATTCTCTATAATTTAATTTGAAACCTATTAAGGTGTATCCTAGAAGGATATAAAAGGTATACTGTTGACTCAAAATTCCAAGAGCTCCTAAGAGAATTCTTGTGCTTTGTTTTATTATGTCAAGCTGTCCAGTATGTTTGCCTAAAAGATAGTAAAATCCATGGGTTAAAGAGAAAGTTGTTCTGTATATACAGGTGCAATTCTTAAAATTGAGTAAATCAAAAATGTTTAAAATGGATCCATTGGAGAGATAATAAATAGAACAGGCAGTGTTTCACATTAGACCACACATTAGAGGGAAAAAAAATCACTATTTCAGCTTTCAGCTGTAAAAAGGAATTGACTTGAAGCCAAGAGATTCTAGCAATTTTTTTCAAAAGGTCCAAAAAGCAAAAAATCTTAAAAGACTGATACTCCTGAGGTACACAGGAGTCTAGGGGCTGTGAGGTCAAGTTGAAAGTAAACTGTATTAGTCAGAGAGACAGAAGACCTAGATTTTAGTGCGGCCTCTACCAAGGATATCTTGTGAGATCTTATTCTCTCATTACTTCTTCTCTCCCTCTACCTCAACATCCTCATCTGTAAAATGAGGGAGCTGACCTATGATCTCTAAATTGTTCCTAGCGCTAAACTTTCATCTTTTGTTTTTATAGTAGAAAATAGAAAGGGACGTGGAAAAGAAAGAAAAGTTCTAAAATCTGGAATTCAGACCTTAGGATATTTCTATAATGCCTGCCACCTTGCTGATATTTATCATATGGGAGGATGTGTATATGTGTGAGTGCCTCATTTAATTGTCTCATCATCTGAATATATAATAATTATATGTTTATAATATATTTTGGGGGCAGTTAAATGGCAGAGTGGATGGAGTGCCAGGCCTGAAGTTCAAATCTGGCCTCATATTCTTACTAGCTGTGTGACCATGTCACCCTGTTTGCCTCAGTTTCCTCATCTGCAAAATAAGCTGGAGAAAGAAATAGCAAGTTACTCCAGCATCTTTGCCAAGAAAACCTCAAATGGGGTCATGAAGAATCAGAAACAACTGAAAATATATTATACAATTTTGATATGTTAGAAACATATTATAAAATTAGAATCATGGTATGATACATGATTATGTGCATATGCCTACAATAAAGCTATATCGTTAAGGATTCCTTCATTAACATAAACTATGGGGCTTTTCAGAAAGGAGTTGAGAGAAAGCAGAAATCACAGACATACTCACAACACTTTTCTAAGAAATGCCCTCATCCTCATCTTAATGCTGTTTCAGTTTCTGCCTCTCAGCAATCAAAGCAGGAAGGAGTTACATCATATAAAACCCTCTGATGAACATTAGCTCTGACAGGTCACCATGACCTTGCTACCAAGATATATCCTTGAAGCTTTCTCAGCTTTAAGAACATTTGAATCATATGAAACTCAAAATTGGCACTAATGATGGCAGAATAGAGCTGGTTGTCTTAACATTCATTTCCATTTCTGGCTATAATAAAAAGTTCTCCACAGGAATAAAAAAAGATCGGGCTTCAGATCAAGAAGAATGTCGTGTATCCTATGTGCTTTGTCCGGGACCTGACTCAGGCCAGTCCCCTGGCAGGGTAGGGTTCCATCTCAGAACAGAATAAGAAGCTTGTAAGCCATTCAGCAGTGTAACAAAAGGAGATATACTTCACCTCTAGAACAAGAGGTTATTCAATAAGAATTGCTGTTGTTCAGTCATGCCCAATTCTTTGTGACCCCAACTGGGGTTTTCTTGGCAAAAAATACCAGAGTGGTTTGCTATTTCCTTCTCCAGCTCATTTTACAGATGAGAAAACAGAGGGAAACAAGGTTAAGTGACTTGCCCAGGGTCACATAGCTAGTTAAAAGTCTGAGACCAAATGTGAACTCAGGAAGAGGAGTCTTCCTGACTCTACGTCTGGCACTCTATCTACCATGCCACCTAACTACACCTCAATCAGGATAACCATTGAAAATACTTCTACTAGATTTCAGCTAAGTAAAGAATGCCTTAAGTGGATTCAGCTGAGGGGTGCCCCCTTTCTCTTGTGATTGACCAGTTAAACCTCCAAGAATTCTACACTCTCTCCCCACTCCTCCTCCTCAGGTGTTCTTAACCCTACTTGGACAATCTAGTGAAGCTATAGAGCCCTTCTCAGAATAATGTTTGTAAATGTATGAAATAAAATCCATCAGATTACAAAAGGAGCAAATTATATTCACATGAAGATGAAATTATTTTCTCCATCCAATGTCATGGACCCCCTGAAATTTGTACCAAGTATTAAGAGCTCCTATGCTAATGAAATGTTGATAAAGAGACCAAAATCTAAACATATATTAGAACAAGCTGACAAATTATAGGGGCAAAAAATGTTGATGTGCTGTTCATTCACCATTGTTTTATTATTCAATTCAGTCCTTTTTTCATTTCAGTTTGTCCACAAGGGATGCATTCCAGTTAAAAGAATATTGACTCTGGAATCAGAAGACCTGGGTTCAGATCCTTCCTCTAATGCTTACTAGCTATGTGACCATTTGGCAAGTCATTTAACCTTCCTGCATCTCAGTTTCCTTATCTATAAATTGGTGGAGTTGGACCAAAAGTCCTCTGAAGCACATTCTTGCTCTGGATGTGTGATTCTATGAAAGAAATAGGGAAGAAAAGGAAATGCAGAAATACTTTTTTTTCCTGAACATGACTAAAAGTGTTTGACTTTCTTTCCTTTTTCCCCTTAACCATTCTTCTCAAACAAAAGAACAGACTGATTTTTTTCAATGACTACAAAATTAGTTACTTAACTAACATATTAAACAGGACAACTGCGTTCCAAAAGTGCATGAGATAACAATGGACCAAATCTAATAAAATTAAATTCAACGGGAATAAATTACAAATCTTACACTTGGATCCAGAAAACTCCAAAAGTAAAAAATGGAGGTAATATAAATATACAAGGATCCTATGTTTAGTTCACATGAGTAAGGATAAAAGAGTTTTAGTGGATTGTAAAGTAACTCAACAGGGTGATGCAGACCAAAAAGAAAAAAAGCTAATACCACTTTAGGTCAAATTGATAGGAATATAGTGTACATGAAGAGAGAGTTGTTGTTGTACTGTAACTGTGTATGGTGCTCTGATCAGATCAAAATCAGACTATTATGTCAAGTTCTTACTACATATGAAGAAAAGTATCTACTGACATGTTGGAGATTTTCTGAGGAATATCGAAACCATGCCATGTAAAAATCAGTTGAAAAACCTGAGGATTACTAACCTGGAGGATGGTGGTGACATGACAGTTATCTTCAAGCAGCATTTAAAGGGCTTCAAGTATCTCAAATATGATTAGACCTGTTCTGTTTGGCTCCAGAAGGGACAACTAGGAGCAGTGTGTGACAATGGCATTGAAACAGATTTTGGCTCAATATAAGGGAAAACTTTTAAAGAAATAGTCCTTTTTAAAAGCGGGAGCAGTTGCCTCGGAAGGAAGGAAGGAAAGGAGGGAGGAAGGGAGGGAAGGAGAGAGAAAGAGGAAGGCAGGGAAACATTTATTAATCATTATGTAGAAAGCACTGACCTACTAACTGTGGGTTAAAGAATACTATCACCTTTCATGTAGTAAGTGATTAATAAATGTGTAGTGCATGGAATCGACTCTGATTTTGTTTCTTTTGTAGGTAGCATTGTTAAGCCACATACCTTCATTGGGGAGGAAAGCAAGTTTTACCACAATTGTTTGACAAAAGTCATATTGAGGGGAGAGAGAAGCAAAAATTTATTTATATAAGGGAAAGTTCACTTTTTTTTAAGATATAGTCATTCAAGCCCTCAAATTAAGACTTTAACAATGCAATGTTAAAGTATATATCAAGGATATGGTATAGTTCTAGATACTATAACTGATCAAGAACCAAAGGCTAGGTTGACATTTTGAAAGTGGAGATTTGAAGTAATTATACCTATTAATTCAAGAAAAGTGCTTATACAGAGTTGGAAAGAAGAGGACTGGGAAATGAAGATGATGGGAAATTCTTTCCATGCAGATGCCAGTCACTTATGCTTACTTTTTCTCCCACATAATGTGTACCAGGAGCCTCCAGGCAACCTAAGAGCTCATTTTTTTTTGTCTGCAGATAACAAGTCTCTTTAAGCTCCCTGTGCTTTTTGACAGACTCACTCTTTTATAAATTTGTTGACATTCTCCAAAGAGATGGATGCTAGGCCACAGGTTTGTTTTTTTCCCACTAGATTGTGAGAGAAATATGAAGTGTATGTTAGAGTCTGTCCAACGTGGAGACCCCCACTTAAGAGTTTGGCTGTGTTACAAAGCCAAGTCATTGCAAGAACTCCTCAATTAGAGAATGATATAGTGATGGAGGAGGGAGCCCTAAATTCAAACACTTTTCACTGGAAGACGATATATGAACGCAAGTACCTATTTGGGCTTGGGTACTTACTTCTTAATCTCTTGCTTCCTTTAACAGAAATAAGATTCCCCACTGCAAATTTCTCCAGTCCAGTTCAAAAACATTTATAAAGTACCCACGACAGGTAAGATGCTATTCTGGGCTAAGGATACAATGAAGAAAAAACAACATAGATAGCCCCTTCAATTAATTTACAAGCTAGTAGGGAATTCTTGGGGCAGTAGGGTGGTGCAGCGGATAGAGCATTGACTCTTGGGGTGGGAAGACTCAACTCTGTGATTTTAAATCTGGTCTCAGACTCTTACTAGGCAAGTCATTTAACCCTGTTGTTCTCTGTTGCCCATCTGTAAAATGAGAGAGAGAAGGAAATGACAAATCACTCCAGTATCTTTGCCAAGAAAACTCAAATACGGTCATGGAGATTTGGACTGAACAACCACAAAAGAAATTGACATCTCTCTTGTTTCAAATATCGTAATGAGCCTGGTAAGGTAGATAACATATTATCATCAGGTGCATTATGTGTAAGATGGAGATAATGACAGTACCTACCTAGCAGGGTGGTTGTGAGGGTAAAATGAGATAACATATGTAAAGTACTTTGAAACTATAAAGCACTATATAAATGTTAGCTCTAATAGTGATAGCCATCATCATCATCACTATTAAATTTTCTACATTTTACAAATAATTATAAAGGCATGAAATAATTGGGATTCATTATTTGTAGATGATTTCTGAGAAATCTGGGATGAAATCAAATTTCTTGTTTCCCCTTTGTGCTCCACTGGATCATTCTCAAAATGTGCCTTGTCTATGAGTCATCTCCCTGGAAAATGGCATGGCTCATGGTGGTATTAATGTCCATAATATAAGATATATAAGGTATAGCATGATGAAGTGGAGAAGAAAGCTGCCTCTACAGTCAGGATGACCTGGGTTTAAGTTAAAGATCTGATACATACTAGCAGTGATGATGTGGAACTAGAGTACATTAGTAAAAGGAATGTTCTCAGTAGAAAGCGCCCTACTCTGATGAAATTGTAGATGTAGAGTATATTATGCATATATGCACATATTATATATGTATATCTTAGTATTTTATATATACGTATATATATATGAAAGTATAGTACATACAGTGCTGACTCAGAGTAGGAATTTAATAAGTACCTGTTGATTGACTGATTGCCTTGGAGGCAGTGTGTGTATATGTGAGTGTATGTTTATACACACATATATGTATGGTACAGTGGATAAAATGCTGGCACATAGTAGGTGCTTAATAAATGTTTAATGGTTCATGTTGTTAGAGTCAGGAAGACCTGGGACCAAAGTTCTGCTTTCCAAAATTTACTAGATGTGTTGCTTAACTTAATGCTTCAGTTCATTTTAGTCATGTTTGACTCTTCATGACCCTGTTTGGGGTTTTCTTGGCAAAGATACTGACTGGAGTGGTTTGCCATTTCCTTCTCCAGCTTATTTTACAGATGAAGAAACTGAGAGAAACACAAGAGAGTCACAAAACTAGTAAGAGTCAGAGGGCACATTTGAACTCATAAAGATGAATCTTAATGAGTCTTGGCCTAGCACTCTATGCCCTGAGTCACCCAGCTGCCCCTCTCAATGAGCCTCTGATTGTTCCTCTATGAAATGATGGTGATAACATCCAAATATCTATTCTCACCAGGTTATTGTATCATGTCGCCTCCGCTATGCCCAAGGCCTCATGAATGCAAGCATTTGCCATGGCTCCATCATCAGTGTTCTTCTCTTTTTTTTCCTTTATATCTTTTTTTCTTTGATGTTTAATGAATAGGAATAAGAAACCAAGTGGAAACATAGGGCAAGGGGAAAAGAAACATCAAAGATGCCTCCAGAGTATTGAGGATGTCTCTGGACTCAGTCTTCTCCATACATACCATTTTCATTACCACCATTTTAGCCCAACCCACATTACCTACTGATTGGACAACTTAGCTTTACTTATCTCCCCATCTTCAGCCTTTGTCCTCCTCAAAGTCCTAGTCAGATCAATCTTTAAAAATCCCAACTTGACAAAATAATTCCAAAGATTGAAAACCTCAATTCTTTGCCTCTGGCATTCAAGGCTCTCTACCTCCCAGTTCTTTCCAGCATTATCTCATGCATTCTTCCTCTCCATTTCCCCTTTCCCCCACCATATGCTCTATAGGATGGTTAAACTGGAGGAGCTTGCTTTATCAGAAGAGTAACTAAGAATGCTCATGTCTGGGAAAAGTACCACAAAAAGTGCACCTAGTTCATGTGACAGAGGAAGGGAGGACATTCCCTCCTCTGGGAATGGGGGTTCTGGTAGGAAGAAAGAGACTCTGGAACACTGCTGGAGAGGTTGAGGAAGTGAACAGGCAAGGAGAAGAGGAGCTCCCTCTAACCTGCTGTCTGATAGCTTCTGCTGTTAATCATTCTTTATTTAATTTGATTAATTGTTAATTATACATATAATTTTATATATATATATATATATATATATATATTAAATAATTAATGACTGGTTCTTCCTCTTTGGGTGTCAAGCTTTGCTGAATGTCTGCAATTCCTGTGAGTACCCTCTAGATTCAGTACCCTGGTCACTATGCTCTCTTAGCATCTTTTTGCCTTATGAGTTGAGGCAGGTCACATAACAAAGGCAGAAAATTATATGCAAGAAAAAATAGGAGAAGGGGATTAGGTAGGCAGACAGGTAAGTGGGAAATAGACACAGAGAGGAAACAAGAAACAAATAAGCTTATGTGTTACCTAAATGAAGAGGGTTGTATTTATCCTAACAGTCCTTTGGCTTTCCGGGAGCTAGGCTAGGTTTTTATTCAGCCTACAAGGGAGGAGATTAAAATGGTCTCTTGAGTAGCTATCTGGATTGATTTTGTTGCCTGTCAGAGTTGAGATTATTTTTTTAAATTTTTTTTTTGCTTCAAATAAATTTATTTTCCAGGAATACATCATGCAATAGTAATATATGTAAGACCCTACTTATTGCTATGACTGATTTTTGTCTTGGGACATGATAGTGTTTACAGTGGGCTGTTTACAGTGACTGCAGTAGGAAAGAAATTTGGTCAATCAACAAGCACTTATTAAGGTGCCTACTATGTGCCAGGTGGAGTCTATCATAAAAGCATTGTTAGGACCAGTTTTACACTTGTAGTAAGACAAGTATATATAAGCAGCAATTAGGTAGGAGGAAAAAGCTTGTGCCTTTGTGTTTCCCTGCAGGTAAGATTGAAAAGAAAGGGTAGGAATATCTTGTAGTAATCTTATAAAGCAATTTGATCCCTTTCTTCACAAAATTTAGGTAATGATAATTTATATAAACTCTGACTACCTTTAAATCAACTGTTCAATCAACCACCCACCCAAGGTGAAAAAGGAGGTGTGATTAAAAATTCTGGGAGCTGATAAATTTTTAAGTGAGGTTTAATTATTGATGTGTGTTTGTCTGTGACACCTAATTTGTAAGTATATCAGGGGTAGGATGCAATTTATTTTATAATAGTCTCATCCCCAAGTACCTGAGCAGGATGCCAGATTTATAGCAGGTACCTAATATTTTTTAATTAAATGTTAATTTAATCATGAAAAAAATACATAAATTTTATAGTAGACAATTAATGACTTGTCTGTTGAAATCATACATAGTCACACCTCAATTCAACAAACATTCTTTAGTGTGTTGCATGAAGTACTACCATTTCTGCCCTCAAAGAGCTTATATTCTACTGGGGGAGAAACAACATGCACACAGACAAGTAAGCACAAATATATATAAACACACATACATGTATATATGTATATGTATATACACATATATGTATATATACATACATAAACACATATAGACACACACATACAAACACAGTAACAGGAACACAGTAGATGGCACAGTAGGTAGAGGCTGGGCTTGGAATCAGGAAGACTTATTCATCTTCCTGAGCTCAAATCCAGCTTCCGACATTTATTACTGTGTGACCCTGGACAAGTCACTTGAAAACCCAAATGCGGTCACAGCGTCAGGCATGACCAAAACAATTCAACAACAACAAAAAAACCAGAGTTATTTCATGGGTAGGAAAAGAGAACTCATTGGAAGAAATCTCGAAATGCCTCATGTGGGAGGTGGAACTTAAGCAACAGCATTGATGGGAGCCATGAGTATACTTATATTCTGTACCATTGCATTTTGCCCCATATATATTGAGCTGACCTTTCTTTTGTGAGCAAAGAAACTTCATTTAAAAAGAGGCATTTACAGAAATCAGGTAATACACCCATCTCATGAAAGAATGAGCCATACAAAATTGAAGTTTCAGGCCTGTGGCCATTTAAAACAAAAACATTTTCACATTTTAAGTAGATTTCAAAAGGCAGTACAAATGTATTCTGTCATGTCCCAAGACAAAAATCAGTGATAGCAATAGGTGAGGTCTCATATATATTATTACTGCATGACGTATCCCTGAAAAATAAATTTATTTGAAGCAAAAAATGAAAAGAAAAACAATCTCACCTCTGACAGGCAACAAAATCAATCCAGATAGCTACTAAAGAGACCACTTTAATCTCCTCCCTTGTAGGCTGAATAAAAATAATTGCCAAATGCTACTTGACATCTTGGCTTTTATTGGTACTTTTAAAATGTCTCTCTGAGGACAAAGACACATAGATACTGCCATACCTGTGTAGCTCAATAATATATCTCAGCCAGTCTCCCATTGGGTCCAACAGGAGAGCTTTAGGAAAAAATGACGCATCCCAGAAGGCACTTGATCAATTACTCAATAGAATATCCTTTGGAAAAGATTACCTCCAGATTCTGGGAGAGATTTTTCATGTCTTGAACCATAAAAAGTAGGATAACTGAGGAAAACATTCCATTTTTATCCTGCATCAGTCAAGTATAATTGCAGGTGCTTTTCTTAGTTATAAAAGTGTCTCTTCCTTTCAAGAATCTAATGGAACATTTTCCTTAGTAAATATTCTTCAGCAATGTCTAACAGCCCTACCCAAAAACTGTTTTCCTAAAAAGTTCCTGCACCAACCTCCAGGAGGCTTACATATTGTACTATCTGTCATCAACCATCAATTTACATTGAATTTTGTCTAGACAAAGAATGAAAGTAATATTGGTGACAGGAGTTGAGCCATTTCCAGGATAAAGGATAGGAACCTACTTACTTAGCTATCCTTGACAAGAATATTTTATTACTTCTAAGTCATATATGGAGGCAGATAGGTGGTACAGTAGATAGAGTTCCAAGTCTGGAGTCAGAAAGAGCTGGGACCTTGAGCAAGTCATTTAACCTGTGTCTGCCTCAGTTTCCTCATCTATAAAATTAGAATACTAATAGCACGTACCTTCCAGGATTGTTGTGAGACTCATATGAGATAATAGTTGTAAAGTGCTTAGTACAGTGCCTGCTATGTAGTAAATGTTACATAAATATTAGCTACTATTTTCATTACATGTGTATAGGAGTTTGGTGGTATGAAACAAGTACTATAATCTCCTTCCCAAACATTCATAGTTTATTAGTCAGTCTCAGAAAAAGGGATATTAATGCTCTTTGTATCCTGGAAGAAGTAGCATTTTTTGTGGCTAGGAGGGAAAGGTTCTTTGATTTCAAATTGAACTACTCTTCAAAAAAATGATGGCACCCTCATATGATGCCAACATTCATCTGATCAGTTCATTGGGGCAGTTACATAGCTCAATGGATAGAGTATTGGATCTGAGTTTGGAAAGACTTGAGTTCATATCTGATCACACTCACATACACAAGCTGTGTGACCTTGGACAGTTAACCTGTGCCTGTCTCAGTTTCCTAAACTATAAAATATAGATAATGATAGCACCTACTTCTTATGGTTGTTATGTGGTTAAAGTTATCAGAGACAGCCAGAGAATTGTCCAAGAATTATCTTTGGACTTGGAAAACAAAAGTGGGAGATGAAATCCAAGTGAGGATAAGGGAGCACCTCAATCCTTCAATTAGGT
Organism: Potorous gilbertii; assembly: GCA_028658325.1. NCBI lineage: Eukaryota > Metazoa > Chordata > Mammalia > Diprotodontia > Potoroidae > Potorous > Potorous gilbertii. Next base: position 94,584,219 of record CM053772.1, on the reverse strand, counting down.
AATGCCACTAGCCTTGGACAAAATACCAGAGAGAGTACAAAGAAACCTACAATAGAACTACTGAGCTGCTATCAGCAGAGAGCAGAAGAGGTGACACAGAGGAGGAGACACACGCGTGGTAATCCAATATTTTTAACCATCTTCAAACCATGTGCTAGAAAGTTTGACTTTCATCACATTAATTAGTTGAAGGAACTTGAGATGATTAACCCAAGAAGGCTTAGAGGAGACACAATAGCTGTCTACAAGTATTTGAAGTTTTTCAGGGATGCTTTCCCACTATGAACACTTGTTAATCTCCTACCATGTGTGCACCACTGTGATAGGTGGTGGAGAAGATTTGTAATTCAAATAAGACACATTCTCTGCTCTCATAGCACTTATAACAGAGCCCACTTAGCGGTAAGTAGGTGGTAATAGTGGATAGAGCTCCAGGCCTGGAGTCCGGAAGATCAGAGTTCAAATCTGGCCTCAGACACTTGTTAGTTATAAGACCCTAGGCAAGTCACTCAGCCTCTGTTTGTCTCAGTTTCCTTAACTTTAAAATGGGGACTGTCATAGCATTTATATCACAGGATTATTATGAGACTCAAGGGAGATGGCATTTGTGAAAAACAAAAATGCTTACCACTTTTCTTTTTGCTATTTTGCTCAGTTGTTTCAGTCATGAGTCTTAGTGAGCCCATTTCTTGGCAAAAAGACAGGAGTGGATTGCTGTTTTCCTCTCCAGCTCCTTTTACAGAGGGGGAAACTGAGGTAAACAGGGTTAAGTGGCTTGCCCAGAGTCACACAGCTAGATTTGAGCTTAGGAAGATGAATCTTCCTGACTTTAGGCCTGGCCCTCTATCCACTGCCTAGCCCTGTATAAATGCTTATTTCCTTCTTTTTCCACAAAAGTTAAAAAAAAAAAAACAGATATGTATAATACACAATATTGCATGATAAGTGTATTAGGAAGTTGCAAAGCAAAGTATTACATGAAGTCTGGGGAAAGGAAAGTCATTACCAATGGGGAGAATCAAAGAGAAATTCATGGATGAGGTGATATTTGAATTAAGTCTTAAAGGGTGGACAGGAATTGGAGAAGCAATAAGGAGGAAGGAGACTATTCCAGGCACAGGAGACAGTGGATATAAAGGCAAGCAGGGCAATTAGTAAGTCCCTTGAGGGCAGGTGCTATCTTTTGCCTGTTTTTTATCCCTTGCACTTAGCCCAGTGTGTGGAGCATAGTAGGCATTTGATGAATGTCTATTGATTGACTCATATTTGGGCAACAGAGGAACCCAGTTTGGCTAAGAGTATAGAATGTATGTGTGGAGTGGAATAATATGAACTAAAATGAGAATGTGGCATATTACAACATTTTTTGTCTGTCAGGCAAAGAATTTTGAACTTTATTCAGGCAATAGGGAACCACGGATGAAGGGTTTCTTTTCTTAAGAGGTCAGGAAAAGGGCTAATAGTCCGCAAAAGAGAGAGAATAGGAGAGCCATCAAGAGAAGCCAAGGGAGGGAGTGATTGGCAGCATCACACATTACAGAGTTCAGAAAGGGTGAGAACTAAAAAAGAAAAAGAAAGGGAAAAGAAAAAGACAATTGGATTTGTTGTTGAGAAGGTCATTGAGGACCTTTAAGAGTTTCTGTAAAGCAGCAGAGGTAGAAGCCAGGTGGCAAAAGGCTGGGGACGTGGATGCATGAAATGTAGACAGTCTTTTCAAGAAATTTAAGAATCAAATGGGAAAGAAAAATGAAAGAGTCATTGGATGGGGCTAGTGGGGTCATGGGTAGACTTATTTTTAGGACTGGTGAGTCCTAAGCATCTTTGTGGGCAAATGGGTAGAAGAAACTAAAGAAAAAAGGAGAGTTTGAAGATACGAGAGAGAAAATGAATGGAGGAGGGAACAAAGTTCTGAAAGACATGAGAGGGAAAGCAATCAAGGGTGTATGTAAAGGGATTAGCCTCCTGTTCTGTGACTACAAGCAAAAAGGAGAAAATAGAGATCAGAGTGCCACCCAGGCAGCTAGTCTTGTTCAATTGTGTCTGATTCTTTGTGACCCCCACTTTTTCTTCGCAAAGTGGTTTGCATTTTCTTCTCCAACTAGTTTTACTGATAAGGAAACTGAGATTTACAGAGGTTGAGTGACTTGTCCAGGGTCACATGGCTAGTAAGTGTCTGAGGCCATATTCGAACTTACAAAGATGAGTCTTCCTGACTCCAGGTCTGGTGCTGTATCTTTTGGGACACCTAGTCAGGCAGCCAATAGCCCCAATTCATTCATACTATGAATATGTAGTCATCTACCATTAAGAGGTCAGACATGAGGAAGACACAAGTTCAAATCCAGCCTCAGACACTTAGCAGCTGTGTGATACTGGGCGACTCACTTAACCTCTGCCAGTCTCAGTTTGCTCATCTTTAAAATGGGAATAATAGCTCTCAGAGTTGTTGTGAGAAATAAATGAGAGCAGTTTTAAAGTGCTTTGCAAAATTAAAGCACCATATAAATGCCGGTTATTCTTATTATTAGAGCTTAGAGGATTGATGCCAGCATTCCAGCCAGCTGCTTAGAGGTGGGTAATAGCAAAATCTCAATTCCTTTCTGTGATAGAATTATCAAATGCCTTGTCTGTGTAAGATGGAGCTCTCAGTTATATCCAGAGTTGAAGAAATAGTGTGTGCTCCATTTTTTTTAAATGATGGATTGATATTAACCCATAACCCTCACTTCTTCCCCCTTGTGTCATTAGATTTATTCATTCACTATGTCTAAGAAGCATCTAAGTAACAGTAAAGGATTGTGAAAAGGAATGAGACACACAGTGGAGAGGACCTGACACATACTCATGCTATGTCCCTGGCAAAGTCATCCAGCCCTTCTGTTGTTTCTCCCCCATCCCCTTCCTGCCTTGGACAACTCTCTAAGGCTAGAAAGAGAGTATTGATCTGGAGTGTTTCTCTGGAGGGAGTTTCCTTATTTAATCCCATGTGGATCTCTGCTTTAAAAAAAAAGTAGATTATTTAGGGTGGGGAAATAGGTGATTGCTTATTTCATTTTTGGTTAATACCACGGTTATTTCCCAAGAATAGGAGTTAAATTTAAAAGATTGTGGTGTTTTCACATATTTCATTAGGGAATGAAAGATATTGGGTTCACCTTTATAAACTAATTTATTCTCAAATAAATTACTTTCTTCAGGTTCTTCTCCTAGTTACATTCACTTCCTTTCTCCTACCCACATGAATTATATCAAAATTTTCAGAAATGAGACTGAAATTCAGCTTACCGTTTGGGTGACTTCATTTATCTCTTGGGGTCAAACACTGAAATAACTAAGCGGCCAAAGGTTGGTCGCTTCAAAGCAAGAGGCCCAATCCATGAAAAGTTTGTGAGGCTAGGCAAGGTCCCTCTTGGACTTCCCTTGTACTAAAAGTTGGAATGGAAATGAAATCCTAACTTTTTGATTCATTCATTCAAAGCACTTCTCCACCGTTATGTATTTGGATATAGATTTGGGTCAGCAGCTCAATATTCTGTTGGAAGGGTGGCAAAATTCATTTCACATGATTTTTTTCTGTTCTGTATTAAATTTTTTCCCCTCAACTCTAGTGAAAATCTCTTTTTTGGCAGTTGGTTGCTTTTTGTTTGCTTTTTTGTTTAGGTCTGAGAGAGGAGATAACTAACCAGAAGTCAGATGTAAAAACTAATTAATATATCTCATCATAATGTATCTGATTATAGTTCTATCAGCATACCTAAAACTGAAAATTTTCCCAAAATTCTGTATCTCTTAATCCATCAATTTCTTTTAATGGTACTACTATTTTCTCAGTCACCCACACCTGAAAATTTAGGCAACTTTTACTTCTTTCTCTCCATTTGCCTCACCTTCCCCCACCTCAACCATGCATGCAACCAGTTACTAGATATTATCCTTTATAGATCAGCAATATCCCTTGCATTTGAATGAATCAATGAATGAGAAATATACATATATATGTATATATGTGTGTATAAACATATATTTATGTATATACACAAAATTCAGGGGTGTGCTGGAGCCAGCTCTAACTGGCTAGTAAGAATCAACTGTTAAATTTTTAGTGTCCACCATGTACACCAGTAGAAATCAACAAATGTTATAAAGCAGGGATTGAGTTATTGCTTTGTTGCCTAGACAAAAAGGGTTAAGAATCCTTGGTCTATTATAAGAACATATAGCTAGTGTACAACAGATATCTATTAAAGGAATGAATGAATGAATAAATGAATTACCACTTTCCCTTTTTTCTCACTGGGGCAAACATCTTTCTCTATTTCTTCCCCATTAATTGAACATTAGGCTAATGCTTCTATTGAATAGTCTGACCTGATTACTAGATCTTCTTTTCCTCTTTCTGGTAGAGTGAAAGCTCATTAGAGTGAAAGACTAGTTTAAATTATTTGATCACTATGTGTGTTCCTTTTCATTTTCTGGAATGAATTTTATCAACTTTGTTTGCTCCTCTGGATCACTAATCTTTCCTTGGTTAGGGGACAGTGGAAAGTAGGGTGGCAAATTGCTACAGAACAAGCAAGATTTTTGTTTAGACTATTTTCCTCACCTATCCCTTTCACCACATAACAAATGGATATTTTTAACCTCTCCATTTCCCAATTTTTTTCAGGGAGGGTTGTGTTGAGGCAGTGGTTCAAAGGATTCTCATCATAGATCTGGAAGTCTGTTCAGCTGAGTGGTGCCAATTCCAGTTCCTTAGCCAAGAATCTTTGGGACTCCTGAAGATGATTATGATGCTCTGTTTTTAGGACAAGGCAGTCATTATGGCAAAGTGAATGCCAGTTTACATTCTTCTCAAGCTATTAAGTCCTTATCCTACAACGACAATCATGGAATTCCTCTCCTCTATTGTCTGGGAACTCTATTGTCTGACTCCTAGATGCTAGGAATGCTAAGGATTGAGGGACATTTTCTATGTACCAAATTATAATTAATTAATCAATCAATGAACAAACATTGAAGCACCTACAACATACTAGGCATTGTGAGAGCCCTTGGGCATGCAAGAACACAAACAGTCCTTGGTGTCAAGCAGCTTACATGCTAACTTTCTATGTCCCTCCTGAATCCCATACCTATAGCTGTTACAGACTCCATCAACTGGGAAAAGTGGGATTTTGAGTCTCTCTTTTTTAAAACAAGCTCAGCCCAAATAAAAAGAAAACACCCCAAATCCCACTTCACCTCACAAAATTGGGTAATGGACTTGACCTGTGCTGAGTGCTGAATGCACATTCTCTAAGTCATAAAGAATGAACCTTCTTCTCTGTTATTCTCCAGTTCCTCTTCACATTCAGACTTACAATTTGATAAAAAGACCAGTCAGCAAACCCTGAGACACGTCTATTGAAGCATTATTCAGACAATCAAAGACACTTACACCTACAAACATTTATAGTAGGAGAACCTTCTTATCCACAAGCTGAAGACAACAAAGAATCCTTCTATGAAGAATCCTAGGCTAGCATACTTGTGCCCTGTGATCAAGCCTCTGTCAGACTGTCTCTACAGAGGGTATGCCAATTCAATTCAATCTATCTCAATCCAGGGCACATTCATCGAACGCTTATGGAGCTATACACCAAGGTAGCCACTGGAGATACAAAGGCAAAACTAAATCATCCCTGACCCCAAGAAGCTTACAATCTATAAGAATAAATATGGCTCCTAGGATTATAGAGTTGGAAGATGCTTCAGAGGTTGCTTCACCCAATCCTCTCATTTTATAAATAAAGAAACTGAGGCCAGAGAGTTTAAGTAACTTGCCCAAGGTTACGCACAAATAATTGACAGCAAGCCAGGATTCATATCCAAGATTTTTGACTCCAAATCTAATGTTTAATATATATATATATATATATATATACATATATGCAACATATACAGACATACACACACACACACACACACACACACATATATATATATATATGTATGTATGTATTTCCTGTTTGGTGTATACCAAACTGCAAATAGATCTACCATTTCATTGTTAAAGAGAGCTCCCAATAGGGAAGCTTCTTCTATTAGTGCAGATATACAACTACTTTGCAATCTGTCGTCCTAGACTGTTACCTGTGGTTATTGAGATGTCAAGTGACTTGCCCAAGGTCACACAACTAGAATGTGTCAGAAACTGGACTTGAACATAGGTTTCCCTGATTCTTAGGCTAGCTCTCTATTCACCATAATACACTGCCAGGCAAGGTGACCATGATACCACCTGGTCCTTCCAAACACTTCATCATAGTGTAGAAAAAAACTAGGTTCTCAGAGGCTATTCTAATGAGTGTCAAATTCCATCAAGGTTGAAAACCTTTGAATAAAGGCTCTAAGGAGGGCTCCTCTTACCATCTTCTCACACTCTAAATTAATATCAGATAAATGGCTACCTATTTGGGTATTGAGCCTAGCTAAATACTTAACACACTCAGCAAATACGTGGAGGAAATTGATATTTGATACTGAATTTGTCATTGGTGATGCCAGTCATACAATGGTAGGTAATAAGGGTCATTTAACCTATCAACCATGGGGCAATTACCTCATTGTCATCTTTGACCCTGTCAAAGTCTTTCCAGGAAGGGGCAGACAATTATGTCTATTTAGAAGAGTCATTCCAAATTACATCCATTATAGGATCACAGATTTAGAGCAGGACAAGACCTTAGAGGTCACCTAATTCAACCCCCTCCTTTCAAGATGAAGAAACTGAAGCCCAGAGAGGTGAAATAATTACTCAAGGTCACATAGCTAATAAATGGTTGAGCTGGGATTAAAGTCCAGGTCCTTTGACTCTAAATCCAGCATTATTTCCATCATAGCACACATTCCTACAAAGTGGAGACGGTTGTAACTACAGCTGAAATGGGTGAACTCATTTGGGTAAATAGATTTATGGAGTCCCCCAACCTTCATTGGCTTGCTCTATTAGGCACAGTTCCAATATAGGTGTTGAGTCATCTTTTACTAGAAACCAAGTTGTTTTTTTGTGAGAATAACAACATATCCTTGGCTAAAGATTTTCCTTAATAAATAACTCATTTACTGTTACAGAGCTGATACCAGTGAACCTTGAACTGACCTAATCTCCTCTGTGGTTGTAAAACCTCAGATTTGTTGACTCAAGGTCTTTCATCTAAACTTATCTATCAAGCAGTTTTTCTAGGACCTAGTTTCTGCTTTCTCCTTCACCTCTCACCTACTACTTAAGGCAGTTGATTAAGACTATATTACAGTTTATTTTCACCCATCTACCTGCAAATAAGGAGGACTACTTAGCTAGGTGATGCAGTAAATAGAGGGATGGACTTGGCTTCAGGAGGACTTCAGTACAAATTCAGCCTCAGACACTTACTATCTGTGTTATCCAATACAAGTCCCTTGATGTCTTTCTGCCTCAGGTTGCTCATTTGTAAAAGGAGGTTAATAATAGCACCAGAATTATTGCAAGGATAAAAGGAGATAATATTTACAAAGTGCTTTGAAATTCTTAAAACAGTATATAAATGCTAGTTACTATACTTACTACTTGTAAGAGAAGAAATATTAAAGAATGAGCTTATCACTGCCAGGGACCTTAGAAGGCTTCCACTCCAACTTCTTCAGTTTATAAACAGGGAAACTAAGTCTCAGAGATGTTAAGAGGCTTGTCCAAGGTTACATAGTTGATAGAGACAGAATTCAAACCCAAGTTGTGGGACTCATAGGCTCATAGATTTAGAACTGAAAAGGACCTGAAGGGGCACCTAGTCCAGTCCCTTCATCTGAGAGATATGGAAACTTGAGACCCAGAGATATTGAGACACTTAGCCAAGGTTGCAATGACAGCAAGTGGAAAAGCTAGAAGTCAAATCCAGGTTCTCTACCCCAAGCTCTTTCTATTAGGCCACACTGCCTCCAGTCTAGCTAGAGGTCCCAAGAAATTAGATGATTTGCTCAATATGACTAAGGTAGTGGATGGCAGAGAAGCTACTCAAACCTATCCTCTATCTCCAAATGAAAAATTCATGCCATCATGCCATGTTGCTCTTACTTAGTGAAGTCATTTTATGGAAAATGGAGCAATAAAATCAATCCCAGAATTTTGATGTTTCACTGAATATTTGTTATTTCACTGAAAATCAGTCAGTAAGCAGTTATTCAGCTCCTACTATGTGCTAGGAACTTTGCCAGGTACCATTTTTGATTGTGGAGGATGGAGAAAAGAGGCCAAAATTGTTTTTTTTTTTATCATATTCTTACGGATTTCAGCCAAAATAGAGAAAACTAATGAAAGATCTGATCCTTTTCTTATTAAGAGAAAAAAGAACCTCAGTCAGTAGAACTCATCTTGACATAAGTTTTCCACATATTTCCTTTGAACTTGATAATTGCTGAACAGTTTCTAAAAGATGGCCTGAAGAGAGAAAACTCATTTTTTTCAGTTTCCAAAATAGGGATGGTTTGAACATTGACTCGTCAACCTTTGAAAACCCTATTTTTGATGAGTTCTGATCTGAAACAAACATATCTAATGGAAAAAAAAGAGAAAAGTAATGCCATGTTAGCATATTTCTAGTCCAATCTCAGCAGAGTGATCTGAAATTTATTTTTATTGGTGTTAGCAGGAACAATATGCTGCTCTCCACTCCCTGGTTACAAAGAAATATTTGCTAGTTCAACTGATATAAAAGTAATTCAATAGAATTCTCAGTACAGGGAAATTAAGTGATAGTGTGACGAACTTAGCAGTTTAGAACTTTTTTAAGGGTATTGAAGATCTTGAGAACTAAACAAAATAATAAAATTCATTAAGAAGGGGAAAAAGACACAGAATCTCATAGAATCTCAAGGGAAATAATGAAAGAAGTAGTCCTGCAGGGAACCTTGAAGTAACAGACCTGAAACTATATTATGTGAACATATGCATGAAAAACCTATGATTTCATCAGCTTGGGATTTGTATATTATGATAGAAAGAGCCCTGTGCTTGGAATCAGGAGATAGAGGTTTCAATTGTGAATTTCACATTCATTAGCTGGGTGGCTATGGGTATCTGAGTATAAGATTTTTCATCCTCCCGCTAGAACTTCAGTTTTTTCCCTCTGTATCCACACGGGGCTTAGACTTGCATTTTACATCGTATATTGAAATAATATTCACCTGGATATGTGATCTGTTCTTTAAAAAAAAAAAGGAAAAAGAAAGAAAAGGAAAGGAGAAAGGAAGGAAAGAAAAGAAAGAAAGGAAAAATCTTTTAAGTTGTTAATTATGAGAATTCCTTAAAAAAGAGTTAATTATAATAGAAAAAGTTAAATTATATTAAATTAAAAATGTTTTGCATAATCAAAATCAATGTAACTAAGATAACAAAATCTGACATCTGAAGGGGAAAGCTTTTTATCAAATGATCTCTGACAAAAGTTTAAAATCTAAATATATATAAGAAAGTGGCACAGATATGTAAGACCAGGAGCTATTTCTGAATAGATAAGTGATCAAAAAATACAAACACTTTACAGAAGAAATGCAAGTAGTCAATAATCATATTAAGAAATACAACAAATCACTAATAATACAATAAATACAAATTTAAACAACAATGAGATTTTACCTCATATCTGTCAAATTTACAAATAAGAATTTAAAAAATGGCCAATGCTATAAGGGCTGTGGAAAGATAAGCACACTGTTGGTGGAGTTATGAATTGGTTTAACTGTTCTGGAAAATAATTTATAATTATGTGAGAAATGTCACCAAACTTTTTATATACTTTGACTCAAAGATCTACAACTGGTCATATATCTTAAGGGGGCAAATTATTTTTATTTGAAAAAAAAAGGTCCCATAATTAACAATATATTCAAAGCAATACCCTTTGTAGTACCAAAATCCTAGAGACAAAATAGGTGCTCATTGATTGAATGTTGTATAGAAATATAATAAAATACTGCTGCACTGTTAAGACATGAATATCCGGAATTCAGAGAAATGTGAAAGATTTGTAAGAAGTTTTGCAAAGTTAAAAATGCAGAACCAAGAGAAAAATACATGACTACTATAATGCAGAAGGAAACAACACTAAAAGACAGATGAACTTATTTCAGTGGTAATGAACAATTTAACAATTTTAATTTCAGATAATAGTGGAGGATAAAACGACTCTCTCTTCTCAGTAAAGAGATGGGAGATTACGGGTACAGAATATTGTATATGATACCATATGCTTATTTGTTGGCTTACCTTAACTGTTTTTCTTTGTTACAAAAGAACATTTAAATGGAGGTGGGGAGAGGATGGAAGGTATTGTAAGAAATAACTAGAAAGCTTAAAAAAAGCAATTCAAAACTAGGAAAAAAAAGTTACACATTTTCCAAATGGCTCTATTCTCTCTTTCCAGACTCCCTCTTTCCATCCATCCCACCTTGGTAACTGCTATATCATCATTCTGTAAAGCTTAAAAATGGTAAGTATATATTTTGAAAACAATGGAGGATTTGAAAAACTGTAACATTATATTTTATTCTCATACAAGCTTAAAGTTTACAGAGCTTTTTTGACTGACATAAGGAAATCCCAGGTGAGGATATGCCTTCTAACAAAGTAGGTTGGCACCTTTTCTGCAAGTAATTGTTGCTTAGAGTTTCAAGAAGTTAAGCAACTTACTCAAGATCCTACAACCAGTATGTATCAGAGGTGGGATCTGAACCCAGGTCTACCTGGTTTCAAGATTAGATCTCTATTCCCTGTGCCATGCTGGCTCTCATGCTATTTTGGATCTTTTGTGACACTCTAAGATTGTTTGTTTTTTCATGGAAATATATATGTTTTATAAATGTTAGCATTGATAATAAGTGTCTCAGGGATAACTGTAACCAGAATTCTTTTTCACCTGTGGCAAAAAAGAAGAGGATAGTACAACCATGTGTGCAGATTGAATTCATAGTGAAAATGTAGGTGGTCTTGTTTCTGTCCCCTTGGTTGTTCTAGAGAAAGGTAGTTCTGGAGATTCACTAATTCACCATGGCAAAAACACCCTAAGGATGACAATCCCACTAGCCCAAGGGAGACTGCAAGGCAAGGTACAAAGAGAGTGGTCACCAAGGGAGGAAGGAAGTCAGTCTTGGAAGAAGTCATTTACCCCGTCAGTGTCCTAGAGCAAATCTACATCCACCTCATGCTAGTTTGAATTCTGGACTCCAGTGTCTTTGAAAGGAAATACTTGACCTTAGGTAATGTTATAAAAAGAAAACTTGAAGTAGTGAAGAAAAAAATGAAAGAAACATAGCACGACTTTTTTGGGGGTGGGAAGAGGAGTATGCTTTGGGAGAATGTTAATAGAATTATAAGATCATGTTTTTGTTCAGTCAAGTTCAGTGTCATCCAACTCTTCATTGACCCCATTCGGGGTTTTCCTGGCAAAAATACTGGAGTGGTTTGCCATCTCCTTGTCCAGTTCACTTTACAGATGAGGAAACTGAGGCGAACATGGTTAAATGACTTGCCCAGGATCACACTAGTAAGTGTCTGAGACTGTATTTGAACTCAGGGGCCAGATAGGTGGTGCAGCGGATAGAGCACCAGCGCAGGAATCAAGAGGACCTGAGTTCAAATCTCATCTCAGACACTTGACACTCATTAGCTGTGTGACCTTGGGCAATCACTTAACCTCAACTGCCTCATCCTGGGTCATCTCCAGTCATCCTGATGAATAGCTGGTCACTGGATTCAGATGGCTCTGGAGGAGAAGTGAGGGTGGTGACCTGCACAGCCCTCCCTCACTCAAAACAAAGTCAAATTCAAGTCATGTCATTATTTCTCTGATGGCATGGTCTTCTTTGGCAATGAAGGACGAATGCACACAATTTGAACTCAGGAAGATGAAGTCTTCTGATTGCAAGCCCAGTGCTCTATCTACTACAGCATATCAGATCACAGATTCAGCTAGAAAGGAGTTTAAAAGTTACACAGTTCAATCCCTTCATTTTTTCCATTGAAGAAACTGAGACTCAAAGAGGCCAAAGAACTTGTTCAAGGTCACAGAGGTTGTAAGTGATAGAGCAAAGATTCAAATTCAGGTCTTCAGTTCAAATCTTGTGTTCTTTTCACCCATTACACTGAGAGAGCTCTTTGTGTGTTTATTTGTTCATTTGTTTATTTGTCTGTTTAATATAACCACTGAAATTTAAGTCAGTAGTTTAATCTATATTAGGGAAAAGCTACGAGGAGTATTGAGCTTATTTGGATAATTTCAATGTTGGCCTTGGTCACCTTATAGTATTAATTTCTCTTCCTGATAAAGTGATTGGATATTTTGGAGATGGAAGAGACTTTAGAGATTGTTCAGTCCAGTTTCCTCATTTTACAGATGAGGAAACTAAGGAAAGAAGAGGAAAGATGACTTCTTCAAGGTCGCATAGCTAGTTGCCAACAGAGCTTGAATGAAAACCTCGTGTCTCCCTACTCCCCATCCAATGATCATTCCACTACATCATTTGCTACCCTGCCTTTTGTCTGTTCTTTTTCACCGAGGTCTCTTGGTTCTCTTTGGCTGCACCACATGCTTACATATTTCTACCATGTTGCATTTTCAATTTGAAAAGCTAAATTGGATTGTTTAAAAAGGATGATTTCAAAGCTGCCAGGCCAATAATACCGTAAACTCCACCAGTTTTTATTAGAGTTAAATGAGAGTATAAATCATCAGAAAGACTCGAGTGCGCCAACCACAGAAACAGCCATGTTCCACACTCTTGGAGTGCTGAACCCCATCCAGTTGGCTGAGAAAGTACCATGTGGCTTAAAATCATTTTTCACAATTACTGTCCTAACTAGTCAATCGTTTTTGGCAGCTATATCCCCCCACACACAGAAGAATCAGCTAATTCTCACTCTGCTGATCTGCAAATCCAGGATGTCTTCATGAAACTCAATGTGATGGACTTGAGAGAGAGAGCGAGAGAGAGAGAGAGAGAGAGAGAGAGAGAGAGAGAGAGGCCCCCTTTCTGCAACTTTGTTTTAATTACTACATGGTTTAAGCAGGTCATCATCTCTTAATAACAGAATAATTGTGCAAGGAACTATGTGGAGTCATTAATAGTAGAGTGTTAGAGTTAGGAAGACTTGTTCAAATATAGCCCCAGATACTTACTAGCTATGTGACCCTGGGCAAATCACTTAATCTCTATCAGTCTTAATTTCTTCATCTGTAAAATGGGGACAATTGTAGTATCTACGTCCTAGAGATGTTGTGAGGACACAACAAGATATTATTCTTAAAGAGCTTCCCGAACTTTAAAATGACATGTAAATATTGATATTTTTAACTCTCTATTTGCTTCAGTTTCCTCACCTGTAGGGATAGCACTTACCTTGTAGGTTTGCTGTGAAGTTAGCGAAATTTTTGTAACGTGTTTTGTATATCTTAAAGCACTATAAATGCTAACCATCATTAGTATTATCAATTACTATCTTCAGGTAAAGATTCAGCATCTCTTATAAGTTAAAGTGTAAAGAAATTGTTTAATTATTTTTTAGATGGCATTTGTGCTTGACTTAGTGCAGGGAAATAAATCCCATAAAGGAGACTCCCTCTTACAATGAAGACATGTACCTACTCTTCAATTTTTGATCTTAGAGAGCTGCCTACGGCCACAGACAGTCCAGAAACTCATAGGGCTTCCTGAGAGCCTTTCTGGGCATCTAAGAGGTAAAAATGATTTACCAGGATGTTTTAATTTCTAAAAATGGTTAAGAAATCAATAGATATTACTCACTTAAACAAAAGATAATTTTTAGAGTATAAAGAGAAACCCTAGGCAACAGAGTGCTGGACCTCAAGTCGGGAAGATTCATTTTCCTTAGTTCAAATCTGGCCACAGACACTCACTAGCTGTATGATGCTGGATAAGTCACTTAACCCTATTTGCCTCAGTTTCCTCATCTGTAAAATGAGCTGGAGAAGAAAATGGCAAATCACTCCAGAGTCTTTGCCAAGAACGACTCCAAAAGGAGTCATGAAGAGTTAGACATGACTAAAATGAATAAACACCAACAAAGAGAGACCAAACTTTTTGAAACCAAAAAGTTTGAGAACTGCTAGCCGAGGACACCAAGAGATTAAGTAATATGAGTCAGTATCTGTCAGAAAAGAAACTTGAACACAGGTCTCTGGTCAAGAAACACTGGAATTTTGTCAGTTTCATTTTAAAAAATATTCTATTGGGCTTGGTCATGTGACATTTTCTATTATGAATTTTTATTAAAATCATTCTAGTCCTGAGGAGATGAATAGCAATTTCAAGTAATTACTTATTACTAACTAATAATTATACAATAATATAATTTTATTAAATATTAAGACATAATTATTAAAATGGTATTTATTATTATTATTTGGTGACTAAAACACAAAGGCACTTTTATGGTACTGTATAATTACCATATTAATATGATTTCCCACTTACAAAAATGGGTGTCAATCAGAAGTTCTAGTGCTAATTTCCAACAGTGTTTATATGAAGACCAGTTAAATTCCTTAGGAATTCTGATCAATGAAACTTAGGAATTCTCTTCAGTATAAGGACCAGAAGTGATTTCAGAAGTCTTACGATGAAACAAGCCACCTACGTACTGATAGAGAGGAAATAGACTTAGAGTGGCCTATTGAAACATACATATGTATACACAAGCCTATATACATGCATACATGCAATATATATATACATATGAATACTATATACAAACAAGCTATAAGCAGGATGAATTGAAGGCAACAAACAGATGGACGATAGTAGATATAAGTGGAATTGGAACTACTGAGGTCATCCTAGACTTACTGATAAATGTAAAACAATTTTAAATTTTAAAAAATTGATTCTATATAAAAGAAGAGCCCAATCTTCCCATCAAATAATGATCCTTCAGTCTAAGGCTTGGCAAACCATCAACAAACATTTAATCAGAAACTTACCACGTGCTAGACGCGCGAGATGAAAAGATAGAGATGAAATAGTCCCTGGTGTGAAGAGTTTACATTCTATCAGGGCAAGAAGGAAATTCTTATTGGAAATGATGAATCAGTAAGAACTGAATTCAAATCCCACCTTTGACAAATGAGTTAAATATCAGCATCCTCATTTGCAAAATGGGGATAACAGTTCTTACCTCAGCGGGTTGTCGGGGTTCAAATCCGACAACCTGTAAAATGTTTTACAAGCTTTAAATTGTTATAACGGTATGGATTATCATTGGCATTACTGCACCAAGGCAGCTGTTAGATTGTAACCAGCACAGCCTGTTCTCTGGAAGGTTTCCTCATTGGGATACTCCCTACATCAAGAAAACCAAAAGTCTGGAACAAATTTTTAAAATTTAATGGATTTTGGGTAATTATTTACATATAATATGTAATATACATATAATGTTGAAATAACTTTCAGGAATAAATGTTTCAACCTTGGTCATCCTCAATTTTGGATCCTTAAGTGCCCTTATTAATATTTTTTTTTCCTTAGAGACAAGTAGAGCTTTCCAAAAGCAAAAAAAAGAATGGCCAAATAGATAGATTGCTTAATTATGTTAAAACCATCTATATTGTGAGCTTTCACTGACTTCTCAAAATTTTGACCCACCCCTAGTGTGCCTCTCCTGTCATACACAGCCTTAACTTCCTGCAGTATTCAAAAACAGCATATAATCAGAACTTATTTTCATTCCGAGCAAGAGCAGTGACCCTATAAACTGAAAACAACTCCAAATGTTAAAGGAGCCAACCAACCAAATGGAAAAACTGTCAGCGAGACCAGGTAACTGTCACAAAAATCAAGCTTAAATTACCCAGGTTAGGCTTGCGTGAATACTCAACAAATGATGTCTACTTTTTAACTTCAGACTTTAGTTTTTTAATTATATTTTACTTTTTTCAATCAGCAAAAACCTGACTTGTCTCCCTCCTACCCACCATCCCTCTACGTTGAGAATGATAACTTCATACTTAAAAGTTCTGTTTTTCTCTTACAGACAACTATGGAATGGTCAGATTAGCTTCTTCAGAAGAATTAAAAAGCCTCTGAAATCATCATGTCCAGAAATTGTACTTAGTGGTCACTGGAGACTTAGGAATTCTGTGGATCCTGTTCCCAGGCTTTTCTTCTCCCTATATTTCCTTGATTTGCTTAAGAGAATTGTTGAAATGACATGATGTGTACCAGAGATGGGTAAATAATAAAGCTTGGTTTAATCAATGAATCTGTGTATTTATTTATCACCTACTATATGCCAGGCCCTGGGAACAGAGGAGATAAGCAAGCCCTACTCCCCAAAACAATCTTCTATTATTAAAAGACAGCATGGAATAGTGAAGAAGTCCCAGGTTCAAATCTAGCCTCTGACATATATTAGTTGTCCAAATCTGAGAAAGTCACAACTTCTCATCCTTCAAATGTTTATTAGTGTGTACGTAAGACTACAAGTTGCAGAAGGTGTGGGTATCTGGGTTGGTGGTAATACCTCACTGAGATAGCCTTATGCCAGTGAAGTCACAGATCTTACCTTAAAAAGTTTCATTAGTGACATATGAATAAGTCCGTGGTTTGTTTTCTGATATTCACCCCTCAATTGGAAGATTATGACCTAGAGAGATCTCAACAAAATCTCAACCATTAAACTTTCCATTTCCTTCCTCTTATAGCATAATGTTATATAAGGCACAATTCAACGAAGTAAAAAAAAATCATATATAATAGTGTTCTAACCTCTGCTAACATATTAACTAATCTCCACTTAATTGGCTTTGAAGCAGAAAATAATGCTCCCTTCCACTATTTGAATACAATGCTCAGCCCCAACAGAAGTCCATCAGTCAGCAAGGATTTGAACTGTATGACTTAGAGTCCATAGTTTTTGCTGTTATTACCGCTTGTACTTACCATATACCACATGCTTGGCCACTTGGGATCATTGAAATAAGTAGACTGGGCACCACTGAGTTCAAAGTCCCTCTTTATCCTTTTTTTAACCACTTGCTGTTGTATCCACTCAACCTGCCAGGGAGAAGAACATGATAAATATTGACATTCCATAAAGAAGAACAAGAAAAATAAGGCTTGTTGGGGTCATTTACCACTGACAAGCACAGCCCATGTTCCAGGCTTCTTTCAGGAAATTGACATGGACCTTGGATAGGGATTCTTGAGCAACCTACTCATACGCAGCTGGTATACTGGAAACAACAGGAGACAGCTGAGTTCAAGTCCTTGCTTGACACTGGCTGTTTGTGTGACCTTCGGTGAGTTACTGAACAGATCTTAGATCCCTCCTCTATAAAATGAGGAAAATAATATACACCCCAACAATCTCATAAGGTCAGTGTGAAGTAAGTGTTTTGTAAACCTTAAACCCATTTTTAACAGCATATTTTGCTTCTCTAAGACTATAAATTACAAAGAAGGTGCTACCCTGAACTGGTGAAAAGGGAGTTTCCTCACCTAGAAGAGTTAATAATGAATTCATAAATTATAAATAAATCATAAACAAATCGCTAATAAAATCATAGGTATAGTCCCTATTCTCTTTCACTGGCAGGCTATTATGAATCAGTAATGTTACTAGTAAAAACTATTTTTTTTATCATTTATATATGTTTTGTGACCTATAAAAAACGCTTATAAACTCTTCTATGATCACTCATAAGTTTTCTGTATTAAAGAGTCACAGCCTGGGCATCAGGAGATCTGGCTGGATTATAACGCAGCCCTAACATTGGCTTCCTTTCTGCAGTTAGCTAGGGACCTATCCTAGACACTGCATCTTTGACATGGGATCTCAGTTTCCTGGAGGTGGGAGACTGGAAGGACAATTCCTTTTATAACAGGCATAATTACTGAAACAGAGAGAAAGCAACCTCTGTGGGTCCCCACCCCCAGTACCCTAGATCCATTTTAGTTTTTAAATTACCCACCCATCTGGAAAGCCTCTCCAATCTGCCTTTTTTTAAAGTGTCCTTTTGTTGGATTTTTTTTCCCTGTGTCACTAGCTAATTTAGTCACAATGCATTCAAAAGATTAGTGCAACCATTACCTACCCCTACCTCACCTCAAAGAGATGAGGGGAGGGAGAAAGCAGGAGTCCACTGTTCAGTGAGCCTGTCCTGATGTACTCATTCTGGGAAGTTCTTAAGACTACATTGTCTGTATAATTGAAGCATTAGATGGGGAAAGAGGCCAAGGTACTGATTAACAGGTTAAATGACTACATGCTCCAAATACAAGACAAATAGGATATTAAGGCCCTAAGCAAATGATCAGAGCCAGAAACAGTCCAAGACATCTTACTTAATTCAAAGAAACATCTCAAACTCCAGTTCAAAATAGGGATAGGGACTAGACCGAGGTGCCTCAAGGCCACATGTTTCCTCACCTCTGGACTAGAACTCTGATTTCATTGATATTATTATTAAGCACTTAAGTGCCGGGCAGTTTACTAAGGAGACAAAGAAAGGTAGGTGGGGAAAAAACTTTCAAAGAGATCACAATCTAATTGGAAAGATTACTTGGTTACAACTGTTCTTAAACAGCAAATATATTGAATAAATTGGGGAAATGTTAATTTCACAGGGAGGGCAGCTATGTGGTATAGTGGATAGACTCATCTTCCTGACTTCAAATCTGGCCTCAGACACTCTTTGTGTGACCCTGGGCAAGTCACCTCACCTTATTTTCCTCCGTTTCCTCATCTATAAAATGAGTTGGAAAAGGCAAACCACTCTGGTATCTTTGCCAAGGAAAAACCCCAACTGGGGTCACTAAGAGTCAGACATAACTGAATACAACCGAACAACAATCTCCCAGGGAAGATATTAAGATTAAGGAAGACTAGAAAAGGCTTCTTGCAGAAGAAGGGATTTTCACTAAGACTTGGTGGAAGGGAAGCTAAGAAGCTTCCCTGTGAGAAAACTCCCTCTCCCAATACAGGTCATTAACCTTAAAAGCTGCCAGGAGCAGCTAGAGTAAAGATAGGACTGGAATCCAGATTTTCTGTCAATTAAAGCAGGAATCCTCTCTAATCTCTATAATGCAAGCACTTCCTTCTGCTAGCTAGGTTGTATTATGCATAGTTCTGGACCTTCCCAAGGGGGAATGGGGAAGGTTTGACCGAGTCTCTCCTTTGGCACTTATCTGTGGGAGAGGTCACAACTTTCCTTTCCTATATTCTATAAAATGGGCATGAGAGTAGTAGCTGCAGCATTCACCTCCCAGAGTCCTCACACAAGGAGTATTTTATTGTTCCGCTCACAATGGCTAGCTTGGAGCTCAGGGCTCTTTAAGTAAATATTGCAACCTGTTTGTGGTTAAGACAACAGCTCAGCATCATACTTGTGGCTTCGCTGACAGCTCATTTTACCCAGATAATGGGTCTGAATAAACAAATTGGAAATCAGGTTCTGGCAATGGACCCTGGGTCTTCCCCTGTGTAAACTTGCACTAAAAAGCTCTGCTTTGTCCTCTTCTCACCCCTTCTCCACCATACCCTTGGCCCCTTCTACCCTCACACTTAGCCACAAAACACCAGCCCCACTATTTTTCCTATTCTTGCTTACTACTACTTACTTACTACTTCACCAGGAATGACCCAGAAACTGAGTTTTTTTTTCTTTCTGTGCCCAAACTGTATATCGTGGAGAGATGTAACATTTTTTTTAAAGCATGCCTTATGAAGCACTTTGTCATCAAGAGAGAGGATTTATTCTCCTTTAATTATATTATAAATAACCTATGAAACTAAAACTCTCCAATGCTGGCCTCATGTAGTTTAAAATTGGCATAGCCACCTATATTGTTTTCCTTCTAGAGCAGGAGCCTGAACTCTATGTTTCAGCCCTTCATCCTATGGGTTATTGACGTAGAACCCTGGCCTTGGAGTCAGGAAGACCTGACTAATTCCTGCTGTTGCCACACAGCTGTGTGACCCTGGGCAAACCTCTCAGCCTCCTTCACTCTCAGGTTTTTCATCTATAAAAGGTTAATAATACCTTTGCTATTTACCTCATAGGATTCTTTCCACAAGAAGGCAATACAGGATATCCTAAAGGTCTTAGGGGCAATTTTAAGCTGTGAGAGCTCTTTATTTTTCTTTCAAAAATATTTAAATGAATTTTAGAAGACTCTAATCTATCCACTCACACACATACACACACACACACACACACACACACACACACACACACACACTCTCCCCGGCCTCATCCTGTAGCCACTAAAATTAATTCAATGAGGGTGGAGGCAGGGTAGGAGGGAGTGGGGAGGGAGTGACTATGAGTTATAATCTTCCTTTTAAGCAATAAGGCCAGAAGCAGAGGTAGGGTCCAGAAGAAGGGGAGGAAGGTGGCCAGGAGTTCTGAAACTGGACAGTGGGCTAGGCGAACAGGAATGAAGGCTATAGCATCTCCTCTTCTCTGTCTGCCTCTGTCTTCAGAAACATCCTCCTACTCCAAGTGCATCTCACACTATTCCTTATCTTTCTCCTTTCCTCCAGCATCACCATTTTCCTCCCACTGCTCCCAGGATCCAGCCTCTTTATGCTCCTTTATCCCCATCTAGGTGGTTGTTAATTAAGCTATTAAACCTTCAAACTGCACTAAGACTTTTGGGACACCCTCTACAGTGTTTGTGAAGCCCTAAGTCAATGGCATTTATTATTACAGACAAGATATCCAAAATAAACAGTAACTGTCTTAGGAAGTATTTTGTATTTTTTTCATTCCACATAATAGATTTTTGTCTAAGAAAGATTTTAAACACTGATGCCACACCTACACTTCCTGGTGGATCAGGTACAAGACTTTCCTTTCCTAGTTCCAAGTCTCACCTTGACAACTACAGTAGCTGATTAACTGGTGACTCTGTCTTAAGTCTCACCCCATTACATTCTATTGTCAAAACAGCTGCCAACATGCTTTTCCTAAAGGGTGAGTCTGACCAGCTCAACCCCTACCCCCTTGCTCAGTAATCTCCTCCAGTTTCCAATGGGCACTCTTCTTTTTCATATTTACAACTCCACCCTTTCCTATCTTTCCTAGTCTTCTTTACACATTAAGGTTAAGTCTCAAATAATGTAAATCATGAAGCCTGTGAAGTGTTCCCTTTACATAGGTTAGTGATTTTCCCCACTGTGGTTTTGATGTATCACTATAAGGCATAAGAAATCAAGCGGCAATTTTGAGGGAGTTTTGTAGAAGTTTCAGACAACACATGAAGGCCAATAGATGACACAGAAAAAGTTTAGAAACTCAGAAATGCATAAAATATATGTATGATATTGTATAATATCAACCCAAATTTTATAATAAGTTACTATAAATATGCCAGGAAAAGAAAAAAGAAAAAAGTAGACTTCTCTAGTATGAAGAGGTCAAAATTTTTATGCAAATTTTCTGGATCACAGGGGCACTGTGCCCCTAAACCCTCTCAGTGTGGAAGGAATAACTGTATTTGAGTTCACACTGCATATTTCCATAGAACTGGAACCAGGGACCATATTTAAATCATGATAATTTTGAGTGGTATGGATCTGAATAAATACAGTCATTTCAAAGAATTCATAACTCACACTAGTCAGACCCTAGCAGGATTATATTTTACACATGTTGCAGTATAGACACACTGGCCTACTACTACCGGTTCCTTTTGTACAACATTCTATCTCCTCTCCTTTGCACTGACTATATCTTGAGCCAGAAATATTCTCCCTCCTCATGGTTACCTTTTAAATCCCTGGCTTTTTTCACAATTCCACTTAAATGCTGCCTTTTCCTACCCACGGGGCCAGTACCTGATATTGGGCCTTCCTCTCTGAAGTGTACATACACTATTTTTGTACATGCTGTTTTCTCTCATTAAAGCTCCCTGATGGCAGGCACTGTAGTTGGTTGGTGATGTTTTACTTTGATTCCCCAGCCCTTAGCAAAGTACCTAGTACACAGTAATACTTAATACATACTTGTTGATGAACTGACATATAATTAATGACATCGATCCACCCAAAAAAGTTGATATTCATTGTTCACCTAATATAAAATTAAAAGTTAAAAGCTGTAATAGGCCAGTCCTAGCCCCATCCCACATAAGTTCAAAGAAGTTTTAGAAGCCATGTAGTCCAACCCCCTCATTTTACAGATAAGGAAATTGAGGCCTAGAGAGGATAGGAGACTTTTCCAAGATCACACAGGTAGCAAGTAGTAAGTGGCAAAACTGGGAGGCCACTATGTATATTGACCGCAGTTCTGAGCTAGGGGTATCATACAGGGCCCAGAACAGAAGAGATGCAGGTTTTTTTATAAGGAACTCATTCACACGTGCACAAACCAAAACAGAAGCCACACACGCCTATGCCTTGAAAAGCAAACAGCTAATGAAGAGATTCAGATTATGATCTTGTTAATAAGCCAACTGTATCAATATTTGTTTGAAAATGATTTTCATAAGTGCACTAAAAATGAGCACAACTTTCTCTCTCTCTCATACACACACACACACACACACACACACACAAAATGTGTTTTCCCATATGTCTTAATAAATTGAGGGTTGAAAATGACCCTGGAACTAGCATCCTAGTTGTGTTGTATAATTTTATAGTTGACAAAATGGCAATCCAAAGAATCTAGGTGGTTGGTCTGAGGTCACAAAGGCGGTACATGACAGAATCTAGATTTGAACCAACAATTCTAACTCAGCTCAAGCTCCACTTTCTATAAAATCCTTTCCTAATTCCCCCAAATGCAAGTGTCCTGCCTCTCCCCAAACTACACTGTATTTATCTTTTCTGCGTATATTCATGAGTACATGATACATGTTGTCTTCATTCCTAGAACACAATTCTAGAATGTTGTCTAGAATTACATTCTAGGGGAGTGTTTCCTTTTTGTTTTTTGTATATACAGTGCCTAGCATGTAGCAAGCACTTAAGGAATGCTTTTTGATTGATTGCAAATCTAGGGTTTTTTTTTTCCATTACACACATTCTTTCATATTACAGGTGCTCAAAAAGAATAAAAATTAACCTTATAATCCCCATAGCCTTTGCTGCCTTCACAGAACCTCTGCTGGCACTCTTCTCTGTATCTGGAATGGTTTTCCCAACTATGCTAACCATCCTTCAAGACTCATCTGACTTTGATCATCTGAGAAGAAAATGATATCTCCCTCCTCTCAATGATCTACCTAACAGGTTTTGTATTACCATATTTATTTGTGTGCCTATCTTGTCCTTTCTCTTAAAGAATTCTTAACGTGGGGTCTGTGATCTTGTTCTTTTAAAAATATAAGGATGGATAGCTGTCTTTCTATAGGATTAGTTTCCTTTGTAATCCTATGTATCCTATTCAGTACATTTGAAACCAGTATTCTGAAAATGGGTCCATAGACTTTACCAGGTTACCAAAGGGATCCATGACAGTCTGTTCTGCTCAGAGTACAGATTGATGCATGTGTTTTTCATTTCATTTTTCTTGCTTTTTATTTTTGCAAAATGGCTAATATGGAAATATGTTTTGCACAACTTCACACGTATTACAGGTATTATATTCTCAAATACATAAATGCATGTGGATTTATCCAGAGTGGTGATTTCATCAATACAAGGGAAATCCCTCTATGAATACAGCATAATAGTAATGCCGTAAAAATAAATAACCCTTCTTAAGGGGTAGGGAAAGGGCTAAAGGGCCCTCCCTTTAGAAAATTTAAAAATCTAAATTTTACACAATGAATGTTAAAACTAAATAATTAAAAAAAAGAAATTTCGATATGAGAAAAGGAATCCCTCTTCTAGACTGCAATTTTCTTCAGGTAAAGGATTCTTATTTTATTTATATTTTTACATATAACTTTTTATATATAAATCCTCAAAGCCTAGGCAAAATATGTACAGAATGTTTAATGAAAAAAATATCTCACAGAAAGAAGCATTGTTATTTCTAAAATTGGGCGAATACTCAAACAGGGTTTAGCAGTTGTTGGGTAACAAGGAATTTTGCCTCAAAGGCCTGCCTTTAAGTTGCTCTTTCAGAACACAGGGTTATAATACCAAAGAATATGTCAGTGGTCATTTTAGTACCAAAATACCATGTGCAGTATGGATGAGTAGCCACATGTAACCCAAAACTTCTGTGTTATTTTCAAAAACACACATTCTGGGATTGGAAGGAGTCCATGAATGGAAAGGCTTCATTTATATTTTAAAGTTTGTGTCCATACTCCTGGGCCATAGTCCCTGAAGGAAAGATCTCAGGAGTGATGGATTACACAGGTTTCATTCTTTGCCAAAAGGCTCTATGGCAAGAAATGATACATTTCTGACATCTCAATGAAGCTATGTTTAACTATGGGGCTCAGAAAAATAATTCCCTTGTTTGCACTGATTTAACTTCCCAAAGTTTCATTTCCTATATGTTGAGGGACAAAAGTTAAGTCTGAATGGAAATAACATGACCTGTTTCCAGCCTTCATTAATCTCAATACTTGCCCAGCATACAACATTTAGCTTCTTGCTATTCACTGAGCCCATTTCCTTTGTTGCAACACGGTGTAGTGGAGAAGGAAATAAGCAATTATTAAACACCAGCTATGTGCCAGGCAGTGTGTTAAGCACTTTACAAATATCTCATTTGATTCTTATGAGAATCTTGGGAGGCAGGGGCTGTTATTATGCCCATTTTACAGTTGAGGAAACTGAGGAAGACAGAGGTGAAGTGATTGGTTTAGGTCCCCAGATGTAGTATTTTTTTATTTTGATTTGAATTTTTCTTCCCGATTACAGGCCCACTGTTCTAGCCACTGTACTACTTTGCTGCCTCAATGAATGTGGAATCAGAAGACACTGATCCTCACTAGCTATGGGAACCTAGGCAAATCACTTGGCCTCTTTGGACTTCAGATTTTTTATTTATAAATTATGGGGGTTGGACCACATTAGACACTAAGGCGCTTTCCAGTACAGTCTTGGTGTCTTATGATCTGTACAGAAACCCAGGGGGAGAAAAAAAAGTATCAATGGTATTCTATTGTTCTTGTGCAGTCAATTCAGTTGTGTCTGATTCTCTGTGAACCCATTTGAGGTTTCCTTGGCAAAGATGCTGCAGTGGTTTGCCATTTCCTTCTCCAGATCTTTTGACAGATGAGGAAGCTGAGGCAAACGGGTTAAGTGAGTTGCCCAGGGTCACATAGCTAGTGTCTGAGGTCTGATTTTAATTCAAGTCTTCCTGATTCCAGGCCCTCACTCTATACACTGTGTCACCTAGCTGCCCTAGGGCTAGTTAGACTACCACAAATCCTCACAAAGTTTTTGTATGAAAAGAACTTTGTAGACCTTAAAGCACTCTAGAAATGTTATTGTTTTCAAACATACCAAACTCTCTGACCCTGATCTCTTCAGCAGTTTGGTCTAAAGATAAGAGTTGCAAAAGAAATAAACTATTTTCAAGGAATTTAGTTGATAAAAGTGGAAAACTCTCAATTGAGCCAAGTGTGCAGGAGATTGTGAATTATTTGGGATAAGCAATAATTTTGCTATTGTTTCATTTTGTGAAAACATTAGTTACATGTGTACATCTACTGACAGGCTAATTCAAAATGGCAGACACTGACCAGATAAAACTAGATTGAACTAGCTTTTCCGCCTTTGGTTAACGCTTTGTCACTTGAGTGATAAATGTCATGCCATACATACATTTCATTGTTTACTTTTGTTGTGCTTTTAAGTCTATGGTTTTTAAGAATAAATATTATTCCAAGGAAACATGCAAAAGTTGTGGCTCTTAAGGTGCATACTTCCATAACTGTAAAAGATATTGAAGTGGCTATTGGTGTTGGGAATTGAGTATTCATGTTTTTCTTTAAGTCATTACCAAAACATTTTACAGAAAATGCCCAGGAAACTTGGACACTGGGCCTGAAATTAGCAAGATCTGAGTTCAAATGTGGCTTAAATAGGGTTGTTGTAAGAAGCATATGGGATAATATTTGTGAAATGCTTAACAAAGTGCCTGGAATACAGCCAAGTGCTTCATAATACTTGTTGATTTACTGACTGTAAAAAAAAAAACAGCAGGAAGAAAAACCTTTTTAAACCTAGTTAATCATTGCTAGGGAGAGAAAAAAATGTTTATTATGGGTAGCACAATAGAAGGACTGGATCATCAAAAATTGAAAGAAAAGAAAGGTAATTTTTGCTAATGAAATTGACTTTTTCATTTAAGTTTTTAACCAAAGCTATGCCAGAAGTCCAGTTGATCTGGACATCTTCAGAATAAAGCACTCACCTGAAAAATTATCTATTTTTTGTTTCCTTTCTTCCAGAGGGCCTGGAAGGTTCGTCTCCATTGAGGGAATGCTGAAGTCTAATAAATACATTGAAATACTAAGAAACACAGTTGTTCCAGAATTACAGAAATTCCCAAATGGAGATAGACTATTGCAACTTGACCTTGTCACAAAAGGTAGCTTCAGAGACCTGAGAACTCACCTGATGTGAATTCTTTTGATTCTGTGAGCTATCAATCAAGACTGGACTTAGGAAAGAGGATAGTTTAACAAAATAACACCTAATATCAAATGTGTTAGGTGTGGGTTAATGATGAAAAATTAAAGAATATGTGTAAAAATTTTAGGAACTTAAGGCCAAATTGTATAAAACAAGTGATTTTAGCAAAAAAGAGAATATACTTATTGCAAATCAAAAGTTTTTAAAGAAATAAAACCATTGTAAAGTTTATTAAATCTCAATATTTTGCTTTGTTCCAGCTGTTCCAAGCCCACTGTAGGGAACAGCCCCTCATTTAGTCACCACCAAATCCACAAAGTTTGTTGACAAGGCAAACAACTCATGTCTTTTAGCAACAAACCATGTGTGAAAATCACTGTGAAGAGCTGCTACTGTCATGAAGTACATTCCATCACATTATGGAGTGACAGGAAAGCACAGGTTCATGTGCTTTTGGAGGGATCACAGAGATCTGTGCTATGACGATATCAGGAAATATGCAGGAAGACAGCTTGTGGCTCCCACAGATCCACACTCCACCTCTCACCATCCACTTCTCAGAACTCTTAATAATAAATGAATTAAGAAAATAACATTTACAAAATGCTTACCATGTGTTTGAGGTAAGTTTACTTATAAACAAACAAACAAGATTTTTTTTAAAGTAACCCAGTCTCAGCTCTCAAGGAGTTCACACTTTAATTGGGGGAGTTGGCACATCAAAGAAAGAACTTTAGCAGGTTAGTTGAGAAGCCTGAGGGGAGCTCCCACAGGGCTGAAGGAAAGGGTTCTTGGGCTAAGGTAGTTAAAACTGACAGAGCCCACGATCAGAGTAGATAATAAAGCCTCAGGGACCTTAGAATGCCCAGTCAGGGCAAGGCATGTGGGTTTTCCATTTCATCAGAAGGAACTGATATGATGGCTCCCACCTCATTTACTGGTGTGAGCAACTGGATCTGAGAGAATAAATGGAAGGAAAAGGAGAAGTCACAGGAGGGGGAACAGAGGAAGATCCTTTGATTTTCACAATAACTGTGAGAGATAAGGGCTGCCATTATTCCCATTTTACAATTGAGGGAAAGTGAGGCAAACAGGCGTTAAGTGACTTGCCCAAGGTATCTAAAGCCAGATTTGAATTCAGTAGACAGAGTCCACCAAGTTACCTAGCTACCTCTCAAAGGGAAGTTATGATAGACAAAAGGACTGCTTTCTGTGTCCTGAAAGTCATTCTCCACGAATTTTCTGTGCTGGGAATGTATTATTTCTTCACCTCTATCTCTTAGAAGCTGTATCCTCCTTCAGGGCTTAATTCAGATGCTGCCTCCTCTGTTTCCCCTGACCTTCTCAGGCTTTAAGACTCCGTCCTGCCTTGATTTTCCTGGCATCACAATTTTTTTTTTGTGAACATTTTATATTCTACCACAGCAGCCTTACCCACTCAGCCCTCCCACCACCACAAATAGTATGAGGTATGAGGTCAGAGACTGCCTTACTTTGTCCTATAAGCCCACAAGTTAACAAGGTACTTGGTACCCCATTGTGGAAATAAATAAAGGTTACTGAATTGTAAAATGAATTTAATTTTTTTATTCCTCATATTTGAAATGAATTGAATTTCTTATCCCTTACATCTGTACAGACAGTGCTTTGTAATTTTGTAATTTTACAACATATTTTCACATTTTTTAACTCATTTGCTCCTCGTGACAACCCAGTAAGCAGAGAAAGATAGAACATTGGCTTGGTGCTGGGAATGGCATTATTCTGGGCAGTCACTTAACCCTTCTCAGCCTCAATTTACCCATCTGTAAAATGAAAAGGCTGAATTTGATGATCTCTAAGGTTCCTTTTTTAGCTTTAAATCTAAAAAATCTAGAAACTGATGAGGATATTATAATCTCTACTTTGCAAAAGGGGCAACTGAGCTTTCACATGGTAGAAGATTTGTCCAAAGCAAGAGGAAGAAGACTGTGGAGTTCTCTGTACAAATTAACATGGAAAATTTCTATGTTTAACTTGTAAAAAATAGTAATTCAGGTTTCAAAAATTTGCATTTGCTTAGTTTGGTAAGGAAAATTTTAGAAGGATTAAGTAAATAGCAGAATCTCAACCTGTTTTTTTAATGTGGAAAACCCTTATATCTGTTATAATTCTAACTGTGTTTTGTAGAAATTAAAATCTTGGTTTTCTTCCCTTAAGCAATTCCAACATGATTTATTTGAAAAATGATTTCCTGGTTTCCTTACTGCTTCCTGAATTTATTTTCTCCCTGAAAATAGGATGTCTGAAAGGGGAAGCACAACATCACAGACCATAGCTATTGAGTGGGCAAATTCTACCATGAAGGATGAATGTCTAGGAGCCAGGAAACAGCTATATTAGTTCAGTAGCTCTGTGCATGTGGTATTAAGTATTATGTATCTGGAACTCGATGAATAACACACCCCCTCCCCCTAATTCTGCCCATTCTATTATGAAGTACAAAACAAAGGTTAAAGATCATATAAAGACTAAAAAAAAAAATACAGGCTCACCAACAAAAAAAATCAGAGAAATGTTTAAATAGTTCCTACCACAGAACTTTTATGCATTGAAAGGTTTCCTCAAAAGAAAGGAGTAGGTGTGGAAAGAAAATGTAATTTATTGCAGAAGTACAAAGAGAAGATTGGATAAGCAGTTCTTGGCCCTGTGGCCTTAGACAGTTTCCTTTACCACTATATATTTTCATCTTAAACATGGAGATAACACAATCCGCTCTGATTAAATACCACCTCTGTGCAAGGTGCTGGGTCTATAAAGGCAAAATGAAAAATAGAATTTGCCCTCAATGAGATGGCATTCTTTTACTGGGGTAGATGAACAGAGATGGGAGTGAGGTGGCATTTTAAGTTGCAAACTACTAATTTTATACTTAAGCCTGCTCTTTACTTACCAAGACGACTTTGCCTTCAATAAAAGTGAGGCTTGGCTGTGCTTGTCTATACCAATAATACTATACTTTATTGGTCAGAAAATGTAGATTTCATGATATTGATGGTGCTGGCAGTGGTGGTGGTAGTAGTCGTTGGGATGCTGATGGTTGTAATAAAATGCCAGAGATGTGAAGTTAGGCATCATTTGCAGAACTGGCCCTCTAAAAGTATAGAAGAGCTTTAGCCTGAAATATACGATGAAGGCCATGGTGGCAGTGATGATGATGCTACATGAGTTTGCATCCTATATCCTGGTATTTTTACTTGATTACAAAAATTTATCTAACCCCTGTAACAGTCTATCAATCATTAAACATAAAAAGAAAAATGTAATTCAGCAATCTAAGAGCAGTTCTATCTAAATTGTAGGCAGTATATTGCAATGTATAGCACGCTAGACATGGATTCGGGAAGATCTGAGTTCGAATCTCCCCTCAGACACTTACTAGCTTCATGACCCTATTCAAGTCACTTGATTTCTCTGAGTCTCAGTATCTTCATATATCAAATGTGGGAGTTGGATTCAGAGATCTGTAAAGTCTCTTCTAACTGTAAATCTGATGATCCATGATGTAGGAATAATAAGTTGGAAAAAACACTAAGAATCTTACATTTATATACATTTTATAATTTAATTTTTATATATTATGTTATAATCTTATGTGATAATATAATTATTAAACATAACACATAAGAATTATGTGTGATATATAATTATAATATATAATAAGGTATTTGGATAACATTTTGTAATTTACAGTTGTTATAAATACCATCTGATTTAATGTTTATAACAATCATGTAAGATAACTAAAGCAAAATATATTTTTTCCCTTTTTATAGAGAAAGAAATGGAAATTTGTGAGTTGCCTAATAATAGAAAACTTAAAGGTTGGCAAAGCTCTCTATGAATATTAACTGATTTGATCTTCATATCAACCCTGGGAGGTAGATGCTCCCCATTTTGCAGATGGAAACAAAACAAGGCAGTAAGAGGTCACCCAAGGTCACATGGCTGATACCTGGCTGAAGTAAGATTTGAACTCAACTCTTCTTGATTCCAGGCTCCTTTACTTCCATGACCTAGCTTATAAGTGGTAAAGATGAAACCAGAAGCCAGGTTCCCTAACTCCAAATTCAGTACTTATACCATTAAACTATATTGCCTAGTAACACTAATATTTATATTAATGAAGACCATTTTCCATGGTGTAATTCCAACATACTCTCTCAATAATCATAGAATATCATAGATTTAGAGCTGGAAAGGACCTTAGAAGTCATCTAGTTAATCCCTTTATTTTATACATGAGGAAACTAAAACTCTGATAGATCTCTTGACTTGCTCAAGGTCACCCATTTTGCTATGGTTGAATAAGGATTCAGAGCTGCTCTTTCTCTGAATATAAATCCAGCACTTTTTCCATAGCACCTCACTGCCCCTTACAGTCTCCTTCCCTTTAAATTCTCTCTTCCTCCTCCTTCTCCCTCTCACCTCTCACTTTCCTAATTTTCTTTGGTCTTCAGATAGACTTACTTCTCTCACCTTAGCCACTTCAATCTCACTAGTACCTAAAACCAATCTCTAGATAAAAATGGAAGCACACCATGTGACAAAGTAGCTGTTGACCCGGGTCAAGAGTTTGGGAAATTATTCCAGATACTGGCAGTCATTTCTTAAGCTGCAGGGGTCTAAAGATGGTTAAAAGTCAGTGAATCCCACAGTGCTAAGTAATGCATTCTCACAAAAAAAAATGACAAAGTGTGTCTACAATATTTTTAGGGTCAATGACAAACCCATTACCAAAGTAGCTGACATAACTATACTACAGAAAGGCAGAAAGAATGTGATTTTAAAATCTAGGTATTAGGAAAGACCATGGAAAGGATGGTATTTCCTTCCACCAGTAGACTGTAGTAATGGGAGACCA
The DNA here is from genome assembly GCA_028658325.1 of Potorous gilbertii. Lineage (NCBI taxonomy): Eukaryota > Metazoa > Chordata > Mammalia > Diprotodontia > Potoroidae > Potorous > Potorous gilbertii. The sequence goes on along the minus strand of CM053772.1, from coordinate 94,552,738 downwards.
TAAATGACAATACAAATTGGTTTTACTGAGGCTTTGCCCTTTACAAAGTACTTGATATACATTATTTTATTTGCTCTTTACAATGTCATGAGGTGGGAGGGTAGAAAGAAAAGAAGAAAAAAAGAAATTTACATGATAATTTTGTTGTATATTTGAAAAAAATGGCAAACTGTGCTAAGTAAATTCGCAGTTTCATGTACAATCATCTTTTTATTGTACTATGCTTGCTTTATCCCATTAATATGTATTAATGTAAAAAAGGAAAATGCTTGTTTTATTCCATTAATATATATTAATATAAAAAGGGAAGATCTCTAAAAAAATGTCATGAGATAGGTAGTGATTATCATGTCTATTTTCAGATAAAGAACTGATAAGAGAAGTTAAAGGTGGGTTGGTCATGTGATGATAGCAAGGAAAAGATTTATGCTCCATTATTGGCCACACAATGTCAAGAGATCCTATAGAAATCCCCCAGCATGCTGGTAAGGCACATCATGAAGAATTATAGGACAAGAGTCATTTGTAATAAGAAAATATGGACACATTATGATCAATGCCATGCAAAGGAGTAGTCACATTGTAGGAGCACAGATTCACACAAATATCAAATTATTGTCTTGAACATAACTTTATTAGGTCATTTGCTTTGAATTTTGTGATGATGTCAATATTATCTCACCATTGGCAGGACCTGGATCTCACACTTAGAATTTTTGTTGCTGCTAAATTATTTTCAGTTGTGCCTTACTCTTCCTGACACCATCTGGAGTTTTCTTGACAAAGATACCAGAGTAGATTGCCATTTCCTACTCCAGTTCATTTTACAGATGAGGAAACTAAGGTAAATGAGGCTATGAAATTTTGATTCAAATGGCTTAAAGCAATTTACTTCTCTGGATGTAAGATGCTATCAGAATCACAGAATTTTTATCATTGAAAGGGATTTCAGTGTCCAAATAGTTTAACCCATTCCCAAACAATAATTCCTACATATCCAACAGTTACACAGCATCTGCTAGATATGGGGGAACCACCATTTCCCAAAGTAGCCCTTTTCCTTTTAAGCATCTCTAATTGCTAGAAAGTTGGCTTTGTTTTTGTTTTGCAGACACTAAACTTAAATGTTTCTTGAAATAAACAAAGATCTTGGTCCTACCTTCTGAGGTCAAATGGACATATCCAATCCATCTTTAATATTAAAACCCTTCAAATACTTTAACACAATAAGAGTATCCCACCAGCGTTTTCTCTTCTGGACAAACATCCAATTCATCCAACCTACATTCATGATATGAATTCAAGGTGCTTCACTCTCCTTCACTACAAGAATACTCTTCAGCTTAGCAATATTTCACTTACGTTATGGTTTAAGTGAAATAGATACAGAACGAAATAGATACTTAAGATACGGTCTGATGAGGACAAAGTATAGAGGGACTATCACTTCCTTATTTCTAGAAACTATTCCCCTCAATGCAGTGCAAAATCAGGCTAACTTTTACAATGCCATCATCACACTAATGACTCTTACAGGGCTTGTTGTCCACTAAAACCCCCAGATCTTTTTTCAGATAAACTATTCTCTAACTATGCCTCCTCTAAAATATATTCATGACATTCATTTTTTTTTAATTCAAGTGTAAGATTTTCATTTATTTATACTGAATTTTGTCTTATTAGATTGGGCAGAATCAGTATAGACACTCTTTCCAACAATGCATGTCATATCTTTCCACCCTGGACAACCCATGCCCATGCCATAGAACAAGATACCAAAACAAGAGACCTCTCAAAGGATAAAAATTGAAGGTGATCCAAAGATATATAATGCATATAATTAGGTCACCAACAGCAAAAATGACTTGCACATTGAAAGTAGTTTAAAAAGATATCAAGACCATTTCTAAATAAGAAACAAAAAGAGTTAGCCATACAGCAAAAATGAGAGATGACATATCAAAGCTGGAAGGCTCCGCTGAAGGCCTTTGCTCAATCTTCCACAGGAAGTTTATAGGGAAAAATAGATTCAAATTACAAAACATGGAGAAGTTTGCATTTGTATAACTAGAAGTATCACTATTAATGAGATCAAGTAATTATGTAAATATCTCTTTAAGTAACAAGACAGAATTCAGAATTACTTTCAATTTGCTAAACATTACCAAACAATGGAATTCAAACATACCTAAAACCAATCCTCATGTCTATGTGCCTCCCCACTCATAGTTCAATTTTCACATTTGATTAAATGCGAATCTAATGCAATGATTGATATGGGAGAGCACATAATCCCCTATTGCTTTCCTCAAAGATCACAACTAACATTAATACTGAATTCAAAATAAAATGGCACGACTTCATTTTGTAAAGTGTTTGCCTTCAGAGTAATCTCTTCCTAAAGAAGCATAAAAGTTGAGGGAATATAATTAAATACACATCTATTCACTATTTAGAGTAGATTTAAGTTACAGCTCATTCTGTACATTACATGGTTGGAGATTTTGATATTTCTAAGAATGGCAATTGTAGCTTAAAACCAAAAGTCCATCCCCTAGAGGATTTTCTGCTTGACTTTTCTTTACAAAGTCATTCAATTCCCTCTTGGTATGAATCCCTAAAGATCTTCCCAGATCTGCATTTGGAAATATTGGATGCCCTCAAATTGTTTATCAAGTCACTACAAAGAACTTCATTGTGTTCTACAGACCCGAGAAATTGTTCACTTAAACAGAGATTAATGCAATAAGAGGCAAATGCTGGCAAACTGGAGGGCAGTCTTTGCCATCCTTTCCCCCTAACAGTGTACAGCATGGGCAGAACTGGTAAACAAGAGTTGGGGAAAAGAAACATCTTGTAGAAAAATTCATCAGCCCTCTACTCCTCAATATCAAATACTCTATTGTATAGCGGCACAATGGATACTAAGAATGTCATAGTCATATGAGGTGCTGGGGGAGAAATCTCTCTTTTGATGAATGCAGCTAGAACACCTTTTTTTTTTTCTTTTTTTAATAACCTACTAACACAGTGCAATTAAATTGGAACCTCCTGATTTAAGTTTGTTTTTATAGCTATAAGTAGCTAAAAGATTTGACTTTTTAATTCCCATGCTACTACAACTTTGAACAGAAAAGATCCAATCAAATCCTTAACACATTGGAGTCAGTTTGAATTGGGTCCAGAGAACAGATTGCTAAATTTCTAGTTTGAGTATTAATACTTCAGAAATCAGTAAATACTACAAATCAGGGTTTGATTTACTATCGTGATGATAGTCTAGACTTAAAAATTTGTAAAAAAAAAAATCCTCATCATAATATATAATTATATGCATATAATTATATATATCACATCACATCATAATTATCATTTTAGCATCTAAGCTGGTTCTTTGCACACTAGACACTAATTTTCTCAAATAGTTAAATCATCAACAATCTAATTAACCATCTTGATATCTGCATGATGGTTATCCTTTAGAAATTTAGCAATTATATCCCATACTTGTAGCCAGTTTGTAAATCTTAATTTAATAGCATTTTATTTTTTTTCAATGAAGAAAAATGTTAATGCAGATTAAACTTTAAAATGTGTTGTGAGTACATTTTTCCCCCAGAGAGCCAACTGTGAAACATTTAGCAATACACCTTTGGATCTGCTATAATGTTTTAGAAGTAGGCTCTGAATCTTTCTTTTCCCTTTTATATTGTTGTTTTAGTCTCAGAATCATTAACACGTTGAGTAGGGTGTAAGTTCAGTGGACTCCTAGTCCAAGTCACACTTCACCGAGGAATCCTTTCTACTACATAGCCAACAAGGGGTCATCCATCTTTCATCTTGAAGATATCTAATGAGATGGAATCTATTCTCTTCTAAGGGTAATCAGTTCCATTTTCAGAAATACTTGATAATTCAGAAGTTGGGGGAGAGTTCCCCTCCAAGCCATCCTAAAGGTGCCTCTCAGCAACTTCTAACGCACAAACCCTAATTCTGCTCTCAAAATCAATGGAACAAATTTAAGGCTTCTTCTTGACAGGCTAGCCTATCACATCTTTGAAGACAAGGATCATGGTCCCTCCATATTCTTTTCTCTAGCCTAAATATTCAGAGTTCACTTGACTTGGTCCCCATTCCTTTTGATATCCTATTCATATTCCTATGGATGTACTCTGTTTTGTCACTATCTTTCCTAAAACACAATGTCTAGACCTGAGTACAAATCTCCAGAGATTAGAGGTAGGGCAGAACAAGGCATCTCTCTTGGAGTCTACACTAGCCCCTCACAGAGTATCTCAATGTAACTGTCCTTCTGGAAAGGTTTGAACTGGCTAGCTTGCCAATGGGCTAACTCACTAAAAAGGCTGAGAACTGAATTTCTTTAGAGTTAGAGAAGAAAAGTCTCCACATTTTAGTTCTGATCTAGCCTTAGTTTTCCAGAGCTGGGAACAAATACAACTCGTAGGGTTTTTAGCAACTCACTCCTCTTCTAAGGCACTCAGTCCAAGGCTTGTTTGACTGCAACATTACCTTGCCAGCATATTGGGCCTACAGTCTACTAAAACCCCAAGACTGACTCTTATACTTTCCCACATTCACTTAAAAATAAATCCATTTATAGTCAGGGGTCTTGATCTCACTGCAATAGTGCTTTGGTCTTCTGTGGTGGGAGGTTGAGGAGTAGAACTCATCAGTTAAAAAGAAGAGACAGCTTCCAACTTGGCCTCCCATCCCCAACTATTTAGGGGGTTTACAGGGAGGGAAGTCTGGTCTGTCTCCAGACCTTCTACTGGTGTGGGAGAGGGTGTGGATGGCTTCCACTACATAATGTTTTCCCCTTCTCCTACAGAAGGTAAGAAAATAGACCCAGTTTAGTAGGAGAAAAAAAGGAGGAGATGCTATGGCTTCTTGCTTCCAATGACAGGGAAAAATAGAATTGTGTGAAACTTAGAGGCTTTACTTTACCATATAGGAAGGAGAGAGTGTATATGTTTCTGTGTGTATGTGTGTATGTTATGTGTGCTTTTGTAGATGTGTGTATATGTGCTCATGCACACATGGGTGTGTTTGCATGTGTCCGTGTGTATGTGTGTGCATATACAAAGGCTATTCAGGCTCATGTGTCCTTGAAGTTCAACTACATTTTTTATTTTTACTTTAAATAAGCCCATGGTTGAGAGACAGAGACAGGGACAAAGACAGAGGCAGAGAGACAGACAGAAATAGAGACAGAAAAAAGAAAGAAAAACATAGACGAAGAAAGAGAAATAAGAAAAAAGCCATCTTGGAAGACCATGAAAGCTTAGGAAACTATAAAGAAGGTAGCTGAAGAACCTGAAAGGAATTGGGCACACCAACTTTTCCACAGGTATCTAGAAATGATCACAATTAGAGATTGGCACTATATAGGCCCTAACCGACAAGCTACTAATCTGGGTCTGGATTTTCATTACATTTTTCTTTATCCTCAACTCTTACTTTTCAGTCTGGGGAAAGGGACAATCTATTTAGTTTGATTCCAACTTACAGAGGCAGTGTAATGTCTTGGAAAGTCAATAGGTTGGAATTCGGAGGACCTCACTTCAAATTCTATCTCAATAATTTACTCCTGACTTTGGGAATCTCTGGTTCTCAGTTTCTTCATCTGTAAAATGAGGAGGTTTGACAAGATCACCTTTTGGCTCTAACTTCGTGATCTTATGATGCAAGTAAAAACATTTACAAAGCAGCCTCCATGAGCAGAACACTGCACTGGGTGATGGGGAAGATAGTTATAAAGTTCAGATAAAATAGGATGTCTGTTTTCTGATAGCTTACAGTGTAACAATATTAAAGTCATCATCATCATACTAATTAATATTTATGTATAATTTTAACATTTTGAAAGTCCTTTCCATACATGACCTCACAGCGAGCTGTGAGAGAGACCATTCAGCTATGGTGAACCCCATTTTACAGATGAGAAAAATTAGACTCGGAGAGTTAAGCCACATGCCTCTGGTCACACAGCTGATAAATGTTAGGGGCAGAATCTGAACCTAGCTCTTCCTGACTCCAAGTCTACCCTGCTATACACTGTGACACATTGCTTCCCTAATTTCTATGTAATCAGTTTATGAACTGACTACTGAAAGTCCATTATTGATTATTTCCAACATATTTAGTCTGTGTCTTGTCTGTACATCTTTTTCTTTTCTTTCTTTTTTTTGCATATTGTCTCCTCCATTTAACTGTGTGTTTCTTTCAAGTAGAGACTCTCTTTTGTCTTTCTTTGTATCCCCAGCACTTAGCACAGTGCTTGGCACATAGTAAGTGCTTAATAAAGGTTTATTGATTGATTCCCAGGCACTGCGCTAGACACCGAACATATAAATGCAACGAACGAAACAATCATTTACTTACAAGGAGCTTATGTTATAACGGAGAAGCCAAGGAGAACATTAGATAGATGATAGATACATAGGTAGATAGATGCATAGAGAGATAGATGGATGCATGCACAGTGATGCATACATCATAATATTGAAGACATACACACAAATCTATACATGCATACATGCCAATGTGTGTATGTGCAGATAACCACAATACAGACTAAGACAGGACAGGTACATAAGGAAGGTATTACAAAATACTCTATTGCTATCAAAACAATAGAATTATGGTCATTTTTAAATACCACAATCACTCGTTGATTTATTTAATGAACAGCTACTCTGTGGGGGCTAAAGATACATACCTTTCAGCTTCAGGGAAAAATGTAGTCCCACATCCCTAGGCAAATAAGAAAGGGATTGAAATGCACTCTCCTAAATCCAGTTGCCTGAGGCAAACCAAATGTTTTCTCAATCGGAGAGCTATTCCCACACCTCAGAAACCACCAACAAGGCTTCCAGCAAGGTGTTATTTCACCTTCACTTCAGTCCTGCAGGTCTGAGCACATGGCAAAAAAAAATGTGGAGCCAAGAGTGATGAATGAGAGAAACTTCTTGGCATGAACTTTCTAAAGCCCCATGTGAAAACAAGTGCGTGCCATAGCTCCCAGCTCCCTGGCAGCGCTGGTCTGTGTCTTGCCTGAAGAGGGGTGCCAAGATCAGCCACTTCACTAGAATTCTCTTCTCTGGACTCATAATTCATGCTCCCTTCCACAATAAATAATAGGAGCATTGACTTTGGGGGAGAAGGGGAGACTGAAACCATATTTTCATCACTATTATCAAATCGGACACATTTTCTATTGGAACACCCAGAAACTGCTGGTCTCTTCTGGTGGCTCTTTCCTTCACGATGAGTGTGCTTTGAATGGCATGCCTGGGGACCTCTTTTGTTGATATTTCTGGAAATTAGATGTTACTTCACCAGGGGACTGTGAGTAGCTCTCTGCTTTCCTTCCTCCCCGCTCCCTCAAATTAAAAAAAAAAAAAAAAAGGAATCATTCTTGGGCACTTGAAGGCTGCCAGTACAAGACAAATAAATGTTTGTTGAAGTGAGTAGGATTCACTACTCACTTCACTATGGCTGATGGCACCCTATCGTTTCTTGGCTATTTACAAAAGGACTTCCAAGATTCTAACACCTGCTGTATCAACTCCTTAGAGACCTCTTTCATTCTGGCACTTTCTAACTTAAAATTCAACACAGACTTGACATGGTGCTAGTATAGAGAAAGACTGGGGCAGCTAGGTGGCACACAGCCTGAAGTCTTCCTCAGTTCAAATCTGACCTCAGACTTTTACTAGCTGTATGACCCTGGGCAAGTTCCCTCACCCTGTTCGCTTTACTTTCCTCATCTGTAAAATGAGCTAGAAAAGGAATTGGCAAACCGCTCCAACATCTGCCAAGAAAACCATGAAAAGTCAGACAAGGCAATGATTGAACGGCAACACATAGAGTATATTGGAGGGTGGGGAGGAAACCAAACCTTTGCTTTCACTGACTGGTATAAGGTACTCCTAAATGGGAAAACTTTTTCTACTAATGCAAATTGTCATCTGTTCTACAATTTGTAGTCTGAGAATTGCCTGGGATACTAAGAAGTTAAGTCAATTGCCCAGTCACACAGCCAGTTTATATTAGAGAAGAGATTCAAACCCAGGACCTGCTTATTCTGAAAGTAAGTCTGTATCCACCACACCTCCCTAACATTCAGAAGATTTTTTGGTGACTGCCTAAAGGAAAGTGGAACATTAATTATGGATATTTCTCTTTAAAACTTTGACAAAAATAATCCTTTGTTTTATCCATCTTTTCATCCTCCATAGCTCCTAGAAGAGTGTATCGTGTGTGGTCAGTATCCAACAGCCAACATCCAATAAATTGTCACGTTTGCCCTTTGTTTTCGAAGAGGACCATGACATCAGGGAGATGATGATATGACTTGCAGTTGACTTTGATTTGAGTGGGGGACCTTGCAAGGAAAAGAGCCAAGTCAAACCTCATAGACTCAGAATTTTTAGATCTAAGGGGGACAGAAGGAGACCATCTAGTTCCAACTGAGGAAAAAGTCTAAAAGAGGAGCATCAAATTTGCTTCATATCTAGCACTATTTTGGGGGTAGCCATGAGAGGCCTTGGTTTGGAAAGGAACACTTGCTGACAAGAGATAAACAGAATCCTATATTTGTCATTCAAACACAAAAGCCCAGTTGTCTCTCAGTTCAGGTCTACAATGGATAAAGAAGTTAGGCTCTGAATACAGGTAATGGGGAATAGAAAGTTATCTGGCCCTACAGGACAAAAGAGAAGATGTGGTAAGGGAAGGGAGGGATGAAAGAAGAGAGGGCAGATTGGTGATATGGGTAATTAGAATGTCCAGTATATTGGGGAGGGGGGAGGGGACAAATGGGGAGAAAATTTTGGAACCCAAAATCTTGTGAAAATGAATGTAAAAAGTTAAATAAATTTATTTAAATAAATAAAAAAAAGAAGTTAGGCTCTGGAGAGAAGTCAGGGCTTAAATCACATAAAACTGACTAAATTCTGTCATTTGGTAACTTTCTATCCCCATCATCAACAGAATTAGCTCAGTTTATTTTTTCTCTTTATAGTCCCATTACATAACACCATGCCTGACACATGGTAGGCTCTTGTAAATACTTGCTGATTGATTGATTTCTGACAAATATAGAAAAGGGTCTGGATATAATAAAATTTTACTGACATATGTTTGTGTATGTGAATATATGAAAAAATATTGGTAACTAGCATTCACATAGGGCTTCCATGGGGTTGGGGGTATGTGGGGTAGAGTTTGCAAAAAAAATTTTCCATGTGTTATTCTATTTAATACTTCCATAGGTTCACAGAACTAGGAGTTGGAAGAGAACTCAGTGGCTACTTAGCCCAACTCCGCACCCCTACCCACACACATTTTGCAGAAAAAACTAAGGTCCAAGAGATAAATGACTTGCCCAAGGATACACAGGTAGTGAAATCTATAGGCAAAAATTTGAACCCAAGAAGAATGTATCCCCTTACAAAAGTACTGCACAGATTATAAGTGTATCTGCATTTTACATATGGTAAAACCAAGGCAAAAATAGCTTACTTGTCATTTCCAAGGACATACAGAGATCATGATGAACACATAAATCAGGCTACCTGATGCCCAGACCATCATTCTTTCTGCTTCCCATGGGGAAAAAGAAAATAATGACAGAGGGAGAACATAACCTTGAGAAATGAAATAGCAAACAAGAGGCAGTGTTGAGGATACATATGTTGACTGAGGGATTAATGAAGAGAATGGAGAAACCCAATCCCTAATCCTATAAATGGAGGGAAATGAAAGGAAAGTGTATCTACATAGTGCCTACTATGTAGTGTCCTAAGAGCTTTTACAAATACCTATTTTGATTGAGTCCTCAGTTACAGAAGTGAAGACATTTAAAAATGTTCCCAGCCCCTAGGATGAGAGACTAATAGCCTGAGAATAGAAGGCAGGCTGCCAGGTGTGTCAGAAAGAGAAACTTGCCACAAGCTGAGGAATCTTTTAGGCACAGTCCTGGTAGTAATAAAAAGATATATATATATATTTCAAAACAACATGCTTTTCTTGAAAGAAAGAAAGAAGGGAGGGAGCAGGGAGGGAGAGAGGAAAGAAGGAAGGAAGGAAGAAAAGAAAAAAGAAAAAAGTTGACAATGGAATGATGGGCTCATGTTCAAAAGGGCCCTTAGGATACTCAGCTCTCCAATCACATCCACATTGGGGCACCAGATGCCCTGGACATGCAAGATGCCAAAGGAGGCACAGAGTGATTTTATTTATTTATTTTTTTACCAACCTCAAGGCCATTACAAACAGTCCAGTCAAGGGCAATCTCTTCTCCAGCCCTTTCCTGTACCAACCATAACAACCACAAGAAAACTACATATATACCCAGGTGTCTCAGGTAATACACTGAACACAGTATAGACTTAATGGAAATCAGATGGCTTGGGTTGACTCCTGCTACTATTTCCTGTGTGACCAATCTCCAATGAGTCACTGAATCCTTGCATTTCGGTTTCCTACTCTGTATAATTTGAAGGTTGGATTAGATGGACTCTGTGTCTTCCACTGCTCAGTCTATTACTCATAGGAGTTAGATCTAGAAGGGACCTTAGAGACTATTATGTTTAATCCCTTCATTTAACATATCAAGAACCTGAGGCACAGAGAGGTTAAAAGATTTGCCCAGGATCACATTGACATGGATAGAAACAGTGCCCTAAGCTAGGATCATGGAATTGTAGATGAAAAACTGAAAGGGACCTTACAAACCGTCAAATCCAACCACTAACTTCAAACAGAAACAGAGGCACGAAGAATTTAAGTGACCTGTCTTAGGTGACACTACTATTAAGAATATGAGACAGGATTCAGATTCAGGTCTTCCTGACTCCACATCTAGCAGCTTAACCACACTACAGGATGCTGCTTCAATTTGTATAATTCTATCTATTAGACCAATATAAATTCCACTCCCTGGATAAGGATCCAGATTAACTAAAACCAATCAATCAATCACTAAATAGTTATTAAGTCCTTATTATGTGCCAAGCATCATGCTAAGTGCCAGGGTTACAAATACGAAAAAGAAAGATAGTGCCTGTTCTCAAGGAGTTTACAATCTAATAGGGAAAAACAAGACACAAAGGGAAGCTAAAAGGGATGACTAAGTAGGGACACCTGGAGACAAGATAGAAGGTGCAAAGGAGTGCAACCTGGTGAGAAGTCCAGTGCTCTAAGAACTCTGCTCTTCATCTCTGCATGTAGTTCATCTCCAACTGCCTATAGGATGTCTTCACTTATATGTTCTCCCTTCATCTGAAATCCAACAGGTGTAAAACTAAGATCATTTCTCCCCAAACTAGCTGCCTTTCCCAAATTCTCTGTTAATGGCACCATCCTTCTGGCTTAGAATCTGGGGTTAAATGATCTCTCAAAGTCCCTCCAGCTCTATGAATTTATGGTTGCCCTTCAAGGTCCAATCTCATTACAAATACCACAAAACAATCATTGTGGCGGACTCGTGTTTGCTTGGTTTATATTTGAATCAAATGGGATAGTAATATATGTAAAGCCTTAAAGTATTATCTAATGATAAATGTCAGGGCACCTAGGTGGCACAGTGGGTAGAGTGCCCATTCTGGAATCAGGAAGAGCTGAGTTCAAATCTGACCACAGACCCTTACTTGCTGTGTGATCATAGGCAAGTCACTTAAACCTTAGTTTCCTCATTTGTAAAATGACCTGGGGAAGGAAATGGTCAACCACTCCAGCATCTTTGCCAAGAAAACCCCAAATGGGTCATGAAGAGTCAGCCACGACTGAAAACAACTAAATAACAAGGTGGCACTGAACAATAACAAAGATAAAAGTTAACTATCATTACATTTTGGCAGCTTTGGCAGACTGATAGACCTGGAGTCTCTAGGAAGGTCTATTCTCACATCCTGCCTGAAGGTTTCATTAACTCCATTTTACAGGTAATAAAATGCATTGAAACAGGTTAAATGACTTGCTTAGGGTCATCTAGCTAGTAAAGTAGCTGAAATGAGATTTGAATGCAGTTATTCAGAATTCAAAGTTGATTACTCAAGTCTATTAATTAGTCATTTTCACCTCCTTCATATCCCAGCCCAAAGCCTAGCCCAATATTCTGGTGTGGTAAGTGTTTACTAGATGTGTAGATTCCTCAGGCCCACTTTCCTTATCTGAAAATTAAGGGTAATATCACCTGCTGTGGTAAAAAACAAAAGATAACAAATAGAAAACAAAAAAAAGTCTGAATTCACTATACAAATGTTAATTATTATTTCTCTGAATTTCTTACCAGAAAAGAAAATGGACTTTTTATAAGATTTTGGGGAAACAAATCTTTTGTCAGGCCATGTGTCCTTGTTTTGAGTTTAGAAAATATGGTTCCGGTATTTATGATAAAATAGTGAAATATGGAATAAACTCAAAAGGTAACCATCGTTAGATATTCGGAGAGAACAGAGAGAAAAACACGTTCCTGACAGAATGAGGATGATGTACTGCTGTCCTACTTGGTGGCAAAGAGATACTCAATTTCTGACATTTTTTAAAAATTAAGGTGAGAGCTTCAAGTGACAACAGATAATGATGTCGTTCTTTTACATTCTAGCTGTCCTACACCCAGAAAAACCTGACTGCTGGTTACCATGTCATGGTCTTTGTTCCCCAATCGCCAGCCTAAGAAATCCCTGACAGACATTTGGGTCATTTCCCAGACTATAAACAGTCTGTCTAGACTGATTTCCTTAAGAACTTCCTGAGAGATTGTCCCTTTCTCCAACATACCTCCAGGGTGAAAAGAACAGTCTGGTCTTCTGTCCTACCCTGCCTCAAATATAGGAGTACACACAAATGAAATATACAGTACAATAAACATTATTACAAGTGCTTAGCAACATAATAATTTATTATCTAGGTCTTATAATATTGGCTATCAGAGTTGTTTCTGTCTTATTCTCCTACTAAACTATAAGTTCCCTGAAGACAGGAATTGAGTTTTATAATAACAATGAGCATTTAGTCCTCATCTGTAAAATAAGAGGGTTGAGGCGGGATTTGGACTAATTCAGGGATCCTTTTTTAAAAATTAATTACTTGATTTTTAGTTTTCAACATTTACTTCCACAAGATTTGAGTTTCAAATTTTCTCCCCCTCTCTCCCCACCATCCCACCCCAAGGCAGCATGCATTCTGATCACCCTTCCCCCAATCTGCCCTCCCTTCCATCACACCCCTGCCTTCTCTCATCCCCTTCCCCTCTATTTTCTTGTAGGGCAATATAGATTTCTATATCCCATTTCCTGTATATTTTATTTCCCAGTTGCATGCAAGAACAATTTTTAACATTTGTTTCTAAAATTTTGAGTTCCAACTTCTCTCTCTCTCTACCCACCCCCATTGAGAAGGCAAACAATCCAATATAAGTTATACATGTATATGTAGTCGTGCAAAACACTTCCATGACAGTCATGTTGTAAAAGACTAACTATATTTCCCTCCATCCTATCCTGCCCTCCATTTATTCTAATTGTCTCTTTTGATCCCATCCCTCCTCAAAAGTGTTTACTTCTAATTACCCCCTCCTTCCATTTGCCCTCCCTTCTATCATTAATTCAGGGATTCTTAACCTGGGGTCTGTGAACTAAAAAAAAAGTGTTTAACTATTTATAAATATATATGCATATGTATTTAAATTTTATTTTTAAATTTTTAACTTATAGAATAAAATAAGCATTTTCATAACATGGTATAATAATTTAAAAAAAGAAGATGGCATACAAAACTGCAAATCTACTATGCACGACTACTGTTCCTTTCCAATATACAACAAAATTATAGTGTAAATTTTTTTTCCCTTTTATTTTAACATAAATGGTTTGACATAATTCCTTTTATTTTATGCATTTAAAGACATTCTTCCGAGAAGATGTCTGTCCATAGGATTCATACAGAAGACAGGATACAAACAAGATGAAGAATTCCCTAGAATAAATGAACTCGAAGGTTCCTTCAAGCTAGAAGTCTATGAGTCTTTAAAATTTGCAAAGTGCTTTACTCACATTTTCTCATTTAGCCCTGACAATGACCACGTGAGGTAAGTACTGCAGATATAATTATTTCCACTTTACACTTGAGGAAATGGGTTAAGAGAAATTAAGTGATTGGTCTAGGGTTACACAACCAGGAAATGCTTGAGATGTCTTTCTGATACAGTTGTACATGCTATCCACCATGCTGTGTTGCCATTAGCAGCTCAAATGGTAGATTTATAACTGTAATAGAATTAACCAGAAGACCTGTGCTTCCCTGGCCAATTCTACTGCGGAAGGACTTGCATTTATGGATAACAAAGCAATCCCCTTCTTGGTCCCTTGGTTACGTGATGGTAACAAGGGGTGCCTGTGTCAAAGGGCCTTAGACCTGACCCTGAGCTAAAAAGAATCACCCATCAGGAGGAGTCTTTAAAAAGGCAGTTAGGTTGTGCAGTAGATAGAATGTTGGTCTTGGATTCAGGAAGACTCATCTTCCTGAGTTAAAATCTGGCCTCAGATACTGAGTGAGTCACTTATCCCTGTTTGCCTCAGTTTCCTCTTCTGGAAAAGGAAATGGCAAACCACTCCAGTGCCTTTGCCATGAAAACTCCAAATGCGATCGCAAAGAGTAGGACACTGAAAAATGACTGAAGAACAGCAGTCTTCCAGAAGGATATAATAAAAGTTAAACGGTATTGTTTCTCATGTTTTAAGTCTTTGTCAATGCACATTTATAAAGCATTGATGTTCTGAGAATTTCTTTTATGGTGGAGAAAATAGGTAGATGTCCCATGCCAGATCTATTCTGTATGTTGCATACCTTTCTATTTGCCTTTGAGAAGAACAGACATGACCCAAACCTAAGTTTTTAGTGATTTTCCTCAGGGTCCTAGGATGAAAGTATAATAAAGACCTAGGGATGATGAAAATTAATCTGAAAAGAACAATCTTCTCCAGGACAGAATCTGGTACTTGAGCATACCCAGAGTTGAGGGACTCCTTACTGAGAAAGAACATCCACATCCCCAGGGCCTAGTGCTTATCTACTGCTACAGAAGCCTAGACTGGACTTGTATTGATGATTTATTGACTTCAGTTTGTACTTTCTAGGTAGAGAATGCAGTTATAGGATGATCAAATCACAATTTTAAACTCTGGGGTCATGTAGTTCAACTTCATTTTACCAAAGAGGAGAAAGAGATCTCCACACATTAAGAGTCTGGCCCAAAGCAATGCAAGAAGTAGTTGGCAGAGCCAGTATTCACAACATAGGTGGTCTGACTTCAAAACTCTAGCTGTGTCCACTACAGCAGTTCCATTCACCCAGTAACAAAAGCCACACCTATTTCTTAATGGATGACTAGACTCCAGAAATCAAAGTCTGATCTGTCCTATTTAATTGTTTGGGCTTTGTCCCCACTCCACCCAGGGAAGTTATAGGATGGGTCAAAAACTGGAGAGAGTAATCAATCATTCATCAGTTATTTAATGAGTACCCATCATGTGCCAAGCAAATGCAAATCTAATTGCCTCTCCAGCCCAACCTTAAGGCTACACTTCCCTCAAAATCCTGCCACCCTCCCAGTACAATTACAAACATTTATTAAAAGCCTACTATTTGCAAGTTACTAGGGACACATAACAAAAACACAAACCCTGTCCTCAAGGAACTTCCTGGGACGGGTGGGGAATGGATGTAGAAAACATTCCTCATGATCTCATGATCCTATAAATGCAAAGTATAAACAAAGTAATTTCAATTACTAATAGTGCTAATGACAGGGGAGGAGTGGGGCTGAGATCAGAAAAAAAAAAGGTTCTGAGCTATAATTTGAAAGAAGTAAGAGATTCTAAGGATGAGACACCCTGGAATTATAGATGCACAGTCTGGAAGGTTCTGGATTCAAATCTCCTCTCTGAGATGTTGTGGCTATATGACCCTGAGTAAGTCAGGCAAATTCTCAGAGCCCTAGAAAACTAAGACTAAGATGAGTCTTGGAGAAGGCGCTGATCTAATTGGTAGAGGAAGTCATTGGGAGAACACAATGGACAGGATTAGCTTCACAAAATAAAATTTAAAAGAGGCAGATTCTAAGAAGCACAAGTGTGGAAGGCAACCTGACACACTTATCCAAAAAGGGAAGAAAGAGTCTAAAAGAATGTTTCTTTGAAGAAAAGAATCTATTAGTCAAGATTAAGCAAACAGAAACCATCGAGTGGTGTGCTCTGAAGCCATTGTCTATTACAAGAGTTAGTCTCTAAAGACCTTGACCACAAGTTATGAGGGTGCCATTAAAAACCAGCTATCGGTGATAATGTAATTTCTGCCCTGTTGCTGAGTCTGGGAAGTATTTATACAGAGAACCAAAAGAAAGATGGAAAGTATAGCAGGAGAAAACAGATTATTTTATAAGCACAAAATAAAAATCCCTGGCAACATTAATTGGCCCTATTTGGACCAAAAATATTTCCTAGATGGTAAGAAAGGGGCAGAGAAGTGAACAGAGGCAGAATCCAAATGATTGTTATACCAGCCGCCATTGTGGGACAGATTGACTGTCACATTATTTGTCTTTTCAGCTAAATGTGTATGTATGCCATCAGCAACACCATCTTCAAAAAAAAGCAGATAATGATAGACCCCTGAGTGTTTGCTACAACCCTGCAGATTGCTGTTTTTAGGGAAGCCCAGAGACCAGGTTTTAAACAATGTGCCATGGCTGCTGGCAGCTGTAACACCACAGCTGAAGGTAAGCCAGCCTTCTGGGCGGCAATCAGGAGAAGACCTTGGGCAAATAGAAAGCTACTAACAGGGACAAACTCTGCAAGAGTCTGTGGCCATGTAAAATTTAATAATTACTATTACTTCCCTACAAATTCTGTTTCTCCCAAGCTCCTTCTTTCCCACCCCAAGCCTGAGGTAAACACCATCATCTTTGGGAGGAAATAAATCAAAAACCATGTGCTTTTAAG
Organism: Potorous gilbertii; assembly: GCA_028658325.1. Classification (NCBI taxonomy): domain Eukaryota; kingdom Metazoa; phylum Chordata; class Mammalia; order Diprotodontia; family Potoroidae; genus Potorous; species Potorous gilbertii. The sequence goes on along the minus strand of CM053772.1, from coordinate 94,535,711 downwards.
GACAGCTTCCATAGGAATGTAAATTAGAGCAGTAAGGAGCTTTGTAGGTTATCAGCTCTATCCCTCTCCATTTACAGTGAAGACACTAGGGTCCCAGGAAGGTATGACTTGGCCAAGGTCACCGGTAGGAAGCACCAGAGTTTGGATTTGAACCTACATTTTCTAACTCAAGAAACGATGCTCTGTATGAAACTAATGGTTTCTTTTCAATTTTTTCTTCAAAGAAACATTCTTTTAGACTTTTTTTCCTCTTTGGATAAGTATGAGTCAGGCTACCTTCCACACCTGTGCTTCTTAAAATCTTCCTCTCTTTTATTTTATTTTGTAAAGCTAATTCTATGATTTCGTTGGTATTCTCACAGTGACTTTCTCTACCAGTTAGGTCAGCACCTCCACAGCTCATCCTAGTCTTTTCAAGTTATTTGACAAGACAGCGCTCTTCATTACTGAAAGTGAAACCTGAAGGAACTGGAATTAGAAAAGGCACATCTGAATGAATACAAATAGATGAATGAATGCATGAAGGGATATATAAATAAATGAATAGATGAGAGAGAGAGAGAGAGAGAGAATAGACACAACATATCAGTAAGCTAATGAATATTACTCCATGCTACCACTAAGTTCTGTAGAGTTTTTAGATGGCAGTAGGCAAACAAAAGGCACTCAATAAATATTTGGTGAATTGGAAAAAACTATATACTACAATGCATTCATTAAGATTGAATTCCATCTATGCTTATACATATAGTAGCATTAATTAGTCTTTTCAGGTTATATATCTGTACATATTCCTCTGTTGTGGATTTTCAGTCATTTCAGTCATGTCCAACTCTCTGTGACACCATTTGTGGTTTCCTTGGCAAAGATACTGGAGTGGTTTTCTATTTCCTTCTCCAGTTCATTTTACAGATGAGGAAACTGAGGCAAACAGGGTTAAGTGACGATGTCTGAGGCCAGATTTGAATTTAGGAAGACAAGTCATCCTGAACGCAACCCTGGTGCTCTATCTACTTCATCACCAAGCTGCCCCATACAGATTCCTAGTAGCCATCAAAAGCATCATCTCTAAATCATAGTAATCCAGAGAGCTGAAATAAGAGTAATAAAAACTGACCTTCATATAGTACATTAAGGTTTTCAGATGACCCCAGCTGTTTGAGCTACCCCCAAGAAATTACTTGCATTTACTTTGTTTATATTTTTTAAAAAATGTATATGTATAAATGCCATCTCTCCCTGTAGAATGCAAGATCTTAGAGCACAGAGACTATCTGTACTTTTGTGCTTGTATCTCGGAACTTAGGACAATGGTTGGCCCCTACTAGTTACTTAATAAATGATTTTTTTTCATTCATCATTAATTGACTGAATGATAGGCAGATTGCCTAGGTTATTTTGCTGGATACATTCAACAACTCTGTTACATTGGAATTGTTCTCTTAAAGGTGTTGTAATTGAGACATAGAGGCATGCAGTGATTTGTCATAGTCACAGAACTAGTAAGGGGCAGAAGAGGCTGTCAGAGCAAATGCCTTGACCCCAAGTCCAATATGCTTCCCATGATACTGTGCAGATGGGTTGGGCAGGCCAGTTAACCTAAGAGAGATTTTAATTTAATCTGTGAGTAACATATTGATGCTAATAAATAAATGTGACTGATGTACTATCAGTACAATCTCTGAGTAATTTCTACATAGAATTGACTCACTGCCACTATTTCTTCATCACCAAGTGTATGCAGATGGTTTTAAATCATATCTGTTATAACTTAAAGGTCACTCACTTTCAAGAAGATTGATAAATATGTATATATGTGTATATGTGTGTATACTTGTTGTTGTTCAGTTGTTTCAGTTGTGTCCCACTCTTCGTGACCCTATTTGAGGTTTTCTTCACAAAAATACTGGAGCTGTTTGCCACTTCTTTCTCCAGCTCTTTTTACAAATGAAAAAACTGAGGCAAACTGGGTTAAATGACCTGCCCAGGGTCACACAGGTAGTAATAAGTGTCTGAGGCTAGATTTGAGCTCAGGTTTTCCTAATTCCAGAGCCCGAGTTCTAGGCACTAAGCCGCCTAGCTGGCATACACACACACACACACACACACAAACCCCACAAATAAACACACACGTGTGTATTCAGTACAGGGTTCTCATGCCTCAAAACTGTTCACTTCAGATGCTAGCACTCCCTCCATATGTACATCTCCTCACTGCAAATTTGCCAAAATTGGTGATGTAAGAATCATTTCAGTCGAAAAATATGATTTCCTCAGCTCTGCCATAATCTGGCTCCCTAACATAGCCAAGGTCACTATCTCCTCCTAGAACACAGTGGAGTCAGGATCATGCTATAACAGGTATCTGTCTGGCATACTTTCTACATTATTGCAAGAGGATGAGTCTAAGTTATGAGACAGTGATACCTTCATTTAGCCATCATCTAATTATTTTAGGTAAAGAAGACTCCTCTTTCTATATGCTACTATATAAATCAAAATTTACAATAGTGGGCATTTTTCTAAGGCTACTTTACTTTACATATTTTATCTTAACTGTTCCTCATAACAGTCCTCTGTGGTACATAACGCAGCTACTATTCCCATTTTATAAGTAAAGAAAATGAGACTCAAAGGTTTCTCGACATTCACAAAGTTAATATGCCAGATCTGAATTCTTATCTTTCCTGACTCTGAGTCCAACATGTTGCTTCTCAAAAGTGGCCTTCGACATGTTTCTATAAATTGCTGAAGAGTTCAGGGATTTAAGACAGTTTTAATCGAATGTGTGACATAGGGAATTACTTTTTCAGGCCTCAGTTTCCTCACCTATAAAACAGTAGGATTGAATGATATTATTCTGAAGACCCTTTCCAGCTTCAAACCCAATGATATATAATAAAACTGGTCCTGGACACAGCCAGAAGAGGAAAAAGTACTGTACTCAAGTAAGGCTTTTCACTTTCTTTGGCCCCCATCTTTCAAATGCTAGCATGAGGCACAATGCTTTACTCATCTCTCAGACACCTCCTAATGCTGTCATTCACTCCAGATGAGTCCAATTATACGTGCCATTAGGAACCACTAGTTTTTTTGCCTGCATCTAAATATCTGGCAAAAAGCAGTGAATTGCAATCATCATCTGCCCTCAAAAATATGGCACCTTCTCAAAGTTACAAAGCCTGCTATAGACGCACCACTACTCTAAGTCAGGCTTTTAAGGGATAGCTACCGTTGAAAATTGAACATACTGTTGCTTTGAATACCCAGCCCTCCACAGGACAGTCAACAACAAATGGACACAGATCCCCACCGGAAGTGTTTTCTTTATTCTTGTCAAAGAGCTACTCTGTCACATTCCTATTCGTCAGAATCCAGCTGGCACTGGGATGCCTCATCCCAAAACAGTTTCTCTGCCCATGTGTTAGCTGATTGCCTGGCCCTTGGCCCAGCTCTACTATTAGCTTCTCCCAGATTGCCATCTCCTCTTTTGCTCACATGCCAGGATGTCACAATCCACATCCTTCTCTGGTTGTGGTGTAGTGCAAAGAACTCTGGATTCGGAATCAAAGGGACTGCATTCAAATCCTGCTTCTATCACTTATGTCTACTGATGTGACCTGAAGCAAATCACAACCTTCTCTGGTCATTAGCTGTCGCCTCTGGTCCTTAGCTGTCACCTCTGTGTTGCCTCTGTCTAGTCTGTAGACTAGACTAGACTAGACTATGAGATTTCCAAGGTCCCTCCCAGGTCTAAATCTGTGATCAGTCTGAAAATGTCCCAAATTTTACTCCAGTCGTCCCTTCATACAAACTGAGCAAGGCTAAGTTAGTAAAGCTGCTCACGGTTAGTAGTAGCAAGCAAGCTGATTCAGTCTGAATTACCCTTTCTCCTCTTTCCTTATACAAATGAAATTTTGAGATATAACAATAAATAGAACTCTTGGACATAGAAAACAAACACAAATAGCTTCAAAGTGACCTTTATATCAAAGGCAATTAATTGGACTCTTTGAGTTTTAAGACTTTCTTCTTTCTGGTATTTTCTCTACTTCATATTAAAGGTTTTGTTTTGTTTTGTTTTGTTTTCACAACTAAATTTCCATTTTAGTCTGAAGGTGATCATTTATCTCTTCTCAAAAAATTATTTTGATTTCTTTCTTCTTTCAATTGCTGGACATAATTCTTTTTCCAAAGGTCCTTAAAGAGGTCAATTGTTTTGACTTCTGGAGATCAGCTAAAAGGTGAATGAATACCTTTTAGGAAGTTTGGATCATTGAAATGACCAACTTTCAGGTGTTCCAAAGCTGACCATGTCCTTGGCTGCCAGGGTTCTGGAGCTAACTTACACTGGAGAACTGATGGTTAATTTTTCAACATGATAATTTATGCCTCAAAAATCAGTAGATGCTATAAATCATGGTTTAATTCATTCTTAAGAATGTGATGAGGAAAATGTTAATAATGCAGATTAAATTTCAGAGTGTGTGTTGTAAACATCATTTCTGTTTTGTTTTGTTTCCCAGCAGACAGCAGGTTGCTTAATATTTCCAAGAGCACCCCTACTCTTAAAAGTCAGGCCTTGGATTCTCAAGCTTATTAGAAAGTGACAATCGTTCTCTAAGACTGTAGATTGGTTGAGGAACATAAAAGAGAATTTATCAAGTATAGTTTTGAGTGTGTATGTATATGTATGTGTTTTGCTTGGGGAGTTTGTTATTTTTGTGCTAATTTTGCTCTAATCCAGGGATTCTTAACCTGGAATCTGTGAACTTTTTTTTTTAATATATTGATAACTATTTCACTGATTTCCTTTGTAATCCTCCACATTTTATTTTATACAATGGAAAATCCTTATCCTGAAAAGGGATCCGGAGGCTTTACTAACCTGGCAGATGGGTCCATGACACAAGGAAGGTTAGGAAACCTTGCTCTGGTTTCATCTTGTTTCCTTAAAGCCAATTTCTTCCAGATCTACAGTGGTTAGTTCATCTGGTTTCTAATAAGACCACACAGCAGTTGAATCCCCATATGGATCAAAAAATTAGCTTACCACAAATGAAAATTCTATTCTATGGCCAAAGATTCACCCCCATCCTCATTCTCCAGCCTACAAATATGTGCTGGTAATTGCAAGAGAGGTCTAGACAGTGGATGGTTCACGGTAAATTTTTACCTTTACTGGAAAGAAACTTAAAAATCACATTCAACTGATGCTGAGTTGGCATTATCATCAACTTTTGCAAGGAATAGCACGTCACATACCATCTACCATGTCTCAAACTTGCTTTGTACAAGGAGAATTCAGGAAATACTCCTTGTTTGGTAACTATGCAATTAATCACTGAAAGTACACAGGGTAAAATCTTCTGGTGAACTTTGTCTTTGACCCCACCTCTGGAGTCTAGTCCTAACTAAGCAGAGATCACAAGGCTGGACAAAGGCTGGCCTACAATATCTTCTTACCTGGAATGATCCACTAAACCACCTGAAGCAGGGTTGGTTCTGCTGATGGATTGGGATGTAAAGGAATAGTATTTATTGCTAAGTGCCGGACAAACAGAACCCACAGCTGGTTCAGTCATAATTCAGGTCTGGGCTCTAAGGCTCCGTCAGAGATAAGATATTCTTTCCAAGCAAAATTCTTTATTCTACTGAATTTTGAAACTCAATTCGAAGGTATAACTTCTTCCTCCTAATATTCATACCATTTGTTATACCAATTAGGAAACAAGCCAATTCAAACCCTCACATGAATTTCCATTTCTTGCCCAATAGTTAATGCTAATGGTGTTACTGCAATGAATTTTAAAAGGATTTTATTATAAATAAAAAATGAGAACTTTTTAATCAGAATTTTTGTTTGTTTAAAAAAACAGTAGGAGAAGAGGTTAGAAACCTTGAGTTATTAACAAGCACACCAATTATGAAAATATTAAGTTTTAGACATATAAAGACATAGAGACAGAGGCAAGACTATGTTTCTCAATCAGTGACATTGCAAGTAAAACAAAAATCTAAAAATTCTGTTTCTGAAGGAAATGATCAAGATGATACTAATAATTTCTGATTGTTTTACATTTCCAGGAATCATTAAAAAATAACAAATAGAAACAAGAGTCACTAACTTGCTATTTTATTTTAACAACACTGCTTTTTGTTTACATAGCACATTCCATTCTATGATCTACAAGCATTTTACAATCTTTGCAGTTAGAACAGATGGAGAAACTAAGGCACAGAGGGGCTGCCAGACACAAATAAGGCCACCCACAAAGTCATCCCCATAAAGCCAAAAAGAGAACCCAACTCACCAATCTCTAAAGTCAGAACTTCATCAATCAGAGCATGTTGCTTTGCTGATATAGATCTATTTTTTTCTTTTTAATCATAAGAAACGTACTTTTTTTTTTAAAGCATACAACTTTTTGCAATCAATGGTTTTCTAAAAAAAGTTGAGCATAATACACATTTCTAGGGTCCTTATATCTCACCTTTGGGAAGTAATGAGATCTAAAATTATATGTCCTGAGTTTGATTCCTGACTTTGGGTAATCATTTATGGCTTTAAGTTAGAGTTCTCCTTCTATTCTCCTACCAGACCATGTCACCTTTTTTAGACCATTATCATGTATTTAAATGATTGTTTCAGAGATAAGATCGAACAAATGGAGAGGCAAAAAATTTGATGACCTTACATGTCATTGAAGGATCCAGGCACTTCTTGTCCCTGTTCCTCCTCTCACCCTCAAAAAAACCCAACACCCTACCCAAGAACAGTGGTTGATGCCTGAAATCCTACCATTAAAATTTTATCCTTTTAGCTAAAAGTTTCGATCCTCCACATGTCACGGGTGATTGCTGTGCTTAACTGTCTTTCATTGATACAAGGGAAGGGAAGGGATGGTGATGCAATATAAGGAAAAATATGGAGTGTCAGAAATGAAAGGCCTCAAAACTTTAAAAAATTTCTTTGATTCATGACAAAATGCAAATACGCCTGGGAAGCCAACACTTAAAATGGTTATCCATTTCCCACACTTGAGTGTGAATGAAGAATCGGAGAGCATGTGTTGCTCTCAGGAGAAACAGGTGTGTACTCAAACTGGGGAAGAAATGGAGGAAGGCATGAACACCAAAGGGAGACAGAACAATGAAAAAGGACTTCGGGAACAAGAGAATATGACTTATAATTTTACCTAGGACCAGAGATAGGTTCCCTTTTGTCTCCAAACATTTAAAATAAAATTTTCTCTGTATTCCCTTTATTTCACCTTATAATACTTCAATGTATCTGATCTCCATGCTTCAGTTCAACAAATATCAATATGGAGCCATGCCTTCTCCTCTCCTTCCTCCTCAGATAATTGATCCAAAGTGGTAGAGACATTCATATGAATCTTGTAAACACTTTGTGGGTCCCACTCTGACTGTCCTTCTACAAGCCCTTGTTCTCAGTACATAGTCAAATGATCCTTTTTAGTTTTACATTTTTTCAAAATTAATTCCACTTCTTGAATATTGAAAATATGCTAAAGCTTACTTGATCACAATATTATATTTTTCCATTGTCCTTTGGATCACATACAAGTTTGATAGTTCATATTTCACACATATTTATATCAACATTTGAAGAACATTTGTGTTATAAAGATGGATCTATACCCCACACATAGCTAAAAGTACTGCATAATTTCCCAAATATAATCCAGTCCACTCTTCCTCCTATTCAATTCTGGGCCTAACTCACTTCCCATTTGCAATGATTATCTCAAATAGATTTAATTAAGGACTCAATGAACTGAGCATCCAATAAATGTCATAGTCTAGGGACACAAATTTTTTATCCATTTGGTTTTTCTAATATATAATGTGAGACCAATTACAGCTCATTGAGGATGCCCTATAATGTCTTAGGGTTTGATGCAAGCATCACAGAAGAGAATAATACGGGCAAACAAAGTCATCTTTAGGATCTCTCCATCTATAAGGAATCATTCTTCTATTCTGACCTTATACAAGAAAGATATCCTCAATTACAAGGTCAAGAATTGATGATATTGAAATTGAATTAATTGAAATAATATAAACAACCCCTATTAACTAACATGATTTATAAATTCAGCTATTCATACTCTTTCAAAGGGGGTGCATATTTTATTTTTTTTCAAGAATGAAGCCAAATCTAGTATAAACTAGATGAAAGGAGACCAACCACTACTTCATCTAAAAGTGTTCTAATTTGACAGGCTGTCTTCAAATTCAAGTGGCCTGTAGCTTACAATACATGAAAGAAAACATGGTCTTTGAAGCAAATGCCCTTTCTAGTAAGTGTTCTCCTGTATGAATTTCTCTGTATGAGAAATCAGGAGTCACTTTATTATCCCTATGTATCTGATAAGAGCTCAAGTAAAATTTGGCATGGCACAGAAACAAACATTTTCCAAATGTGCAAAGAGATTTTTAAAGCACATCCCGAGTCTGAATTTCCATGTTGGGAAGGATGAGGTATGCAAATCCATCTGCACTCAGGCTGCTCTGGTGCCAGGATTCATATCTAAAGCCTAAACAAGGGAGTTGCAAGCAGGGTACTTCTATCAGCTATTATCAAATATATCTTGGATGATCACAGACCTTCATTCTGGATGATCAACGTGTTTGTGAGCATGCAGCAGTTGGTACAAAGATTTAAAGAGCTACATTTTTGCTCTAGCCAAAAATCAGATTATACCCTAATTTGAAAATGAAAATCAAAGATTATTAAAACCTAGTGAAAGTATTCAGATCACTAAAGATGACACCAAAAGGGGAAAATTTTGTAGGATATATTTTAAATAACTACTAATTTCTGCTGAAAATAATTCCTGTACATGATATTTGTCTACCCCCTAGATACTTTGCCCTGAAAGCTCTCCTTCCCCATTGCCTTTTGGAAGCTCCTTCCAAGGGTTAATTCAGGGACAGCATCTTAATTAAACTTTTCCTTTAACACAATCTCCACAGCTGCTGCTGCTTCTCTCCAAATTATTTTTCTTTGCATATAGATAGGTACACACAAAATACATCTAGTCACTTGCTTATGCTACTTGAACCACTGAGACAAACATGTTAATCATTCACTGCTTTTAGTCTTTGGGAACAGTTATACATTCTGTCGTTACATCTATCCAGAGTGTTCTGGCTTCTGGGTTTTTTTTCTTCCTTGCATGTAATAAAGACTGTCATTGACAGTGTGGTAATCACATTGATATAATATTACCAAATACATATATTTAAGTAAATAATACAATAAAGAATCCTATAAAAAACAATACTACCTATATGTGTATATATAAATCTCTATCTAAATTTGTGCATATATATGTGTACATATATGTATTGCGTACATATATGTATATATATATATATACACATATACCTATATATGCTTATGTATGTTATTTGTGTGAAATGAAAGAAATGAAATGAAAGTTCCATAAAGGGACTATGAGTTTTTGTTTCTGTCTTGGTAATCTAGTGCCTGGTGTAGTGTCTGGCACAAACAAGATGCTTAATAGATGCTCGCTGAGTTGAATTGAGTTAATAAAATCCTACTTTTATACCTTGGATGCAGCAAATAAAACCAGTGGTCGCAGATTCAAATCATATGTTTGATTCAGTTTTCCAGCTCTGATCTATCTGCCATATTACTAACCCAAACCTTTGCTTCTTTTCACAAAGACATGCAAATATGATCATATATTAATCTGAAAAAAAAAAAAAAACCAAACTGCAGTATGGGAGGGGAGGGGGAAGGGATCTGGCCTAACATTTATCAGGTTTTATTTCTCTAAATAGTACTAGCAGGGATAGCCTTTATTATATGCAAGTGAGAATAAAAACCCAGAATCCAGAATACTCTGGATGACTTGGAGATAGAGTGTGCAATTGTTCCCACGTAATCTAGAAAAGCTAGACTCCAAAGTACTTGCAATGCATTTGAATGGTAATCTTTGTCTCAATAGTTCAAGTAGCATATTTACAAATGGTACTTTCTTAGATTGTGCAGCCAGGCAGCATATCATCAGGTGATTTGACCTAAATGAGGTCCTGAACCAAGGCATTTCAGGCTAAGATGGGGTTCAAGTGAAGGGCACACACTGCAATGTCTTGTATGTAGTTCACCTGTGATGTCTTTTTCTCCTTCCATCCAAAGCAAAGCACCCTCTTTTTTTTTTCTCTACTCTTTTTCTCTAATATTATAGTTGTCAGGAATCTTGGTTTGTTTTTTAAAGTGTATAAAACTGTTGTTGTAACAACTGTAATCACATCTAAATTTGATCGAGACAAGAGCCAGGGCATTAGCCATGCAACAAGTCTACACTAACTACAATCATCTTTATAATAAGGAAATGGCAAACCACTCCAGTGTCTTTACCAAGACCCCAGATGGAATCACCAGTTGGACACAACTGAAACAACTCAACAACAACACTGCATTGTTTGCTCCCATTCTTCATCAACTTTGACTAATGCTTGAGTGAGAGAGGAAGGTATGTCAAGGATGTATCTCCTCTCCCCCATGTGATTGTTACCAACACAGGTAGCTAAGAATTTTTTTTAAAAAGCAGGTTATTACAGTGGGTGGGGAGAGAGGAAGGGAGAGAATTTGGAACTCAAAGTTTTAAAAAATGAATGTTAATTGTTTTTACATGCAACTAGGAAATAAGATACACAGGGTATAGAAATCTAGCTTACCCTACAAGAAAACAGAATGGGAAAGGGATACAAGAAGATGGGGTGGGGTGATAGAAGGGAGGGCAAGATTGAGGGAAGGGGTAATCAGAATGCACTCAGTCATGGGGTGTGGGGAGGGGAGAGATGGTGAGAAAATTTGGAACTCAAAATCTTGTGGAAGTGAATGTTGAAAACTACAATAAATAAATTGAAAAGTGGAATTTTTTTTAAAATAAGAAGCAGGTCTTAATAAGACTTAAATTTAGTGTAGAGATGACTAGTAAACCTAACTTAGACGAGAATGGGACTGGGAAGAAGAATGATTCATATTTCTGGTAATTCTGTAAGTCACTTGGGTGGAAAATGAACGGGGCAGTTTCTTTTTGCTTAAATGTTAGATGAATCTGAAAACTTCTTTGTCTTCCAGGGGTCAATATGATGGCTGGCCTTGCTGACAACTATCAATAACTAACCTGCTAAGTTAGCCAACACAATCTTTTTCTTCTCTAATGCAGTTTATCAGTGCAATACCTTCAGCTGCCAAGGGTGAAAATAAACTTTCCTACATTCCTACTTTCTTCTTCCTAAGGTTGTAAACTCAAAGTCCAAAGCATTTTTGGTGGAAATATTAAAGGACAAAAGAATAAAAAATAGGACTTTAGTTCAGTTTGAAAATTGAATCCTATCTTTGCCTTCTCTCCTCCCCATAAACAATAGGAAAATGGCAGACTCTTCTTTTTCTTCTACTAAGGATAGAGGGAATACTGTATAATGGAAAGAGGAACTGGATTAAAATTCTGCTACTTTATTATTTGTGTCACATAAAGTCAATAAGCCTTTATTGAGTGTCTGCTCAATGGTGAAGAACCATTGTAAACACTGGAGATACAAAGAAAGGCTAAAATAAAATAAAATAAAAAATTCCTGATCTCAAAGATCTAAGAGTCAAAATGCAAATAATTATGTACAGACAAGAGATAGAGAGGATAACCTGAAAATAATTTACAAACGGAAGGCATTAGCATTAAAGGCAATCAGAAAAGTTTCTTGAAGAAGGTAAGATTTTAGCTAAGACTTGAAGGGAGTTAAGGAAGGAAGGCTATGGAAATGAGAAAGGAAAACATTCTAGGCACAGGGGAACAATCAGTGAAATTACAGGAACTGAGAGAGGACACACTGGAATGAACAGAAAGGAGGTCCCAGTCTGTCACTAGATCACAGAGCAAATGACAGGAAAAGACTGGACAGGTAGGAAGGGCCTCAGTTTCCTCATCTGTAAAATTAGGGGGAAAGGAGTGAACTAGATGATCTCGAAGCCTCCTTATAACTCTGCCTATGATGCCTTTCAGATTATCAAAAGTTAAGACTCTTTATCTTTTCCTTCTGCTTCTTACAAGCTCATGCACACGCCCTGGGCAAACTAACAAAGTCCCCAAACACTGCCTTTGTTTGAACAAAATGCACCCCGCAAGAAGAGACAAGCAGGTTCTCCTTTCCAAATGGCAGGTGTCCAGGGTTGTGGCTTCTCAAATTTTGCACCACAATCCTTGCCAAAACAAAACCACAAGCCCGTGGTGAAATCCATCCCTTCACCAGGTTCTCAGCTAACTAGACCCTGTATCAACCTGAATTACTGTTAAGCAATTTGAACTGGAAGAACCACTGCTACATAGCAACAAGATGAAATATTTATTGGTAGTTGCTACTGTCTGCTCCCTTTCTGGTCCTTCTTTCCTAGCCCATTCTCTCCCCCTTCCTCCCCATCCAAGCATCACCCATACCCACATCTAATGTTTCAAACAGAATAGTGGCTTCCAAACAGAATGGTGACGTCCAAAGATGCAATTTTGCTCTTTAAATTTCTTTTTTTTTTTTAAAAATTACTTTTTATATCTTTTCTATTTACTTGTCTGTGTACATGGTATATAATCCTAATAAAATGTAAACTCCTTTATGACAGAACTCACTTGGAATTCCCCTCCCACCGTCACTTTGGACCACCAGCACTTAGCATACTTCATGAGTTTACTGAATTGAATTGAATCTAGCCTCTGAACAGCAATGTGGAAATTCAAATATTTTCCTGTTTTTGAAGTGAAAAATGTCCCTACTCACTTGGAAAAAAAAAAAAAGCTCTGAGACTGAAATTTGAACCATGAAATCTAAATGGTGAAATGACTCTTGAGGCAACAAAGCTAAAACAAAAAACCCAGACTACATAATGTTTTATGGAGCAGAGATTTCACAGGAGATAAGTAACTGAACAATGCCTTTCATGCCCATTCATTCTAACAATGAGCTACACTTAATTTCTCCTGTTTCTTTGGCCATAGGTACTGGGTACTTTACAAGTAAAACCGGAGTGATTGTGTCTACAATAGTAGACTAAAAAACAAAACACCATACTGTGGCCTCTTGAAAAGATGTGGGTTATATAATTTTTTCCCTTATGACAACTCTTTTTTTTTTTTTAAGTCCAACAGTGTGGTATTTTGAGCTCCAAAATTCTAAATTACACTGCAAGTGTGGTGGGATGCCAGCTTCTCTGGGGGGCTTTTCCAACCACAGTCTTGAAAATATGGCAGATTTGAATAGGGAGGTCCCCTGATCCTTTGATTATAAGGGAAAATCAAGTCTGAAAGAATATATATATATATATATATAGATATATATATATATATATAGATATATATATAGATATAGATATATTTGATTCTCTGAACTGAGACTTCTTTAGAATATCTGTCCACTCAATGAGATTTAGAGAAAGGGACTTGCACAAGGTCACATGCCCCCAAATTACTGAAATTGATGGACTAGGGATTAATACCAACTTTCTGACACACTTCATAGTCAAATTTGGGTCAGGCCAGGCATGCTCTATTGATGTTTCATGGTGTTACCTTCTCTGGAGCTTATTCTAAATCTTTGGCCCTTTAGAGTAATCGAATCTGAATTGCTTCAAGAGGCCTCACCACTGACCCTATTCCTATCAGTTAATAGTAACTATGCAAACTGGTTAGGACATACTGGATCACATCCCCCAAAATAAGTTCTGTGAAGAAAGATTTGAAGACCAAGGAAACAGATTATCAAGTTGCTAAACTATGTAGTACTAGTTTACAGGTGACTCATTTTGTTTTTAACCACTACTATTCTTAACCACAACCATTGCCATCCCCTTCAAATCTTCACATTGAGTTTCTTTGTTTAATAGACAAATTGAAAGATAAAAGCCAGGAAAACTAGAGACATAGAAGCAAGATATTAATCAAGAGAGCCCACTGAGCTGGTCATCAGGAACTGTGAGCTTTAATCTCAGTGGCGCTGTTAACTGTCTCACCCTAGACGAGTCTCTCAAGGACTGATCTTCTTCAACGGTGAAATGAAGAACTTAACTCTCTACTATCCCTTCCTACTTTGCCAAATCAACTAGCACTTATTACGTACCCACACTACATACAAGGCATTGTGCTAAGTTCTAAGGATACAAAGAAAGGCAAAAAAGCAACTCCCAAAACAACAGTCTCTGCTGTCAAGGAAATCACATTTAATAGAAGACAGAATTCAGAGGACTATGTACAAATATGATATAAATTGCCAATGAAGGAAGGCACCAGCATGAAGAAGAATCAGAAAAAGCTTATTGTAGAAGGCAGGGTTTTAACATCTTAAGGTACTCCATTAGATAATAGTCATTTTGTTATCTTTTGGGAAAGATCATTTGCTGAAAATTATAATTCCAGGCCACCACTCTTTACTTTTAGTTTTCACTTATGGAACAAACTATTTCATGTCTTTAAAGGGGTTTCAGTTTTCCTTTCTAACAGGGTAGCCACATTTCTATTTTTTTTTTTGCAAGGCATTAGGAGTTAAGTGACTTGGTCAGGGTCACCCAACTAGTAAGTGTCAAGTGTCTGAGGCCACATTTGAACTCAGGATCTCCTGACTTGAGAGCTGGTGCTCCAGTCACTTTGCTGCACCCATCTCTTTTATTTTAATTAAATTTTATTTTATTTTCTGATCTGCAGTCTCTCCTTCCCCTTGCCCAAATTCAAAAACAAAGAAAAATGTCTATTAAGCAAAACAAGCTTTTGTATTCATTAAAAAAAATGCATCTCAAAGTGCACTCCAACTCTATCACCTCTCTCACAAAATGTGGGTAGTACGTTTCCTGAGGCTTCTGTAATTATGATTGGTCATTGTGCTGATAAGAGTTTCAAAGTGGTTGGTCCTTATAAAATTGTTTTATAAGTTATTCTCCTGATCTTTCTCCCTCCATTCTGCATCAGTCCATACATGTCTTCCCAGGTTTCTCTGAAACTATCCCCTTTATCATTTCTTGGAGCACAATAGCTTCTATCACCTTCATATACCATAACCATGATCGGCCATTCCTCTATTGTTGGGAATCCCACCAGCTCCCAATCTTTTGCCACTACAAAAAGAGACATTATAGATATTTTTGTACCTAGGGGTCCTTTTCCTCTTTCTTTTACCTCTTTGGGATATAGAACTAGGAGTGGCACCTCTGGGTCAAAATGTTTGCATAGTTTAATAAATTTGGGGGCATAGTTCCAAGTTGCTTTTCAGGATGGCTGAACTAATTCACAGTTCTATCGATGGTACACCGACGTACCTGTTTTCCCAAAGCTCCATTTGTTACTTTCTTTTTTAAAAAAAAATTAATTTTGCCAATTGGATGAGTATCAGGTGAAACATCAGAGTTGTTTTAATTTGCATTTAACTAATTATGAGTGATCCAGTTCATTTTTTTATATGACTATCAATATCTTGAATTTCTTCCTCTGAAAACTGCCTTTTCATATCCTTTAACTATTTATCAATGGAGGAATCGTCAGATCTTTTAGGGAGTTGTATCCCTTTTCAAACTTCCCTCCCAATATCCCATGATGGTTTCTAGAGAAAACCACTCTCTTCCTCCATGTATAAGTACAAGTGAAGAACGCTTTACATGTCTCTACTAGGGAAGATTGTCATGAGCCTATGTTGGGCAGATGTATATTTTACCTTGCCAAACTCCCTAGGGGTGCTATTTAAAACTGTATGAGAAGCAGTGTGGCATAATGTGAGAATGTGCTTAGGAGTCAGAAAGACCTGAGTTCAAGTCTCAAATCTGAAAGAAATTAGTTGCGTGACCTGCGCCTGTCAATTGACTTCTAAATTATCCCAGGAAACTTTAAGACTACAAATTTCAGAGAAATTTGCCTTTATGAAGGTATTTCTTCATAGAACACTCCTTACAACAATGAAATCTTATTTACAAACGAGCCACCTCCCTTCCCGTACGTCCCCCCAGAAAGTGGTGCCCAAGCTGATTTCAATGCTAGTCAACGTCTCCCTTTCCTGTCCTTCAAACATATAATGTTAAGAGGTCCTCCAGAGATTAAAGTCCTATCTCAGTACCCCTGTAGTTTTAAATATTTGTTGGTGCAATATCAAGAAGATGGAGGAAAAACTACAGTAACCACTTTGTCCTCCTTACCCCGCCCCGAATTCTTGTTTCCTATCCACCCTGTCCAATGCTAGGTAGCAGGTAGGTATGGACAGGGTATGTGAACATTTTTGCAAGTTGCATAGTTAGATATACAAAAGAGCAGAAAACAACAGAATCAGAACATACCTATACCTTAATTACAACATGAAGGTGAGATATTTAAATTATTAAAATAAAATTGACATCTGCCCATTAATCAAAATATAGTCAATGTCTATCCAATTCCCTCCTCCACCCTCGGAACCATTTTAATTGTCTGAATCCTGGACTCAATTCTTTATATGACCAGATGTCTTTGTGTTCTTTTTAAAGACTATAACTCCTAGAAAAGGCCTTCTATTAAATATGGTAGTTGACTATTATAAGCAACTTTTGGAGACTCCATGGTCATTGATAATAACTAGTTATTAGACTCAGTATCATTCTCTATGCATTTTAATCAGCACATAACCCAAATTCTGTTTCTTGGCCCTCATTTATCATTTATGACTTAAGGAGAATCAGGTATTGTTTCTGTCTCATGATTAAACTCAGGTCTGATTACTAAATTATGGGTCAACAGCCTCCTTAATCTGAAGTATTATCAGCTGTGCTGAGCAATGCACATGAGTGTCACTGGAGGGCAAACAAAGAGAGGGGAAGGATATGGGAGAACCAGAGAGAAAGAAGAGGGTTAACTAGTAATGAAGTAGTGGTTAGCAATTTCTGTACTTGGGAGTAAGCTGAGGCTGGAAGAGGCAAGAAGGAACTTGGAGAAATGGAGGAAAAACTTAAGAGCTCATTTACAAATCATCCTTGTGCTTTTCTCCTCTCTGTCTTATTTTCTTATTTAGGATGCTGTTGAATCAATTACTATGAATACAAGAATCAGTATGAGCCCTTTTCTCCTCTCCTCAGGCATTTTTTGCTTCAGTTTTACCCAGTTTTCTTTCATTCCTTGGGTATGCAGACTTTTTTTTTTCCACCTGGGGTAAAACCAGAGCTGTAACTAGGGTAGGACATCAGGCCTCGGCCCCAAGGTGTTTAAATTTAAAAAGTCTTGAAAAGCATTTGTACTTTTTCAGCAAATAAAAATAACTAAGTTTGGTTCCTAGTTAGTTAAAATTGGAAGCTAACCCTCTTTACCTCTGTCCCCTGAGGCTATTTATCAGTTGGCCTCCTCCTAGCTCTGCTCTCTTTCCCAGAAGCACCCTCATGATGTTTGCAAGGTTCCTTATGGCCCATATTCTGATGTCTCTCCCGGCCCCCTCTCAATGGACTGTGTCTTTTAAAAGTCAATTTTAAAGTCTCTGGTTCTTGCCTTGTGCATAAGAATGGCTTTTTTTTTTTTTTGTGCAGACAAGAGGAAGGAACTTTTCTCTGGGACTCTATAAGGTTTCTCTGTTGCTGAAGAGAGAGGACATGTGCCCCTTTGTTTTTTAATTTCTGACAACAACACCCTCTTCTAACCTGTGGAATGATTCTATCAATCATTTACTCCCATGAAGTATCTCCATTTCAATTTAAAAACTACAGCATGTAGAGAGATGGCACTCTGACCACACAACTAGGTCAGGTCAAGGCAGGTTTAAAATGAAGTCAGGGATAGGCTTTGGTAAGGAGGTGAAGTAGGTGAGGTGTATTTAATGCCTTCATCTCTCTCTTTTTTAAAGCCCTTTCTCCCCACCAGTCTAAATTTATCTCTGCTACAGTATTACGTGATAAAGACTTAAAGCAAGGGCTGGCTATCTTTCCAAAGGCGTTCTCACTGTTTGAAGATACGTGGATGAAAGGGAACCTGATGGGGAATACTCCAGGGGATTAGTCCAAAACCTGATGTTGGGATCTGAATCAGGAAAAGCAGGGAAGGGAAGCCCTTCATCAGGAAGGGTCCTGGGTGGTTATCTAGTCTGATCCTTCCACTTACAGTTAGGGAAACTGAATCAGAAGTTTAAGCAACTTGCCCAATGTCAAATAAGAGTAAACATCAGGAATTGAATCCTGAGTCATGGGCTCTTCTCCCTACACCATGTTGCCTCCTTAGGGTGGGCTCAGCTTTCGTATTTGGATACTCTTATGTTTCTCTCCACAACCTGGCCCCTGTGATGACAAAAATCTGGTGCTAGATTTTGCCAATTCTTGACTTAAAACATTTTTCCTATTCATCTTTCAAGGCCTGACTTGAGTGGCACTTTCTCTATTCTCCTTGACTAGAAGTACTCATTCCCTACTCCAAACTTTGTACTTCTCTTGTATTCTCACATTCTATCTTGGACTACAATGCAAAATCATAGATTTAGATTTAAATGGGCCTTTAGAGGTCATCTGGCCCAACTCCCTCATTTTACAGAAGGCCACAGACATTAAATGACTTGCCCAAGGTTACAAAAGTAGCAAGTGGCAGAATTCGGATTTGAATCCCAGATATTCAAATTCAATGCAGTGGAGAGATCACTAGCTCTTGGAGTCAGAAGACCTAAGGTCTATCCCCACCATGGCCACAAACTTCCGCAAGGTAGAACATTTAACACCTTTGGGTCAACATTTTCTTATAGGTACAATAAGGAAGTTGGGCACCAGCATGACCTTTGAAATCTGACCTTTCTGGGCTTCTGTTTCCTCACATGACAAATGAGTAGGATTGGAACTCAGTCATTTCCTGCTTTAACTAGATAATCCCAGATGATCTCCATAGACTAATTTCCTATTTCCTTCAACCACTGAAACAAACATTTATTAAGCACATACTATGTACAGTACAGAGTGTTGGGCACTAAAGGAAGTACAAGTAAGAACTATAAGGTAAGTTCCAATTAGTGTGAAGAATGAAATCCCAGGAAGTGGTCACATGTATTTGAATTTTCACTATCTGAAGTTACAATTATATAAAGCATGGTCATTAGTTCTAGCCCAGGTGAAAGAGACAGTGTGAGTTTCAGTAATGTGACCTCTACATGAGGTTTTTCATTTATGCATATTGAGTCCCAGCTGTACTTACAGTTCAATGAGATAAATACGGCAAATATAAATTGTAATAATACAATACAGTATTCATGATAGGTACATAAGGCCAGTATAAAGACATTTTTTTTCTATAATCCAAAGATAGCAGAGGGGAACATTTTAATTAACTAGGAGAATCAGCGTGGGATCCATGGAAGAGGTTCCATATGAAGTAGGAATGTCTAGATATGTCTCAAGTTCTCAGCTCATTTGGATAGCAAAGATGACTGATAGGACCAGAACCCAGTGACTGGTCATGTTCATGGTTTCCTAGATCAGGTTACTAATTCGTAACACTTTTACAGATGTTCTGTGGTAACTAAATTAGACTGCTGCCTACTCTCACCTCAAATGGATTTCTTAAATTCTATTATTATATGTTTTGTTGCTATTGACAAGTATAGTCATTCATTCAATCAAGCAATTTCCATCAGTAATAAAGGAGGTTCATTTTTATATATTCTTTGGTTCAAAGTTTTACACTGAAGAAAATGTAAAGGTGTTTCTACTTCACAGAAATTCACAGTCCCTCAGGTAGCCTTTTGCCTAAATGCCTGAATTCAGTAACGATTGATGAAGAAGAGTTTATATTAATTCACTTTACTGGCCGTAGTCCAGTCTGTTTTCTTTTGGGGGAGGGTTAGTGAGCAAAAAGAAGTCAAGAAAAAAATTTAAAGCCTGTAAAATGCAAAGAAAAAATAAAGTCCCTAGAGCCTGCAGTATAGAATTTTGAGTTCTGTCAGACTGCTGCAAGGCCACCAAACTCTCCACTTCCTCTGTGTTATTACAGCATTGTCATGCCATTTCAAAACATAATCAAAACATAGAGTTAACGTAGAGCAACTCTTCTTATTCTTGGTCATTTCTCTCATATGGTATATTTGACCCTAGAACTCCAAGGTAGTTTTTTTTGGTTGTTATTATTGCACTGTTACAGCTTTGAATTTATTTAGAGAACGTTAAGTATACCCAGGCAGGATTAAAAAAAAAGGCCAGAAGTCATGGCATTAACTGAAGTGAGTAACCACCCAGTCAGTGAAATGTTCATTGTGTGAGCTTCCTGCAGGGCAAGGGTAGATTTATTCTTCTCTTAGTCTGAAAACAAAAACACTTTGGGATTTTTTTTTTTAATTCCATGATCCTTCCAGGGTTTCTACCAAGGCATCCCACAATTCCTCTGTATCCTTCCACTTCACATTATTTTTTAAATGCATTATTTTTTTTCATTACAGTTCCTTTCCAGTGGACAGTGGAATATACTTGACTTGCTTTAGAGCAAGGGTTCTTAACCTGGGATCTATAATTATATCCATATCCATATCTATATCTATATCATCTATACCTACATCTACGCATGTACATATATATATACATATACACATATAAAAATCTATTCATTTTTATTTTATGTGTATATATATATGTATGTTTATATATACACATACACACACACATACACACACACACATACATATATATATATGTATCCCTTTGCTGTGACCTCAAACAGCTTACAGAACAGAGTACTTTGCTCATAAAGATACAAAATAAAGCAAGAAAAACAAAAACACAACTAAACCCAAGAAAAACACCCAAATATCCAGATTTTCCTGAGTTGTGCTGCTGTCACAAAGAGACTCACTTTATTCTCTCTTTCCCTTCTGAAACACACAGTTCAGCCACTATGGCATTATGGGACAACTTAACACCAGCCCAGAGGTTCAGTTTCTACCGCAAAGGTAGACTCAGTGGGACAAACTGGTGTCTTCATTAAGGCCATTGGCAATAATGGATGCCTTCCTACCCCACAGATCAATTGCTCTACTTTCCTGATTACAGTGGTAGTAATCTCCCTCTAAAGATCAGATTCCCCTTCTTCCCTTCAAGAAGGGATTAAGGTAACCATGCCTTACTGTTTCCCCTCCGTTCTTTCAGTCAGAACCTGCAAGATCTCTCTTGGTTTGGCCTACTATGCCAATGCTGATCCTCCCCTGAATCAGGGGTAACAAACATGAAAATGCCTTATGGTCTGGCTCAACACTTGAGCCTTGTGTATTCTTATGTAGCACTCATTCCTTTTCTGAAAGGGTTCATTTTCCCTACTAACC
The DNA here is from genome assembly GCA_028658325.1 of Potorous gilbertii. Taxonomy (NCBI): domain Eukaryota; kingdom Metazoa; phylum Chordata; class Mammalia; order Diprotodontia; family Potoroidae; genus Potorous; species Potorous gilbertii. The sequence continues at coordinate 94,514,387 of CM053772.1, read as the reverse complement.
TCTCCATTTATTCATCTCTTCAAGGTTCTGACTGGAGTTGTAAGCTGCCAATTTCTATATCACTGTCATTTTCAAGACCTCCCAGCCTCAAATAGAAGCTTGAACCAAAAAAGAAATCCTCTGGGAGTCTTTTCTCCCCTGCCAGCAAGGTGCATTGGTCATCTTCATGGCAAAAAGTAAGTTGGTTGGCCCAGCCTTCTGGGGATTTTAACCAGCTACTATAATAGAGTGTTGGGGACCACTGATTTCTGGTCTCTATAGAGTCTGGTTTAGCCAACGTTTATTATTGACCTGAGGTCCTAAGCCCCTGTATCTCAAATACCACCTCTGCTGAGTCCTCAAAATTCCTTAACCTGAGTCACACTTGCCCAGTAATCAATGGAATTCTTTCATTACATAGCAACTCTCCATACACTGAACTTCCCCTGAAGGAATAGTCTTCATCTGAAGGAGCATTCCCAGAGGACAATATAATCCCCTCAAGACTTTGATGTTGCTGGAGAGTGGAACCACTTGCTCTGCCCAGGCCCTAAGCAAATACTCCCTGGTAAAGGAACTATCTTTTCCATTCCTCCTGGGCCCCTTTCCCTTCCCTTGCAAGACTCTGTCCCCAGGTTAACTGCTAGAATCTGGGGTCCAGGTAATTGAATGTATCAGTCCTAGCAAGCCCATTATGATTTCGGATTACTTTGGATTACTGAGAGCTCTAGCTACTGTTGCTCATTAGTAATACTCTCTTGACCACCTTAAGATTCTCTTCCATCACATGAGGAGAAAGTGAGTCTGGTGACTTTGTACATCCCTGTCACACTTAAATCCAATTGACTTGTAAGTCCACATCACCTTCCTGATGTCAGGGTCCTCTTCCAGAAGGAAGGACAAACAACAACCTATCCAAACAATACACTGTAAAAGGTGAGAGGCAAACTAGAAAGCCCAGGATCAAGGGTGAGGAACCTGGGGCCTCGAGGCCACATGTGGCCCTCTAGGGCCTCCAGTGTGACTCTCTAATTTTGGATTCTGTCAAAGGGCCACACTGGAGGACCTAGAGAGCCACATTCTGTCAATGGGCCACACTAGAGGACCTAGACAGTCACATGTGGTCCTCAAGGCCCCAGGTTCCCCACCCCTGGCCATGAGTATAAAAAAAATATATATAAAAATTTGCCCACATCCAGTAAGTTCTGGATTCTGAAAATAACATATAATTGCCCATCTCATTTTTTAGCTTCTTAAATAACTTGTGTTTGGTTTATGAAAATCCACATGCCTGTGTACATGAGGTCTGAAATGTGAACCATCTTAATTACAAAAGATCAAATTGGCCCTGGAAAGTTAACCAACAGATGAAAAACGTGACTTTGCTTCAAACACTTGGCTAATTCAGAAATGGCCCAGCAGATTGCATTTCCAGAAATATTCAGTTCTGAGTGGGAAACAAAGGTGAGAAAATTCAATTGACTGGGAGCTTTGGGAGATGCTCCTCTAACCCCCAGAAAATTGGGTGAAGAAAATAAGGTGTCTTTTATATCACTGAGATATAATTGTGCAAACATGAATACTGTGTCATAATATTTTGGATAAAATTAAACAAGGCAAGTCATGGCACATAACAGAAGGCAGGACTCCAAGTTTCAGACCCAATCTGCACATTAATTAAAATGACTGTCTTTTGCTTTAATAAATAAAATGTTGAAATTATTCTCTTCTCTGAAAAAAAACCCCAACAACAATAACCCTCTGAGTTTAATAGTCTTATCCTCCTTGTTTTAAAATGACTCCATACATCAAGTCTATATTATCCTAATAAAATAATATTCCAAAAGAAATAGAGAAATCTATGGTTCCTCCCATTGGTTCTAATTCTTCTTTACAACATGACTAATGTGAAAATATGTTTAATATGACTATCCATATAGAGCCTATATCAGATTGCACACCGTCTTGGGGTGGGCGAGGGAGGTGAGGGAGGAAGAAAAAAATCTGGAACTCAAAATCTTACGGAAGTGAATGCTGAAAACAAAAAATAATTAATTAATATTAAAAAAAAAGAAATAGAGAAATCATGACAAGTAGGTATAGCCACCCACTGCTCATATGTTTATCACCCACGTATGGGTAGAAGTTGAAATTACTTCTCTCTAGTTGAGTCCTTCCCCAAATAGGGTGAATGTTTGAGAAATCAATCTTTAAAACAAACTTCCCAAACAACAGCAGCCATAATTATTGCTGACATGATGCCACATTTGGAAGTTTGCAAAATGCTTCATGTACATTATTTCATTTAAGCCTTACAGCAAATCTGGGAGGCAGGCGTGGTAGGTATTGTTACGTCCACCATGTCAGATAAGGAAACTCATGTTCAGAGAAATAAGGTCCTTTGATCAAGGCCACAGGGACAGTGCCTAAGACAAAATCTGAGCCTAGGTCTTCCTGATGGTAGAAGATTTGGAGTCAGAGGAGCTGAGTTCAAATTCATCATTATCGTGATAGCTAACATTTATTCAGTCCTTACCATGTGTCAGGCTCTATGCTAAGCACTTTGCAAATACTGACTCATTTGACCCTTACACCAATCATTGGAGGTGCTTTAACTATCTCCATTTTACAGAGGAGGAAACCGAGGCAAACAAAGACTGAGTGATTTGCTCAAGGTCTCAAAACTAGTAAATGTCTGAGGCTGAATTTGAATTCAAGATATTCCCGACTCCAGGTCCAGCTCTCTGTCCACTGTGCCATGTAAATTACCGACTGTGTGACCCTGAGCAAGTCACTTAATTTCTCTGCACCCAAATCTCCTTATCTGTAAAATGAAGACACTCAGACTGGATGGCTCTTCCTAACTCTCAATTCTATCCTACCACGAGGCAATAAGCTCTAACATCCCTTTCAGTTCTAAATCTATGACCTACTGTTCTATACTTCCTCTTGCCACTGGACACAAATGGCTCCGGAAGAGAGAGTGAGGCTGGTGACTTTGCACAGCCCTGCTGCACTTAAATCCAATTCACTTGAAAGTCCTGGCATCACCTCCCTGATGTCATGATCCTCCTCCAGAACAAAGGACACGCAACACCTTTCTCTTAGAAGTTTGCTGCTAACAATTAGTTTTTCTTCCTCACATCCTTATCTCTCCCCACTGCCAGCCCTGCTAACTCTGCAGAATGTTGTGAGAGGTTCCCTTAATCTCTTCACATATTCTGGAAATGATGGAGGAATCAGAGAAGTTTCTTGCTAGGCTTTATCAGTGATATTTGACTGAGCTATTTACAGGGATGGAAAGGGAGACCAGGTATATGAGTCAAAGAAGACCTCTCTGGTAGGATAGATGATAATGTGTCTGCCATCCATTAGTTTCATAGAGTGTCTGTCTTCCCCACAAGCAGCAAGCGATCCTCCAGGGCAATCAGGTTTAAACCAAACACTGATGATTAAATTATAGTGCAGATTTTTATATAGATGAGACAGAGCAACTCCTTAGTTCTCAGTGATGTCAGACTCTAAACTATGGCCCTTTATGTTGACTTGAGGTTTGCCATAAGGACCCTGCATGGAGCCCTACCCTTGTTTTCACTTATAAAAGCAGCATCAGTCATCTTTCCCTTAAAGATGCAGACACATTGAAAGCCCCAGGTTCAGAATCAAAACAAAATTCCCGCAAGGACCAGTCTCTGTGGACAGCTTAAGGGTTCCATAATTTAGTTAGTTGATAAAGGTATATCAGTTAAAATTAAAATATTGTTGAGCCCTCACCTGACTAGTAAGCCAAGACCCCAGATAAGACGTAATAGAGTTCAGCTCCTGAAATGTTAGACTTCACTGGGGCTATCATCTCTAAGTATGACATTACCAATGAAAAATGCAGAAGTTTTGACTTCTGGTCCCCATCCAGCAGGTTCTTCTTACCTTTGGTTCCATTGAAATGAAGCTGTGAGTTCCTCGGCTTGAGAGAACAGACCTTTTAATTGTCCTGCTATGGTAGAAGTGATAGTAATCTTTCAGTGCACCAATCTGTAAATGGGGAGAAGAGGGAGAGAAAGAACAAGAGAAAAAGAGAGTTTTTAATTTATGAAAAAGTTTTGTGCTCTTTACTTTAAAAAAATGTCCTATAAATTATACAGTCCCCTGCTATGCTGATATGTTACTTGAATCTTAGTGATCACTTTTCAAGAGAAGGACATCCGATATGAAATGGATGGAGTGTGTGTCCTTGAGGTAGGAACTGTGCACAACCCAAGATTATAATGGAGCAGCTTAGCTTGCCTGTATCTCCTTTTTTTAATGTTTAATTTATATGCAGCATTTTAAATAATTCTATATCAATCTATATGCACACTGACTTCATGTAGGAAGTCAAAAAAATCATCAAATAGCTATATAGTTATTAAAAAACATTCCATCTCCCTTGCTTACAGAAATGGACTGTAAAACCTATTGTATGATTATTTCTATCATTAACTTCACCAAAAAGAAGTCCTAGGCAACAGACCATTCACAAAGAAAAAATCACTCCGATTTTGCTTTCTACCTTCAGACAACACAATCTGTTATCATAGCGTTTATTCATCTGATGAGCTCAAAAAGGATGGCGGGTGGGGAGAGGAAGTGGAAATGAGAGCTACTCATCTAGCTTGCTTGTTAATCTGGTCCTCCAACATTACTATTGTGCCCCTAAATCTGATAATGTCCTTACCTATCCTAGTCACCTTGTTTTCAAGCTCTTGCCAAAGTTAGAATCATAAAGACTGTTTTCTATAGACTTGTAAATAAGTAATAGTATGCCTTTGGAAATAGTCAGTATCAAAAACAGCCCAACTTCCAATTATAAATGGTAAACTGAAGGCAACTAGCTTGTAAATTAGAAAGGAGATTGAATAGGGAGTCAGGCAACTTGGGACTCTATTTCTGATTCTGTTTCTGATTTTTCATCATGAGACTTGAAGGAGGCAGTAAAAACACTTTAAATATGTGAGTGCTCTCTACCGTTTTCTTTCTTTCAGGTAAGTGGGATTAAGTGACTTGCCCAAGTTCATACAACTGTTATCTGAAGGCAGATTTGAACTCAGGTCCTGCTAGCTACAAGACCAGTGCTCTATCCACTGTACCACCTAGCTGACCCATTGCTACTTTTTTCAGTGAGTTTTCACATATATATTATTTCATTGGAGCCTCATGTCAACCCAAGCATATGGGCTGTGGGTCATGAGTTTTTACTCTATTTTAGGCAATAAGTTCCCTCCCAGAACGTGACCTCTCCCAGATATAGATAGACAGACAGACAGATAGATATGTATGTATGTGTATGTATGTGTGTGTGTATTGATATATATATATACATATATATGTGTATATATATATATATATACGTATATATATATATACAGAGAGAGAGAGAGAGAGAGAGAGAGAGAGAGAGAGAGAGAGAGAGGGTTTTTTGACCAAACCTGTCTACAAAAGTAGTGTTGATCTATGTTTACAGAAAAACTTCCAACACCAAAGAAAACGCAAATTTTTAAAGTATAGACGAAAAAATGTGATAGCTCAGGGAGATCCTGTGACTTGTCCAAAGTTATACAGCTAATGAATGGCAAAGAAGGATTAGAACCAGGTGTGTGCTAGTGCCAGTTCTAAACTGCTTGGTAGAGTCTTTTGTTAAATATATACTCAGAAATTGGCAACTTGAAAAATTGGTGTTTTTGTTGTTGGTTGTCTAGACTTATTCTTTTGATTTTATATTTTTAATTTTTTCCTTTTATTTCAAGTCTTTATTTAGTATTTTATTTTTCCTTAATGGTTGTCTAGAATTAAGAAAGTGTTACTAATGTGGACTAAACTTTAATGGGCATGTGAATACTCCCCCAACCCTCTTCTGGAGAACCTGGTTGTTAAACACTTACCAGCATACTCCTAATTAGAATCCACATCTTTTGAGTTTTAGTACTCTTGGCACCACACTAGGTTGCCTAAAAGACAAGTCACTTAACCTCTTAAATTCTCAGATTTATTTTCTGTAAAACGAGAGGGCTGTGGATTCACCATTCATCCCTTCCAACACTGCCATGCTATGATTTAAAATGCAGCATTTTTTTTCTTCTTCTTGCCCATTAACTACCCAGGATAAATAAGCAAAATGCTGGATTTCACAGCTCAGTTTAGTGATAGAAACTCAAACCAATACAATACCACTTACTGGTTCCCATAGGATAACATTGGTGAGGAATTTTTTTTTTATTGTATTATTCAAAAGTAGGGATCTCCTAAGAAAAAAATAAGCCACTGAGTCCTTGGTAAGTAACTTCTGCCAACACATATCCACATCCACTCTGCAACCTAAAGTCTTAGAGAGGAATAAATTTTGCTCTATGGATGTAATGGAAGACTATTTTTTTTAATGTTTATTTAGCACTGAAATACTATTGTACTGGAGGAAATGACTAAAAGAATGGGTTTTGAGAAACCTGGGAAGACCTGGATAAACTGATGCAGAGCGAAAAGAGAAGAACCAGGAGAACAAACAATAACAAAATTGTAAAGACAAACAACTTGGAAAGATTTAAGAACTCTGACCACCAGTACTCCCAAAGAAACAGTACTGAAATGTGCTACCCATCTCCTGAGAGGAAGATGCAAACTGAGGCAGATAATTTTGGACATTTTGGGATAAAGTGGAGATTTCTTTTCCTGATTATATATAGCTGTTACAAAGCTTTTTTGTTTTTGTTTCTGTTTTTCAATGGAGGAGAATGTGGAAAGGAGGGGAAAATAAATGCTTGTTAAATTAAAGCAGAAAACAAAATTTTAAAATAATGTCTTAATCATCAAGTGTTAATGAGAAGTTAAGGGACTTGTCCAGGGTCATGCAGGTAAATGAGATTATGTATATAATATACTTTGCAAGCCTTAAACAGTTAAACAAGGGGCAGATTAGGTGGTAAATAGAGCACCAGCCTTGGAGTCGAGTATCAATTCAAATCCAGCCACAGACACTTGATACTTACTAGCTATGTGACCCTATGCAAGTCACTTAATCCTGATTACGTCAAAAAGCAAACCAACAAAAATTGTGCAAATGTTAGCTATTATTGTCTCCAAAGGAGATTATTCTTTAATTGTATCTCCTTCTATTCTATTTATATTCTCTACCACAATTATGTGCCCATGCATGTGTGCACAGGTATGCACATGTGTGGCATGCACATACACACACAGTACAGGAGTAGAGATTTTGAGTCTACCTAATAAATCACCTAGCCAGACACAAAAATAGTCATTGATGCCATTTTAAGTTGTTTTTTTTTAATATATATATTTTGAGGAGGCTAAGTGGTGCAGTGGATAGAACACTGACCCTGGAGTCAGGAGGACCTGAATTCAAATGTGACCTCAGACCAGGCACTTGATACTTTATTATCTGTGTGACCCTGGGCAAGTCACTTAACCCCAGCTGCCTCACCAAAAAAAGAAAAAAGGTTTTTTAATTTTAAAAATCATTTAGCAGTTGGCAGAGAAGTAGAAAGAATAGTGTATGAATCCTTCCACCCTCCCACCCCCTTAAAGGAGAAACTCTACTTGACTTTAGACAGAAAAGCTGGTTGAACTCTGAAAATGAAATGTCTGAATGAAATCTCCAAAACATCTCCATTTAAATCTCTAATCTCAATGATCTTGGGCACTGAAACATTAGAAACCAACAGGAACAGTTGCCCAAGTGTGCCACGGTGTATTTCAAGGAGGAATTTACTGGCCAGTGCTGAGAAGTCAAAGGGCTGAGAACATCCCGACAATCCTTTAAATAACTTTCCAAACCACAAGTGGACTGAGAGTTCTGTCTATATAGCTTTGGTGGAGAGTTCATGATTGTTTTCTAAGGATTTTTGTGTAAGCTGGGCAAAGTAAATATGGGACAAGCTGGGGACAGGGAAAAGGGGAGAGAAAGAAGCAGCAGTATAGGAGTGAACCTGGAACTGGGAGAGAGGAGACCCTCTGTTATTCCTCATGTTATAGTAAACACTGGGCTTTCCTTTGGGAGAGGAAAGCTTTTTATAAAAGTTTCTTACACAGAGACGACTTAGTAAAATTCATACTTTGATTTATCTACAAACACATTTAATGTCCGATTGATTCTTACCCTTGTAAATAATACTTTTTTCAATCAACAAATAATAAGTACTTCTTAGTTACCTACTATGTACAGGCACTAAGCTAGGGATATTATAAATACAAAGCCAAAAACCAAAGGTGAAAAAAAATTTACACTCCTGTACCCTTGGTGTGTGTCTGTGTGTGTGTGTGTGTGTGTGTCTCTCTGCCTGCATGTGTGTGTGTCTGTGTGCATGTCTGTGTATGCTCAGGCACATGCATAAACGGGCACATGATCACTGTGTTTAAGAATATAAATAGAACACAGGGCTATACAATGAAAGAAATATACTGTCCTTTGGAGATGATCATAGCTAACACTTGTATAACTGTGGTTTTTTGAGGCAATTGGGGTTATTCTATTGTGGAGACAACATATACATGGTTCTGTGCATGCGTGTATGTGTGTGTGTGTGTGTGTGTGTGTGTGTGTATAATATTGGTGTGTATAGATAGATAGATAGATAGATAGATAGATACCTAGTAAATAGAGAGCTGATCTTGGAGACAAGAAGACCTGAATTCAAATCCCCGCATTTTAGAAGCGAAGAAACTAAAGCACAGAGATAGAAAGATTTGCCCAAGGTCGCAGAGATTAGTGGAATTTGAACCCTTCCTGATTCCAAGTTCAAGATCCTACCACCACACTAGGTTTGTCTCTTAATCTTGGTCTAAAGATAACCCTGGTGGTGATGAGAGTACGATTCGAATAGGAGAGGAAAAAAATGCAGAAAGACATCTTGGGAGGTAGCTCAGTGTCTACATGACAAGGATGGTGGCAATGAGAATCAAAAAGACAGCTCTTAATTACAGAGGTAGCCTTGATGTCATGGTAACCGCCTGGATACGAAGACAAAAGGTGAAGGGTGGGAGAAGAGTCCACTGTAACACCCAAACTTTCCAACATCGTGCATGCTGGGCCCAAGAGTCAGGGGAGGAAGAAATTTCAGGGAAAGATAACGTTGGACCTAAGACACATTGAGAGATAGTGTGGGATGAAGAAAAGGGTCAGTAGACCTGGGTTCAAAACCGGTCTGACCTTAGGCAAATTACTTAATCTCCCTAGGTCTCCATTTCCTCATCTGCAAAATAAGGAGATTGAGTTGGATGGTCTCTGAATTCTCTTTTGCTTGTAGATCTATGCTCCTTTGAGCCTATTAAGTATTTCAGGTGGAAATATATAAGAAATATGACTCTGGAGCTTGTAACAGAGATCAAGTCAATAGCCTATAGATTTGGGAGATATGTCTAACGGGGACAGATAAAACTGTGGTTGTGACAGGTTGTGACTGTCAAGAGTAAGTACAGAGTAAGAAAAGGGCCAAGGACAGAACTGGGGGAGACTCAGAGCCTTGAAGCTGCTAGATTAAAGAGGTTTTTTTTTTTTTTAAAGAATAACAAAGAAGCAAAGGAAACAACTGTTTTTCAGTCATGTCCAGCTCATTGTGACCCCATTTGAGGTTTTCTTGGCAGAGATACTGCAGTGATTTTCCATTTCCTACTCCAACTCATTTTACAGATGAGGCAAACAGGCTTAAGTGACTGGCCCAGGGTCACACAGCTAGCGAGGGTCTGAGGCCAGATTGGAACTCACAAAGCTGAATCTTCCTGACTTCATCGCTGGCACCCTACATCATCGAGTTGCCCCTAGGGAACAGAGGAGATGTGAAAAAGAGAGAGAAGACACAGGAGATCATAGTGACCCTGAAGCCAACAGGGAAGAAAACATCTTAGATGGAGATCATACAATCACAGGAACAGTGTCGGAAAAGATCTTAGAAAGCCAGGTTGCCCAACTGCTTCATTTTATAAAAGAGAAAACAGAGGACCAGAGAGGTTAGTGATTTGCCCAAGGTTACAAAGCTAGGAACTAGCAGACACAAGTCTTCTGGAGAACTGGAACATATGAAACTCACCAAATTTTAAAATTCCTTACCCTTCATACCCCTTTTGACTCAGTTTCTAACTCTGTAGACATCACTATGTGCCTCAGCTGCCTTCTTGCCTTGGAATATCCCTCCACCATGCTGGTTCCCTTATCCCACTGGTAACATCATCCTGGGCCTCCATTTTTGGGAAGGACCCAGACCAGCCATCCTTCATTCCCCTCCTAGTTCTGCTTCTGACTCTTTAGACTTCCATAACCATAGCCCCATCAGATCCTTCCCCCATCAAGTTTAGTTCCCTCTAATCTGTTGTCTTCCCCTATTGGAATATAAGCTCCTCAAGGGTAGGAAATGTGTTTCTTTTTGTTCATATTTGTATCCCTAGCACTGAATACTGTACCTGACACATAGTTAAGTGTTTAAAAAATGTTGCCTTGTTTTGCCTTGATATTGATACTTTATCATATAGAGATAGTCTAGGCATTGAGAGCCTCAAACACAGAAACATTTTTCAGTTGGGATTGGGATTCTGAAAGATTGCTTATTGGCTAGCAGATCTCATTGAACCTTTTATAATGCTAGAACCAACAGTTTGGCCCAAATAAAGAAAACAATCATTCCTATTTCAAGAATATCTTTTTTTTTTTTAAAGCACATTGATCTCTCTTGCCTCTTTAATATGTACATTCCTTAAGGACAAAAGTTGTGCCTTTTAATATGCATTCCACTGCTACTAACATTCCTTGATCATTTCATAAAAATTAAGAAGAAAAATGCTGTAACCTATGTAAAGAGTCGTTCCAAAGAAAGCCACTGTATGAAAACCCAGCTCAGCAACATTATCTGTGGCCCTGCTTTCTCTCTGCCTCCTCTGCAGTCAGACAAAACAAATGATACCTCTCTTTGTATGCAGTCCAACAGCATCCAGTACTAAAACAAGGAACAATATATAACTAACACAGAAACATTTTCTAAATAAAACAGGGACTCTATGAGTAGATGAAGCACAAAAAAATCAATAAAAGATATATCAAAACACAACCATTTCCTCAATGCTACATAAATAAAGAGAATGATTCCTGTACTCAAGCTCGTCTTCACAAACACACATTCACATAAATAATATGCACTCCTTACAGCTACAGTATAGAAGACCTGCCCTCTGAAAAATTACCAAGAAACTTAAGTTGGTCTTCAGATATTTCTTTTCCCTTTTTTCCTCTCTTAAGACCACTATCCCTGGCTTTTCTTGTTGCTCTATCTACCCTAGTCTATCAAAATTCAGGAACGGTACTCATAAATTAACTTGTACAAAGGTATAAATAATTGATAAGGCCTAAAGTTTAATGTCACTCCTGTTTGTATTTCAATTGGGATAAAAAGCATAAGAATATAATTGATTTTTATATAGGATTTTCTACATACATATATGTATGTATATGTGCATATATGAGCTAGCTAGTAACTTACATAGTACTTCAATGTTTGAAAATCACTTTATATCTTTAACTCATTTGATCCTCACAAGAAACTTAAAAGGTAAGTTCTATCATTATCCCTGTTTTACACATGAGGAAATTGAGAAACAGGGACATTAAGTATCTTGCTCAGGGTCACACAGCTAGTTGGGGTCTAAGATAGGCTTTTAAACTCAAGTCTTCTTGACTCCAAGTCCTATTTTCTATCCATTGCATGATCTAGCTGTCTGTAATCTATATCTGTAACTATATCTGTATCTGTATCTGTATCTGTATCATTTGTGCTTCACAACATTCCAGTAAGACAGGACATACAAGTAATGAAACTGAGTTGCTTGCCTTCTCAGTGGGGAATGGGTAGGGAGGGAGGAAGGGAGAGAAGCTGGAACTCAAAGTTTTAGGAATGAATGTTGAGAATTGTTTTTGCATGCAACTGGGAAATAAGAAATACAGGTAATGGGGTATAGAAATCTATCTTGCCCTACAAGAAAAGAGAGAAGATGGGAATAAGGGAAGGGAGGGCATACTGGGGGAAGGGGTAATCAGAATGTAGGTGTTTTGGAGTGGGGGAAGGAGAGAGATGAGGAGAAAATTTGGAATTCAAAATCTTGTGGAAATGAATGTTGAAAACTAAAAATAAAAAAAAAATCCCCAACATCAAAAAAAAAAAAAAAAAAAAAGAAAGTCAGGTGAGTGGCCCCATAGTTACACAGTTAGTAAGTGTCTGAGGTAGATTCAAAAATTCAGATCTTCCTAATCAAAATCAAAATGTTATCTACTATACCACACTGCCTCTCCAACCAAAGGAATGTTTCTGGTGCAGACTGTGTAAGTGATCTGGTAAAACTAAGGGTCTTTTCTAGTTCCTCTGAAGTCATACCACATAAATCACAAGTCATAAAGAATCCTCTTTACTTCTCTCTCTGTCCCTGTTTCTCTTCCCTATTCCCCACCTTTAACTCCCTCCTTCTCTCTCTCTCTCTCTCTCTCTCTCTCTCTCTCTCTCTCTCTCTCTCTCTCTCTCTCTCCTTCCCTCTCTTTCTCACACATACATTCTTCCTTAAAAAGAATTAAAGTCCCCCTGAGCTCTTGGTTCTTTTGATCAATAAATATCAGCTCATACAATCTCACTACTTCTGCCTTACTGTTTTCTGCCCTTTCAAACATAATCTTTCCTACCTTACATCATGTCACCTCTAAGACAAAGATCAGTAACAGTAGTTCCAAAGCATGGTCTCTCTTTCCTATAACTACCTCGTCCCTCTCTTCTCACTTTTCTACTTGTCTTTAAAGCAGCTGAGAGACTGGGAAACTAAAGATACCAATTTTTTTTTTTTAGTTAAAAATATACCTTAGTATAAGCGGTACCTTTTACTCTCAAAGCGGTCTGTAACATCCAGAGCCCAAAAATGTAGACTGAGGAAGAAAAAGGCCAACTTATTAAAAAGATGTGCTACTCCTGTGCCATTACCTCCTACTTCCTTCTCTCCCTTTTTCCCTTTCTTTTCCAAATTCTCCCCACTTCCATGCTTTGAGACCATAATTACTTCTTTTTTACCAACCCACTTTCCATAAAGAAAATATACCAAGTAGGTAAGCACCAGACAAAGTAGGTGGATGTATATGGATGGATTTTACCCACCCCAAGCTTTTAGATGTACTTTGGAATAATACCCTAGTAACTCCAAAGTGCTCTCTGAATTATGAATTATGCTCTGAATTATGAGACATAACTAGCCAAGTAGAAAATGGGGTATCCCCCAGAGGAGGAGAGGGGGAAATTACACTTTCTCCCTGGTCATGTATACCTGATCTTGTACACTTTTCAAGGCCATCACACTTTTCTTTCTACTCCTCTGAAGATATACTGGACACCACACTGAAGACATCTCTTTCAGGGGGTATCCTTTATCTTCAAAACCCCCTTCCTGATTTGACTACAGATATGATAAAATTGCCTTCTGTGCTGCTGCCGCCGCAGCCTCTCCCTCTAGTAAATTCACTACCAAAAGTCACTATAACTACTCACAAATTTGCTCCTTCCTAATCACTGTAGCATAGAAACATAGCAAATCACCCTCCTCCTAAAAAACTAACTACCAGTTTAACTTTAGACTCGCATAGTCAATAGCAATTTTCACTGGGATTTTTTGTTGCTCATTTTTCAGTTGCGTCCAACTCTTTGTGACTCCATTTGCGGTTTTTTTGGCAAAGATACCAGAGCAGTTTGCCATTTCCTTCTCCAACTCATTTTATAGATGAGGAAATAGAAGTAAACTGGGTTAAGTGACTTGCCCATAGTCATATCAGTAAGTGTCTGAGGTCGGATTTGAACTGACGCCAGGACCAACATTTATCCACTGTGCCACCTTAGCTGCCTATTTTGTTCTTCTACTTAGTTACAGTTTCTGCTCTTAGATCTAACACATTATTCTTCTAGACGACATATTCCACAATAGCTCTCCAATCAGAAACTCAACTACCTGGCAGCCTCACCAGACAAACAATTATGTGAGCCCGGTTAAATGATTGCAAGGGAAATGACAAAGCAACACGCATCCATCAGTCCTAGAGGAGGTCTTTGGTCATACATGTGAATTTACCATAGTATGAAGATAGCCTATAAAGGAGGAAGGAAAATACTTTACTTTATCTGAAGTTACATTCAAACTGCTCACACTGTCTGTCTGAAAGTTACTGCAAAGAGACACGTCTTGCATCTCCTTGATAATTATGATGCTTTGACTCAACTTTTGAGCTCTCCAGCAGAAATATGTAAACTCTGGACAAAACCCATTTTATTCATGATACTGGTTAAAAGAGAACTACAAATAGACATGTGTGTTAGGCCCAGGGCAAGACCTGTAATCATCTACCCATTACTGAGTTCTGAGACAACTTCCTTGAGATTAAATCATTGTACATTGGTGGGCCTGACTGCACCATGTTCAAAAGTAGGCGCATCTACCCCTTTTGAATGAGAAAAACTGGAATGAAGCACAAAAAGTCATTTGCTGTCTTTTAGGTCTATGCAATACCTAGAATATTTTAGAACACAGATAGTAAATGCTGCCTGCTGCAAATTTCTTAGTATATATTTTGTATTTAATTAATTATACATGTACATGTATATGTGTCATATATACATATACCTATATTTTTATATATAATAAATGTTATATACAATATATAAGGTACAATATAGACAATATTTCAATAGATAATAGAAAATATATTTTATATTTAATTATGTGTTTAATATGTTAATAATGTTAATTTTTAAAAATATATTTTAATAATGTAATAATATTTTAAAATAAATACGTATTTTGATAATATAGTAATAAATATTTTTAAATAAAATATGGACAGTTAAGTGATTCAGTAGATAGAGGGCTGATCTTGGAGTCAGGAAGACTCATTTTCCTGGGTTCAAATCTAGCCTCCTACTAGTTGTGTGATCATGGGCATATCACTTCACCCTGTTTCCCTAAGTTTCCTCATCTGTAAAATGAGCCAGAGAAGGAAATGGCAAACCACTCCAAAATCTTTGTTCCCAAAAAAATCAAATGAAGTCATGAAAAGTTGAACATGACTGAAACGAATGAACAGTAACAACAAAAAATATATACATATTTTGTAATACATTAATAAATATGTTAAGCTATGCATATAATTATATATTATAATATGCAATATATATTATATAATAATTTTAAGATTATTAAAGTATGTATAATATAAAAATATAACATGACAAAAACCATACAAAAATATTATATGTAAATATAACCCAAATCTATTTTAGGCAGCACATAATAGCATAACAGTTCTCAAACTTTTTGCTCTCCTGAATCCATTACACTTGTAAAAATTATTGAAGACCACAAAAGATTTTGCTTATGTGAATTATAACTATTAATATTTAATATATTAGATGTTAATATGACCTAGTATTATTATGAAAATTGTTTTGACCTCACGGAGACTCTGAGAGGGTCTTGGGTCCCCTGATCATGTTTGAAAAGTTGCTCATGTAGTAGAGGAGACCAAGGATCCAGGAAGTTTTAAATGCAAGTCTTGACTCTGACAAATATTTTCCATGTAACCCTGGGTGGGTCACTTAACCGCTCAGTACTCTAGCTGGGAAATTCTCTGAGATCATAAATTATAGGAAAGATGCCGATCAGCATTGGCAAAGGGATTGTCCTCACAGGGAATTGTCTCTATCAAGACAGGTCCAGTCCCTATCCTTACTCTACATATTTGTTATTTCTTCCCAGTGGAACAGAATTAATTAACATTTATATAGCATCTACCATAAGTTAAATGCATTACAAATATCTCGTTTGCTTCTCACAACAACCCAGGCAGGGGGAGAGGATGTAAATGCCTTCATTATTCCCATTTTTAAAAGCAGAGAAAACTGAGGCAGAATTATCCAGGGTAACACAGCTAGCATCTGAGGTTAGATTTGAGCTCATCTTCCTAATACCAGGCACAGCGCTCTACCCTACCATGCCACCTAGTTGCTTATTGCAGGTAAGGAATGTGTCATTTTTTGTCTTTGTATTCAATTGCCTATGCCCCTAGAGATTCACTTTGCATCATTAGCACTACATTAGGAACATAGTTCACAAAAGTACAGATGAAGAATCAGACAGAAGCTTTGAGGTCAGTTCCCTCATTGGAAGTCGTTACTTGCTCAGATTCACCCAAGATAATGAGTGGGAGATGGAATATGGACTTGAGTCTTCTGATTCCAAGGATTCATTGTACCATATACTGCCTCCCTTATAAAACTGAGACCCAGGATTCAAACCCAGGTCCTCTTACTAGAAATCCAATTTTCCTTCCACTGTTTCACACTCTGCTTGGAAAAAAAAAGAGAAGTTTTATCCCTTTTCCACATAACAACTTTCAGAACACGGAAGACTGACATGACTATTTCTTCAAGGTAGATATACTTTGTTCCTTCAACTGCTGGAAATTCAAATTTTCTCACCATCCTGGATGTTACTGAAGAACATTTCACTATCAATTTATTGACAATATCATTGTTCTTTGCACCTCAGAACAACTTTACAGGCATTCTGTTATATTTTAGGAATCTTGTCTTCCCTCAGGGGAAGAGCCCATGGCAATGCTCATTCCAAGATGGGCTGGTATACATGGCCATGCTTTAGGCAAGAAGATGAATTTCATCTATCTCCAACTTCCTGCTAATATAAACTACAGCAAGATGTGGTAGGTCTCTTAATAGCTCTAAAACTATGTCCCTATGATTCTAATCAATGGGAAAAAATACTAGGCAGTAGAGAATATGAATTCAGGACACAATTCCTCATTGTGATTATGGGAAATCTCATAGACACAGTGTTTTTTGACATTTGACAGAGTCTCTTTTTAAACTGTCAGCTGGACAGGTGCCTGGGGGCCAGGTCGCCAGCCACCTCTCCCCATCTTCAGAATATGGACAGCACAGTGAATATAACCATATAGTACACACAATATAGCTATGGGATAATTTAGACAGGCATTGGCTTAGAGTAATACAAGTCTGTTCAACATAACTAGGGTAAAGTAGATATTCCCCAAAGAACCCTTTCTGCTGGGAAGTGGGTTCTGATAGGGCCAGAGAGCGGGAACGAGCTTCTGGTAAGTTAAGGCTATAGCAATAATAACTTGTGTTTTAAAATTTGCAAAGCATTTACAAACCTCCTCACCACAACCAGAGGAGGTAAGTACATTCATTATCCTCATTTTGTAGATGAAGAAACCAAGGTACAAAGCGGTTTAAGTGACTTGTCCAAGGCCACACAGTTATTAAGTATCTCAGGCTAGATTTTAATTCTGACTCCAAGTCCATCATTGCACCACTTAGCAACTTCTAGAGATGTGAGCTCATTTGTGTGGGTTTCTTTTTCCTCAATCTATAACTCTCACCTCAAACACAAGGGTTTTTATTATTTAAAGAAGTCTATCCAGTCTTCATTTTCCTGTGTGAGGTCTTTCTCCCCTAGGGTATAAGGATTTTGTTCCCCTGGGCTTCAAAATAGAATCTAGAGGGCTCTACTTTTGTACAAGTCCACCCACGCTAGCATGACCAAAGGTCAAACACTAAAAGCTTATCGTCTTCTCTAAATGGGAACAGACATGACAATTCCATCACAACTTGGCCTTTTGCTTTCTTCCTGGCAGGGATGTGTGTTCCTGGTTCTTGGTTTTCTCTCGTCTTTCTTAGTCTGGTGACATCACATACATTTGTTTCTCTCACTGTTCTGGCCCTGGTCAGATTATGCAAGACATTGCTATATCTCTGTTACTGACAAAGCCCCTTATTGATAGCTTTCCTGACAACTCTACAGAATGATTATGTTTGTCTCTTTTCTATAATAGCTTTTTGCACAAGAGTATCCTGGTTCATGGTTCCCAAGGCCTACTAGAGGGTGGAGGCTAGCTTGGCTGCCTACCAATCCTAGAGCTTGAGGATCAGACTCTGTATATGAGGGCTGGGGGTCAGGTGGAGGGAATATGATGGAAAGGCTGAGAGTCTATAATACTAAAGGGATGAAATTAAGACACCTAGTTCTACAAAGATAAAGAAATGATTGGAGATCAACCAATGCCTTTAAGAAAGGGAGAGGTCTGAGGGTTAGGAGAACAGGGAGAAGGTTCATAAGTCAGCAAACAATGACTGATAAGAGCTCAAATGAATTCTGGATACAGGTTGAAAGTCAAAGTTTAACATCAGGAAGAAATGTATAACAGGGTCAGTGGGCAGCAATGCAACTTCTCCCAAGATCACAGAGGAAATGTTCTTACTCCTTCCTGATATATGGTTTACATACCCATTATCCTCTGGATGCATCTGATTTTTCAATGGCCCTCCTAGAAATGTTCCCAGAGCAATATTCTAAATGTGCTCTGGTAATAGCAGAATACAACATAACTCTCACTTCCCTTGATTTGGACACTTTTATTAACATATCCTAAGTCTGTATAAATTATTTTAGCTGCCCTATTGGCTCATACAAAATTTAGTCAGTTTAATAACTGGAAATCTTTTCCCCATGGTTCCCCACAACTCCAGACTGAACAACAAACCAGACTGAAGTTTAGAAAATTTGATAGATTTGAAGTCAAAGGACCCATTTCAAATCTAGCCTCCTTCATTTATTACCTGTATGACTTCAGGGAAGTTACTTAACCTCATGGTTCAAGTTCATTCTCATGAGTGAACTAAGCATTGATTAAGCACCTACTAAATACAAAACACTATGTTAAGTGCTGGACATAGTAATAGAAAAAGAAGATCATTTCTGCTCTCAAACAGGGTGAATCCAGCTCTGAATCTATGATCCTGCAGTTTGACTGTTCCATGGCAAATTGACTTGCTAGTTTGGACTCATGTCAGGCGATGTTTTTGAATGCTGATTTTTGTCTCTATTGCATTGGCTGCGATATCTCCCAGTTAATGTTCCCTGAAAATTTGATAAGCACGTTTTCTGTATTGAGTCAGACTCTCTTCCTAGAGAGCTCTGCATCCCATTGATTTCTAACTACTGTAATAAGTAGGTAGGAAGCAGATATGGTAGTGTTAAAGAATGTGTCATTACAGGCAGACACATGGATAAACAGGGTTAGAGAAAGGTCTCATTCTCTACTAAGTTCGATAATTGTTACTTTTCATTTTTTTTTTAAATTTGGAAAATGAGTAGTAGCATCCTCTAATTTCTTTTCACATGACACCATGCCCTAGCAACCTAGCACATTTCATTTCATTTCAGATTTTGATCATTTCAGTTCAGATTTCAACTAGGACAATTTCTGCCTGGTTATTTAATAATGAACCAGAAATGTCAGACCAGGAAAATGCTAAGAGAAGCAGGGTGACAACAACAGTGCCTAGCACCTAGCAAGTACTTAATACATGTTTGACTGAATAATAAATTAATCTTTTTTTCTTAGTGGACTGAATAATAAATTAATCTTTTTTTCTTAGTGGACTGTGCTGGACTTTGAGTTAGAAAACTGAAATTTGAGTTTCACCTCTAATAGTGAACTAGTGGTGCTAGTCAATTAACTTCTCAGAATTTCTTGTAAAATGGATACAATTTGATATATACTATTTAGTCTGGTGTAGTAGTTACAGCACCAAACTTGTAATCAGAAAGACCCGAGTTCAGATCCTACCTGTGTAACTGGGCAAGTCACTTAACCTCTTTGCCTGTTTGTTCCTTTGTAAAATGAGGAGCTGGGATGGCCTCTAAAGTCCCTCAAGCTATAAGGCTATGATCCTATGAATTCACAAGGTTGTTGTTGGTAGGAGGGAGGGAGGGAAGGGGAAGATGCTTTGCAAATCTAAAAACTCAATTTATAAATATGAATTATTAACTATTAGAATAAAGTTCTTGAAGCAATGGCTCATTTTTGGTTTTGGATTTTCAGTTCCTAGCACAATCTCTGGAACAGAGGAGGCAATTAATAAATTATGAAGGAATGAAGGAAAGAGCATGGGACAAGTAGTCAAGAGAACTGGGTTCCAGCTCTACTAAAACCTAGCTAAATTGCCCCCATCCCTTTCTCTGTGGCTATTTTCACATTTTAAAAATGCATTTAAAGTAAGTAATCTCTAAGGTACTTTTCATCTTTAAGAGACAGTGTGATGTGACAGCAAAAGCATAGATGGGACTTTGAATCAGAAGACCTGGGTTTGAATTCCATTTCTATATCATATGGTCAAGTTGGGTGAATAAGTCATCAAGCCTCTGTTTCCTCATCTGTAAAGCAGGGGTAGTGATAACAGTATTACCTATCTCACAAAGTCCTTTTAAAAAAGGAAATTCTTATGAAAATGTGATGGGGTATTTTAGGTTCAGTTTCAATTTTTCAAACAGTTGAGGTCTAAAATGTAACATAAAAGTACCATTGTACTATCTTCCTTCAGATGAGAACATTACCATGTCTGTTTACCTTCAGCTATTATTGTTAGAAGTAAAAAAAAAAGGATAAAACTCATCTGTAAGTGATTCCCACGAGAAGAAGCTAAAATAAACCCTTTTTAATATTTAAATTCTTCCCACCTGTTTGTAATGCACGAGGAGACAAAGTATTGCATCGCAAACCAAGCCAGGTGCTTTGCATCTGTTATTTCACTAACTTGGCAATTTGGGGGTGTTTCTCCATGTTCTTATAGGACATAGGATGAAAATTGCACAGATAACAGAGGTTGAACTCCTTCCCAGGATGCTTTTACCCAGTTTGAGAATATCATCAAGCTACAATATTGAATAGTTTTGCTTTTATAAAAAATTTTTATGAAAAACAAAAAAAATGTTAGGGTAGCTAGGTGGCATAGTGAATAGGGCATTGGTCCTAGAGTCAGGAGAACCTGATCTCAAATCTAGCCTCAGACACTTGACACTTACTAGCTGTGTAACCCGGGGCAAGTCACTTAATTCCAATGACCCTTCCTCCCCCAAAAATGAATGTTAAAAGTTGTCTTTGCATATAATTGGAAAACATATTACTCTAAATAGGGAAATTAAAAATAAAATACTATTTTAAAATTACATCAAATTACTTTAAATTAAAATGCCACTTAAAAAAGGAAAATATATGATGGAATTTTGTTAAATCTGACCTCATACACTTCCTAACTGTGTGATCTTGGGTAAGTGACATCATAACCCTGTCTGCCTCAGTTTCCTCATGTGCAAAAAGAACTAGAGAAGGAAATGGCAAATCATTTTAGTATCTTTTCCGAGAAAATCCCAAATGGGGTCACAGAAAGTCAGACACAAGTGGAATGACTCCACAAGGACAGAATTCTGCTATCTTCTGCCCCGATCAGACTGTACCTCTGGAATATTGTGGCTGCTTTGGAGCACAATTGGAGGACAATTTAAAAAATATTGATAGGCTGAAGATGATGGTGACCATTTATCTTGGAGAAGAGAATACTTAGTGGGACTTTGATAGCTGTCACCAAGTATTGAAAGTATTGGTTATGTTTTGTTTCAACTTTAACCTTCCTGACTCACTTCTAGTGCCTGTACTTATGCAAAGTGCAAAAACCAAAAGAAGTAACTTAGACTAAAAGGAGTTAACTGAGAGTGTTTGGAAAACAAAAGTTGTCATAATTTCATTTTTCCAATAGGGGAAGGAAGTTACAAAAGGTTGATTTGAACACAATGTCAGTCAATATCACACTGTTTGGTCAATAATCTTTGATTTGATTGGTAAGGCACTCTTGGAACTGTTTTCACATGGATTTTCACTTTGGGGAAAATTAACTGCTTTGGTAGGAATATCATCAATTCAGTATGCATTTATTGAAAACTTACTGTATACAACTGTGCTAGTTGCTGGAGGTACAAAAACCAAAAATAAAAGTCCCTGTTCTTGAAGTTTTTACTCTACTGGAAAGATCAGATTTGAACTATCCAATTGTTTTATTTTTTATAACCTGACCAGCCATTTTATTTTGCCTATGCCTGAAGGACTGGGGAACCTATGACCTTGAGCTCACATGTAACCCTCTACTAGGTGCTCAAGTGCAGCCCTTCAGCTGAATCCAAATTCAAGTCAAAGGGCCACACTTGAGAACCTAGAGGGCTACATCTGGTCTCTAGGTCACACGTTCTCCACCCCTGCATTCTAGAATGTAGATAATTGAAAAGGGACACACACAATAAAACTGTCTGAATTTTACAGCTGCCATTCTAGAACTCATCTAGAAGATCTTCTTTCTAGCTCCCAGGATCCTAAGGAATTCACCTATACTCAGATGTTATGTCAAGGAGTCAGAATCACATGATTTATATTTCAAGATGGATGAGGCCTTAAGGATTTTTGAGTCTAATCTTTTTATTTTACAGAGAGGGAAATTAAGACCTAGAAATAATGCAATTTACTTAGAGCTAAATTATCCATTTCAAAGAGTCCCTCTATTATTTTAAAATTTTGAGTTGAGTTTATTTATATAACATATCTCAATGAATAAAGCATCTGCTACTTTTACTTTTTTTTTTACTTATTTGTTTAAGACTTATTAATTCAGAGCACAAGGAACTAAGAAAAATGGAGTTCATAGCGACAAAATTTTTATGAATAATAGGATAACCAGTTACTTTGAATTAGGAACCATTCTAAATAAATCTGTACTTCTCAAACAGGTCAGAAACCCCTTGGGACATCAAGGAATTCTCAGGAGGTTCCAAATATTATAACTGGCACTGGCTTATTGAGCACAACTTTCTCTCTGCATCTGTGTCAACTCTGAACAATGGAACTGGACTTTTCTCCTCCCTGCTTCCTCTGGTCAATTCTCTCCCTTTCAGTAGTGCATAGTTCATTTCCCTAGGAAGATTAATCAAACAAATCAAACAGGAGTTAATTAGTTCCCCTCCCCTCCTCTCCTGCCAATTTGGATCTGTGATTTCATCTATGTGGGAAATTTGCAGTGTGAAAATTTCTTCTACCATGCAAATCAACAACTCATCTGTAACCTACAGTCTTACAGAATTTTCTAGGGCACTGGGAAGTTATGTGACCTGCCTGTGGTCACTAAATATATGTCAAAGGCAGGATATGAGCTAAGTGTTTTCAGAATTCCAGGCCTCCCCTATCTATGATGCCAGGGAGCCCTTCAATCACATCCTATGTGACTATAATTTTATTAGTCACTATGATAAATATAAAGCCATAATGTAATTCCACCAAATATCCATTAATGAATTAATATGCACAAAGCACTCTGCTTTGGGGATCAAATGCTAACCCTAACAGTTTCTGTCTTCAAGGATATTTTACTATGGTAGGAGGATAAAATGAAATAATTACAAGTTATAACACGATAAGCATGCTCGAGGAGTTGAAACAAATAGGAGAAATTCAAGAAAGGAAAGATCGCTTGTGGCTTCATAGAGGTAGTAGTGCTTGAATTAGGACTTAAGGAAAGGGGAGGATTTCAGTAGGTAGAGATGTGGGGAGAGGTCATTTCAGGCGTGGGGGACCAGCATGAAGAAGTAGTCAATAGTCTAATGTGGTTGGGACAAGTAAGTATGTAGGGAGAGATATCATGTGAAAAATTTTAAAAGATAGGTTGGAACCTCATTGCAGAAGGCCTTGAATGCTAGACTAAGTAGTATGCATTTTGTTCAGTTAGCAATAGGAACTCACAGATGGGTTTTGGAGCAGAACAGGGACATTGTCAAATTTGTGAATGAGAAAAATTACTCTGGGGATCACAATGGCAACTGAGACTTCCCAGGCTTGCTGTGAGCCTTAAATGACATAATATTTGTAAAGAATTTAACACGGTGTCTGGCACATAGTAGATACTTAATAAAAACTTATTCCCTCTCTCCCTTCTACACGAAGCCTCTCCTAATAGTCCTATTTACTAGTGACTCCTTGCTCCTTAAAAAGAAAATTACTTCATATTTTAAATGTATTTCATAGACTTATTTTGTATGTATTATATCTGTACATGCTGTCTTTCCTTATGAAACATAAGCCCCTTGAGAGCAAAAACTTTCATTTTTTCTTTATATCTCTGTTGCCCAAGTAGAGTGATTAATACAGGCAAAACATTTAAATGCTTGTTGATTGCTTGAATGAAAAGAGAAGATATTGGTTATAGAGAGAACAGTAAGGAAGCTTTTTCAATAGCCTAGGCAAGAAGTAATGAGGGATGAATTATGAGGGTATCATTAGGAAAGCAAAAGGAGAAGTTAATAATAGAGATGGTCCAAAGACGTTGCCATTGACTATATGTGGGTAATGAGAGGGAAACATCAAAGTTGACTATAAGGGTTCAAGCCTATGTGACTAGGAAAATGATGCAACTAATATGAAAATCAGGGAGGGATGTCAAGTTTAAAGGGAAAGATGATGAGTTTGGTTTTGTGTGGGTTGCATTTGAAAAATTAGGGGGATGCTCAGAGTAGAATATCCAGCAAACATTTGGAAGTGTTTGGAGCTCAGGAGAGAGGTGAGGGAGAGACATGTAGGTTTAAAAATAATCTACCTAGGAGTGACCATTGAAATCACAAGAATAAATAAGATCACTGTAACTAAGGAGGATTTTGTTATCCTTTTTAGAGTTCAGTTTCTCAGGATCCATGGCCATGGCAATGTCTAGTTTCCAGGTATTAGATAGTAACTCCCAGAATAGTCCCAAGAACCCCAGATAGTAATTCCTAGAATCATAGTGATAGACAGTCCTAGTGAGGCTGTGCCATGAGATATGGGGTAACTCAAACCCAATTCACTCTGGAGTGCATAGATTGGACAAGTCTCCACCCACCTAGCACAGAGTGGATTTAAATACTAATTAGAAATTGTTTCTCTTTTACCCAGGAACCCTAAGGGTCTTCCCCTCCCAGTTTGTTTTTATTTTTTATTAAAGGGGCCATCCCTTGAGTAACTACTTAAAGAATCCTATTCGTTGAATGGGAGGATCTCACTCAAAGTGAGAATGCTGTAAGACCTTAGCCTGAAACAGTCAGGGTCTCCCATTGCATCCTAGGCCATCTCCAGTCATCCTCATGAATATCAGGCCACTGGACCCAGATGGCTCAGGAGAAGAAAGTGAGGTTGGTGACCTTGTACAGCCCTCTCTCACTCAAATCAAAGTCAACTGCAAGTCATGTCATCCTCTTGATGTCATGGATCTCTTGGAGAATGAAGGACAAACACAATAACAACACAACTGAATGATGATATTGCTAAAGTTAACCTAGGAGGCCATCGCTGGCAACATGCTTCTTTGAATATTGCCCTATAAAGGTCAGAGAGTGGGGGAAACCACAGGAAACCCATAAGAAAATTTGTGTGTGGTTTGATCTGCCCCCATCAAAGCTTAAGGAGACTTAAGGGTCTCTACTGACCCCATCGAGACATAGGGGTAGCTGCCATTCCCCTTCTCATTGATTAGGGAATGCTGTAGGAGTTAGCGCTCACATTATCAGCAGCTTTTCTGAGAAGACTAGACTAGACTAGAATAAAGCTGATTACTAACCCCTCAGTAGTTGACCAGATCAAGAGTGAAGCTGTTAGAGGCTGGAGTCCAAACACTCCAGTACCTGCCATGTGTTATTTGTCAAAGTCATCAAGGAAAACTGCAGATAAAGAAGACAATGGCCTGAAGAACGGTCATGTTAAGGGTTCTGGAGGAAGAAGAGTCAGCAAAGCCTGAAAGCAAATAATCAGAAATGAGAGGGGACTGATCCTGTCTGCAAGGAGCTTAGAATCAGCGAAAGAGAAGACAAATGAGCAATCAGAGATTGTGAGTTAAAATTAAGTATTACAAGTCTATAGGAATAAACACAAGTGCATTGATGGTCCTGATCTTGGATGAAATACAGTCATTTCTTGGGTAGAGTTGCCTCCCAGTGCTTATTGGCCAACTGATAGGCATTCAAGGAGGGTTTTCTCCCTCCATTGGTATTATCCTTGGCAATCGCTATGAGGCAACATAATTAGCATTTGTGCAGAATGGCATTTTATAACTTCATAGACTTAGAGCCAGAAAAGATCGTTTGAGATCATCTAGTCCAATTGTCTCATTTTACAGTTGAAAAACTGGAAGCCCAAGAAAGTTAAACGGCCTCTCCAATATCATAGGGTTAATAATGTGACTGGAATCTAGATCTACTGCTTTCAATTCAGGGCTGTTATTACCATATCACATGACATCTTCAACATCTGGCCAAAACAAAGGGAATGGGAGAGGTGACATGAAAAGTACCAGGGTGACAGCCAAGAAATGGATGAATTTATGTCAGTTGTAAAGTCGAGGCCCAAGAGAGACAGGGAGCTAGCTAGGTTCATTTTGTGGAATATGTGACTGCCCAATATTGATGAACACACCAGTCAATCAATCAATCAACAAGTACTTATTGACTACCTATTACATGCCAGGCAACACGCCAAGAATGGAGGGTTGATGCATTCCAATGGAGGGTTGGGGGAAGGGAGAGTAAGAAATCCAATGTACCCTGACCAACATAACAACCTAGGAAAGATGAAAACATAGTGCAAATTTAAAAGCAATTTGGAGTTTGCTTGTATAAAAAATATGTCATCAAGACTACTCTGTTCAATACAAGTCTTTCACTAAGACCCTAACTGCTATATCCAACATCTAAAATTACACAGTGAGAACAGAAGCACTAGAAATCATTAGCAACATGGACAACTTTTGTTTCATCAAATGAAATAAAATATTATGACATTTGATAATAAGCTATGATTTCACACCAGTCTTTGGCCCAAAAGAAATGCATCTGATTATCATAAAAGGTCACCATCATTACAAAGCATTGTACATTGTAAAATAAAAATATAGTTGATGATGTCAAAATACAGGTTAGTTATGATTTTTTTTAATGCAGAGGTTTTATGTATCTTCATAGCTATCCTCCTCCTCACCCTTTGGTTCCTGTAATGTCCCCAATATATAATAAAACAGTCCTAAAATGAACTCATTAAAAATAACGATTTATAGTGGGTCTCTGTAGGACAAGGTAGTCACATGATGTCAGATGCAGGAATATTCATGATTAGGAAATTTTAAGGGCTGTTAAAACAGAAGTTACTGCTAAAGGGAAGAAACAGGAAGTGGTTGGATTGAGTTAAGAGATTACCTGATTAGGAGAGGTGGAACAAGACTTGGATGCTGGAGGAAATCAAAGACAACAAAGTGAGCCCAGAAAGGAGGATGAGCAAAATAAGGAAGGGAATATTGGATGCAAAGGGAACATGGACAGATTGAGAGGAAGGAGTTGGCAAGAGTCTCATGTGCTCTGTCTGGCCCAGTGGAATCATATGGGCCTTTTGCAACCAGGCAACTGGGGTGAGGATGACAGAATTCCAGAAAATGTCAAAAGAGGACTTCAGTCTTAACTTATCTGCCATTGTAGTTAAATACTCTCCCCTTCACTTCAATTGGGTTGATGGTTCATTTCTTCTATTCTTCTCTAAGGAAATAAAGTAGGTACAAGTTTCAGATTTTATTACCTGTCTTTATATATATTTTAGTTTGGTTTTTAGATAGTTCTGTGATTTTATTGGTATAGGAAATTTTTGGTGAGGAAACACTCTCCACTAATGCAGATGAACGACTGTTCTGCAACTTGTCCTTCTTCAACCCAGGGCACTGAAAAATGACTTGTCTATCCAGGATTACACAGTCAGTACATGTGAGAGGCTAGACTTCAAACAAGGTCTTCCTGACTCTCAAACCAGTTCTCTAGCTACCACACTAATATATAAATATACCTATATACAACATATTAGATGTGTAACACATATACTTGTATATAAAATGTATGTTATATGATATATGTTTGTGCATTTGGATTCAAATTGCACATGTGTGATGTTAATGGTAAAGATCTACAAAGAATTTATCCCACCATATCTCCTTGAAGGAGTTATCAATATTTCCATTTTACAGATGAGGCTTAGAGTGGCTATATGACATGCCAATAAGTGGTACAGCCAGAATCTGAGCCAGGTTACCTATCTCCCAGTCCAGTATTGGGCATCTCCAATTTCTTCCAATTAAGTAGTCTACCTACAATGTACGATAGGGTTTTAAATTTGTTTGCTTGTGTGTGTCTCTTTGTGTTTATTAGAACGAATGTTCCTTCTGAGTAGAGATTGATTCATTCTCTGTACTTATATCTTTAGTGCCTAGCACTCTGCTTGGCACTTATCAGGCAATTAATAAATGCTTGTTGATTAAGTGGTCTTTGAGAGTTTGGTTGAGTTATAATATATGGACAGATTTAAGAAGGTGGAGGATTCCCAATGATTTTTGTTTGTTTTGTTGAGCATTGAGATGCATTTTTAACATCTGCAGGAAGTCATTCAGAAATGGCAGTAATGTTATGGTTGTCTGGAATGGTGTGCTGAACCCGACCTTTACAAGGAAATTAAGACCAAGATATGGGAAGAAACTTGCCCAAAGACACACAAGTAACATTTAGAATGAGACTTTGAGCCCAGGCCTCCTGACTGAAAATCTATTACGCTTTCAATGACAAAATATTCATTTCATGTTCTGCTTCCTACATGAAAGCTTCTCTTACCATCACCCCTTCTTTGATGATAATTTTTTCTAAACCTTCTTACATTTATTATGCCTATGTATGTATATATGTATCTGTCTTTCTGCATATATGTGTATGCATATATATGTATATATATTTCTGTATCTATATATGTATATATCTGAAATATCTGTCTGTCTTTCTGTATATATGTATATACATATGTATTTCTGTCAACGTATGCATGCACGTATCTCTCTATATACACACATGTACAGGTGGGTATGTATATGCATATGTATGTATACATGTATATATTTCTGTCTCTCCCTCTGCCTCTCTCCTTCTCTATTTCTCTAATCACTTGGCAAATGCTACCTTGCATTATTTTCTTTTTTTACATGTCTCTTTGTATCTCAACATCTACACTGAAGAATTATTAAACACACATATGGCAGCATCATCATTTCCTAATTCACTTGGGAATAGAGGGTGGGGAAGGAAGGGGAATATGCCTAGAAGAGTAGTGGGTTTGGGGGGAAGAAGTTAGGCCTGGCAGCAGCCTAAAGGAGCTCTCCTCAGCCAGGAGCATCTATCTACCTAGGGCCCTCCAAGTGTAATTACACACTGAATCTTGACCTGCCCCGAAAGTGCCTCACTTTTCAAAAGAGATATTGCAGGAAGCTTCAAGTGAGAAAGAAAGCTCAAAGCATGAAGCCAGGAACTATTTCCTCTTCTTAAATCTGATCTTGGCAATAATGATGACAAAGTAGTCATCATACAAGTATACAATGAGAAAAACTCTGAATTTGGAGTCAGAGTCTGGTTTTGAATTCCAACTCTCTCACATGCTACACATGAGATCTTAGACAAATCCCTTAACCTCTCTGAGACTCAGTTTCTCCATTGGTAAAATAAAGGGTCTCTTCCAGATTAAAAGTCTAAAATTCTATGAACCATAAAGTATGTGATTGATCCATTTCACTGCTGAGTTCCATTGCTAAGATCCATTCCACTGCTGGTTCTGTCTCTGATGTCTGATGACCATCCCCTCCTTTCCACTTGCATTGTTGCCCTCAGCTAAGCCTTCCTTTTCTGTTGTATAAACTATTAGAATCATCTCTGTTCTCCCTACTTCCAATCTCCTCTTTCTAAATTGTTCTACAAACTACTGCCTGATTAATAGTCCTACAGCATATTGATCATCAACTCAAAAAAGCTCCCAAGCTTTCCTATTACCAAGAGAATAAAGCTCAAACTTTCAACCTGGCATTTAAGGTCCACTCCAATCGAAGGCCCAATCCAACTATTCAATTCTCCAAATTTCTCTCCTACTACTCCTGTACACATACTCAATGCTTTAGCCAAATGAACTAGTCAACCAATCTTACTCCCAGAGAATGAGTGATGAAATACAGTTCCCTCATCTTGATAGAGAAGTGAGGGACCAGGGAAGTGGAATGTTACATACGCAATCAAGTTCAGAAGTTGTGTGTTACTCAACTATTTTTCTTTGCTTCATGGGGAGGTTCAGGTAGAGGGGAGGTTCAGGTAGAGGGGAGGAGTTTTATTGGAAAAGGAGTGGTTTAAAGGCGAAAGTTCCTCATACATAATAGATTCTTAATAAATCTTTGTTGATTGATTTATGAAATTATTTAAAAGCAAATTTTAAAATGACTCACTCATTGCTCTTCAAACATGCCCCATGCTTTCCAATGAATGTGACTTTGGCTATTTATTCTTCCTTTAACAGAGGTTCCACAGAGGTACTACTCAAAATATTGTATCTCTTTAAAAGCCAAACTCAAATGTCCATCTCATTCAAAAAACTCAGTCTCTGTTTATTTCCCACATTCAAATATGATCCCTCCTTCCTCTAACCCCCCAAAGCACTTTCTTTATATTTCTGTGACACTATTACATCCTCCTTTGTCATGGCAAGAACCTTAGTCTTGAAATCAGAAGACATGGGATTGAGTCTCACCTTTGCCCCTTGACCTTGGACAAGTCACTTTATATCTCTGAGGCTTGGTTTAAACCATCTACGAAATTAGCAGAATAATACCTACATGAGCCATCTTTGGATAAAACCTATGAAGTACCTTCCCTACTATGGAATAATTGAGAAAAAATATTGAGTAAAACTTTAAGCCCTATATAAATGAGAATTGTTAATCTTATTACATTTATATACTAGTCCTCTCCTCTACTAGATGCCTTGAAGGCAGAGGCCGATTCAACTTTTCATCCTTGACCGTACCTACCTGACACAAGAACCTTACAGATATATAATTAGAATTCAGTTCAGTTTTCATTGCATTGTGTAAGATTTTTATTTTTTGTAGGGTCTAAACTTTTATGATTCAGCAGGGGCCAATCTATGTTTAAAATTAAATTGGATTTTATCTTGGATGATATTCAGTGTTCATTTCTAAGAGATTATTAACAATATTAATAATTTTCAAAGTTTTAAAAAGAAGTGCTATGTTATCTTTGATGAAATAACTTGGTAAAGATTCAGAGCACTTTAAAGCCAGGAAAGAAAAGAGCTTGAACTAAAAATCCACAAGTGCATTGTCTTCTCTTGAAGCCATGACTTTATTTACTTGACCTGCCTTCAAAATTTAATTACTATAAATATTCAATTGGCAGTTAGGTGTTATAGTGGACAGAGAGCCCAGCCTGGAATCAGGAAAACTCATCTTTCGGAGTTCAAATCTGGCCTCAGACACTTACCAGCTCTTTGACCCTGAACAAGTCACTCAACCCTGTTTACCTCAGTTTCCTAAAATGTAAAATGAACTGGAGAAGGAAATGGCGAACCCCTTTGCCAACAAAACCTCAAATGGGTCACGAAGAGTCAGATATGAGTGAAAATGACTAAACAACAACATGTATGTATGTATATACATATACACTCACAAACACACACACACTTTTTATGCCTCCCTAGCCTAAAAAAAAAGGCTTTTTATGGATTGTAAATAGCCCTAGTGTGACTGAACCTCAAATCAACAAAATGGCATTTGGGCTGTAGAATTTGTTTCAATTTACTTTTAGATCTCCTTTTCTTTCTTATAGCTCCTGGGCTTGGGATAATCTGGAGAGTTAATTTTTACTCTGTCTGCCTTTTTACTTAAAAGGTCCCTTGAATTCACAATGTCTTTTGTGCTGGCCAAACAGTTCTAAAGAAGATTGTTTCATTCCAGTTACTAAGTAAATGTTGTCTCTGTCTATAAGCTGAAAGTATGCAGAGATGTTTAAGAAAAGATGTGCTACATTTATACATACGCACATATATATGTATCCTTACATATATATGTGTATATGTGTGTATGTATATATGTATGTGTGTGACTTTGTACAGCCCTCCTCACTTAAATCCAATTCACTTGCAAGTCAAGGCATCACCTTCCTTATGTCATGGACCTCTTCAAGAACAAAGGACGACAGCAACAACTGTATACATATCTATATGTATGTTATATCCATATGTGTATATATTTACCTAGTATATAAATATTGCCATGAATGATACCATAGGAGCTACCACAGCATGTATCCTGTAAGGATCTGAGCTCCAGCTATGATTCTGGGTGGGCCCTTGTGAGAGACAGCAAAGAGTTAAATTTCCACAAAGCTACCTGTTGCTGAAGTTACTAAAATGTCAGATATGAAAGTTAGCAAACTGCAGGTGGCCCTGACCAATCAGAAAACATTTAATGACTTTCAAAAAAACCCAAGAAGAGCACAAACACTGGTCCTTCTAACACTTTCCATAACTGCTCCTGTCTTATGCAGGCTAGAGCCTTCCCTTTGATCTGTCCTTTACACTGTATATATCTCAAGTGTACCATAGTTGCTTTCCCATTGTGTTCTGCATTAGAATCTGGGCTCTCTGAGGGTAGATACTGTTTTTACCTTTCTTTATGAGTGCAAGACCTGGGTTCAAATCTAGCTTCAGACACTTACTAGCTGTGTGACCCTGAGCAAGTCACTTAACCTCTGTCTGCCTCAGTTTCCACAACTGTAAAACAGGGGTAATAATAGCTACCTCCTGGGGTCATTGTGATGATCAAATGAGATAAAATTGTAATGTGATTAGCATAGTGCCTCACATATACTAAGTGCCTTGTAAATATTAGGTAATAGTAGTAGTAGTAGTAGTAGTAGTAGTAATAGTGGTAGTACTAGTATCCTTAGCCCTTAACACAGTGTCTGGCACAGATTAAGCACTGAATATATACTTGTTGACAATGAAATTACCACCATTATGTTTCACCTGGTTTCCTCTCAGTCAACTCTCTATGGAAGAGAAGAAAATTTCTAATTTTGCCTCTACCCTGCTATGTCTGAGAAGTACACATAGTTCTCCCTCAGGCTTTCTGAAAAGTGTCCATGAGATACAGGCCAACAAAAGCAAAACGTACAGATATAATATCGTTTAACCTCTTGGGAATCACTGACTTTTTTTTCACTGATCCCACTTTTTTCCTTCTATTTGGTCAGCCAGGCCCCATGCCATCCAGATGGGATCCTAGTCTATACTTGCAGGCTTTTTTAGCCAAGGTAGTTTCTGATACTTGATAAGCTTCAAGAATATCTTGTTTCTTTTAAAAACTATGGATAGTGGAACACATACTGGCTAGAGAGTCAGAGAAACTGGCTTCAGATTTCATTTCTAATTCTTAGTGCCAATGTGGAATTTTAGGACCTCTCAGTGCCTCAGTTTCCACACTGGTAAAATGAAGTTGGTAGACAAGATGGCCTCTGATGATCCTATGACTTTTCTTCCTAGGGAAGGAAGCTCTCAGGTAAGGAATCACACTCAAGTGAATTACCTGATTTCTAAAAGATGCCTACCATGGATAAGCTTCAGGTTTATTTACCTTTCTGGAAAATCTAGATGTCTTTGGGCCTTCTTGAAGTCCTATCCTTATCTCCAACCCCTGATAAGAAAGGTACTTTTTTATCTATTGTCCATGGAATCAAGTCCATCAACTTCAGATGTTACAGAGAACTTTTTTACTTAGAATAGAATAATGAAAAAGCATTTTCATTCAAATCCAAAGACCTGGATTCAAATCCTGCCTCTGAGGCTTAGTACCTGTGAGACCTTGGGAAGATCACTGAAAACTCTACAGGACTCAGTTTCCTCATCTACAAAATGAAATAGTCTTTCTAAATCAAAGGTTCTAATTTTTTTGTATATCATGGATCCCTTCAGTAAACTGGCGAAGTCCATAGGCCCATTGTGAAAATGTCTTAAATGTATAAAATAAAATGTACATATTATAAAGAAAACTAATTATACTGAAATATAATTATTAAAGTATTCTTAAGCTCATAAAGTGAAGATAAAATTATACCTATTTGCCGATGATATGATAGTTTACTTAGAAAACCCTAGAGAATCAGAAAAGATACTAATTGAGACAATTAGCAACAATGGCAACAATTGTTTCAGTAAAGTTACAGGCTACATTCCTCCAGAAAACTGATAGCATTTCCATATAATAATAATAATGAAATCCAATAGACAACAAAAGAAAGGGAATTCCCATTCCAAATAACTACAAAATGCATAAAATATCTAGGGTTCACTCTAAAGTATGCAAAACCCTTGTACAAATTCAATTATAAAGTTCCCCTTAAAGATATAAGGAACAATTTAAAAGCTGGAGAACTATTCTGTGCTTATTGCTAGGTTATGTCAACATAACAAAAAAGATAACACTACCAAAGTTAATTTGCGTTTTTAGGGCTACACCAATTGAATTATGGAAGAGATACTTTAAAGAGCTTGATAAAATAAAAGCAAAATTCTCTTGAAAAATAAAAGATCTGTTTATCAAGGGAAATTATAAAAAGAGTTAAGGAAGAAGGAGGATTAGCACTTCCAGATCTCAAACTCTATTAGAAAGAAGCAATCATCAAAATCACCTGATACTGGTTAAAAAATTGAGAGGTAAATGAAAGGAACAGACTAGACAGAGAGAATTAGAAACAATGGAACTCAATAAACTCCTGTTAGATAAACCAGAAAATATAAATTGCTTAGGAAAAAATTATCTATTTGATTAAAAAAACCTGTTGAGAAAACTAGAAAAGAGTCTCAATGAAATTAGGTTTAGGGCAGCACCTTACACCAGTGATAGGAGATTAAAAAACAAAACAAACAAACAAAAATTCTTGAAATTGCATATTGGTTTATGAAACAACAAGTTAACATTATCTACAATGTATTGTATTTTTATTTACTTTGTTAAATATTTCCCAGTTACATTTTAATCTTGTTTGGCACCTAAGTTTTAGCACATGAGGTCAGTTGACCTCTTACTTATACCATATTCTATAATACATTCTAAATGGATATATGACTTTACTATTAAAGATCATGTAATAAAAAAGATGGAAATGAAGCAGATCACATTCTTCTCACAGTGATGAGCAGGAAATGTAATCTAAAACAAACAAGGGATAGAAGCAATTAGAAAAGATAAAATAGGTAACTGATTACATTAAACTGAAAAGATTCTATCCAAACAAAATCAATGAGCCAAGGATAAACAGGAAAATGATCAAATGGAGGAGAAAAAAAAACCCCTTTGTATCAAATTTCTCTGATAGAACCCAAGAACCAAGAACTTGTAGTATCTAAGATATAGGAAATAATTAATGTATCTGTGTAGATGTTTGTGTGCATAACTAGAAGTAATTATTCAACAGATAAGTTGCCAAATGGTATGAAAGAATCCACACTATTAACAATATGAAACCATGCTCTAAATCACTAATACAAAAAAAAAATAAGCACATCGAAACAACATGAGGTTTCAACTTACACTCTACAAATAAGCAAAGATGGTAAAAGACTAGACTAGTTAATATTGAATAAATTGTGAGAAGATAGGTACACTAGTGCATTATTGGTGGAGTTGTGAATCAGTACAATTATTTTGGAAAACAATTTGGAATTATGCAAATAAAGTGATGAAAACATCCCTACCCTTTGCCAAGGAATTTCATGACTTAGGTTTTTCTGACTATTTCAATGTATTGATTAGTTATGTCTATTTATTTCTTCTTTTTCTTTTTTTCCCCTTATAATAATATTGTTACGTGGGATAGCCCTCTGGGAAGAGGAGGGAGAGTGATACAGGAGAGAAACTAGGTAAAGAAAAGAAAAGACATCAATACTTACTAAAGTGCTTTAATAGCTCATATTTATATAGTACTTTAAGGTACAAAAAATGTTTTACATACATTGCCATTTAAGCCTCAGAAACACCTTGAGGGAGGTCTTATTCTTATCCTTAGAGATGAAGCCGAGGTTATATGGCAGCTGAGTATCTGAGTCTTCCCAGGTCCTTAGGTCTTCCTGACTTAAAGTTCTGCATTGTCCGTTATGCTGTGCTGCCTCAGTAAGAGAGGTCAGTGAGCTAGCACACCTTACTATTGTTGTAATCATTATCAAAAACACCGTTATCTAGCTATCAAAGGCTGGAAGGACCCTTGGTCTTCACCTCTTCCAACCCTTTCATTTCTCAGATGAGGAAATTTAGTCCCAAACAGATGGTGATTAGATCAAGGTAACACAGACTGTAAGTAGCAGAGCTCAGTCAGAACTGAGGTCCTGCTCTCCAAGTTGAGTGTTCCAACTTCAACTTTCTTTCCATGGTGTTCTCATTGCACTCTAAACTTTTTCTTGATCCTAGCCATGTCACTGTTTCAGTATCAAAATTGGGCTGAGTACAGCAAGAGACAACATGAATCAAAAATTAGAGATATTCTCTTGTTTTTACCCAACAAAATATACCCCTCTTCAGAGCAGAGACAGCATTTTTTCGTCTTTATATTCTAGCCTATTACAGAGCTTGGATAAATTCTTGTTTGGTTGATTGAGTGATTGACTGAAGGGTCATTTTGAGACAGTTGGTTTGAACTTAGCTTTTCTATTATTCCTAAGGTATCAAAGATAACTTAAAATGTACATAAGATAGCATTTTATTGTAAGAGCTATTGCTATTTATTTGTTACAAGGGTTTATAATCTTTCTTTTTCTGGGAGGAAATGGGGTAAATGAGAGGGAGGTAGAAGAGGAAGAAAATATATTTTTTGGTTAATTGAAAAAAAAATCATTAATTTTTTTTAAAGTTGTTGCTAGTCCTAAATGTAAAAGTCTCACCTCTAACACATGCTAGCTGTGTTACCTTGGGCAAATATCTTAGCTTCTCGGTGATCTAAGCACCTCTTTGAGATTATTGATTAAAGGGTAGGTACCACCTTGTATTGATAGAGGGAGCTGCTTCACTTAGTATCTCCCAATAACAATGGTCCAGGTCTAGTCTCTATCACCCCTTCCTCTGCAAAAATCTATACCAACAATAATAGAATATTATTCTGACAAATAAAGAAAAAAGAAAGTGTACTTCATGCATTAGGGACTTTTCCTAAAGGTTCCTGCAGTCCTGAAATACAATGTATGCATTGTATTAAGATGCCAGGAATTAATATTCCAAACACTCAGCCTTGCTGGATTGGTGTGCATGTGCATCTCTCAGATAGATGATCATCATTTTGTAAAAGAACTGGGCTTCACAAGGTTTCTTTCCTGTTATTTCAATCATGCCAATGTTGAATAGCCTGGCTGTGAAATAGGTTTTAAGCTTTAATAAAGTGAAATGATAAGGCCCCTAGGGTGGAGAGGTAGGGGGGTGGGAGGGAAAGGATCCAGCATTTACTTCTATTTAAAATAGATCATGTTAATTTGAATTCTTACAGTGACTGAGTTAGATATGCTGATATGTCAGTATTCTATTATTTTAGCTCCAGTGTGAGATCTGCAAAAGAATAAAGGGAACTTCCAATGCTTAGTATGATTGATGCCAGAATTTACAGGCCAATCAAACTGTTTCAACAAAACACTTAATACTGCTGGTGATAAACTAGGAATTCAGTGCTTAACCAACTGACTGGAGCTAAATGCTGTCCTGATGGGTAAGAATATAGTTATTATAACATGGTCATTTAACTGTTAGGAGTTGATTAATCTCTAATCTTCCTAACATCACTCCATTCCCAGCCCCCACTTCAATATGCCTCCCCTCAGGAAAGAGTTCAGTTGTTCAGGGTGACAGAAAGAGATATTCATGCTTTAGCCACTAGAGTGATCATTTACTTTATTCACATGAACTGCTCCTGTGGGGGAATTGTAACCCACCTCGCAGACTTTGTACTGTGTCCTTGACCTTAGCAAACCAGTTTCATGAAGGATAGATAGAAGTCAGGTTCAACCAGAAGCAGAAACATAGATGGGGAAGAAACCTGTTCTGCAATTGTGTTTCTCTTTTAAAATTCACACAAAGGGGAAAGGGAAAGGAAAAAGGAGGAGAGAGAAAAGGGGAGAGGAGAGGGTAGAAGAGAGGAAGATGGGAAAGAGGAGATGGAAGAGAGGGAGAGGGAGGGGAGAAGGGGAGAAAGAGGGAAGGAGAGGAACAGGGAGAAGGGAAGGGAGATGGGGAATAGAGGGGAAGGGATAAGGGGAGGTGAAAAGAGAGGGGGGAAGAAAAGGAGAGGGATAAGGAGGAGAGGGAAAGGGAGGGGGAGAGGGAGAAGAAGAGGGAGGAGAGAGAAAAGGAGAGGAGAGAAAGTAGGAGGGAGAGATGGAGGAGGAAGGTAAGAGGAAAAGAGAGTTCATTCTGCAAAATATCCCCCAAAGAAATATATAAAACCTAAAGAATTTGAAATTTGTTTCTAGGCAAACTCTTGCATCCTTCTGGGCCAGAAATAATGAACAGAAAGTCATATAACTAGAGATAGCCAAGATTTACTGAAATATTTCTTTTACTATGAAAACCTTCGTATTGTTCTATTGTACCAACAAATATTGACAGCATGGTGTCATGGAAAAACCCATGGCTTTGGAGACAGGTGACCTGGGTTTATTTCCTGACTGCTACTTGTTGCCTAATGATGCCTGACAATGATGATGATGGATAGCAAGGACATGTATATCATGCTTACTATGTATGTTTCAGGAACTCTGCTAAGTGCTGCAATATATTATCTCATCTGATCCTCACAACAGTCCCATTTTATAGATGAGGAAATTGAGGCAAACAGAGGTTAAGTGACTTGCCCAGAGTCACACAGCTTGGAAGTATCTGAACTCTGGTCTTCTAGACTCTGCCACCCATACTCTATCCACTCTACCACTTAGTTGCCCAGCAAGTCGCTTTCTAGGCACAGTTACCTTATTTGAAAAAATAACACTGGATAAAAAGCCAGACTTAGAATGAGGAAGACCTGAGTTCAAATCCTGCCTCAGACACATACTAGCTGTGTGACCCTGAGCAAGTCCCTTCATCCTGTTTGCCTCAGTTTCCTCAACTGTAAAATGAACTGGACAAGGAAATGGCAAACTACTCCAGTATCTTTGCCAACAAAACCCCAAATGGGGTCATGAAGAGTCAGACAAGACTAAAAACTAAATAACAAGATCACACACAGCTCCAAATCTCTTATTCTGTTATAAGAAAAGTCGTTTTCTCTGTCTTTTTTAGGAGTTAGCAACTGGACTTATGACTTCAATGGTATCAGGAGCTCCCAAATGAGAAAACTCCCTGTACCAATGAAATTCAGTACCTTCTCTTCAATTTATAGTCTTAGAATTGCCTAGGGCACTAAGAGGTTAAGTGCCTCACTCAGGGTCACAAAGATATTAGGAGTCCAAAGTAGGACTAGAACCAAGGTTTTCCTGGTTTCAAGGTCAATTTCTACCCACATTGCCATGATTCCCTTTAGTAGACACATATCTGGATGTTACTGCATATAAGCAGAGTTCAAGTGCACATTTCAACTCTATTTTATCTCAAATACTAATTAATAAAAATTTAGAATACTCTTCCTCTTTCCTGGTAATGAGGACACCCAGCTCTAACATAAGGGCAAAAGTCAGTACATAAAAAGAATACGAGATATAGCAGGATTCAAGCAATAAATTTTATGGAACACTGTCATGCTGTCACATTTCAAAGCCCTTTATGATAACACTAAAGCAAATTCATCCAGTTGAGTTAATAATTAGTTAAAATCTGTTACAAGTTAGTGATGCACAGTCATTCAAAACTCATGATTAGACAAGTTCATGACACAATTATACAGATTATATATGGTTCATGGGAACTTTTTAATTTTTCTACCTCTTTTATTCTGTTTATAGAAAAGCTTTTAAAGAGCAAATTGCCTACAAATGGAAGGCTTCTACTTTAATATAAGGTACATAAATGAAAGAAAAATGCTTCTTAAGAAGCCCAGAGATTCCAATTAAAAGCTTGGAGTGTGTTACTAGAATTTTCTTTTCCAAATTTTTTTTTATATTTTTGTTATCCTATTTTAAGTGTCTGGTGATACTATTAGTTACATTTATAGAAAGTCATTTTTTATAGCGTCTGTTATAGAAAAAGTGTGGTGTAGTGGATGGAGGGTTGACCTCGGAATTGGGAATAGCTGGGATCAAGGTCCACCTCTGATACATGGTGACTGGGTGACCCCAGGTAAATCCTTCAATCTCTCAGCAGCCCAAATCAACTTTCTAAGACTAGTAGTGGGAACCTACATTAGTAGAATGAGTTTCCTCATCAGGAGTTCCCATACCAGATTCAGTTCCTTGATATACCATGCTAATTTTGTCAAGATATAAACTGTCAAAGTGATAAGCTGAGATACAACATTTAAAGTCTAACAACTATCTCATTGTTAAGATCTAGATGTAAATCTCTAACCAAACCCTAACTGACCTGCTTATTTTCATATGAAGGCAAAAATATTAGAAATGATTAAGGAGCTGTATGGTACAGTAGCTCAGGAATCAGAGACTGTGAGATCTTCTGAAGGTTGAGAAATCTTCCAGTTACCTGGGGTTTCCAATGTGACATATGGGGAAAACACAAATCCCGAATATAAAACAGTATTCAATGTTTCAAGGATGAGTATTTATTGATTTATTTATTATGAATATTTTCAGAGAAAGGAAGAGAATGAGGGAGGAAGAGGAAAGGGAAAGGAAGGGAAGGGCAGGGAAGAAAAGGGAAGGAGGAAGGAAGGAAAGAGGAAGGAAGGAAGGAAAGGAGAGAGGGAGAGAGGAAGAGGATAGGAAGGGAGAACAATGAAACCACAGTCTGACTAGGGCTGAACTCAACAAAATCACCTGAGTATTGAAGGGCTAAGTTTTCACATGAATACCTATACCTAGGAGAGTAGGAGATGAGGGCCAGAGAGAGATGACTTCCCAAGTTAGAGTGACATTGATATTTTCGTGTGCAGGGTAGTAAGTATTCTTACCTCTGACATTTAAAATCAGCTATGTTGTTATGGACAAGTCAATTAACCCTTCTGAATCTTAGTTTCCTTGTTTATAAAAATGGGGAATAGGATGGCTTCTGAGATACTTTCCAGCTCCTAATCTGAGTCCAGGAGCCTTCGATTTCCAAAGAAACTTGAATCCTTGAAAAAATTGTGGGTTAAGAAAGAGTAAAGAAGTCCATGAACTTAAGTACTGGACTTTTGTTCTATACTAAGGAACAGGAAGAGGAGCACTTCGTTCATGTTAATTCTCTGGGCAGAATCCAGTACAGTACTAAGATTCAGGCAGCTGCAATGAGGACGGACTTGACCTGGTGCTGAGGGGGTGCCTGGGGCTAGAGAGGAAGGATGTTTATTTCCCAGGAACCAAGGAAGCTGAAATAAGCAACTCTGGCTTTTTATGGAAGTAGTTTGGCAAGTTAGGAAGGGGAACTGGAAATTACTGTAAACTGTAGTCTGTGAATTCACATTACCTGCTAAACTGAGAAAGTGATTATCTATAATTTACTTATGCTATTCCTTACATAGTCTGTTCCCCAAGAGTTTTCTCTGTAATAATAGAGTTTGTACAATCAAAACAGCTGACTGGTTTGGCAGTACAGCAGAAGGAATGGTGCAATGAATCATTGGAGATGAAGGTTGTGATCTCAAGAGTATCCTCTCAGGAGAAGCAACCTTGATTCCTTGGGTGGTCATGATGAAAAGTTAAGCTTTACTATTTCTAGCTGGTCGTTATCTTGCCACAACCTAAAAACAGCTGATAATCATTTACAATGGTAAGTTTTACAAAGCACTAAAGTTTTTTAACTCCCCATAAGGAAACTGAGGCATACTGAGTTGTCCAGAGTCCCATAACTAAGGTGAGAGAACCAGGAAATGAATTTATCTCCTGACTCCAAGTCCTGTCCTTTCCACAAATGCAGTTATCTCTATCTATCTAAGAATAGTGAATAGTCAGCCTCCAGGATAGTCAGCCTTGATGATACCTCAATTCAGGTTCTCCCTAAGATATATACTGACTATGCAACCCTGAGTCAAGTCACTTAACCTCTTAGTGCCTCTCAAAACTCTCTTAGACTACAAATCAGTATCATGCATTGGTAGAGAGTATTTCCTTATTAGGAGTTGCCTACAGTCATAAAATCAATAACAGGTCCAGAATAGATCTTTATTTCTATATGTCTCATGTCTCTACATATCTGTATCATTTCTCTCCGCATCCATTTATAGATGGATATTCCACAAGATTCTAAAATTAGCAAGATGTTAATGTCTCAGATAGTATGGATGTATGGTTTGCTTCCTCTGCTACTTGCTAGCTGTGAGATCTTCTGAAACTCAGGCAATGTCTCAGTTACTGTAGCTTTCTAATGCAGCATATGGTGAAGAAATAAATCATAAATATAAAGCACCCAACATTGCATAGGTAGGTATTTATTTATCATGTACATATTTAGAGGAAGGAAAGAAAGAAAGAAGGGAGGGAGGATAGGAGGGATGGAAGGAAGAAGGAAGGGAGAAAGGAAGGAAGGGAGGGAAGGGAGAGAGGGAGCAAGGAAGGGAGGGAGGGAAGGAGGAGAGGAGGAAGTGAGGAAAAAAGGAAAGAGAGAAGGAAAGAAGAAAGGAGGGAGGTAGAAGGAAGGAAGGAAAGAAAGAAGGAAAGGAGGAAGGAAGGAAGCTTTTTGTAATAACATAGGTATTTTATATACATCAGCTCTCCATGAGGGGCAGAGTGTTCATGACACAATAATCTGAATTATTTCTTTATAGGATAATACTGGACAAAAGTCCAATAGTTAGGCTCATATTCCTTACTCTTTCTCAACTCCCCTGTTTGTTCAAGGGCCAAAGTTTCTTCAGAATTCAAAGGCTAACACACTAAGATTTAGAGTTGGGAAGAACCTTGGAAGCTCTCTAATCCAATTCCCCATTTTCTCCATTACCTTCTTAAATTTAGAGACAATCAACAAAATAATAGATCACGTCTCCATGAGCAACATTTGCTGATTTCTAAGATATAAATGCTCACATTAAAAATTTAACAATTGGCTCTCATAAGCTAGTTAGAGCTGGCACTAGCACATCCCTATAATAACATGTAGATTAGTAGAACAGCTGTATTGGTAGAGGAAGTTATCTCTTACAGATTAAATCCTAGTCTAGAAATAAAGACACATATAGGATGTATATATATATATATATATATATATATATGTGTGTGTGTGTGTGTGTGTGTGTGTGTGTGTGTGTATACATATGAAGAAGAATGTATACACACATATATACAATATACATGTATGTATGTGTGTACATATGTGTATACATATATATAAATACATATACACACCCATTTAAGGAG
>CM053772.1:94448934-94470593 GCA_028658325.1 Potorous gilbertii | reverse complement strand
TTTGGGAAGGCAGGCAATTCAATGTAGGCCATATCTGTGTAGTTTTGCAAATGACTTCCATAATAGTCATGTTGTGTAAGACTAACTATATTTCCCTCCATCCTGTCCTGCCCCCCATTGTTTCTATTCTCTCTTTTGATCCAAGTTAGGGTCAACCCAGGAGTCAGCATCAACCAAGCCTAACAAAAAGAAAATGTTCTTCTGTAAGCAAGGGAGGATTGCTCTCAGGAAATTTACAATCTGTTTCAATAGGCAAGCCATACATATGAAAAAACAAAACAGTATATACTCCAGTGCTAAATTGTATGGTACTTATCTGTGGGCATGCTCGATCCTGTCAATAGAATGTAAGGTTCTTGAAAACAGGGACAACAGCTATCCATCCCTTTCAAATTGCGACTTTCCCCATTGAGGTTCTGATATATCATGGATCAGCATGAGAAACTAAATGGAAATTTTCTGAGAGTTTTGTGGAACCTGCAGTCAGCACAGAAAAAGTTCTTTTTCATACAGTACTTTCACTTAACATTGACCTACATATAGCCTACGACCAAATACTTAACTCAAATTTTACAATAAGGTGCTGTAAACACTCCATAAAAGAAAAAAAATCAGACTTATTCTGTGATATGAAGGGAAAGCCAAAAAATTTTATGCAGATTTTTCCAGGGACGGGGCGGGGAGGGTTGTGTCCCTAACCCCTGCAACATGGAAGTGATATTTGTAACCCCAGGTACCTACCACAGAGGCAGTTTTGAATTAATTTGAATTCCTAGTAAACTAAGATCTTAAACAAAAACCCTATATGTAATACATTATTACCATTTTTTCTGGAATGAAAATCACAAAATTTTGCATCGTGAGTTCACAGATACAGAGTTGGAAAGGACCTTATAGGCCTAATCCAACCTGGATTTATAGGGTTTGATTAGAGAGAAACTGAAGCCCCATCTCAATGCATACAAAGTCATTTCTGAGAGATGGGAGGGCTGATACTGGATTTATTCTCATTTGAGTTGGTTACTCATCATTTAGGGATGCAAAACCACTTCTCATGGCAACTATACTCCCAGACTGAGTTTCCTTTTAGGAAATTCTGGTCCCCTGCCCATATATTTTTTTTCAACTTTAATATAGCATCACCAAGTGGTATGACAGGTAAATCAGAGAGAAGAACAACTTCTAGCCTGGGGCATACCTAATGCTTTTTTTTCTTTCCTTCATCTTGTTCCACCTTGTCTAGGACTTTACAAAGATCAGATTAGACAGTTCCTATTGCTGAACCAAGGGTTCCCTCATGATAATTAGTTTTCCACCTGACCTAAAGTGATATGCTGAATCCATTCTCTCCCCATCTATTTTGAGTTTGGAGAACTGGTGACTTAAGACTCAGAACTGCTAGGAAAATGATGCAGGCAGGC
Organism: Potorous gilbertii; assembly: GCA_028658325.1. Taxonomy (NCBI): domain Eukaryota; kingdom Metazoa; phylum Chordata; class Mammalia; order Diprotodontia; family Potoroidae; genus Potorous; species Potorous gilbertii. The sequence continues at coordinate 94,469,172 of CM053772.1, read as the reverse complement.
AGGGGATACCCACCTACAAAACATGACCAAATCACTCAACTGACAAAGGCTCCTTTTACCAATAAGAGGAGATCTTTTTCAAAGCACAGGTTGTGATCCTTCTTGACCATACTTGAATGTTCCAGATGCCATTTCTGAAATGCTCATCTTTAGACTGGAAGGGACTTCAGTGGTCATTTATTTCAGACCCCTCATTTTCTTAGAGCAGGAACTTGAAACTGAGAAATTAAGTAACTGGCCCACCGTCACGTACAATAAGTGACAATCAAGATTCAAACTCAGAATTCTTGCATCAGAACCTAATGATCTTTCCACCATCCCACAGGACCTTCTCCAATGAGCTTTACTTCTGTTCAGTACAGAGTTTTCAAACATTGATCTATAGTGCAAAGACAATCAATCACTTTTGTCTCACGCTTTCTCTACTTTCATAGTAAGTAACTCTAGTGGTTGTACCGCGAGCCTTCTTCCAAAAATTATTGTGACACCACTGACCTTTATGTAAGCCAGTGACTACTTGACTGAGCTGAATCCTCATGTAGAATATGTATTGGCTATGATCTGAAACTTTCCACTAATATTGTCTCTTTTAGAGGACCCTATTCTTCCTATTTCTCATCTAGATCTACACATAGACTCTTGCCTCAGGATGTTTTCCCCCAGATTTAGAAGTGGAAGGAATTTCACAGGCCATGTAATGTAATCCTATCATTTCATATAGGAGAAAAATGAGATCCAACAGTTTGAATGACTAATTGCCTAAAGTCATACCAGGAATAAGTGTCAAACAAAGGTGGGATTAAAAATCAGATGCTCTTGACCTCAAATTGAGAATTCTTTCTACCATACTACCCCTACCAATTGCCTGTAAGTTCCCTAGGGACCTTAGAAGAAACACATCATTCAGCAAGGTGAAGTGGATATATAGTCATTCTGAATTCTGATTCTCACCTTAGGAATGTTCCTGTACTTAAGCTTACCTGGAGTGATCATGCAAGAGTCCCAAGGTCTAATGTCACAAGCGATAGAGGCAGTCTATTTTCCAAGAAACCCTGGACTTTAGAATCTAATCATTAATGGAACAACTGGTTTATTGGTCTTATGAGATAGAAGGTTGGATAACATACTTTAAGACTTTCTATTTAACTGAGAGAAACTATCAGTAAGACTCTCATCATCCCTTAAACTGACACAACAAATGTGGGATGAGCCATGTTGCTTTTTTTGCAAGCTTACACTGCCTTATTTTATGTTAATATACTATGTTTACTCAAATTCTATATCTTTACTCAAATGCCAATATCTGGAATAAAGGGAGTAGGACATTACTTTAAAATATGCCACTACTCCTGAAAGGCAGATCAGCTTAAGGGGTATTTAGGGTAGAGAAACTAAAGCACAGAGAAGCCATGCTTTGCCCACAATTAAAAGACAAATTAGAGGCAAAAGTAGGAAGAAACCAGATCACCCATTTTGCTGTCTACTTGCTGTTCTGTCCAATAATTTTCAGTCTTTTAGATAGACTAGTAGCAAAAACAATGAGATCATTAGACACTTGGTGGTACAATGGACAGAGTGCTGGGCCAAGTTTTAGGAGGACCCAAGTTCAAAATAGGCCTCAGAAAGTTATTAACTGTGTGAGCCTGGAAAAGTCATTTCAGCTCTGTTTGCTTCATTTTCGTCAACTGTAAAATGAGGATCAAATGACATAATATTTGTTATAAAAAAGAAATCCTGACCCATAATAACTTTTATGTAAATATTTATTCCCTTCTCTATAAACCACACAACTAAATAAGTAATAGATTGTTACCTTAAATAAAGGTGACATTAAGTGGAAAAAAGGAGAAAGAGAGCCATTTTATTCCTCAAAGAGTCGAAGTTCCACTGACTAATAGGTACTAATCAAGTAAGATGATCCACAGCCCGTTTCCAAAAATGTGACGAGTCTTGGCCAGGAGCTACTGTGTAATTATTTCTAAGAGAACTGAAGTTTGGCTTCCCATATCCCTGTGCCAGAGAGTGAGAAATGGAATCCCATATAGGATAATTACTTGTTTAAACCCAACTAGAGGACGCCAAGGGTGAATACACTATGGGTTTCTAAACTTAATTGTTGTGGACATTTTCCTGTAAGACCCCAGGTCCTGGAATTATTGTTCCTCTCCACATTGTACTCAGACTAATTCAACAATGGCCAATTTTATTCTTGTTGAGAAACTGCAGCTCTAGAAAGCGAGACTCAGGCATGGGAAAAAAACGATATGGAGAGAGTCAGCATATTTCCACAGCTGTAAAAGCTTCTCATCATAGGAAAAGGGGGGTGGGTGGAACACATCAGTCCTTAAACACTTATTACCCATGTCTATATGGTATAAATAACACTTTGGTCACACTGGGAAAAGTATTAGTCCAAAGATTAGGGGTTTTTTTTTTTGTTGTTTTTTTTAAAATAAATCTTCAACAGTTTCAGTCTTGGCATGAAAACCAAAGTCTATTTTCCCAAGACAGAACCTACTTCTGAGGTGTCACACACAGCTGATTGAATACAAAACTTAAGAATGTTGTAGGTCATTCAAGATGCATCTATTTGATCAGCAAAAATATTGACATCTATATGATTGGGATAGCAAGTGAATCTTGGTCAATAATCAATAATAAAATAAAAAATAAAAAATACTAAATTGACAAAATAAATACATATTTAATATTTTAATACATACTGAGTGGAAAGACCCAGGAAGTGGATAGACCCATGCCTCTGACATGTAACAGCTATGTGATTGGGTAGTTTACCTAGCCTCTCAATGCTCTAAACAATTTTCTGAGACTAAAGTTGCAGAGCGTGCCAATCCATGTTAGTAGAGAGCCCTTTCCTCACTTAGGAATTCCTTGTACCAATGAAATCACAAGTCTGGTTCCTAATATACAGTGTACAGTATATAAATATATATATATATATATACATACACATATACACACACATATACATACACACATACATATATATAACATGTATAATATATATGTGAATATACAGTATATATATAATGTGTAGTAATATATACATATAGATACATATCTGATATATATGCATATTATGTGTGCATGTATATATACATATACATATATACATACACACATGCTTACACACAAACACTATGACATACTAGATAGAAGTGATAGGCATTGAAGTCATGAAGTCTTTTTACCTTCAACACATTCTGGGTGTTTGACCCTTTGCTAGTTAGACTATCAATTTTCCAGGCACATTTGTGAACCTAAAATTACAGAGAAGACACTGCACTGGTAGAAGGAGTTACCTCACTCAAAAGTTCTAGTGTCTATCCTTATAATATAGCCCAACCCATGTATTCAATCAGCCTAACACCTGAGGCCTGGAGGAGGTTGGGTGATTTGCCTAAAGTGCCCGGATTTAATCCCATGCTTTCTGACTCCAAAGCCAATACTCTTTCTGCTAGTCAAATAGGCAGGGGAAAAATGGTGCCACTTCACAGCATTTGTAGTTTCCCTACCTCCCCACCAAACATTCACTGGAGGACATACTTGTGGAGTTAGAGAAACTAACTCTGAAGTTGTCATTACCTCAAAATAAAGCAGCAAACATGGTGTGAAGAGTTGGGAAAGTATGTGCAAGGCCATTGTGATGGAGTGGATTAAAAGCAGACCTAGGACTTGGGAAAACCTGCATTCAAAGTTTGCTTCTCTGATACTTTGTGGACTTTGACTCTTCTCTCTCCTTCCTTAGAGAAATCTCTTCCCTGCAGCCATCATCTTGTCACTGGTGACTCTTTCCCCAAGTCCATCATATTAAGAAGGTCCTAACTATGTGTCATTCCTCAGATTTCTCACCTTCTACCTTGCCCTAGCATTTACCAGTGCCCTGGTATTCCCCGGAGGAATACCATCCTCCACCATTTCCAACTTTCCTATATGTATTGTCTTCCTCTATTACAATGTAGCATCCCTGAGTTTGCCTTGAGATTTGTATATATTTGTATCCCCAATGCTTAGCACAATACATGCATATAATATATTGTAAGCATAATAACATACAAATCATCAGCATTTAATAAATGTACTTTCTCTCTCTCTCTCTCTGTCTGTCTGTCTCTGTCATACTGAGAAAACCTAAACTCTTGGTGACCCAGGAAATTCTCTAAGGCTATACATTACAATCTAGTTGAGGGTATATATTAGTGGAGAGAGTTTTCCCACCAGGAGTTCCTCACAAGGTTAAAATCACAGATGTCTACTATGAATTTGATGACGATGACAATGAAAGAAGAAGAAAAAGAAGGAGAAGAAGGAGGAAGAGTGAGGAGGAGGTAGCAAGACAGAAGTAATGGCACTTAGATTTATTCTTCTGAAAGTCATTCAATAAGTTAGTTCTGCTGACCTTATCCCTTTCTCTTTTTTTTTTTGTTCTTTGCTCTAAGGAACTGTTTTCTGAGAAGGGATATTTTATGAAAAATACAGATGATACTTTAAAAAAAGAAAAGTTATGTAAGAATCACAATTTTTCACAATTGGTAGGAACCCACTGCTACTGGGAACCTTGGTTTTAATCAGTTACCTTATCTACCAGCTTATATACTCTCTACATTCACTTGGACTCTTTTAAAAGTCTGGGCCTCGTCTTGTTGGACCAACCAGAGGATGATGCTTCCTGATCTCAATGAAGCCAAAAATACCTCACAATTAATTTGAATAAACTGTATCTCACAGATAATTGGAATAAATTCTAAGTTATCTGGCATTCTATTAAAATGACATCTCCAAAAGATATGAATGACAATTCATCAAACTAGTAGTAGTTTACAGACAAATAATCAGGCTGATTAGAGGATTTTTTTGTCACAGCAGGTACCAGAGTCAGCCTAGATGCTACAGTAAAAAGAGCACTGATCCCTAGAGTCAAGAAGACCTGAGTTCAAAATCAGCGTCAGACACTCACCAGCTGTGTCACCTGGAAAAACGACTTTACTGCTTTCTGACTCAGTTTCCTCATCTGTAAAATGGACAGTAATAGCACCTACCTTCCCTGTAAAGGGTTCAGCAAACCTTAAAGCATCACATAAATGCTAATTATGTTTGTCATTAGTTTTCATTATTGTGGTTGTTAGGTTGTTTTTCAGTTGTGTCAAACATACAAAGACACTGGACTGGTTTGTTCTTTCCTTCTCCAGCTCATTTTATAGATGAGAAAAGTAAGGTAAACAGACTTAAGTGACTTGCCCAGGATCATATATTTACTAAATATCTGAGGTTGGATTTGAACTCGGGAAAACAAGTCTTCCTGATTCCAAGCCCAGTGTGCCACCAAACCTCTTTATAGTTACTGTTATGGTTATTTCCAGGCAAAATTATAATCCGTACTTATAGAGATGACCATGCAGTGATAATCACATATAATTCAAGGTCTTAAAGTGCCAGATGATTCAAAGCCCTCTAGTTCAGCGGAATTTAAATAAATTTTGTCTTTGGTGCATTTGTCTGTGTTTTAATTCTTTGAAAATCTATGTATATGTATGTATTTTACTTAAAAATTATTCAAATGTATGTATATTTATATGTGAACAATAACTTCAAATATTAAAGTAAAAATTTATGATTAACTAAAAAACTAGTTCAAAATTCAAGATTCATTCTGATTCCCCCCTACCATAGACACACACAGAGAAATGTTAATTTATGTACTTCTTCACATAGTATTATTTTCCTTTTATCTCTGTAGTTACGGAAAGACTCTAATCAGCAAATCTTCCAGCGGGGAAAGGGTCCCTAGGAACTTTTCTGACACAGCTCCCCTTTCTTTATAGCTTTGGATGGAAGTATGACCAGGTGATTTATACCCTCAGAACCACCCACTTCTCTCTCTACTTTCCAGCATCGCCCCCTCTGCCCCGCAACTAATGAACATGAGTTTGGAGGAAACAAAACTAGCTTATTAGGAAACAGTTGGGAACTGCTGATCTTCTGGGTAATTCCAAATACCAGAATTATTTTTACTAAATATTCTCTTTTTGAGGAAGCCAGCCAAAGGCACACAAACCTAGTATTAATTAAATCGACTTGTGATAATCTAAGTTAAAATTATTGCTAGGCCTTAAAGTTAAACTATAGTAAACGGTAGTAAACTATTTCTGGCATTAGCAGATGAATGTAATTATCAGTCAGTCGATGAGTTGGTAAGCATTTACTAAGCAACTAGAATGCCTGGCACTGTGCTCAGTGTAGAAAATACAAAGACAAAAGAAAAGAAATCCTTGCCACCAAGGAGGATTTAGAACGAAACATTCCAACAAGGAATATACAAGTTACCCTTAGAAGGAAAGGCAGACAAGGAAAGGTCACCTACCAAAGATGGTACTTGAGCCAAGTTCTGAAGGACATTAGGGATTGTGACAGAGGTAGAGGTAGGGAGATGGTGAACTCCAGGTATGGAAAGTACCGAGACAGGAGATGGAGTTTCTGGCAAATAGAGCAGTATGGTTACAATGGAGGGAAGTGATGTGTAAGGAGACTGGAATGAGAAGAAAAGCCCAGGTTGTAAAGAATTTTCAGTGTCAGAGGAGTTTATATTTAATTCTTGGGGTAATAGCAAGCCACTTGAATTTATTGAATAGATGGGTGATAGAGTCAAACATGCAATTTAGGAAAATCAATGTGATAGTTATGTAGAAGATGAACTAAAGAGGGTAGAGATTGAAGGCAGTTAACATAATCATCTGATTAAACTTTTGAAAGTTTCTTATCAATGGAAAACAAGCCACCTCCATTTCATATTTATTGTTCGTTCATTCAACAAATATCTACTGAGCATCTTTGATGTCTGAGGCCCTAAAGAAGGTCTCAAACGGGATAGAAAATGAAAATCGAGCTATTATTCTCATGTAATTCACAATCTCGTAGAGGAAATGAGACACGCCAACAAACACCTATAGAGCAAAGGAGAATAAATGACCCCCCATAGCCATATATGATGAGGTGGCCTCAAAATTAAAATAAAAGTTACAAGCCTATCAACAGTAGCCTATATATTCTGAATTATTTTTACTATTCATACAATTAGATTTGTGTTAACTCAAGTAATCTCTTTCACTTTACATCCTTTTGTGACCTGGCTATTGATGAGGAATGGTAGGTCATGGCTACTACATTATGGTTCAGGTCCATGGATGGTTTTTCCTTTGCACAAAAATTTTAAAAATGGAGACAGGAGGAGGAAGAAAGCAGAACTTAAGTTTAAATGGCTTATGAGCAAACATTCGTCTCCTCCTCATTCATTCTCTTAGTGCTTCCCAATATTTTTTTCAGTATTTTTACCTACAAACATGCTAGGATAGGAGATACTTGAGATAGTAAATCAACTTTTCACCCCATCTCCAAGTACCTATTAAATCAGTCATCTCTCCAGCAGTATTTTCTACCTGTAACTACATACACATTATTATGTGAATATGTACTATCCATTTTGTCTTTCCTTCCTTCTCTCAGGGAAATGACATCTCAATTGTACCCCAAGGTTAAAAACAAATTGTCAGTGGAGAGTAAGGAAATCCTATAAATCTCCATATAGCAAAGGCTTCATACCAAAATGTCTTGTCTCTACACACTGGTTAAGAAACTCTTCTAAAATCTCAATGGTGTACAGTATTAAACTCAAATACCAATTCAAATATCAAAGTTCAATATGATTACCTCCTCGCCCCAAGGAAAAATAATGTAACCATTCCCTTCTGTAAGCTGATTTACCAGGGAAAGTTGTTTATAACACTATACTTTTACATATTCTTTTCTTTCTAATTCAACCAAAGTTAGTCATATTTCTAGGTTTCAGATTCATAACTTGTGTCATCCTTAATATTTTTATTTCCTTTACACATACTCCCTGTCCAATCAATTACCAAATGTGTATTCTACCTCCATCTCTCACATTTATCCTCTTCTCTTCAATCTCATGGCCACAAACCTCGTCAGACCTTTATCATCTTTCTTTTGAACTATTACACTAGATTTTTGATTGGTCTCCCTAACTTTAATTTTCCCCCCTTTCCAATTGATCCTAAACACAGTTGGCAAAGGAATACCACAGATACAAAAGCGTGACTATTACTTCTCTGCTCAAGAAGCTCCAATGGCTCCCTACTGCCTCTTGGATCAAATACAAATTCCTCCGTTTTTCATTTAAAGAAGTCTCAATCTGGCTCCAATTTATCTAAATTAACCTCATGTTATTTCCCTTAACATACTCTACATTCCAGGCAAGTTAGTCTCTTTTCTCTTCTCTATATAAATCATTCCATCTTCCACCTCTCTGCTTTGGCATGTGCCATAGCCCAGAATGCACTTCCTCCTCACCTCTAGCTGTCAGAATTCCTAGCTTCCTTCAAGACTTTCTTCAAGGATAACCTCCTACAATTGTGCTTCTTGATCCTCCAAGTTATTAGCATTTACATAAATACCCCCAAATTACTACTTACTTTGTATTGAATCCTATGTTTACATTTTACTTCCTCCCAATAGAATGTAAAATTCTTGAAGAGACTGTTTCATTCCAGCTTCATATCCCTAACAGAATGCTTAGTTCAGTTGTCTCAGTCATGTCTGACTCTTCTTGACCATATTTGGGATTTTCTTAGCAAAGATACTGAAGTGGTTTGTCATTTCCTTCTCCAGCTCATTTTACAGGTGAGGAAACTGAGGTAAACAGGATCAAGTAACTTGTCCAGGGTCACACAGCTAATAAGTCTCTGAGGCCAGATTTGAAACTTAGGAAGATGAGTCTTCCTGACTCCAGACCTAGCACTCTATCCACTAGTATACAGAAGATATTTAATAAATGCTTTTGAAAAAATGAATGTTTGAACTGTTATATGGGTTATACTAAGTACCAACCAAGTATCCATGAGGGTGTAGTATTAACTAGTTTGGAAAATAATATTAAATACTTGGAAAGATTGATGATTTTATCCTTGTGGCTGCTACTTCCAACAATGCAGAAAAAACTCTTCCCTGTTTCCTGAGTTTGCATCATATAACAAATAAGTTCATTCCTAGGTCCTTTTCTATCTTATTAGGACTTGTGCTCTATTAGAATAGCCTTAGAGACACATCCATGTCATGATAAGGCATCATATTAAGGTTTTAATGAAGGACCATCCTAGAATAAACATTTGTTCCATTTAAAGGCTCCAGCTAAAATGACATACTAATTCCCCTTTGACACTCTTCCTCCTCCATCCTTTTATCTTTCTTTCTTGCTTCCAGCTTAGCATCCTTTCCCATATCAAAGCAATGTGTGATTCTGTAAACCTCCAGCTTTTCTATACCTTCTAGAGACCCCTGCTTAGTCTTGTTTGCACTAAAGTTTCATCTCAAACCAATGCATATCCACTGCAGGAAGGGAATCCAGAAGCCCTTTAGCACAACCCCTTTATTTTACAGATGAGGAAACTGAGGCTAATGGATCGACTAGTCCAAGGTCATGTGGGTAGTAATTGTCAGAAACAGCATTTTAAATGATGATATTTACCTTCTATGTCAGAGCTTGATATTCAGGATCATGCTGCTTCCTAAATGAGTAGTAAAGATATTTTTTTCCTTTTGCCCACTGTTAATACAAATTTAGAACCAAGAATTACAAACTGATGAGGAAAAGAAATATAGCTATTTCTCACTATGAGAAATCTGTCCATAATAAAGATCCTCACTGTTTGTGTACAGTTTGTAACAGTTTTGGCCTAAACAAAGATTCATGATTCCTCTTCAGAGGCAAAATATACAAATTAGGCTTTCTACCCTCCCCCAAACTCTTTCATTCTCCTGGCTTGCAACTGGTTAGCTCAGTCGGTTGGAGTATTCTGCTAATGAGGTCAAAGTCCCTGGAGTTCTCTGATCTTGGCAGGCCAGCGAATGCCTGCACAGGTCACAAGGGGATCCTTCAGGAGTGAGCTGTCCTTTTTCCCTGAAGGGTGACAGATTCTATAGGTGAAACAGGGGATGTAAAAGTGAGAGTGTGACCAGGAACAAGCAAATCAGCTAAGCTCCCTGTGTCCTCAGTTTTCTCATCTGTAAAATGAAAGGGTTTTAGATCATCTCTAAGGTCTTTTCCAGCTTGAGATCTGTGATCCAGTGGTTTTATGATTGTGTGAGGTAATGAAACGTGTCAGTCAATAACCAAGGTGATTCTGCTAGTCTTCCTTTATGAATCCAGAGGAGCAAAGGCCTTCAAATGGAAACATTCTATTAAACAAGCTGTAACCTTATCTCCATAAGGAGAAGAAAGTGTAGATCCTCTTTGCCTTTCCTTTTGAGAATGTTAAACTCTTCTTGTCTTCCGATTTTTATCTTGATTTGCATAGCCTACCTTTCTTCAAGTCCAATTCTTTTTTTTAACATAAAACCAAGTAAGAAATTTTATTTGTATTTTTCTATGATTAATTTAGAAATGTTCTTTTCTTTTGCCTGATTGGTAGTGCTTTTTGAAGCTGTATTAAACTTTTTGTTTTCCACTTTTAAAAATGCACTGCATTATTCTTATAAACTGACTTTCTTATCCATCTGCTTCAAGGAAATCCATGTGAAACCCAATTCTTAGTGAATCTCCCTACTCTGAGATTGCATGCCTGTTCTGTTACACAGAGCTTTCTAAAGTGAAAAACAAGCGCCGCATATAAGCCAGCCTTTGCCTCTGAGTAAGTCAAATGTATGCTTTAGCAGCTAGGTCTCACCTTCTGCAATAGAGATATTTTGGAAAAGGTTTCCAAAGTTGTGACTTTCTCCTGGTTATGCTGGGTCAGTCATACCTTTAGAACTTCTTTGGGGAGGGACCACAAACACTTCCAAAAAGGCTCTAGTACGGTTTCAGAAACAGCAAGGGATCATATTACACCTTGGATCCTACAAGGCAGGGCCATGATTCTAGGTATTTGACCATGGTAAAGAGGACTCAATGCACAGTAAGTATTAGAGATGAAGAGAAAGACAAGTCACTTGTCCTCCACTGAACAAAAGGAAGTGACCTTATTTTTTTCCTTGTATGTTTCACAGATTAAGGCAAATGTGAGGCAAGATTTAACCAATGGAACCTACAAATTGGTCTTAGCTAGTAAAAAAAAATGGATTATTGATGTCTCATTTCAAAGCCTGTAAACTAATAAAAGTAGCTGAAATTGTAAAGAAAAGAGATAGTAATAGCAGCTCATATTTATAAGCACTTTAAAATTCGCAAAGTGCTTTATATATATTATATAGGAAAGCTATTATCTGTGACTAAGGTTATTTTATATCTGCAACTTAATAACTTGGCTTACACTGAACAACAAACAGTTGGCTGGACTGAGGTAAATAAGTTCAAAAAAAAAACAAATGGGTAAGTTCATGTTTTAAAAGGGAGATCTCAACTAAATGAAAGCAAATGAAGGATGACTAAGAAGTACATTTGGCCCTGCCAAGGCAATGACACTGCATGTGTGAACTGATTTTACTACCCTAGTGACTACTAAGATAGTGTTACACTCCTTTGATCTGTTGAGGAAATGATTTACACTGTAAGTACAGCTGAATTTTTTCCAATTCCTATTGCATCAGTTCCAGGGGGTCCCATCCACAACCTCAAAGGCTCTGAACTTTGTAATTAGCACTGTCAAAGCTACTGGAAATGATGTTTTGGAGAAAATGGTCAGGGTGTTTGTTACCCTCTATTCAGCACTTCTCTGTTTTTAAGAGAAGTATTTGAAAAGCCATGACCATAGCAAAGATCTTCATTTTAAGGTTCTCTATAAAAGCCAGGAAAGTTAGTATGAAACAGCAATGTACATATATTTATTGGAGAAAGTAGGATTTGGTGACGCTTTCTTCCACTTGCTGTGCCAAGGTGCAGCAGAACTCCAGTCCTGTCTAAGTAACTGTCTGTGACTGGATCCAGCAGGCCCCAGGTGTTTCCTTAGCTTGCTATTCTGGAAGCTGCTCAGATCCAAGTATTTTCTCACTCCCTTTGGATCTAGAAAGGATCCAGGTGCTTTTGAACTAAACATCTGTAGAATTAGAGCAAGCCAGGTGTTTCTTTACAGGTTGAGCAAGGATGGAGCAATGTGTGCCCAAGATGAATCAGGATTCAAGGAAACCTAGTATATCTCTCCACTTAACTGATGGATGAACTGATTAACAGACTGACTGAAAGATGTGCCTTTCGGAAGTTAAATCTATACCGGGCAATTAAACAGTTAAGTTTAATGTTGATCTCTGCAGACCAACGTTGTCACTTGCTTGGCTTTAGTAGCCCTTCTGTGAGTGCATCTCAAGGCGCTAAGAAATTCAGATGAGGAGAAAGATCCCAGAGTCCCAAAAAGCAAGCTATCTAAATGAACAACTCTTGGAACACTTCCTTGGCCTTCCCTCCCTCCCTCCCTTCCTTCCTTCCTTCCTTCCTTCCTTCCTTCCTTCCTTCCTTCCTTCCTTCCTTCCTCCCTTCCTTCCTCCCTTCCTTTTTTTCCTTCCTATACTCTTCGCACTTTTCTCCCCAAATTCTACTTCCTCCGTTTCTCTAAGGGACCTGCTCCACTGAGGGACTTTTCAGGAGCCCCGCTGCTGCCGCTGCCTCTGCTGCCGCTGCCTCTGCTGCAGTCTGGTCAGTGCAAGCAGGACAGTATGGTGCACAGGCGAGCAAGGGCGCAAAGAGCGTGACCTCTCTGTGCCGCCTCCTTCTCTGGCCTCGGTTAAGGATGCGAGCCAAACTAGCGGGATAGAAACTCCCTCCCCCTTCCCTCCCTTCTTCCACGCCACCCTGGCAGGGGCTGCGGCGGCGGCATTGCTCGCAACGGCAGCCTTAGGCGGTTGGTCAGCCAGCCAGCCCCAAACCCCACGTTTTTGTTTGTTTTTTTGGTTGGTTTTTGTCTAGTGCCAAGCGTCACCAACCTCCTCCGATCTCGTTGTTCGGGCACAAGTGGCTTTGTGCGATAGCAGCCTCAGGTTCCTATTCCCTGGAAATAGCATAAACGGCTTACGGAGGTGCAAGCCGGAGACTTTCTAAGAAACCCTGTGTTCTGTGGGTCTTTATCAAGGCAGCAGCAGCAGCACCCTTGCGCCCCTCACCGCCCATCGTCCCCGAGGCCAAGCCACAAGAACACGCAGGCTGTGCTGACTGGCGGGGGAGCGGGTCGGGGGAGAGTCCCAGAGAGAAAGGCCTTAGGGGCTCCTATTGCACTTGGAATCTTCTCCCACCTCCACTCCCCTTTCAGCTCCAGAGGAACGTGTACGTGTCTGGGGAGACGTGTTTCATTTCTGGGACTAGTTTCCCCCAGCTCCTCCCAGTTCATTAGGTTTCTTGTTTTGGTTTGTGTTGATCTGGTTTGGTTTGAGGGTCAGGATGAAGAGGTAAAGAAAAAAACGGGAAAGCTAAGGAGATGGATGGAGATCAATTATCCCTGAGTTACCTGGGGCGGGCACACGTAAATTACACGTAATGCAGGACTTTAGCTAAGCTTCCTTGTTCTGCTTCCAATCATCCATCCCCACAGAATCACCTCATTTTATCTACATTTTTAAATGACAGGACAGCTTGGGGGGGGGGGGTGAAGGGAACGTAATCTGTGCCTGTGAATGGTATAACTATCATTTCAAAAAAGAAGATGAACACAACGAATGTAACTGAGGTGGAGTAATATCTTTTTACCTGCTGCCCCCTGAACTCAGTCTGCCCTTCCTAGCCCGCACCGCTTTCTTAATCTTAGGTTCTAGTCCTGACACCAGACTCAAAACCTTCCCAGACAAAAATCCTCTGGCAGATCTTAGGGGAAAAGTTTCCAGCCTCCACCTCCCATTTCCCACCCCCTACATCTAGACTCTCCGGTTCACGTCCACCCCTCCCGAGAGAAGGGAAGAAGGGGAGAGAGCTCTTTTCCCAAATATGCAACAGGGCTTCCACCAAGAGAAAGCCCTCTTCCAGTACACACCCCTCCCGTCCCCTTCTCCTCCACTCTTCACTCCAAACGCCCTTCTCTTCTGCACTTCACTCTACTCAGTCTCCAGACTCGGAAACTTCTTTCTAGTCTCAAGTCGGTGCTATCCAGTTTAACCTCTTCTCTGTCTGACCTCTCCGAGCTGCCAACAAATGACTTATTTCTGGACACACACCCCCTCCAATAACACACACACACACACACACACACACACACACACACACACACACACTCGAGGAGGAATGTGCTGAGGACCCGAGTTGAAGGAAAGCACCACCCCTTTCCCTCCTGCCCCGAACCACTTGCAAACAACCTCCAGAATTTTGTGTAGTGTGTGGCATGCGTTTGGGTTGAGTGCGTGTCCCAGGATCGCACGAAGGGGTGGAGTGGGGGGACGACCGGAGAAGGCAAGCAGTCGCACATCTGGAGGTAGGGGAAGTGGGAGGCTAGGGGGCGGGGAAGTGAGCCGCAAGCTCAGCTTCGTTCACCGGAGTCCGCTGCCAGAGTTATCTCCGCCGCTGAGACTCCAGAGGGAAAGGGCTGGGGAAAAGTTTCAAAGAGTCCGGAGTAGGAGGGGGGAGAAGGGAAGATAACAAAAGAGATGGGGAGGGGGGGGAAGGATGTTGCCGGTTACCTGTCCAATGTTGATGAATCCGTATTTGCTAGCTATCCTGTTGGCCTCCTGGAATCCCCCGGCGATCTTTACAGCCCAGTGGTTGGTGTACACGCGAGTCCTACACACGGGCAGCAGGCAACCCAAAAGGAGGACCAAGACACAGAGCAAGTCCAGTCGCCCCAGGCAGCACCGACTCCTCCAGCCCATCGTCCTATCTCCTCCTTGGGAAACCACCCCAATCAACACAACTCTTTCAAAGCTCCCTTTCCCCTGGGCTCCAGCGGCTCCTTAACGTTCACCACTTCCAGTCAGACAAATCCCCAGCCGCAGCGAGAAACCCTTCCAAATTTAGGTGGAAGAAACTAGAAATAGCTTGGAATATTGCATTGGACCTTGCGCCGGCTTCTAGACCATCTCTGATTGTTAAGGTGAACTACCCAATCCTCTCCCGTTCAGGAGATGAAGTGAGTGGACAGGAGCTGCTCTCCCAGTTTTGAAGCTTTTAGGTTTGTTTGGTTTTCTCTGTACAGATGAGTGTTTTGAGTTTGTCTTTCTTCTTCACCGCAGTTCTTTTACCTCCTTCTCACTCCTGTGATTTATCTCCCCACTTGATTATCTTGTATTTTCTCCCCTCTTCTTATTCCTTCTTTTTTCCCTAAGGTCCAGAGAGCAGCAGCGGCAGCAAGCAGAAGCAGCAGCAGCAGAAGCAGCAGCAGCAGCAGCAGCAGCAGCAGCAGCAGGCAGTGTGAGTGTTGGCAGCTGAGCGCCTCTTCTGCTCCGTCAGACTCAGAAACCTCCCTCCCTCCTCTCTCTCTCTCTCTCTCTCTCTCTCTCTCTCTCTCTCTCTCTCTCTCTCTCTCTCTCTCCCTCCCTCCCTCTCCCTCCCTCCCTCTCTCTCTCTCTCCCTCTCCCTCCCTCTCCCTCTCTCTGTCCCTCTCTCTCTCTCCCTCCCTCTCCCTTTCCCCCCCCTCTCTCTTTCTCTCCCTGTCTCCCTCCCTCCCTCCCTCCCTCTCCGCGTAGTGAGTGTGGAGTGTGAGTTGAAATGGCAGCAGCGCCTTCTCTGCATAAATGAGTCTCCCCCCTCCACACACACCCCCTACACAACCCTTCTTTCCCACCTCCCCCTCACCCCCTCCCTTCTCCTGCCGTCCGAAAGCGGTACGGATCCAGACTCTGACTAGGTCCTAGCGCCGACTCTTTGAGTATAACCTCCAGGATCCCGGGCAAGAAGAAAGTGCACGCTGTTACATACGAGGTGTATGTAACCTTGTGGGGTCTGGGGTTTGAGGTTCCACTTACCCAACCCAGCGCTTCTTATAATTTTGCTGCTACTTCCTGAAAGACTGGAGAAACATATAGTTTGGGTGACCTAGAGATTCATTCATCCTTGGTCTTGAACGTCCTTTAAGCTAGCATTAAGAAGCTAGCATTTAAGAAGGTCCATTTCATGTCAATTGCCTAAGGAATAACTTGAGATTTTCACTTCGTTAATTCTTCATGCTTTTCACCAACTGTTTATTTCACACATTCTATTCCAGAGAAGGAGCATCTAACTCATTATAATATTCCCATAGCCAGAGAAAGTAATGGACTTGCTGACATCTAAAAGCATTTTACTCCATACTACACAATTCCATGGGAGAATAAAATTTCCCAGTTAATTTTTTTTCCATGAACATTCTGTATGAAAATAAGATAAAAGTTGTCCAGTCCAAGTATATACTGCTTGCATTGTCTAATTAAAAAAAAATTTTTTTATAAACTGGGGCAAAAGTTGTCCAACTTTTCAAGTACCCTATGTACTGGAAAAAGTAAATGACTTCAGTAAAAGGGCACAAATGGAAGGTCCTGAATAAATATTTCTCTTCTGCCAACTCTAATTCTTTACACTAAATAGTAACTGCAAAAAAAGAAAAAGCACAGAAATAGTTTAACAAATGCTTCTCTACTTCATGTCTGCCCCTCTCCCATTGGGTCAAGTGATTTCTCAGCAAAAGAGCAAAGATGTCCCTTCTGAATTATATTTATCAGTTTTCAGACTACTGGCTGTCTTCCAAATCAAGACATGTATCTCTTCCTCCTTCTCAGTGCTATATTACCATTACTAGATTATAGAAAATTAATTTTTCTCAATCCAAGCTTTCCACAATACTTTGCATTTATCTTTCTTCTCAAGAGATTTGTCAATATTGAACTAGCACCCCTATGAGATTATCATAGTGGACAAATATGTCTATTTCTTCAATGTATAGGCTGAAAAATATAAAGCTAGAGATTAAACATTAGACTACTTTGCTTAGATTTTGGGATTTTAATTCATTCCTCCAACCCAGTAATTTTTTGTTTGCAGACTAGGTAGTAAGCTCCATATTGATATTTATGTATGGGGAAGCTGTTTAATTCCTTCACATGAACCTATACTACACATACTCAAGAAAGTCTTTTCAAAAACAGACTTTGTTCTGGTCCCTGATAAGCTTTCAAAGGGAGAGAGACAAACAGTCTACCTTTCTTATGGACCTTTGCAGGAGAGTCATGTAGAAATCACTCACACTATCTCCAAAGTTTAACCACCACTAAAGGAGATTAAACCACCACCTTGTGAGTCAAAATTTTAAACATTGATCTGTATTTCCTTGAGTGTTCTCATTCTCTAATTGTTGAATTCTGGTAGTGAAGCTTTAGACACTTCACTTTGAAAGGAAAATTACCTATGAATTTCAAATTTGAAATGCAACTTAGAGGAATTACTATACCTCCACAGAACCTAAATCCCTTGTGGTAAGAGTTGTTGTTTCCTAGGATAAGTGGTAGAATTATTCATTGATTTTTTTTCTCTCCATGGACTCTTTCTTTTTCTTCTTTCCAATAACACTTTTTCCTCCTGTAGCCATGCCTTTCTTGGCATACCTAACAGTTGCTACGTTGAACATGAACGAGAATTTCTAAGTAAGGTAGGAAGTGGACAACCACTTTTCTGCTTTGTAAACCAATACCTGGACCAGCATTTAGCTTACTCAAAGGATGTATTCTTCCATTTGGATGAATATATATTAGGAAAAGGAAACCAGTTCTGGAAACCAAACAAAATGTGGAACCACCATTCACTCCTCAAATCCTTATTTAAGGTCTTGACCCATTCATCTTATTCTCCACATTTGTAGTACACACACACACACACACACACACACACACACACACATACATACACACACACACACACACATGACTTTCTATTTAGAATAATGCTCTCACAGATTACAGCCTCAGAACCTTCTTCCCACAGGCCAATTCATAGTACAGGTCTCCCAGTTTACATCCAGGCACCGCTTTGTTCTTACTTTCATTTTTAGGGCAGCTAGGTGGTGCAGTAGATAGAGTACCACTGCAGGAGTCAGGAGGACCTGAGTTCAAATCTCACCTCAGACACTTGACTCACACTAGCTGTGTGACCTTGGGTAAGTCACTTAACCCCAATTGCCTCTTCCTGGGTCATCTCTAGTCATCCTGATGAATATCTGGTTACTGGATTCAGATGGCTCTGGAGGAGAAGTGAGACTCACCCTGCACAGCCCTCCCTCACTCAAAAACAAAGTCAAGTGCAATTCATGTCATTATTTCTCTGATGGTGTAGTCTTCTTCAGCAATGAAGGACGAACACACTTTCATTTCTACTATTCCTGATTCCCATTTGATGAAACTAGTTAGCTTAGCTGGTGAAAGTTTATAGAGTAGAGTAGAAAGATCTTTCGGATGGATTAATAACTTCCAACAAATATAATTTCTGTTCTATTACTTTAGACTAAATCTAGTCTACCAGCCAGCCCAATCACAAATGTGAGTCATTGGTTACATGGGACCAAGCCAAAGAGTGTGTTCGGTGTAAACCCATTGTTACCATTAGGAAAAGAACCAAAATTAAAAAGCCCATAGATTGGGGGAAAATCCAGCTGGATCTGTTTTACATAAACCTTTTCATATTTTTAAAGAACTTTGGTAGCTATTATCACTTTTTCTTACATCAAGAAGAGAGCGTTTTGATCCTAACATAGTGAATCAAATTTTGAATTCTTATTGCTACAATTACAAGTCATCCAGGCTATTTCATTTTTACCCAGTATCCATCCCACTTAGCTAGAGGAGCAGGTGAGGAACATGGAATGGAGAGCTGGCCTCAGAAAGAGCTGCAATCCAGAAGGCCTGGCTTACATCCTACTTCTGACCCAAACTGACTATGTGGTCCTGGGCAAGTCATTCAGACTTTCAGACTGAAAATTGCAGAACAATTGGAGCTCTGCTTCTGTGGAAGTGCTTCCTCAGTAGGCGCTTCCTCTAACAATGCAAGCAACAGTACAGTTCTCCACCCCTCACCCCAACGACATTAGAAGAAAACCTCTATTTGAAGATATTGATGTCAGACCAGAGTTTGGTATCTGTGTAAATTTCTCCCCTGTGCAGACTGCATTGGTAGAAAGAAAGTAAGAATAAAGAAATGAGCTTCATTGGACATGTTGAAATCCTATAAATCCAGAATCCTGAGAAATCTCTGTCTCCTGAGAGATCTCATTCAATCCTTTTTCAAGCTTCTTAGCTAGAATTCAGTTTAATACATTTTTTAAAAAAAATCTTACATGCCTACCACATGAAACTAATGGTACTGTGAATACAGAGATAAAAGAACAACACAGTCCTTGCCTTCAAAAAGCTTATAATCTAATATATGCAAATGTAATAACCAATCATAATTACCAAACTTTGTTAAAATGTATTTTAAGTTTGTTAAGTATATGCGTACATGTAATACTCATGTGACATCATCTTTTATAATAAGCCTGTGATGTAGGTATCCTTATTTTAGAAATGAGGAAACTAACGCGGGGAGAGGTTATGTCACTTGACCAGGTCATGTAGATAATGAGTGTCAGAGGTAGGCTCTGAACTCGGGTCTTTCTAACCTCATTTTTCAGCAATCTATCCATGACATTACCTAGCTGCCCATTCTACAAATATGTAGAATGAAATATAGAATATGATATGTGTACAATAGAGTAGGGGAGTCAAAATCATATAGAAACTGGACCACTAAACCATAGATAAGGATCTCCCTGCCTACTGCATATTGACTTAGAAAACTACATATTAACACTATGTTCAATTGTATATTTATTTATATTGTACTGTATTTATATGATTGTATTCAATATTATGTTGTATTTCCAAATCACATGTTAATCTAGCAATTGAAAGTGTTACAGACTGCAACATGATCCCCTCTGACTGCCTACTTGACACCTCTACTAAAGAGGTGTGGAAGAGATCCTTCAAGAAAATTTGAAAAGAGTGATTACATTCATCTGAGGCATAGTTGGGAAGGTTTCTGGGATGAGAAGTAGCTCCTAGATTGGACTCTGAAGGAAGGAAGAGGTTTGGAAGGAGTTCATTCCAGGTATGTGGGACTTTTTTTCTTATTTTTTAAAAAATTAAGTTATTCCTTTTGACCCAGAAATATCACTACTAGGACTGTATCCCCAAGAGATTATAAAAATGGGAAAGGGACCCACATGTACAAAAATATTTATAGCGGCACTCTTTGTGGTAGCCAAGAACTGGAAATCCAGGAGATGCCCATCAATTGGG
>CM053772.1:94406615-94448434 GCA_028658325.1 Potorous gilbertii | reverse complement strand
TGTATTATGTTTTGATTTGTTATATGATTTCTTCCACTTATGTCAGTGTGACTACATAATATCACTATAGTGAAAATATGCTCAATAGGAAAGTATATGTCGAACCTATACAGAATTGTATGCTGTCATGAGGAGGGAGGGGAGTAGGCGGGGAAGGTGTAGGGGGTATAAAATTTTAATTTTAAGGAAGTGATTGTAGAACCTTTATAAATAAATAAAATAAAAAATTTAAAAAAAAATTTTCCCCCATTACATGTAAAAACAATTTTTAACTTTTATTTTAAAAACTTTGAGTTCCAAATTCTCTCCCTTCCTCTCTCCCCACCCCCATCCCTATGGAGAAGGCAAGCAGTTTGATATAGGTTATACATGTGTAGTCATGTGAAACATATTTTGAAAGAAAACATAGACAAAAAAAATCAAGAAAAATAAAATTTAAAAAGTGTGCTTCAATCTGTATATAGACACCATCAATTCTTTCTCTGGGGATGATTAACATTTTTCATAAGTCCTTCAGAGTTGTCTTGCATTGCTATATTGCTGAGAATAGCTAAGTCATTTACAGCTAAACACTTTATAACCCTGCTGTTACTTTGTACACAGTACATTTCACTTTGCATCAGCTCATGCAAGTCTTTCCAAATTTTTTCTGAGAGCATCCTGCTCATCATTTCTTATAGTACAATAATATTCCATCATAATCACAGACCACAACTTGTTCAGGCATTCCCTGATTGATGGACATCCTCTCAATTTCTAATTCTTTTCCCCTAGACATGAGTTGATATAAATATTTTTTGTATATGTAGGTCCTTTTTCTTTTCGTTTTTCATTTTTATCTCTTTTGGAATAGAGACCTCGTAATGGTCTCTTGCTAGGTCTTTTTAAGAGATTTCACAAATGAGCGAGTGAGTGAATGAATGATACATGGTTTACCTAAGCTCTGGAGAGACAAATTGAAAAACAAGGTAGTCCCTGCCTTCAGGGAGTTCACATCCTAATGGAGGAGACAACACAAATTCAAAGTTTCAGTTGCAAGTCAGATGGAAAATCCCATAAACCTCAGGGTGCAGTATCAAAATC
Organism: Potorous gilbertii; assembly: GCA_028658325.1. Taxonomy (NCBI): domain Eukaryota; kingdom Metazoa; phylum Chordata; class Mammalia; order Diprotodontia; family Potoroidae; genus Potorous; species Potorous gilbertii. The sequence goes on along the minus strand of CM053772.1, from coordinate 94,447,351 downwards.
AAGTGGTATAGCCTCTTCTTTAATGTCATTCTTTAATGTCATCCCTAGAGCTCTTGTGTTTGGGATCCTAGCCTGTCCCTATCAGAGTCTAAGAAGGGATAGTAGTCAAGGCGTGATGATGGTTTGACTTGCTTGGCACATGCTTCCTCTTGACTCATAGAGCTAGAAATAGAATGATACAGATCACTGTTAACAGCTAGTAATACAGCACGGTATAGCCAGACCTTGAAGCTGAGTGAAGGGGGGTAGGGTAATATAAAGCTGGAAGGGTAGGTTGGAGACAGATAGTGGAGGACCTCAAATGCTAAGGTCAAAAGTTTATATCTTTCCTTCAGGCAACAGGGAAACAATGAACATTTTTGAGTAGAAGTGACATAATCAGATCTGTGTATTTTTTTAAAAGGTTAATTTGGTAGCTCTGCCAAGAATTAGACAGTTCAGAGTTAACAAATAGGAAAAATCAAGTCTGATAAAAGAACTCAGTGAGAGACTGCTCTGTTCTTGCATCCAGTTAAAGAGCTACAAAACTTTTGGTAATATTTGATTTTTAAATATATTTTATTTTTTTTTAATTTATGGGATAAAACAAGCATTTCCATAACAACATAAAAAACAGATTGTACTTGAAGCTGAAAATCTATTATGTACAACTTGTGATTCCATTTACATATATAATAAATTTATATATGTAAAATAATGTGTTGCTTCTCCTCTCCCCCTCTTCCTTCCTCTCTACTGTAGATATGACTACCATTAGTATACATACGTATACATGTATACGTATGTGTATGTATATATGCATGCATAAATGTAAAATTGTTCAATGCATATTTTATTTGGTGATTTTATACACACATATATGTGTATATGTATGTGTATGTATGTATATGTACATCAGAATCTCTATAGAGTTGGGGACCAACCTGTGATTTCAGTAGTAAAGAAACCACCTAGAGAAGGAAACTTACTCTACCAATGCAGATTTCTACATTTTTGGTAACTTACCATCTTAGACTTCATTGTAGCTTGAAACATGTCCAAGAAACACTTGGACCAAATTAAAATATACCTGTAAAATACTTAAAATAAATAAAACTACAATAGAAAATGTTGTTATTCAGTCACATCTGACTCATTGTGACCTTTGAACCATACTGTCCTTGGGGTCTTCTTGGCAAAGATATTAATTTGCCATTTCCTTGTCCAGTGGATGTTTTGTCAGGCAATCAGAGATTACATGATTTATGCAGGGCTACGCAACTAGAAAGTGTCTGAAGCTGGATTTGAATCCAGCTTTCTCCAGGCTCAGGGCTCTATCCACCGGGCCACCAACTACTTCACAAAAGAACACAGATAATAGTCAATATGCAACCCACCAGGATCCTCCTTTTTAGTTTAATGCCACTTCCCTCTCCATTTCTGTTTGGGTTTGTCACCACTGGTCTAGAGCACTGAGAAAGGAAGAAACTTGCCCATAATATAGTATATGCAGCTAGTGTATGTCAGAGGCAGGATTTGATACCAGGTCTTCTTGGCTGACTTGAAGGCCAACTCTATCCTCCCTCACTCACCCTCTTTCCCTAAGTGCATTCCTGAGCATTCATTGTAGCATGCATTATAAACAGCAAATTAGTTGGATTTAAGAATAATAAATTCAAAAATAATCAAAACTACAATAGCCTTTATCAAAACTACAAAAGCCTTTACAGATTATGTAGCTCAACCCCTCCTCCATTATTTTTATTATTTTTTGTTGTTGAGTTTTTTCAGTCCTGTCTGACATTTTGTGATCCCATTTGAGATTTTCTTGGCAAAGATACTGGAGTGGTTCTCCATTTCCTTCTCCAGCTCATTTTACACATGGGAAACTGAAGCAAACAGGTTTAAGTGACTTACCTAAGGTCACACAACTTGTAAGTGTCTGAAGGCAGATTTGAACTCAGGTCTTTCTGACTCCAGACTCTGTCCATGAGCCACCTAGTTGCCCCTTCCCTTATTTTTTTGTCAAACAGAAAACAGATACAGAAAACCGCATCTGATGGGGAAGAAGGAAATTCGTTATAAGCTTAGATGACTTAGTAATTTAATTGCTCATTGTTTGGCCCATCATGAGCATGCTCACTTAGCCATAATGCAGGACTTAGTATTTAGTACATTTGTGAGGGTAATATTTTATATAACCAAGTGCAAAAGACTTGGAAAATTTTGTCTTGATAATAGATGCTATTATACTTTCAAAAAGTATATATTTTTATCAGTAGAAAAAATGGTCTTTAGACTTGAATGGTCTATGGATTGAATTTTAATTGTCTATTTGCTTTCCTAGAACTTCACTGAACAGTGCTTCCTCATTTTGCTAATTCTTAAAATGAGAATAGAACTTAAATTATCTATTTTACAAGGATGTTGAGAGGAAAGGATTTTGCAAGTTCTTAAAGTCACATAGAAAAGTGATCTACTGCTACTATCATCTTTACAGAATAAAGACTCACACCAAAGAACAATGACTTGAAGTTAGGAGAGACCCAGGTTTCAATTCCTCCTCTAAAATGTACCACCTATACATTCCTGTGTAAGTCTATTAACCTCACTGAACCCTAGTTTCCTTATCAATAAAATAACTACAACAATATTTGTACTTTAGTACATACTCCACAGAGTTGCTATAAGGAAGATGATTTGTTAAACTCTAAAGCACTTTAGAAATATTTTATTGATATTAAAAGATGAGTTAATCCATTTTATTTCAATATGTAAACTTTCCCTGTCTTCAGTCTCTTTGCTGGATGCCAATTGCGAGTGTATTCCATCATTCCTTAACTAATTCATTTTGTATTCATTTTCTACATACTTATATGTGTAAATGTATTCTCCTGCAGTAGAATGTAAGATCCTTGAGAGTACAGATTTTTCTTTTTCTTTCTTCTTTATATTTGTTTTGTTTTCCATAGTGCCTGGCATATAGTAGATGTTTAATAAATGCTTTTTGATTGTTTGGTTAAGTATGTGACTCTGTTTCACCCTTGATTTCCACCTCCCTCTCTAATGAGGATTATCAGATTTTTCATCCCCTCATTGTCTTGAAGAAGGTCCCAATCCTCGGTTTTTACAAATAGTTAAGTTCCCATTGTTAATGTTGATAAATGAAACTATGACCAAATAAAAGGTTTATGGAAATTCCCAGAATGCAAGAGTTAGGACAGGACCTTAGGATATAGAATAGTAGAGCTATGAGAGACTTTAGAGATTATCTAGTCCATTCCTCCCATTTAAAGATGAGGAAATGTGTCCAGAAAAACAAAAGAACATGACTTGGTAAAGATCACACAGCTAGCAGGTCCAAGATTCCAACCCAGGTCTTCTGATGCCAAGTATTGTGCTTACAAAGCTCAGCATCACAGCAGACAGAAAGACACTGTAAGAGACAGACTTACCTCCTCTATATATCCACAATTTGCCACTAGTATCACACAGTTTGTAATCCTAGACTTTGCAACCCCTGTAACACATAAGCATGACTCCTCCATCATCATGACTTCTTGGAAGAATGATAATTCCATCTGTCTTCATCATTGTGACAGTTCTACTTCCACTGTTATCATCAACTCATATTTGTGTTAGAAAACTACAAGATGGAAAAAAACTAGAGTTGGGAGAACAAACATGCCGTATTTGGAAGCTGAAGATCCGAGTTTGAATCCTACTTACTATTTTTAGGATTTACCTCTCTAGGATTTAGTTTCCTTATCTCTAAGTGATGATGAACCAAAGCATCTTTAAGGCCCCTTATAAGCCTAACATTCTGTAATTCAACTTTACTTCCCTCTTACTCCTTTCACCCCATCCCTTGTTCTCCCATCCTCATTAATGATAACTTTAAACCCTTAGGAACCTACAATAGATATCTCAGAACTTCAATGAATCCATAATCTCATCATAGTAGCATTCTCTTTAATTATGTAGATTCTAACTCAACCATATCATCTTCTTCTGTGTCATCCTTACTCTGTCTGACATTAGCCTTGCCTATGTGCCTGGTACATAGAAAGTGCTTACTAAAAGCATTCTGATTAATTGATTGATAAAAAACAATACTAGAAGCTTTCTATCTGCATTTTTTAACATTCAGTGAGTACCAGGGCAGCACTCAGGCTACCGATCTCTTATCCCTCACACTTAATAAGCCCACCTCCCTTTCTGATCATAAATTTCCTGTATGGTAACTTTTCTGCTGCTCTCTTTGTAATAAGTTGTGACTTGAATAACTCTCTATTGTCCTTTGAGTTGCCCTAATTTCCATTCTTTACATGATATGTTGCCCCATGATTTGGAACTCTACAGTATCACTGGAAGGATGTTGGTGTTGAAAAGATATTTTTTTGTGTGTTAGGGAGCATTTGAGGATTGATGGAAGCAAACCATGTTCTCTTAAATGAAATTAGAGTCTGATATAAGCCAAGAAAACAGACACAGGTTTCAGGGTTCTTACTGAGTGGTCAATAAAAATTATTCTTTATTGCCTTCAAACTTTTGACATATGGAATCTTACTCACTGTGCAGGTTTCTACTTCCTTTTTTGGTCTATTTGGAGATGACTTTGATGAGGTTAGTTATTCATCTTCCCTGGCAATTTATTTTAAAACAGTTCTTCCTTTTAAATCACCTTCATTTCTAAATATATTCTTCCCTTCTTCCCTACCAAGATAGCCAACCTTGTAAAAGGAAAGGAAAAAAGGAAGCAGTTCAGGAAAATTAACCAACACATCAATTAAATCTTACAGTATTCTATAGCTGTAGTTCCCCATCTTTGAAAAAAAAAGTAGGAGTTGAATTTTCTCATCTCTTCTCTGAGGCCAAGCTTGATCACTATAATTATACAACTTACATTTCTTTTCTTTTTTTTCTATTCTTCAAGATTTTCATAAACAAGATTCAAGTTTCAGTGGGATTATCATGAAACTAATCTTCCACTCCCAATCTCAGAGGGGAAAGTCATACTGCACATACTCAAGCTAAACAGTCATTAGGTGGAGGAGGAGGAGGAAGAAAAGGAAGAGGAGGAGGAGAAAGAGAAGGAAAAGGGAAAAAGAAGAAGAATGCAGAGAAGAAGGAGAAGAAGAATTGTCTTAGGTAGGCATTTAGGCATAAACTCTCTCCATAACCTAAAGAATATTTAACTTGATTTCACAAATTCACTTACTAAGCACAAACCGAGGCTCTTGGATAGAAATGAAACAGACCCTGCTCCTGAGGATCTTGTAATTTCATAGGAAGAAAAAAGTACATGAATTAAGATTGGAGGAGAGAATTTGATAAGTGCAAAGAAGAACAATCAAAGTCTTATAAAAACTTCAGGAGGAAAATTCTAATTTCCAGTCTATAATAAATAAATGCTCAAAAACATATAAATGGAGAATTTCAAAAGAGGAAACAAAAATGTTTAATAATCACTTGAAAATGTTTACTCATAAATAATTGAAGTGCTGGAAATTAAAACAAAATTGATGCACCATTGCATACCTATCTAATTGGCAAAATAATTAAAAAGTAAAAAATTAAATGCTGGTGGGGTTGTGAAGGAATAGACACAACTATTCATTGAAAGTGGAATTAAAAACATGAAAAGCATTTTTAGAGGGCAACCTAACAATACACAGTAAAAAGTTACAAAATGATCATTCTCTTTAAATCAATAATTTCAGTATTAAGAATATACTCTAGAGATATTATTTTAAAATCAAACAAAAATGAACCATCTCTTCTTCTTAACAGCATTGTATATATTTAGAAAACAATATGTAAACACCTTGAATATTCAACAATTGGGAAAAGGTAGAATAAATTGTGATACATTAATACAATTGAATACTGTTGGTTGGTTGATTGATTGTTGTCTTTTGTCTTTGAAGAGGATCAAAATGAAATCAACACTGTAAAGTGAAATTTCAGTGTGTCTGATTGGCTGATCAGACCAATACGAGCTTGGAATGCTGTACCACAGGTTGGGCACAAATAGTCCGTGTGAATATTTGGGATGAATATCCCAAATTTGTGCATCCTGCATTTACTTTGTGCTCTTGATTCTGCTTTGCTCAAAGAGCACAGCACCTTTTCTTATATGGCCACACCATGCTGAGTGGTCCTGTGCCAGCATCTCCCATGTTGCACAGTCCAATCCAAAGTTCTTGAGAGAGACTTTGAGAGTGTCCTTGTATCATTTCTTCTGGCCACCATGTAATCACCTGCCCCATGCAAGTTCTCCATAAAATAGTCTTTTTGGTAAGCATACATTTGGCATTTGAACAATGTGGCCAGTCCATCAGAGTTAGGCTCTCTGAAGTATAGTTTGAATACTTGACAGTTTAGCTCGAGCAAGGACTTCAGTGTCTGGTACCTTATCCTGCCAGGTGATCCTCAGAATCTTCCTAAGACAGTTCAAATGGAAGCAATTCAGTTTCCTGGGAAACATCATATCAACTGTTCCTCAGCCCTTTCTGCAGCCACACTGGCTCTCAGGTATATGACCATATTCCAGGTGAAGGATTAGCCTATTAAGAAGAATTTAGCAAGAATTTTACCAGAAATGACTAAGAGAGACATCCCTCTGTGATTGTCACAGGTCAATCTATTCCCTTTACTCTTGTAGAGATGGACAATGGAGGCATCCTTGAACACCTGGGGGTAACCTCCTCTTGCCATGTAACCTGAGAAATTCCAGTCAGCTTTTGTATGAGCAATGGTCCTCCTACCTTGTAAATCTCAGCTGGAATAAAATCAGTATCAGGTGCTGTGCCACATGAAAGGAGCCTTAATAGCCCTCAAAACCTCTTCTTCAGTTGGAAGTTCAGCTAAGGAGGGATTAACTTCAACCTGGGTAAATGGTCAATGGCCTCAGCTTGCTTGATGATGGTCTGTTGAGAACACTATGGAAGTATTCATCCCTTTCCTCTAGGATCATGTCCTTATCACTAATCAATGTGACTCCATCAACACTGAGTAGTTGTGATGCACCATAGGTTTTTGGTCCATAACTAGCTTTCAGGGAATCATAAAAGCATGTTAGATTGTTACTATCAGCATAAAACTGAATTTCATCTGCCTTCTTACTGAACCAGGAATCCTGCATCTCTCTAAGCTTTGCTTGTACTTTGCTTCTGATGGAACTAAATGCTGCCCTCTTAGAGGTGGATGAACTATCCTTCTGGTATATCCTGTGGAGTTCTCGTTTTTTGTTTAGCAGCTTCTAAATTTCCCCATCATTTTCATCAAACCAGTCTTGGTGTTTGTGAGTGTTCTGACCCAGATGAGTAAATATAGTGCTGCACACCAAATTTCTGAAAGCTGCCCACTGTTTTTAATGCTCCTATGTAACTGTGTGTTGGTTCAACTTTCCCTCCAAGTTAGTAACAAACTGTTAATGCTCAGAGAAGAGCTCTAATTTGTTGACATTAATTCTTCTGGTAGTCATTTTGTCTTGGGAGCAGCACTTTTGATGACTGCAAGTATTTAGTGTGGAAAGGATAAGTCTATGATCAGTCCAGCACTCTGCACTACACATAGCACTACACATTGTCACTCTTGCTTCTTGTCCGTCTCTTCTCCTTACAATCACATAATCTATTAGATGCCAGTGTTTGCTGCAAGGTCGCATCCATGAAGTTTATTGTATTTAGGTAAACAAAAGATAGTGTTGGTGATGAGAAGGTCATGTGATGCACAAGTCTTCAGCAGTAAATGACCATTGCTGTTGTGTTTTTAATTTCATTCCTCCCTAGGACTCCTTGCCAAGTCTAGTAGTCTGAGCCTACTCTAGCATTAAAGTTACCTAGAATTGTAAGCTTGTCCTCTTTCGGCACATTGACAATAAGGGTCTCTAGGTGTTCATAAAATTTGTCTTTGATTTCATCAGGGTTTGTCATGTTGGGGGCATAGGCACTAATGATGGCGGCATGGAGTTTTCCTGTGAGTGGCAATTGCATTGTCATGAGCCTGTCATTCACTCCTTTTGGCAGGCATACCAGCTTGCTGATTAGATTGGTTTTGATTGCAAAACCCATGCCACCTTCATGGCACTCTCCTTCACTGCATCCACTCCAGAAAAAAATGTGTATCCAGCTCCAACTTCAGTAAGCTGACCTTCATTTGCTAACCTTGTTGCACTCAGGGCTGCCAATTTGTATACAATACCTACTGAGTTTTCTTGCAACAAGAACAATTCTTCTTTCAGGTCTATTGGATTTTGTGTTGTCTATTTGTGTGTGCACGTTCCATGTGCTGATAGTGAGTAGAATCATGTTTTCTGATGTTTTCATACTTTTTTTTTGTGTTTCAATCACATAGTGGGATTTCCCACCTGCTGTGGTAATCGGGCCAGGGGTTGGGTAAGCAGTCAATGTTTAGGGCATCTTTTCTAATCCCCTTCCTCACACCAGGAGGTGAACAGTGCAATCCTTAAAAGGTTGCTCAGACACCCAGGGATCTTCCAAGTCCCACTGCTGCTTCCAGTGAGAAGACAACCACATTTCCTAGTGTATCTGCACCTGCTACTTCATCACTTGCCTGTAGCCACAGGACTTTGAAATAGGTAAAAATAGTAAAATGGTATGGGTGACATCTTTTGATTCATGCATAAATTGGATTGAAGTGATGAATAGTTGCACAAAGTCATCAACCTCACTCTTCCAGAATCATCACTGTCCAGTGGCAAGACAGAGTCCAGATGACTGGTGACAGCTCAAGATGCAATGGATGATCTTGGCATCTTTGATGTCTAACCAAGCACTAAGGGCTTCATATCACCTGTGTCAACTGCCTTCGTGACCATTGGAACAAGTTATTCCTATCCACTTGCTCCACAACGGACAATCTTCACAAGTTTGTGATAACACAGAGAACCCTGTTATCCTCATCCTAGTTTAGCCTATCTGCTGAAATGGTTTACTGGAGTATGGCTGCTTGTGCATGCTATAGCTCCTTGGAGTCACAGGTGAGAATTAGGTGGAACCAAAGGTGGGAAGCAGCCTTGAAAAGGGCTTGGCAGCCTTCATACCAAAGGTCCCTGAACTCACCCTACACCTGAGTAAAAACACAATGGTAAGGAAGGGCAAGAAAGAACAGGAGGCAGAGTTTGGCTGGGACAGAAAGTTTGGAGAAGAAAATGAAGGGGAGTAATATGGAATAATATGAAAAGGATGAAGTTCAGTAAACAAAGAGGAGCTAATAGGTCAAAATTTCTCAGTGATATGAAGAATTCACTGGGGAGGATGGAATAAGGGCAAGATTGGTTAAAAAGACCGATAAGAAGACTTTGGATATTCCAGATGAAAGAATAAGGGTCTAAACTCTGATGATGCCAATGGAAATGGAAAGGGTATAACTAACTTGAGATATTATGGAAAAAAATCAATGGGACTTGACAAGTATTTACACCCAAGGGGTTAAAGGAGAGAAGAACCTAGGAGAAGATTATAACATTAGTCTTAGTTCAAAAGAATGCTTCCATGTAAGGAATGTCCAGCATGTTCTTGGCAGTCTAAATGGTGTCTTTTAGATGCAAAGCCTAATACTCCCCAAATATCATTCTGACAAGCATGTACTGGTGCAATGAATAGAGTGTAGGACTTGGAGTTCTGAGTTTGAATCCTGCCTCAGATACATACTAACTGAAACACCAGAGTCAAGTCATTTAACATTTCTCAGCCTCAGTGTCTGCATTTGTAATATGAAGATAGTAATAGAGCTTTCTTCACAAAGTTCTTGCTAAGATCAATCGAGTTAAAGCATGTAAATCACTTTGTAAACCTTTAAGTGCTTTGTAAAAGCTAGGTGTTTTTATTTTGTTATTATTTATTGGAGTTACTTTCCCTTCAGGTATAATCTGAAATTCTCACCATCATGATAACCTCTATGAGAGGTGAATACCGCAAATATTGTTATTTTGTGCTATATATTATATCATATTATGATACAATTATATTTCACATTTAATTATATCATAATATAATCATTATAGAACATATAATTATCTCATTTTACAGGTGAGGAGGATGCAGTTCAAAGAGTTTCTAACTTGTCCAGGATCAGTTCAAGCAGAGTGGCATCGTGTGCTATAGTTGAAAGGCAGCTCTGTTACTCTTGGAAAGAAAAAAGTTCCTTTGAAGGTGGAGAGAGATGGGGACCTAGGTCTCCTCTAGCCTTCTTATCTATAAAAAGAAGGCATTGGATTACTGTGACTAATTTTTTGTCAGCAAGTCCTTAGCTGGGGAAAAAACTTATATCCTTATTGTCATTGACCTCTAACTGCAGTTTGACATTTCTTTCAATTACGATTTTTTTTTAAATTCTGAAAGGGATTGTTTGGCTTCACTTGACTATAGAACAAGGACATGACACACACCCACACAAAGGTTGAGAATCCATGGCCTAAATGATCAAAAAAAGTATTTTTCAATTCTGAGATTCTTCAAATTCTTTGCCATGCTTTAGTTTATTACATCAGTTGATTATCATTATAGAAGGCACAAGGAGCCTGATTTTTAAGAGTATAAAATATATGGTGAGTAAATTTCACTGGACATGTTGAGTGAATGATGAAGAGGAAATGACACCAATAAATTGGCACAGGAAAAGGGTAACATATTAGAAGGGACACGCAGTTTATTATAGATAGATAGATAAATTATTTATTTCATTAGATATTTCCCAGTTGCAAGGAAACAAATTTTAATATTCATTTTTAAAAGTTTTGAGTTCTAAATTCTCTTTTTCTTTTTTCTTCCCTCCCTCACCTCATGAGAAGGCAAGTAATGTGCTATTGATCACACATGTGAAATCATGCAAAACATTTTCTTTTCTATTATTATTTTTTTATTTTTCATTTTTAACACAGTTCTTATCACGTACACAATTCCAACTTTTGGTCAGGTGATATTTCTTTTAAAGCATTTACAATATAGACCACAAATGGATGTTGTTTTTTTTAACATTAACCAACTGAGACACAAATAATAACTATGTATGCTAACTTCAGAAGCCCTTGACCTAATTGTCTCCACACTATTACTAAGAACTAAAGGACCCTAACTTATTGTTGCTGGTCTGAAGTCCTAAGGCTAATATCTGAATTTTAGACTTAACCTCAGATGTTCCCCTTCTGACAATTATAATTTAATAGATCTGGTACTAAGCTTACAGACCTTTTGACTATAGGAAATTGCTACTAAGAGTAGGGACATTGCAGGGAAACAATATCTCCCCAACTTCATGGCAGTTCCAGGCAGGAATGGATTGTCAACTTGCATTCAGTGAGGTTTAGAGTCTGCCAGGTGTCAGTGGAGAAACTGAGTCAGGAGAATCCTACCTCAGCCCAGGCTGAACAGTCACTCTCTCACCCTTCCCATGAGATCACCTTTGGCAGTTTATACCAGCATCTCACAGGCTTATTAGCATCATGGATTGGAGGCTCAGATCGCCTTTATTGCTATCCAAACCAGGAATTAGACTCAGAAGAACAGTCACTTAATAGTTCCATAGCATCTTAAAATAGCAAGTTCCAATAACCAGGTTTCATATATGACTATAATTTCACATTGGTTAAGGAACATCTTTTGAGGCATGCCTTTCTATATTTGTCCTAGTTCCTGCTTAAATAACAATCATATAATCAAATTTACCATTAAAACCTTAACTTTTCCATCAATGCTAAATTTTACCTGAAGTTACCTGCCCCTAGGAGACTTAGACTAAAATTCATTTCCCTAAACTAAAGATGTCTCTGATCTAGTCTCAGTTATTAATTCAGTCAATTGTTTTAATACTAATTACTTTTACATCGCTTTGTAACATGTCCAATTTTTCTCCCCATCTCTCCCCTCCCCCCACCCCCTAATACCTTGTGTTCTGATTACCCCCTCCTTCAATGAGCCCTCACTTCTATCGCACCCCACCCTTCCCTTTTCCCCATCTTCTCTCTTTTCTTGTAGGGCAAGATAGATTTCTATACTCTGTTACTTCATTTCCAGGCTATATGCAATAATAATTCTCAACATTCATTTCTACTTTAAATTCCAACTCTTTCCCTCCCTCCCTCCCTACTCATCCCCACTGAGAAGGCAAGCAATTCAATAAAGGCCAAATATGTGTTGTTTTGCAAAAGACTTCCATAATAATCATGTTGTGTAATACTAACTGTATTGCCCTCTATCCTACTCTATTCCCCCTTATTTTTTATTCCCTAATTTGACCTTGTCCTTTCCCAAAAGTGTTTATTTCTAGTTACTCCCTTCTCCCATTTGCCCTCCCTTCTATCATTCCTCTCACCCCACTTGTCACCTACTCCCCTGCTTTCCTGTAGTATAAAATAGATTTTCATACCAAATTTAGTGGACATGTTATTCCCTCCTTAAGCCATAAGTGGAGAGAGTAGCTTCACTTTTTCCCTCTTCCCTTCTCCCCTTTCTCTTCCATTGAACAAGATTTTTCTTTATCTCTATTATGATTTAAAGCCTGCCTCATTCCATTTCTCCCTTTTTTCCTCCCAGTATTTTCCTCCCTCACCCCTCAATTTTAATTTTATATCTTTTTTTTTTTGTGGATATCATCTCTTCTGATTGAACACAGCCTGTACTCTCTGTCTATGTGTGTGTGTATACAATCCCTCCATCTACCCAAATACTGAGAAAAGTCTCAAGAGTTATAAATATTTTCTTTCTATGTAGTAATGTAAACAATTCAGCTTTAGAAAGTCTTTTATGATTTCTCTTTCCTGTTTACCTTTACAAGCTTCTCTTGATTTTTGTGTTTGAAAGTCAAATTTTCCATACAGTTCTGGTCTTTTCAACATGAATGTTTGAAAGTCTACAGTCTGCTGCCGTGATTTCTGCCATTGCTTGGGGCTGTTGCTAGAGAAACCCATTCCTTCTTGCCCAGCTGGGAAGGCCCTCCCCTACTGACCTTTGGAGCTTTCTTTGTAGCTTGTGGATTCAGGTATCTGGAATCTGACCTGCTAGGAATTCTGCCCAGAGGTCTGTTAAGGTCCTTTTCCTCCCAATGCCCTGTGGCCAGGGCTGTGTTCCAGTCAGCTCATCATCCAGTGAGATAGACCTTTCCTCTGGGCCTTCTGGGTTTCCTTTAACTGGAAACCTCTTTTACCTTGTTGTTCTGTGATTTCTACTGCTCTAGACTTTGTTGAGAGTCATTTTTACAGGTATTTTTTGAGCTGTGGGGGAAGAGCTAGAATATATGCCATCTTTCTACTCTGCCATCTTGGCTTCGCCTTCCAAAACATATTTTCATATTAGCCATGTTGCAAAAAAAGTGCACCTCCCCCTCCCAAGAAAATGAAGAAAGTAAAAAAGGTATGTTTCAATCTGCACTCAGTGTTCATCAGTTCTTCAGGTCTTTCTTAGCAGCTGGATAACATTTTTCACCATGAGTCTTTTGGAATTATCTTGGATCATTGTCTTAATTAGAGTAGCTAAGTTTTTCATAGTTGATTATACTTACAATATTGCTCTGCCTGTGTAGAACGTTGTCCTGGTTCTGTTCACTTCATTTTGAATCAGTTCATATAAGTTTTCCCAAGTTTTTCTGAGATTGTACTGTTTGTCATTTCTTACAGCACAATAGTACTCCATCGCAATCATCTTGTTCTGTCATTCTCCAATTAATAGGCATCCTTTCAGTATTCAGTTTTTTGCCACCACAAAAAATATTTGCTATAAATGTTTTTGTACATATAGATCCTTTTCCTTTTCCTTTGATTTCTTTAGGATAAAGACCTAGTAAGGGTATTGCTAATTGAAAAGGTCTGTACAGTTTTATAGCCTTTTAATCTTCCAAATTATTCTTCAAAATGGTAGGAATAGTTCACAAATCCACCAACACTGTATTGTTGTCCCAATTTTTTCACATCCCCTCTAGTATTTATCATTTTTCTTCTCTGTCATGTTAGCCAATTTAACAGGTATGAGATGATACCTCAGAATTATTTTAATTTGCATTTTTCTAGTCAACCATGTTCTAGAACTTTTTTTAAATGTGATTATAGATAGTTTTGATTTCTTCTGAAAATTTTCTCTCCATATCCTTTGACTATCAATTGTGGAAGGACTCATATTTTTATAAATTTGACTCAGTTCCCTCCCTATATATTTGAGAAATGATGCCTTTGTCAGAAAAATTTGCTACACAATTTTTCCTCCATTCTTCTTTCCTTCTAATTTTGACCACCTTCATTTAATTTATGCTAAAACTTTAATTTCATGTAACCAGAATTACCCATTTTACTTCCTGTGATCCTCTTGTTTGGTCATGAATTTACTTCCTATGATCTATCTCTTGTTTGGTCATAAATTCTTCCCTTATTCATAGATTTGACAGGCAAACTTTTCTAGTTTCCTAATTTACTTATGATATCACCCTTTATGCACAAATAATTATCTATTTATACCTTATCTTAGTATGTAGCATGATATGTTGGTCTATGCCTAATTTCTTTCAAACTGCATTCTAGTTTTCCCAGCAATTTTTGTTATATGTTGAGTTGTTGCCCCAAAAGCTTGACTCTTTGGGTTTACCAAACACTAGCTTACTATGGTTTATTATGTACCTATTCTATTTCACTAATCCACCAATTTTATTTTTTAGGGAGTACTAGATTCTTTTGATGATCACCGCTTTGTAATATAGTTTTAATCTTGTTCTAATAGACCACATTCCTTCACATTTTCCCCCTATTGATTCCCTTGATATCCTTGACCTTTTGCTCTTCCAGATGAATTTTGTTACTATTTTTTAACTTTAAAAATAATTCTTTGATAGTTTGGTATGGCACTGAATAAGTAAATTAACTTAGGTAGATTTGTCATTTTTATTAAATTGACCTGTTCTACCCATGAGCAAGAACTATTTCTCTAATGTTGAGATGTGTATTTGTGCGAAATGTGTTTTGTAATTGTATTCATATAGTCTTTGGAGTTGCCTTGGAAGATAGGCTCTCAAGTATTTTTTATATTATCTGCAATTATTTTAAATGAAAATTCTCTTTGTATCTCTTCCTGTTGGGTTTGGTTGGGAGTATATAGAAATGCTATTGATTCGTGTGGTTTATTTTATTTCCTGCAAATTTGCTAACGTTATTGATTGTTTCAACTAGTTTTTAAATTGATTTTCTAAGTATCCCACCATATCATCTGCAAAGAGTGATGATTTTGCTTCTTCATTGCCTATTTTGATACCTTCAGTTTCTTTTTTTTGTCATTGCTATAGCTTGCATTCGTAATTCAATATTGAACAATAGTAGTGATGATGAATATCTTTGCTTCCTCTCTGATCTTATTTCTGCGTCCACAGCTCTTTGTTGAATATAATTTTTGTTGTACATCCTAAAGTCTGAAATGGGTACAATCTTATTGAAGTTTATCTTCATAAAATAATACTTGCTCTTTGTTTTAGATAGATAGTGCTCATCATTTCTAGAAAGATTCCATCGATTCCTTTGCTTTCTAATGTTTTTAAGAGGAATGGGTATTGTATTTTGTCAAGAGCTTTTTCTGCATCTATGGTTATAATTGTATGACCTTTGTTGCTTTTGTTATTAATATGGTCAATTATGCCAATAGTTTTCCTAACATCAAATCTGCTCTGCATTCTCAGTATAAATTTTAACTGGATATCGTGTATGATTTTTGTGACGTATTTCTGTCATCTCTTTGTTAGTATTTTATTTAAAATTTTTGCTTCAGTGTTCATTAAGGAGATTGATCTATAGTTTTCTTCCTGTTTTTGTGTACAAATCACATTTATGTCAGAAAAAAATTGGCAGCATGCCTTCTTTACCTAATTTTTTCAAATAGTTTATATAGTATTTGGATGAACTGTTCCTTAAATTTTTTTGGCAGAATTCATGTCTAAATTCATCTGGTCCTGGGGATTTTTTTCTTAGGGAGTTCATTTATGGCTTATTTAATTTCTTTTTCTAAGATAGGATTGTTTAAGTGTCCTGCTTCTTCTTCTGTTAATTGGAGCCCAGTTATATTTTTTAAAATATTCATTCTTTTCATTTAGATTGCCAATTTTCCTGGCATGTAATTGGACAAAATAACTCTCAGTAATTGCTTTAATTGGTGCTTTCATCTTTTTTTTCATTTTTGATTACTGGTAATTTGATTTTCTTTTTAAAAAAATCAAATTAACCAAAGGTTTGTTTATTCTATTATTCTTTTCCCATAAAGCCAACTTTTTTGTTTATTTTACTTTGGTTTTATGTATTAGTCCGATGTTTTGAGATTTAGGTTTTGTTTTTTTTACTTTTAATTTTATCCATCTCTCCTTTGATTTTTCAGGACTTCCATTTTGGGGTTTATTGGGGATATTTGTTTTTCTTTTAGTTGCATGCTCAATTTATCTATCTGCTCTCTCTTTTTTTATTGATCTACATGTTAGAGATATAAATTTCCTTTAGGCATTGCTTTGCTTGCATCCCACAGATTTTGGTATGTTTTCTCACTGTTATCACTCTCTTTAATGAAATTATTGAGTATTTCTATGATTTGTTCTTTGACTCATTCTTTAGAATTAGGTTATTTAGTTTCAAATTAATTTTGATTTCTGCTTCCACAGCTCTTTGTTGAATATAATTTGTGTGAAACAGGTATGATTCATATTTCTGTTTTTCTGAACTTGGTTAAGAAGTTTTTATGTCCTAATATATAGTAAATTTTTTGTGAAGGTGCCGTGTACAGCTGAGAAGAAAGGAATACTCCTTTCTGTCCTCATTCAGTTTTCTCCAGAGGTTTATCATATCTTACTATTCTGAAATTCTATTCATCTCTACATCTTTTTTCTTATTTGTCTAGCTCTGAGATGGGGAAGTTGACCCCTTCACCAAATCCTATCCTCCTTAACACCCCCAATTACCCTTACAAGATCACCTTTGTAACGAATATGTGTAATCTAGAAAAGAAAATCAACACATTGGCCATGTCTGAGAAAGCATATCTTATTCTGCATCTTTAGTCCATTCCCTTTCTGTCAAAAAGTGAGAGGTGGGCTTTATCACCAGTGTATTGAAGTCTCTATTGACTTGCCCAAAGTCACAACCTAGGTGAGATAGATGAGACTAGAACCTACATCTCTTGACTCCTAATCTAATGCTCTTTCTCTTACATCATCCTGTCTTTCTTCACTATCTAACAATAAATGAATATTACTTCTCTCTTTTCTGGTCCATTTTAGAACCATTTTCTCTCTTTTCTTTAATGCTTTGAAGTGTCTCTTCTTCCACTCTCTATAATCTGTTCCTCTCAATACCAATAGCATGGTAATATAAAGATGATACAAATAAGTCAAGAAATGGTATGAATGTGTTTATTGCTATATTGAGTAGGGAATTTGTCTTTTCCTCTCAAGATACTAAGCAACAGGGGTAGATTATCTATGTTAATTACATTATCTATGTTTATGATCCCTATAGTTGTAAAATTTATATTACTTTCTTCAATCAAATATTGTGAAAACTTACATTCACCTATGGTTTTGTTGCCTTTGCATGTTTAGGACATATTTTTGTGGACAATATTCACCAAGAAGACAAAAAATTTAGGATCCGAGTTTAGCTTTCCCTAAAAGTTACCAGGCAAATGCCTCCTTGAATAATCTGATTCTACAGTAAAAACATTCATATCAATCATTTCAAAAATTATTAATATGTGTTGTATTTTGTACCACAATCTCTACCAAGTTAATTTAACCCATTTATTCTCCTTAATTAAAAATATGAATTATTTTAATTAACTCACTTAACCCATATTTTTTGATATAATATCTTCTAGAAAAATATAAATTCATGGGGCAGCTGGATGGTGCAGTGGATAGAGCACCAACCCCAGAGTCAAGAGAATCTAATTTCAAATCTGGCCTCAGTCACTTCACTCTTACTAGCTCTGTGACTCTGGGCAAGTCATTTAATTCTGATTGCCTCCTCTCCATATATCCATCTATTCATTCATCTTTCTATCTATCTTTATATTTAGAGGAATGGAAGGTCATCTAATTCAACCATTTAATTTTATAGTTGAGGAAATGGAGGCCAAGAAATGACTTGCCTAAGGTCATGTACATAGTTAGTAGCTGAGCTGGAATTAAAACTCAGGTGCTCTGACTCCAAATCCAGCCTTCTTCCCATTTCTGCTAAGTGTGATGCCAGTAAGCCTGGGACAGTTTTTATATATCTTAAGTAAGTACAGCACTGTGTAACACTTTATTTTTTCAAATCACTTTATTTTTGTTGTATATTTTATTTTTTACCAATTTATACACTGACAGGTCTTGAACTTAATATCACAAATTTGCTTTTCTTCTATACAGTTGAATCATAGATTTAGAATTGGAAGGGATTTTAGAAGCCACGTCATTTTATAGATTAGGAAACTAAGGCATAAAGAAATTAAAGTGACTTGCTTGGAGTCACATAGCTAGTAAGTGAGTGAGGTGGGATTTAAATGCAGGTTGTCTTAGCTCCAAGTCCAATTCCATATCTAATATTCTATTCCTACCTTTTGCATCTTGATATAGTCATACCTTGCTTACTGCAATAACCTGCTGGTGGGTCTGCCTGCCTTAAGTCTCTATTCACTCTAAACCATCCTCCATTAAGCCTTTAAAGTGATTTTTTGAGGTCCAATCATATCATCACCCCCTACTGAATAAACTCTAGTGGTTCCCCATTTCCTCCAGGAGCACATACAATATTTGGCATTCAAAGCCCTTCATAGCTTACTCCCATTCTACTTTTCCAGGTTTCTTATACCTTACTCTCCAACATATATGTTTTGATCCAATCACACTGGCTTCCTAACTGCTTTTGGAAGCAGAGACTCCATCTCTCAGTTCTCAGTATTTTTCTCTCTGACCCCCATGCCTGGAAGGCTCTTCCTCATCTCTGACCACTGACATTTCTGTTTTCCTTTAAGTTCCAATTAAAAATCCCACCTTCTACAGGAAGCCTTCTCTAGCTCCTCTTAATTTCAATGTTTTCCCTCTTTCCCTTCCTTTAATCATTTCTTATTGATCCTGTATATCACTTGTTTTATATATATTTGTTTATATATTGTCTCCTCCATTAATCTATAAGCTCCTTGAGGATAGAAATTTCTTTTGCCTCTTCTTGTATTCTCAGCACTTAGTACTGTGCCTGGCACATAGTTGGAACTTCATAAATGTTTATTGAATTCACTATTACCCTGAGGTATTAATATTAATTGCCCTACTTCCCCTTGTAAGCATATAAAATTGCACACACATTCACACATGCACACACACATTAAACATATTACATGGGAGAAAATTTGGCATTTGAGTGAATTGGAGAGAGCATGTTTTTTTTTTTTCATTTTTTTTTTTTGGTAATTCCTGAGTACACCTGCTAGACTGCCTGGAATCTGGAGATATAGTTAACAAGATAAGCCTTCAACAAGGTCAAGGAGAGGGATTGTAGCACTGCTTCTAACCTAACATGAAACAACTTCCTTGGGCACCCCCATGCCTTCAAGACCAATAGCCTTTAACATTTACGTAATGTTACACAATATACCAAAGACTCTGCAAATATTTTATTTGATCCCTAAAATAACTGGGGGGATTAATAAGTAGCATAGGTATTTTGATCCCAATTTTATGTATGAAGACACTGAGTCCCAGAGAAGTAAAATAAATTGTATTAGGTCACAAAAGTTATAAGAAATAGTCAGGATTTGAATCAAAGACTTCTGAATCCAAGTCCATATTTCTCACCTCACACCACACTGATCAATCTGGTCCATATAAAGATCTAATCTATTTGATATACTTTGATAGGTAGGATTTTTAAAAAGGGCACACATGCTTTAAATAAGGTTAGGGACTTAACTGATTTGCATTGCAAGATTTGGCAAAGCTTTTCCCCCTGTATTTTCATGGATAAATCAGTAAGCATGGCTTAGAACACATTACTGCAGCATCCCTTGAAGACCACTGCGCATATTCACTAATACAAGTTGTCATGCATTTGAAGGCTGGGGAGAGGGAAGAGGAGGACCTCCTTTTATAACTCCAGTGTCTTAGGACAGGACAAGAACCCACATTACAAGCTAACCGTTTTATGTTTACCTTTCCCCTGTATGAAGCTGTTACGCTTTTAATCCCTAGTCTATCTAAATTCGATCTCTAGTCTATGCGAATACATGTAACAGTAACTGGAGTTATAAGAGTGCTACTGTAATTCTTTCAGAGCCAATATGATTGAAAGAACGAACTGAAAAACATCATTTATACCAACAAGAATGAGGTAGATGCAAAATCAAAAATCAGAAGAGAAACAAACTATCAACTTTAGAATGAAAAAGAAACAAACCACAAACTTCAGAATTTAAAAGTCCAACCAATAGAAGGTGTTTGCTAGTCCTGGGTGACAGTCCTGAAATCTTGGAGAGAGTGTGTATATTTTTGTTGGCTGTTTCTAGCCCCTTAGCATCACCAACATTTTAAATTAATCCCTCTGGAGCAAAAGTGGCTGGAATCCACAATCCAGCAACCTCTCCCAATGCCAACAAATGCAATCCTGAAACACTGTGTGTACATATTAAATGTCATTATTCCCTATGAGATTTATGAATTATGGTTTAATCTGATATCATATCCAGCCAGTTAGAGTCAACTGAAAAAGAACCTCTCCAAGGAGATATATACTCATGACTTAAGACAAATCTGAAAGGTAGCAAGCCCTATGGCTGCTCAAACAACTTTAATATTGAAGAATGACCAGAAAATAAATTGCAATTGGTCACTAAAGCTTTGGTTGAGATGCTGCCTAGCATTAGTTCAAATCTCTTCTGTCTTTCACATGCAGGAAACTGAAGCTCTGATGTTTCTTTTGCTAAGTATGATTTACAAAATGAAATATACATAGGCACTTTTTCCAAATAGTTTATCCTACTGAGAATGAATAGACAAATAATCCTGGGAATGATTTCAAAATTGTTATAGGTTGTAATTAACTAATTTGAATGTAAATAGTTTTTAAGTAAGTTTAGTTGGTTGCATTGATGTCTCTTGAACACATACAGATTTTACCTTTTATTGGTATACTTACGTATACACAAACTATTTCTCCTGGTTAGGATGCAAGCGCCTTGAAGGCAGGAAGTGGAATTTGAATGAACTGATATATTGTGAAGTAATCAGAATCCAGAAAACAACATTTAAAATAACTATAATAATGCAAATGAAAACTACACTACTAAAGGAAAGCTGTACCCAGGGAAAAGCATGAAGAAATGTATCTTCTTTCTTTAAAGAAGTTGGAGGGGGTGGCATGCCTATGAACACAGAATTATTTCATTTGTTGTTATGAGCCTTTGCATCAGTGAATTTTGCTGAACTGTTGTTCTTTGTTACTAGAGAAGACTCACTGGGATATGGGAGGGGAGGGAGAAATGTATTCGGAAATGACTGTACTATAAAAACAAAGGCCATCAATAAAATTTTTAAACTTTAAAAGGAGAGGAATTAAACTTCTAAATTTTTAACATTTACAAGCATTTGTTTTCTTTTCCTCTTACCATTCCAAGATAAAGAAGAGGAAAAAAAACAAAACCTTGGTAGCAAATATGCTTAATCAAATAAAACTAAAACCCACATTGGCTGTATCAAAAAATGTATGTCTCATTTTAAATCTAGAGTATATCACCTGTCAAGAAGAAGTGGGCAGCATGCTTCATTGCCAGACCTCTGGAATCATGACTGAACATTGATGGCATTGATCAGAATTCCTAAGAGGGGAGAAACAAATTCCTGGACAGGTGAGAGGTTTGTCTCTGAAAGATACATATCAGAGTTGTTGACCTTTATTTCCTTTTTTACTATAAGAAAATAAAGACATATTTTCATGGTTTAATAGATCACCTTGCTTTGTAGTGTTCATGATGGGCATAAGCAAATAAAACAACATGAAGATAATTTCATTTCATGCATCAACATGTGTTGAAGAGGATGAAGAGGAATTCTACAAAGACTTTGGACATAGTTCTTCTGGTAAGCTGAGTCATCACATGCCCAGATACTTGGTGACTTCAATGTAAAGATGACCACAGGGAGAATAGGAAAAACATGTTGGGAAAAATGTGTCTTGGAATTAAGGAAATGTAAGAATTCAAAGATTTATTGATAACTGAGAACCTTCACTCTTGTTTTGTCATAATTACCATCTTCAGTGAGATAATTGGAAAAACACTGGACATGAGCATCTCATAGCAGGGCAAAAGGAAACTGGCTAGATCTCAGATAGCAATTAATGTGGAATCATTGTAGGTTTTGTGGTCAATCAGATTACTGACGATTTAAAACCCTATTGAGCAAAGTACCTATTTTTGTAGGTCCTTAGTTTTTGGATATGACTTGGGGCTATAGTTTGCTAAGCCCTGATTTAGAACAAAAGTGAAAATAAATACCAAATGGGAAGAAACGATATGGAGGAGCAGAATGCATGTGATCATAATAGTTTTAACTCAAGTTATTAAATGTTTTGGTCTCAAAAATATGAGATATGGATAAAAGTAAATACATAGACTCTATCATTAATTCTGAGGAAAATTTAATGCAGCAGTTGCTGTGTTATAGGTGTTCCTTTAACTGTGACCCATATGTTAAAATCATAGGAGATACCTTGGAAGATTCACAACAGGGATAACTTTGCTTTTTGCTTATGATGATTAGAAATGCCAATTGAGGCATTTCCATGTTCATTTCATTTCCATGAAAGATTTCCATGTTCATCAGAAGTGTTTGCCTCTGCCGTGAGAAATGCCCTTCTGCAGAGTACAAATTAAGAAGGGATTTCCTTAGAGGAGGAGAGGTTGTTCAGTTATTCCTGTTTGTGGATGGCATTGCCCTGATTGAATCTGTCCTCAGAACAATGCAAAGTATCCTAAATGATATCTCTAAGCACTCAAAAAACTTCATTCTAATACAGAAAAAGCACAAATGAATCAAGATTTTGTATTGCTAAGATTATAATAGACAATTAAAGGAGTTGTCCTTTGTTGCACATGCATCTTGTTGAACTAACTGCAGACATAATGATCCAGGTTAGACTTGCAGAATAGGGGAAAAGAGCTTAGATTTGACAGTGATTCTGGGCTTTCTGTGATCCTAAGCTATTCCCTGTCGCAGAAATCCATCATTCTACTCCAAGATTGTCTTTATGGTACTAAATGGCTGTACTTCATGGACAATCACCGTCTTAGAAGAATTTGAAGAGAAAGGAAAGCCAAATGTTGAGTATAAATAGCCTGGCTCATACTATTTCTGATGACTGCCATGCAAGAAGTAATGTAAAGTATTATCAAGGATGGGTGTGACGGGAAAAGAAGGTGGGTAGTTTGCAGAGCAAGATAGACAGTCCAAGTCCTACATTCATCTCCAGAAAATATTAAAGGACACAGAGGAATGCCTTTACTGTATCCCCTCCGGTGGAGGATGTATGAAATGAACAAGAATTTGTAGAAGATAGAAAGGAGATAGAAAGAGACAGAATGATAGTTATGTCCTGCTAGAAGAAGCATATACATCTCTGAAATCATAGATCCACTAAACTGTAAAAATATGTTGTCTAAACCATTTAAAGAGAAAGAGTCTTTCAAATGCTAAGTATTTTCAATGTTATTCATGGCAATAGTGAATGTAAAGTTGTTCTCCAAGGAACTAGAATAGTGGCTAAGTTTGGGTTGCTTTTTGGCCCTATTTTTTGGTCTCCTCCCCCGGACCATATTTCACACGTTCTTGCTTCACTATACAAATATTAATCATCCCTATTAACTTAGTTCACAAAAAGGTGAAAGTTGAAGACAATGAATGACTTGTGGATGTACATCTATCATAAGATCTTCTATTGAAAAGGCTTTTTTTTTTGGTTGATGGAAGACCTAACGTGTTATCCACAAGGGCCAACAGGCATCTTTATGTGATCAGCTTTATCAGGATTTGGCAACTTTACTTGTATGTCACCTTAAATCAAAAGCAAGTAGAAAAAAGAGCAATGATTGAATTGGGAAAGAAATATATGCCATGAAAGATATCCATCAGACTTTTAAAAGAGGGAAGTGGGTGGGGAGGGCAAGAAATTTTACAGATTTGGCAGCTAAACATGTTCTTGTCAATAGAAGAAAATCTGTTTCAGAAATTATGCTTTGGTCCTAAGCACAGTCCTACCTAATTAAAAAAAATTCCCTAACAGTAGCCATGTTGGAAAAGCAAGCAACATAAAACAATAAAAACACAGAAAGTAAAAAAAAAGTGTACTTCCCTCTGCATTGATAGCTTATCAGGTAGCATTTTTCATCATGGGTCCTTTGGAACTGTCTTGGATCATTTTCTTGATCAGAGTAGCTAGGTTTTTCATAGCTGGTCATCCTTACGGTATTGTTGCTGCTGTGTGCAATGATCTCTTGATTCTGCTTGCTTCACTTTGTATCAGTTTGTATACGTCTTCCTAGACTTTTCTGAGACTATTCTGCTTATCATTTCTCATAGTATTCTATCACAAACTTGTTCAGCCATTCCTCAGTTGATGGCCATCCCCTCAATTTCTAATTCTTTGACACTACAAAAAGAGTTGCTATAAATATCTTTGTACAAATAGGTCCCTTTCCCTTTCTTTAATCTCTTTTGGAATATAGACCTAGAAGTGGTATTGTCAGGTCAAAGAGCATACGTACATACACTTTGGCCAGAGATCTAAATTGTTCTCTAGAATGGTTGTAGTAGTTCACAATTCTGTGAACAATTCATTAGTGTCCCAATTTTTTCACATCTCTTTAGGCATTTGTCATTTTCTTTCTCTGTCATGTTAGCCAATCTGAGAGATGTGAGGTGGCATCTCAGAGTCATTTTAATTTGCGATTCTCTAACTGATAGTGATTTAGAGTATTTTTTTTACGTGTCTGTTGATAACTGATTTCTTTTTTCTGAAAATTCTCTGTTTGAACCCTTTGACCAGTTATAAACTGGGGAATGGCTCATATTTTTTTAATATAAATTTGGCTCAGTTCTCTATATTTTTTAGAAGATCTTTATCAGAAAAACTTGCTGTAAAATTTTTTCCCAGTGTCCTGTTTTCCTTCTAATTTTGGCTGCATTGATTTTGTTTGTGCAAAAGCTTTTACATTTCTTGTAATCAAATCAATCTCTTTTACTTCCTGTTATCCTTTCTATCACTTATTTTGACATAAACTCTTCCCTTAGCCATAGATCTGACAGGTAAATTTTCCATGCTCCCTTACTTTATTTATGTCACCCTTTATCATTAGCACTTATTTTTCCATTTTGATCTTATCTTTGTATATGATGTGAGTTGTTGGTCTGTGCCTAGTTTCTTTTAAACTACTTCGCAGTTTTCCCAGCAATTTTAGTCAAATGTTGAGTTTTACCCTAAAAACTTGGATCTTTGGGCTATCAAACTCTAGACTGCTATGGTCATTTATGACTGTATATTGTGTACCCATCTATTCCTTTGATCCACCACCATTTCTTACTTAGTACCAATTGTTTTGATGATTGCCATCATCAAATATAGTTTGAAATCTGTAACTGCTAGATTGCCTTAGCCTTTTCTAATAATAAAGAGATTTTTCAGAACACATTCTATTTAGGTGCCTAGACAGGAAGGAATTAAGGATGGCCATACATCAGTCCTCAAATTAAGTTGGTTGAGAAAATCCCTTTTAAGATATATGACATTTTACTGAGAGTAGGTAAATTTTAGACAAATCCTTTGCTTAGATAAAGAAGAAAATATTACAAACTGTTTTGGTCTGAAAGGCATATAAAGGAATACTCAGAAAAAAATTGGTCAAAGCATAAGAAGAAATTACAGAGCTGAAAGTCTCAAAATAAAGTCCAAAATGGGAACCAACACAGCTCGCCCCCCCCGAATTTCATTTTCACCATAACCAAATGGTTCACATTTATGGAACAGCACATTTTTATTGTGATTTAAGGTTTATAAAAATTTTGCACAACAACACTGTATATTTCTTGTATATACAAAGTGGCTTGCATATTGTTTCTCCACCCTCATTAGAATGTAAGGTTCTTGATGGCAGGAACTGATTTTTTTTTTGTTTCATCTTTGTCTTTTTTTGTATCCCAGCTCCTAGTACTGGGTGATAGTACTTAGCAAATAGTAATCATTTAATAAATGCTCATTCAATGACTGACTTTGTCACTGTCCACTGTAAGTGAACAGTGCAGTTATCCTTACTGGAATTCAAGAAGGATTAATCAAGGCAGGAAATTCACTTACCATATTCCTCTCCATCTCTGGTTTGTCTGCTAAATCCTAGAGAGATGCCTGAGTCACTTGGAAATTAATAAGGCAAGAAAGCAAATATTTATTAAGTAGCCAACTACAACTTGCCAAATACTGTGCTGAAGCAATAGAAATAAAAAGAGAAATGTGAAATAGTGCTTGTCCTCAAGGAGCACATAGTTTATATCTGTATGTACACATGTCTTTTTATACACACACATGTATATGTATCTGTAGGGGGAAGTGGGAGAGTTAGCTCCAACTTGTCAAAAAAATAACAGAAAGGTGTAGATAAGAGAAACTGCAAGGTGTTAATGTGTTAAACAAAGTGCAAAGCCATGTCTGTGTCCTGTTACTCTTTTACAAAGTGTGAAGCAGTTTCCTTGTGAAACTGAAAGGATAGTATGCCTTTGGCTGGCTGAAGATTGGCCTTTCCCTTGGTGACTTTTTAAGATCCTAAGCTGGCCAGCCCTGGGAGCAGCTGAGATAGTCCATCTGGGAAACAACTTGGTGGAATGTGACCCCTGTGCCTCTTCCAGAGAGCAACAGAGGGTAGGAGGGGATTTGTGCCTCCTCTTTGCCTTTGTCCCCACCCTCCCCCAATCCCCTCCCCAAGCCCCAGCCTGGCATCTTGCAGGGGATCTATTTGCTCAGTAGGAGATACTACTTCCAGCAGGGAATAGAGTGAGTGTTAAAAGACAGTCAGAGCAGGAAGTTGCTTAAAGAAGTATGACCCTTAGAAGCATAGGAGAGAACCAATTGTGGATTCAAGGGAGAATTAGTCATAGCAACTAGGAGCTGAGCTATGAAGGTGAATAGGCCCTAGGGATCTAGTGTGGAGACTTGCTGAGATGAGATACAGTTCCCAGAGGGCCACAGCATTGGGACACCATGAGAAAAAGGTCATGAGGGCCCTGAAGTGTGATAGACATGAGTTGTCTTGGCCATATATTGTTCCCTGTAAGGGGGCCTCATTATCAGTATACTCTAATATTGTGCCCACTCTTTCAGCTAATGCTATGTATATTTGTGGAGAGTATGTCCCGAGTTTATAGAGGGACTACTGCATAGCTGCTATTCCTACTCTGTTGTCTTAGTAAATGCCTTTGCTCCAAGTTAATTATGTCACCTGGCTGACTGTTAAAGTAAAACACGCTAGTTGGGACTCATGAAGTAAATCTCTGGGGATCCAGCTTGCAAATTTGTGAGTGCTAAGATGAAAAGGCAGCACCCAGAGAGGATACTACCCTCTAGGGCCTTCCTTTTGGGAGAAATTTGGATTTTTTATGCATTTTCAGCAACTTTCTACCTGGATTTTTCTACCTGAGACTCTTTTGATGCGCTCTTTTTTTTTCAACTGCAATAATAACAGCAATTCTAGTTTGTAGGTTTGTTTTTTCTTCTTTTGAGTGTAGATGAATAGCCAGTTTTCTGTTGGACCAATTTCTTTCGGATAACTTTTTCAAGCTTGAATGCTTAAGTATGAATACATTTTTGTATTACTGTAGCCATTATGAATATGGAAGCTGATATGAGGAGAAAGGATGCTAAATCCTTTGCATACTGGAGCCCACTGATTTGCTTGGAGTATAAGATGGGGGCGGGGAGGGTAGGAGAAAAACCATCAATGTTGGGCTTTTGTTTGTTTGTTTCACTTGTTTATTTTATTTTGTCTTTGAGCAGAACTAAATTCAGGACCTCATCCTAAGCTGATTTCTAGCCACCAGAAAGTAACATCCACCAGGTCACTGTCCAGTGTTTCCAAGACGTATTTACTTCAGACTTGGCATGGATATTTGCCATATAACTTTAATGTGACCTTTGAGCTATAGGGACTTTTTTATATAGAAAATGGAATCATTCCTCCTCTCATATTTGCTACACTAGTTATTTTCTGTTTGTACCATATGTGAAAGTATACTCTGTTTTTCATAGTGCAAACTTGGTGGAAATGCAGTTCTTGTTGTCAAATGACACCAAGGTAGAAAAGTATGGAGAAACCCTAACTCACAGATTGCTTTTGATTTATGCCTGCTATTAGATAACAAATGAAATAGTTCTTAGTGCCACTTACTGGTGGAAATAAGCAATGACCTGGTGGAAATAAGAATTTCTCATTAATTTCTGTATTAGACTGATAGGAAATACTCCACACTCTTTGAAGGGAAATAAGGACAGGACTGCAGGTTTCATAATCTAAAGATATGTTAGAGCTCAGCTAGCTCTTACCTCCCTTTTAATAGAAGAGAGAATTAGGTCTAGAGAGGTCAAATGATTGCCTGACCTACTCAAGAAGTGTCAGTGGCTTCCTATCACCTGTAGAATAAAACATGGGATCCTGTGATTCACCTTTAAAATCCTTGGCAGTCTAGCTCCAACTTATCTTTCCCTCCTCATGCAATCTGTATTTCAGTCAAACTGGTTTATTTGCTGGCTCCTGTGCATGGCATTCCATTTCTTACCTCCATACCTTTGCATAGATTAGAATGTTATCCCTTTTCATCCTTTCTTTTTAGAATCCCCATATTCTTTCAAGACTCAACTGAAGAGCCACACCCTTCCCACACAAGACTTTTCCTTATTTTCTAAGCTGTTGTGAATTATTTTCTATCTTCTTTGCCACATGCATTTTGTTTTCTTCTAGTAGAATATAAGTTTTTTGAGGGTATAGATTATCTAGTTTTCCTTGGTATTCCCTATACCTAACACGGTCTTGGCACAGAGCAAGCCCTAAATTACATGCTTGTTATAGTCACTAGAATTTTCACCAAAAATAAAAAGCAAAATTGAGACTTAAAACCAGATCATTAGGTTCCAAAACCAGGGTTATTTTCTTTATTTACTTCCATACTTATTGCTATATAGTTTAGATGCTTTAAGAAAGTATTTGCCTGTCTTCAATAAACATTTCTTTAATTATGTTAAACTAGTCCAAATACTTTTTGGAAGTTCAAGGAATTGTTTTGGTTTAGTTCAATTCAACAAACCTATTGTTTAAATGTCTCTTCTGTGTAATGTACTGTATTAGGCAATGAAGGAGATAAAAAAAGTTAGAAATAAAATCTCAGTTTTCTCTTCTGTAAAATGGGCAGAATGGCCCTTGTGTCTTCTAAGACACCTTCCAAATCTGTGTTATTATAATGTTTCTTGTTGTTGCTCACCGCTGTGTTTTAAAAGTATGCCCACTTTTGAAAATGGCCAAGGCAGATTGTATTTCCTTAGTTTCTCGGAGCTATTCAAGCTCCTAGTAGAAACTAGCAAATAGGTTTTGAGGTTGGTAAAGTTTTCTAACTCACTGTGATTTCCTGAGTTTCCATTTCCTCCTCCCTCACGGTAGCCCTCCATGAGTGTCTATTGGAATATTTCATTACAGACATGGCTTGCATCACACTCATTTTTGGATCATTCATGACAGGTTCCCACCATGGTATCTTGCGCATAGTAGGTTCTCAATAAATGTAGTTAAATGAATGAATCTTTTTGTTTTGCACAGAATTTTAATATGTTTCCTACCATTTTGATCCGAATTCTCTTTTCTCCTTAACCGAATTGTCATAAATTTTAATAATCTTTCTTTACCACTTTTTTTTCCCTCTCCCTTCCCATTCTTAGAGCTTTTGACTGAAGCCACTAGAGGGTGACATGATAACACACAGATAAGTAGGATAATATTGCCAGTCTATTTCTAAGAAATCAGATTAGGAGGAAAAACAAACATAACAAAATGCATTGCCCTAAGATAATGATGACTAGATTGCTAGACTGAAGCAGATGGGAAATGAGGAATTGGAAGGCTGGAGAGTACTATTGGTGCGCAACAATCAAGACATATTCACCCAACTGGTCTTAGTTTCTCTATCTGTAGAATGGGAATGCACGTAGTGGAGGCAGCTAGTGCTTCAGTGGATAGAGTATTGGGTCTGGAGCCAGGAAGATGTGACTTCAAATTTGATCTTAGACACTCACTAGGTGTATGACCCTGGGGAAGTCACTTAACTTCTATTTACTTTAATGTACTGGAAAAGAAAATGGCAAACAACTCCAGAATAAATTTGCCAAGGAAACCTCATAGAGAGTCACAAAGAGTGAGACATGAATGAATAATAACAGCAACAATGTATATAATAAGAACTATGGAAATAGAGAGAGGACTTGGGATTGAAAATCAACTCTGCTATTTCTCACCTTTGTGACTTTGAGTGGGGGAAAATAATTTAACTACTCTAGGCTTGAGTTTCTTCATTTGCAATATTAGGTACCAGATCAGAAGTTCTTAATCTGAGGTCCATGAATTTAAAAAATGATAAATATATTTTAATGCAGTTGGTTTCCTTTTTAATGTTATGTATCAAAAACATTATTCTAAGAAAGGGTTAATGAACTGTCAAAAAAAGTCCAATGCATAATACCGTAAAAGATTAAAAACCCAGAACAGATGATTTCTTAGGCACATTCTGGTTCTAAATCTATGATATTATCATACTCAGATTTGCTCTTTCATTCTAGTTAGGGAGTAACTGGTTTTAATGAGGGAACACATAAGCAACACCTTTATTACACAAGAAAACAATGTATAACAAAACAGTAATTATTTTGATGAGTATTCAAGTAAGTTAGAGTCCTAGCTTAAATAAAGCCTAATTGACTAAGGCACAGATCTTAATACAGTAATACCCTCATGAGCAAATTTTCCAGAGATGAAACCCCTTTATATAGTCAGTCATTTAAAAAACAAACCAAAAAGAAAGCAAACTCATAAATCATAAAAACAAGAGAGTCTCCATAAATCATGTGAAGTAGAACTCCTTCCTTATAGCTAGGTGACAAAAATACTTCCTGGCTGAGCTGAGTGCGGGCATGTGGTACTAATGGGGCCCTAAAAATCACTTTGGGGCACAGATACCTGGGAGGAACAGTAGTGAGGGGAGGGCGTGAATTCCTGCTGTGACTTTATTCTATTTGACAAACATTGGTTAAATATCCACTTTGGCAAGTTAAAAGACTTAGGGGAAGTTCTCCATTGTGTAGGGCAGAACATTTTTTGTAGGATTTGAATACCATTTGTAGGATATAGATCACAATTTTAAGAGTATTGAGAATTACGAGAGAGAAAAGGAACACAAAGTTTTGAAAATAAAATATTAGGCTTTTTATTGTCCCTAAAAGGATGTCCCAAATCAACAATCCCCAGCCCATATATCCACTTTCCAACCTCTACAAAAATGTTTACAAGTAATCTATGCACGTATTGACAGAGTAGGGCAATTAGGTGATACAGTGGATAGAGCACTGAGATTGGAGTCAGGAAGATTCGTCTTCATGAGTTCAAATCTGGCCCCAGATACTTAGTAGCTGTGTGACCCTGGGCAAGTCACTTTATCCTATTGCCTCAGTTTTCTCATCTTTAAAATGAGCTGCAGAAGGAAACAGTAAGCCATTTTAGTGTCTTTGTCAAGAAAAATCCCCAAAGGCATCACAAAGAGTTGGACATTCCTGAAAATGACTAAACAACAAAATTGAGAATATTCCTGAAAGTTTGAAGAGAGAAAACCAGGGAAATTGTTGCAAGTGACATTCTGCGGCAGATCAAACCTTTAGAGAAGAAAAGTGTAGAGAACATGCAATTCCACTCTACTTATTAGTTTGTTGTCTATTAAAAATTATTTGGTGCAGCAAAATGATGCTTTGTGGGTTACCTTCTGAACAGCTTCTCTTGTGCATATATTAAAGTCATGTAAGATTTCTTGAAACTTGTAGCAATGTAGGTTTTCCCCTCAATCCTGCCACTAATAATATCAAGAATATCATGAAACTAAAAGCATATATATGTTTCCACAGTCATCAATGCTTTTCACACAACATTTCACACAAGGAATTGCTCTCTCTGTCTTTCTGTCTCTCTCTGTATCTATCTCTCTCTGTCTCTGTCTCTGTCTCTCTCTCTCTCTCTCTCTCTCTCTCTCTGTCTGTCTCTCTGTCTGTCTCTCTCTCTCATTCCTGTCCCTCTTAGAATTAATAAAGGCAATTCAGTATAGTGGAAGAACATTTGCTCTGGATTCAAATTCTACCTTTGACACTTACTACATGTTTGACTTTGGATAAATTATTCATGGGCCTTAATTTCCTTATCCTGAATATCAGGAAATTAGTCTAGATGGTCTCTGAGATCCCTTCCAGTTTTAGAGTTATGATCTTATAATGAAATACATTAAAATTCATCAAAGAGTTAATTTTCCATTCCTTCCCCCCTTTTTATTGAATCTGAAGATCTAATGCAGTGTGTAATAAAAACCATTTGGGGTTTCCTGTTTAGCTGTTGGAAAATTATTCAGTCCTTATATAATTTAGAGTTGGAAGAGACATTAGAGACAATCCAGTCTAATATTCTCATTTTACTAATGAGGAAACTGAGGCCAGGTGAAGTATGGTGATTTCCAGCAGAGCCTGGACTCAAATTCGGGTCCTATGACTGTTTCCATCACTAGTGCTTTCTCATGACACCATTCTGTCCTCTCTGAGCCAGAACACACACATTTTGTCACAAACCAGTAGTAGTTCCATTCATAAGAAAAAAATATTTAGAACACTCAGCCTTATATTAAATGGAAAAAAATTGGCAAACATTTTACTATTGCTGTTATCACATAACCGTATCCTTTCCTAAAGTTTTCATAGTACTTTTCTTATACCAACTCTTGGAATAAAGCAAGGCCAGTGTAACTCTCATCTTACAGTCAGCAAAAGTGAACGTCTCTCTGAGAAGTAAAATGAATCACCCAAGGTCATAGTAAGTATCTGAGGCAGGATTTCACAAATCCCAATAGGTTATGAACTCTGTAACATGGTTGTTTCAATGAGCAGGTAGCTGAAGAATGATGATGCCTCGGTGTTTTCAGCAGACCAAGTTGTTTTCTTTGTCCAAATGTTCAGATCATAGGTATATTGCAGGAAGGGTGCCATTAAACTCAACTACATTTCACAGGCTTTATCTCACTCCACAGTAGCTAGTGAGTCTGAGATGAGTGTGGAATAGCAGTTGACAGTGGAATTTAGTTTGGTATAAGTGTCAGATCATCACAGTATTTAGAGAAAAAAGATGTTTGAGGCAAAAGCCTGACTATTCTGCAAGACATAACATTGGCCTTACCCCTTGAAAATAGACGTAACTCCTGGTAAGCAATCCAGACTGATTTAAATCTCTAAGCTGAAAGAGACCTTAGAGGTCAACTGACCCAACCTTCAGATGAACTAAAATTGCCTTTACCATGTTCAAGGCCAGGCAACCCATTCTGATTCTGGACATTTCTAATCATTGGGTGGAAGGGGACCAAGAAACCAAGCAAATGAAATCTCTTTCTTCCGTATGACAAACCTAAAAATAGTTGGATCATGTCCTAATGATGACTACTCTTCTCCAAGCTACGTATCCTAAGTTTCCTCAATTGACTGAACCATCAAAAGATAATCCCCCTTACCATTCCTATTACCCCTGTTGGATGAACTCAACTTTTCTAAAATCTTTCATTATTTGAAGAACTATAACAAGGATGGAATGACCAAGGTTTTGTCAAAGGGCATCAGAGTTAGAGAGTATAAAAATTTTAATGATACCAAAAGATAGTGTAATTTCAAAATTTACCTTCGCATTTTTAATGGCACTTAAATGTTTCATCTGTAATGTAGAAACAACAGCTTTGCCACTAGTTAGCAAAAAATATTAAATTAAAAAGCTAACAGATGCTATATTTGCTTCTTTCTAGTTCTGTGTATCAGTTGAGCTCCCTTAGCTCAGTCCCACCTTGTTCCATCCCCACTCAGATGTGACATTCCCTGTAGTGGCCTTACACTCCAGATAGGTGTTCCAATATCTTGATCTCCATCCCAAACAATATTGCCCTTCAACCCTTCTCCATATGGGGACCTGTGTCATCCTATTCAACTGAATTTATCCCTGTTGCTTCTCATATCATTTTAACATTATTAATTACAAAGTTGGTTTTAGGGTATATTTCTTCTTCATGTTGTTTCCTCAGGCACCAAAATTGCTAATTATAGATTGATCAGTTTGTGTGGGTTTTTGAGTATGTTCTGTGTGTATGTATTTGTATGTTTATGTGTGTATATAAGGGAAGTTATATAGGACTATATAATAAATAGTTTGTTTCATTATATTGTAGACTGGGTATTTTAAGATTATTTGAAGTCATGAAAACTTTATATTTCTTAAAAATTCAAGAAACCTTGAGCAAACAGTGAAGTTTTAGTGTTATATAATACTAATAGTTATAAAGCAAAATTTATTCCAGTTATATACATGTTAAGAGGAAGACAAATAAAAATTATTTATACTAACAATATAAATATTAAGGAAGAGTTGAAAGTGGAGGTTGTGGGTATTATAATTAAGTTTTAATCCTTCCTTATCCTAGAGGAAAAAGAATAAATGTAATTCACTCTCCCTCTCACCCCAACTCCCTGTTCTGTAGCAACTCTGGTATAATCTTTCTGGCTGAGCTGTACTCGGATACAAATATATTACTATAGGACAGGGGTTCCTAATCTATGTCCCATAGACTCTGAAAGGATTTCAGAGGGTCCATGAACTGGGATGGGGAAAAAAAACAATTACATCTTTATTTCAATATACTGTAATTGTTTTCATCTGTGATCTAATGTATTTTATTTTATGCATTTAAAAACATTAGTTTGAGAAGAGGTTGCTAACAACTTTCAAAGGTTCTATGACACAACAAAAGTTAAAAACTCCTGTTACGGATGAAGGTATCATTTGGAGGTAAAATAAAAAAGAGCTGAATACAGAAAATTTGTCACCTGAACCTAAAATTTGCAAAAGTTAAATAGTTTCACAAAAATCTAAAACTCTGTCCTCATAGAGATTATATTCTACATATCCACAGACAATTAATGACCAGACAACCTGAGGAATGAGATAACATTAACAAGGAAGCAAAAAGTGGTACTGTGACATTTACTAGCCTTATTGCACAGTGCCTTTCCACTATACTCTTACAAAAGCTCTTCAATATACTCCAAGTGGCGTTCTCACGCCACGTGTTACGTGAGTAACACGGCACTGTTACTGTGTGCCTTTACAAAACACTGGTTACTCCCTAGTCCTGGAATTCACTTTTTCCTCACCTCACAAAAGATTTATTAAATAAATGTGAGTCAATTTGGGGAAGTGGAGGGCACTGGCATTTGAGAGCATCAGGGAAGGAGGAGATGGTACATGAGTTGAGGTCTGAAGAAAACAGGGATCCTTAGGAGGTGAAAGTAAGGAGGGGATGTGTCTTAGGCATGAAGTACAATGAGTGTAAAGATATACTGAGAGACAGAGTGTCCTATGTGAGGAACAGCAAAATCTAGTCTGTTGCATACAGAATATAGAAAGAACAGTGATGTATGAGAAGCCTGGAAAAGTAGATTGTAAACACAAAACTAAACAGGTGGAACTATGAGAAGATAGGTACATTGAAGCATTGTGGTTGGAAAGGTGAATCAGTACAACAATTCTGGAAAATAATTTGAAAACATAAAAACAAAGTAAAAAAAACCCCATACTCTTTGACTTAGAGATTTTACTCCTAATTATATACTCCAATGAGGTCATTGATAAGGAGAAAAACTGTATATTCCTTCAAACATTCATGGTGGCACTGTGTGTATATATGTGTGTTTAGGGTGGGTGGGTGGGGTTGGGTGGGGTGGCAGTAAAGAATTGGAAACAAAATTGATGCTCATTGATTGGAAAATGGCTAAACAAATCACAGTGCATGATTTTAATGCAATATTACTGCTATTAGAAATGACAAATAAAATGAGTATAAAGACACATAGAAAGCATATCGAAGCAAAGTAAACAAGAAAACTATACACAAAGACAACAACAAAATAAATAGAACAACTGCAACAAAACAACTGAAAATAAATGTTGCAAATTACAAAAAAAAAACCCAAGCAAACATGACATTTTAAAAGAAGATGAAAAAATACCTCCTATACACTTTCACAGAGAAGGAGAATTTCATGGATATGTAACTTTGCATCTATGGTCAAATTTTATTTTTCAATATATTGATTGGTTTGACTGTTTTTTATTCTTCCTCTTCTTTACTAAAAAAATTGTTTTATGGGATGGCTCTCTGGGAGTGGTGAGGAATAAGGTTATGGGAAAATTTTTTGATAGAAAACAATAAATATCAGTAATACTTTATTTGTAAAAAGTTAGGTTGAGGAGTTTATATTTTATCCTGAAGGCAATAGAAAGTCAACTGTCTTGTGCTGAGACCCTGGAAAATGCAGGGAGAGACAGAGAGAAAGAGAAAGAGAGAGAGAGAGAGAGACAGAGAGAGAGAGAGAGAGAGAGAGAGAGAGAGAGAGAGAGAGAGAGAGAGATGGAGGGAGAGAGGAATGACATGCATTTGAATTAATGAATTATATTCTTTTCATCTTTTATTGAAAGTCAATTAATTTTTATTGAATTTTATGTTTCACCAGTTTTTTTATCCAATCAATCAATAAACATTTATTAAATGCCTACTAAGTATCAGGGTCTGTATTAAATACTGGGAATACAAACATGAATGAAACTCACCCCGTACTTACTTTCTAATTGGGCACACAACAGATACTCATATAAGCATATACAGAATAAACATAAAGAGAATAAATACAAAGTAGTTAAATACAAGGTCGATTGGGAGGGAAGAAATCAGCAAAGGCTTCAGCAGCAACTTGAAAGAAGAGAAGGATAATGTGAGGTTGAGGGAAGAAGGGGATACATTACATTCCACAGGCATATTCAAATCCTGAACCTTAACCACTAGACTGGCCTAGGTTAGTCAAGAGCCTGAATCATGTAAGTAGAGAGAAAGAAAAAGAAGATATAGAAAAGACAAGATCTGGCAACTGATTGGATGGCCTAATGTGTTGTGGAAGAGTGAGGAGTCCAAGGCTGGGAATTTAGGTGATTGAAAACATGGTGATGCTTCGGATAGAAATGGGCAAGTATGGAAGAGGAGTGGCTTTTGAGAGGAGATGCTGAATTGTGAGAAGCACCCTTGACTTTATCTCCTCTTCTTCTTTTGACCTTTGAGATAATACCATTTCTGATGATGATTTCTGTTGGAACTTTATTTAAAGAGCTGTTTGCCACAGATGTCCTTTCCTCCCATTTCCTCTCCCTGCCTCCTGACCAAAGGTTTTATTGTAGACCTACTGGAATGGTTTGGCTTTTATTTACTGGCTTAATTACAAAAAAAAATCTGCCAGGCAACTAATTTTCTCATCATAGTGCCATAAGGAGCCATTTGCTTGTGAGGGAGAATGACAAAGCTTAAAAGGAGATCACGTGAATTTTTTGGACTTGGCTAGGGTGAGATTGAAATGAGATTGAACAACCGTTTGCCTCATTAGTAGGAGGTGATTCTGGGTCCAGATTCCTCACTCAAATTCCAGGACCTTAAACAGTGACTAGAATATAAAATCTTTGTTCATTAGTGTTTTAATTGACTAGTCAGGTTAAAGATGACAGAGAGGCCTTATATCTTGTTTTAAGATAAGTGATAGATGACAGGGGTTCACTTATATTAATCTAAAGAATCAAAAAGTGTCCCAAATATTAGGCTATCAGAAATGGGAAATGCTAAGACTATATCCATATAGTAAACTTCCATGTATGCAATTTGGAACTATGTATGATTCAAGAGCTGTTGCTTTTGTTGGACAAGGAGAGTTCTCTCTTGACTCTCTGTTACTTCCAAAATCAAGTTCATACTTCTTTATCTGGCATTATAGACTGGCTCAAGCCCACCTTCCCATCCTTATTACATATTATTTCCCTTCTCTTTCTCTGTGATCCAGTCAAACTGTTCACCTCACACATGATACTCTTCTCTTCCATCTCACTGCCTTGCAAAAGTGGCTGTCAAGTCTGTAACGCACCTTCTCCTCACCTCTGTCTCTTAGAATCTCTGATTTCTCAGGGAAATAATATATACTATGACCACAACAATGCAAAGGAGAGAATGTCAATAATAATATGTTCAAAACAATGCTTCAAAATTATATTGACCATTGTCCCCAAAGAAGAGATTTGAAAAGATACCTCCCTTTGCAAAGGTGGGGAGGCATGAACCTAAAACACTGCATATAATTTCAGGTAGATTTTTTTCTTTTTTGGTTGTTTGATCTTATTTAAAAATATATTTATTTGTAGTTTTCAACATTCACTTCCACAAGATTTTGAGTTTCAAATTTTCTCCTCATTTCTCCCCTCCTGCACTCCAAGACTATGTCCATTCTGATTACCCCTTCCCCCAATCTTCCCTCCCTTCTCCCTCTCCCCTACTTTCTCTTATCCCCTTCCCCTTCTATTTTCCTGTAGATAGAGTAAGACAGATTTCTATAACCCACTGCCTGTATATCTTATTTCCCAATTGCACATAAAAACAATTTTTAACATTTATTTTTAAAAATTTGAGTTCCAAATTCTCTCCTATCCTCCCATCCCATCCACCCACCATCAGTGAGAAAGCAAGCAATTTGATATAGGTTATTCATGTATAGTCATACAAATACTTCCATAGTAGACATGCTGTGGAAGACTAACCAACTTTCCTCCATCCTATTCTGACCTCTGTTTATTCTATTCTCTCCATTGGTACTGTCCCTCCTCAAACATGTTTGCTTCTGATTACTTAGTCTCTCATTCTACCCTCCCTTCTATCTATCTATCTCCAGTGCACCCCTCCCCCCCAATCCCCTTTCCTCCTACTTTCCTGTAGGATAAGATAGATTTCCTTACTCAATTGAGTATGTATGTTATTTCCTCCTTAAGCCAAATCTGATAAGAATAAGGTTCACTAATTCCCTCTTACCTCCCTTCTCTTCTCTTCCAATATAAAAGCTTTTTTTTTGCCTCCTTTATGTGAGATAATTTACCCCATTTTACCTCTCCCTTTCTCCTTTTCCCAATACATTCCTCTCTCACACTTTAATTTTATTTTTTAAATATCATGCCTTCATATTCAACTCACTATGTGCTCTCTGTCCATATATGTGTGTGTATGTAATTTATGTACATATGTATATGTGTGTATATATATTATATATATATATATATATAATTATATGTGTGTGTATTTATATTCCCTTCAATTACCCTAATATTGAGAAAGGTCTCATGAGTTACAAATATCATCTTTCCACGTAGGAATGTAACCAATTCAACTTTAATAAGTCTCTTATTATTTCTCTTTCCTGTTTACATTTTCATGCTTCTCTTGATTCTTGTATTTGAAAGTCAAATTTTCTCTTTAGCTCTTGCTTATTTTTTTACGCAAGAATGCACTAAATTTGGGGGAGAAGCCAAGATGGTGGAGTAGAAAGATTCACATATGCTAGCTCCGAATCCACAGCCCATGGATTTCCTGTAAAAAGAAGTCCCAGTAAATTCTGGAGCAGTGAAAGTTGCGTAGCAATGGAGTGAAGGAGATTTCTGTTTCAGAGAGCCCTGAAAAATTGATCCCAAAGGTCCATCGCGCAACAGACAGGAAGAGAGCCCAGCTCTGCCATAGCCATGGGGCACCAAGAGGAGGAGCGGATCCGAACAGGATTCAGGGATGGAATCTTCAGAGGCCATGAAGGTCTCTCAACCCACAGATGCACAGATCAGTGAGAGAGACTTCTGGGCTGGCTGAGAAGGGAGCAGGGTGTCTCCATAACTCAGGTTCCCTCGGGAGGCAGTGGCAGAGGCAGTGGGCAGCCAGAGGCTCCTCGAGCAGGCAGGACCTCGGGTCCATTAGAGAAGGTCTCCACATAAACCCCCTGAGGGAACTGAGCCTGGGAGGCAGCCCTGCCCTCACCTAAGCCCCAGAACTTAAGCTCACAATTAATAGCAGCCTACTGAAAGCCCTGAGGCTGAGGAGCAGCATTTGAATCTTAGACCCCAAGCACTGGCTGGGTGGCTCTAGGTGGGGTGGAGAGGAATCTCAGAAGTCAAGTAACTGGCCTGGAAAATGCCCAGAAAAGGGAAAAAAAAATAAGACCATAGAAGGTTACTTTCTTGGGAAACATGTTTCCACCCTTCCTTTCTGATGAGGAAGAACAATGCTTACCATCAGGTAAAGACATAGAAGTCAAGGCCTCTGTATCCCAAACATCTGAAATAAATATCCAATGGGCTTAGGCCATGGAAGAGCTCAAAATGGATTTTGAAAATCAAGTTAGACAGGTGGAGGAAAAACTGGGAAGAGAAATGAGATAGATGCAAGAAAAGCATGAAAACTGGGTCAATACCTTGCTAAAGGAGACCTGAAAGAATGCTGAAGAAAATAACACCTTGAAAAATAGGCTAACTCAATTGGCAAAAGAG
>CM053772.1:94343949-94406115 GCA_028658325.1 Potorous gilbertii | reverse complement strand
CCAGGTCAAGGAGAAAATATTGCAAGCAGCTAGAAAGAAACAATTCCAGTACTGTGGAAATACAATCAGGATAACACAAGATCTAGCAGCTTCTACATTAAGGGATCGAAGGGCGTGGAATAAGATATTCCAGAAGGCAGAGTCACACCTCTTGTGTCTGGGCTGAATTTGAACTCAGATTTTACTGATCCCGGGCCCAACACTTTATGTGCTGTGTCACCTAGCTATTCAAGTGGATTGTACTATGAAGTTTTCTTGATTCTCCCACTCTACTGGGACCTCTTCCCCTGGACTTTATGTTATATGAGTTTTTTTCCTCC
The DNA here is from genome assembly GCA_028658325.1 of Potorous gilbertii. NCBI lineage: Eukaryota > Metazoa > Chordata > Mammalia > Diprotodontia > Potoroidae > Potorous > Potorous gilbertii. The sequence goes on along the minus strand of CM053772.1, from coordinate 94,405,795 downwards.
ATCAATTTATCAGTTATCAATAAACATCTATTAAGTTCCTAGCATGTGCTAGGCACTATGCTAAGCACTGGGGATATGAAAAGAGTTAAAAGATAGTCCCCACCCTCAAGGAGCTTATAATCTAATGAAACAACTTGCAAATAAATATATACAAAGCAAACCATATTCAGGATAATTATGATTAATAATTGTATAAATAATTAATTTGTAATATATTAATTATCATATATATTATAATTATCAAGCACTAGAATCATGTGGCTATCTTCTAGGCCAAAATTGTAATAAGATTCGAATCTGTCTACAATCTGGTTTCTTTAAGAGTTAGGGAATGTGATTTCATGCTGAATATCTGTTATTTTTATTGCCATCTCTTGGAAGCCTTGGTTAAAGGCTTGTGGAAAAGACAATGAGGTATTTTAAAAGATGATTTATTAAACAAATGCAGAATTCTGGGAAGAAGGGAAAGAGGGAGAAAGAGGGAAAAGTTAACTATCAAAGTTCTATTTGTTGTGATTGTTTTTGTGCTTTTGATTTCATTGGTTGAGAAAGTGCTAGTGAGGAAACTCCCTTTGTCAATCAGTGCAAGAAGGAAACTATCTACAACTAAAAGTCTCAGCGTCCACAGACACTGAGAAGTTTGCCCAGGGTCACACAAGCAGAATAAGTCAGAGGCAGGGCTTGAACCTAGCACTTTGCTACTCTACTGTCAGTTCTTGCTCCATTCCTCTAGGCTATACCTCTTATTTAGCTATATTTATCTGAAAGCTAGGAGTTTGTAGCCAGGGCTCTCTTCTGGACCCTCCTGGCTTTAGAGTGATTATCAATAGTAACTGTTGCTGTTTCCCTCCCAGCCTGATGTCTTTCTTTTTCTTTGCCTCAAAAGGGCCACGCCCTGGCTAAGTCTTAAGCAAGCCTATTCAATGAATGCGTGTTGGCTCACCTTAAGTGAGTACCTGCAAATTCCTGGACCTAAAGGGCCCAAGGTCTCCCAGTGCATTCTGGGTCATCTCCAGTAATCCTGAGGAATATCTGCTCACTAGATTCTGATGGCTCTGGAAGAAAAGTGAGGTTGCTGACCTGTACAACCCTCCCTCACTCAAAACAAAATCAAGTGCAAGTCACGTCATCATTTCTCTGATGACTTGGTCTTCTTCAGCAACGAAGGACAAACACAAAACAAGTAGTTTGTAATATCTTTTGTTTTTTGGGGGGAATGGTACCAGAAATCTACTTTCCATGTCCTCCCCACCTTGTGCTACCCAACTGTGGCCAGGCTTTCTATATACTAAGTCCCAAATGGCTCCACTGCTCTGGGTCACCCTGTTCCCCAGAGGGTAAACACCCTGAATGAAATCTTCTTTGTTTGTTCATTCCCACTAAAATAACATCCGTGATACAGCTGCTGTTGGCTGCCCATTTTCTCCATGAGTTACAAATGAAAGGAAAATTTTTCATTCACTTGAACTTCAACTGGGCTGCACTGTTATCCTTTTGTTCCATACCCTGTTTTAAATCCAAGTCAAAACACTGAGCCAAATGAGTGCAAATTGGAGTATAAATTTTTTAACACAGATGACTGGTACTTTTTTTCTGTGAGAAATGATCATTGTCATCTGAAGACTGTGGGCTGTTTAAATACTTTGGAGCCAGCATTTTGGACCTGTTATTGCTGCAAACTGTAATATACTATTTAACTGATGTTTAAAATGCATGAATCAGCAGCAGAGGCTGGGAATCAGATATTTGCCTTTTTTTCACAAAAAATGGTACCCTCATCAGCACAATCCCATGCCAGAGAACAGCATGTATTGAGGCATCATGTTGTAATAAACAGACTGAAAGATGAGTACCAGCTGTGCCACTGGTTCGATGTGTGACCTTGCTTATTTCATTTAACTCACCATTCCCAAACTTTTCAAATAGGAAGACCTCTTTTTTGTTTTAACATAAAACACAATTCTGAGGAATCCTTCTTCCCTATAGTGATTGTGCTATTTAGATCTGTTGACTGAGAAAATACATAAAGATAACTATTGTATAAATCATAGTAGCATCTTATATACACTTGAAACTAAGGCAGTTATCCTTTCCACACTGTGACTTTCCCTGTGGTGGTTTTGTTATGTCATGGGTTGGCGTAAGAAGTTAAATAGGAAATTTGGAGGAGTTTTGTGGAGACCACAGACAACACATGAAGGCCAGATGACAGAAAAAGTTTAGAAGCTCAGAAATGCATAAAATATATGTATGGTATTGTATAATATCAACCTAAATTCGACAATAAGTTACTGTAAACACCTCATAAAAGAAAAAAAAAGAAACAAACTTCTTCTGTAGTATGGAGGGCCAAAGAATTTTATGTAGATTTTCTAGATCATGGGACACTGAGTCTCTAACCCTGTGATGTGAAAGGGATAACTCTTGGGTCATCTCCAGTCATTCTGATGAATATCTGGTCACTGGATTCAGATGGCTCTGAAGGAGAAGTGAGGCTGGTGAACTTGCACAGCCCTCCCTCACTCAAAACAAAGTCAAATGCAAGTCATGTCATCATTTCTCTGATGGCATGGTCGTCTTTGGCAATGAAGAACAAACATAACATACAATATAATAGTAATATGTATATGAGGTGCATTACTTATTTAGTCTATAAAAGGTATGCTTGCTTACTTATGGATTTGCATCTTTGGGGCAGCTAGTTGGTGAAGTGAATAGAGTGTTGATCCTAGAGTCAAAAAGACTCATCTTCCTGAGTTCAAATCTAACCTCAGATACTTACTAGCTATTTGATCCTGAGCAAGCTACTTAACTCTGTTTGCCTTAGTTTCTTCATCTGTAAAATGAACTGGAGAAGGAAATGGCAAACTACTCCAGTATTTCTGCTGAGAAAACTCCAAATGGGATCACAAAGAATTGGACATGACTGAATAATAACAGCAAATGTGCTTCCCTTGCAAGAATTCTGTGACAAGCCCTTCTTGAAGTATATCTCCCACACATTTGAAACCACTAAGAAATGTCACACAATATCCTTAGATTTCATCTTATAAAGAGGCTGGACAAGATGAACTCCAAGGCTCTCCAACTCTAAATCTGATTGCAAGATATTGGCTTAATTTCTCTGGGATTCAGTTTCCTTGTCTGTAAAATGAGAGCATCCACCTAAATGATCTCAGTTCCATTCCAGGTGCCTTTCTTTGAAGACAGAACTTTTTGAAATGTCTTCTCAGAGTCATCTCTTCTTACATTCATTCATTCAACAAATATATGTTGAGTATCTACACTGTAAGACAGTCGATGAATAAGCATTTATTAAGCTCCTGCTATATACTAGGAACTGTGATGCACTGGGGATAAAAAGATAGACAAAAGGTAGTCCCTGCTCTCACAGAACTCACTTCTAAGGGGAGAGACAACATGCAAATGACCATGTGTAAGCAAGCTATCTACAAGATACATTGGAGGTGATCCACAGAGGGAAGGGGGATCAGGAAAGCCTTCTTTTTGAAAGTTAGCTGAGTTGTGAAGAAAGTCAGAGAATCCAAGAAGCAGAGATGAGGATGGAGAACATTCCAGGCATGGGAGACTGCAAGAGAGAATGCCCAAAGTTAGGAATAGGAAGTGTCTTGTGTAGGGAACATCTGTATCACCAGATAGAAGATTATATGGGGGTAAACAAGGTATGAGTGGACTGGAAGGTAGGAGGGGGCCAGGTTGGGAAGGGCTTTGAATGCCAAATGGAGTACTGTATATTTAATCCTGGAGGTGATAGTGACTCGTTGGAGTTCATTGAAAAGAGAAGTGACATGGGAAACCTGTGCTTTAGGAAGATTCATTTGTCAGTAGAGTGGAAGATGAACTGACAATGGCAGAGACTTGAGGCAGGGAGACCAATCAAAAGGCTATTGTGATAGTCTAGGCATGAGGTAATGAGGCCTGCACCAAGGCGGTGACTGTCAAAGCAGACAAGAGAATGAAGACAAGATATGAAGGAAGAAATGGCGTTTGAGGATGACACCTAAATTGTGATCCTCAGAAACTGGGAGAAGAGTGGTGCCCTCAACAGTAATAGGGAAGTTCGGAGGAAAGATGAGTTCAGTTCTATACATAGAGAGTTTAAGTTGTCTATGGAAAATACAGTTTGAGATTTCTCTTGGGCAGTTGGAGATGAGAGTCTGGAGGTTAGAAGAGAGATTATGGTGGGATAAGTAGATTTGAGAACCATCAACATAGCAATAATAATTGAATTCACCAGAGATGGTGAGATCATCAAGAGAAAAGAGAAAAGGGAGCCCAGGACAGAGCTTTGGATAACAATGACCATGGTTATTGGTCATGAGCTGGATGATGGGAGATTCAGTAAAGGAAAAAGGAGTGATCAAACAGTAAGAGAAGAACCTAGACAGAAAAGAATCTCAAGGAGAAGAGGGTAACAGAAAGTTTCACTGACTGCTGAGAAATTAAGAAGTATGAATACTGGAGGGAAAAAAGTTGATTGAGTTCAGAGGTCATTGGGAACTTTGGGAAGAAGAGTTTTCGTTGATTAATAAGGTTGGTCAGAAGCTAGATAGCCCAGCACTGAGAAGAGAATAAGAGTAAAGAAAGTGGACACATCTATAATAGATGACTTTCTCAAAGAGTTTAGCCACAAAAGGGAGGAAAGATGAGAAATGATAGCTAGTGGAAATGAATGGATCAATTGAAGGGTTTTTTTAGTATAGAGGAGACATGGATATGTTTGTAGGCTGTAGGGAAGCAACCAGGAGGCAGGGAGAGAGTGAAGATAAATGAGAGAGTGGGGGTGATCGAGAAGGTGATGTGTGGGAGAAGATGGGATGGAATGAGAATGCTTACGCGGGGTACAGTGGTTATTCTTGATATTGAGGAAAGCCATGACTTCATTTGAGACAGAGGTGAAGGAGGAGATAGTGGCTGAAAGTATCTGGAGGTAAAATGAGGAGGAAGGGAAAGGAGAGAATGACCTTAATTTTTTTAAAGTAAAATATGAAGCAGGGTTCTCAGTTGAGAAGATGGGAGGAGAGGGAGCCATGAAATGATTAAGGAGGGATGAAAAGATTTGTAAGAACTGGGGTGGTGAGTGAGACAGTGAGTTAATTAGGCATGAGTAAAAAGGATTGCCTTGTCTCAGTGAGGGCCTAATTCAGAATATGTAACATAAATTTGTAGTGGACTCAAGCAACAAGATTTTGTGATTTTCTTGAGCTTTATTCAGCACCACATGAGTAAGAGTCACAACAGTGGATGGTGGAAAAAACCCATTTGGCAGGCCTTTCCTAGGGGCTCTGGAAATCAAGAATGAATAAGACATAAACCCTTCCCTTATGGGGTTTTTACTCTAAAGAAAAGATCAGGCTATTGGAAATTTTTATAAAATATATATATATATATATTTGTTTTTAAAATTATGATTAAAATATGTATTAAATGCCATAAATGTGGTATAGAATGTAACAGGCATTCAGACAAGTGAGAAATTTTTTCTGACCTTAGAGAATAAAGAAAGGATATGGAGATAGTAAAATTTGAGGTAACCATGGAGGATAGGTATGATTTTTGACAACTCAAAAAAGGAAAGGAGAATTAATGCATTCAGCCAGAGGGAACTGTGTAAGGGATATGTTTAGGGAATATAGTCAGTCCAATTTGGCTGGAGCACAGCAAAATTATTAAACTTTAGTGGGAGATAAGTCTGAAAAATTATGTTAGTACTAGCTTGGATAATACTTTGACTGTCAGGTGGAGGAGTACAGACATTATCCAACAGGCCATGGGAAGTCCAAAATTGTTAATAAGGTATAGGTTTGAATATTTCTTCCTTGCTCAAAAGCCTTAAAATGGCTTCCTTATTGTGGATAATGTAAATATAGTCTCATTATTCTGGCATTTAAGACCCTCTAAACTCTGGTTCCAGTCTACTATTTCATTTATTTCACATTACTGCTCTTTATGCACTCTAAATTCTAGCCCTGCAGTGCTACTGGGTGGTTCCCTAACTTAAGATGCCTGACATCTCTGGCCACTTTGCATCTGCAACAGCTGCTCCTGATGCCTAGCATATACTTCTCATTTCTATCATTTAGATCACTTTTCTTCCTTTAGGGTTTAGCTCAGGTGCTGATTCCACCATAAAGATTTCCCAGATTTGCTCGTCTCAAATTTTCCTAGAGCACACTTTGTAGATTTCTCCTTTGACCATGTCATTTCTTGTCCCCAAACTGAATGTAAATTACTTGAATTCATGTGTCTTGCTATTTAATTTTGCAACTTTGGTGCCTTTCACATAATAGGCACTTAATAAATGTTTTTTTTAATTGAATCAAAGATTTTTTTCTGCAGGGAAATGATATTAGACTTTGTGTTCAAGGAAGGTTAACATAGCAGAGGGTTGTGACGTGGTAGATTGGATGAGAGACTGGAAGACAGAGTAGTATTTTGAAGTATTATTAATAAAGTACAAAGAATTTGCTTAAAGCCAATAATCTAAAATATGGAGAAATACTCATTTGATCTCAACACCAATCAATTAAACAATCAATATTCCTTGATTGTTTATTACATACTCAGCACTGTGAAAGTTACAGGATGACACAAAAGAGGAATAAATGCAGTGATTCCTGCTGTCAAGGAGATGACCTAAAGAGCTCCCCTGTCAGTCAATCAATAAACATTTATTAAGTGCCTACCCTGTTTACCCAGGGACAGAAGAATAATGAATAAGAAATGCAATGCAATGGGATTTGGTGCTAAAATTGTATGGTAGAAACCATGAAGTGCCCCTTGGGTCTGGGACACCCAGAAGTACCCAGAATCCAACTTGTTAAACTCAAGTGGTATTTACCAATCAATGCCTTAGGTCTGTGTGGATGGTGTTACTTACTTTAGAAAAATGTGTGTGTTCTGCCTGCAGACATGGGACCCGTTGTGCTGGGGAAGTGGCAGCTGCAGCAAACAACTCACACTGCACAGTAGGGATTGCATTCAACGCCAAGATTGGAGGTATGTGAAACAGAGTCGGATCAGCAGAGAAAGAGGATCCAAGTACCTATTTTTTTTCTTTTTTTCTTATTTAGCTGAGAGGCATTCCACAAGCTTTTTGAACAGAGGTAGAAATGTGTTTGCGTTACAGTCTTCAGCTGTTTCCAAGGATAAAATGGTCCTGATATGCGTGTGGTTAAAAACAATTAAAGCCCTCAGGGGTGGTCACTCAGAAACTTGTCTCTATAATTGGCCTAGGGATTGTCTGTGGAGGTAGTAACCTTGACCTTGCAGTGCTGAAACATTACATCTGGTTCTTGGGTGGGAAGTATCAATAATAAGCACACCAGGCAGTTGCCTCTCCGTGGAAAGATTTGGTTTGGAAAAATCTGTCAAACAGGAGGAGTATTTAATTGGCCCTTCTGCTCCAACTTTATAGAGATGCTCATTTATTTTCAACATTAGGATCACAACAAACAAATACAATAAAATATTTATGAATTATTCAAGATTCCAATATTATGTGTTTGTTTAAATATTTTAAACCTGGGCAAGCCACTTAACCCTGTTTGCCTCAGTTTCCTCATCTGTAAAATGAGCTGGAGAAGGAAATGGCAAACCACTCCAGTGTCTATGTCAAGAAAACCCCAGATGAGGTCACACAAAGTCAGACATGACTAAGACAACCGAAAAGAACCACAAACAACAAAATGTCACATTGGTCAACATAGAGCTCACATCTCTTTAATGACATCTATTTAAGAATAGTTTGTCTTTGTGTCAATATGTTAAGGACCCGTGATTTTGTAGTTAGGGTACCTGCTTTATAAAGGCTGATCAGCCTTCCCGGTTATAGTTTATAGCCTGAGAGAGTTGTCTGAAACTCAGAAAGGTTAAATGACTTGCCCATAGTCATATAGCTATTAAGTATTAAAGGCAGGATTTGAACCCAGGGGTTTTTTATTCTAAATCTCTTTTTCTTCTATGTCATGCTCAATTATATAGATATAGATATCCTGAAGGAGGAAAACAAAGGAAATATGCAGAATTACCATGATAATAAATGATAACTTATTAGAGAGAAACCTATTCATTTTCTAGAAATCAAAAAATGGTTTTTAGCATGCTATAACATAGCAGCTCACATTTATATAACATTTTGAGGTTCTGAGAACTTTCTCCAACAACCTTGTGAGTCAGACAGTAAAATATGATCTTCATTTTACAGATAAGTAAACTGAGACTCTAAGACGTTAGCTGATTGTTCCATAATCAGAGAGATAGTATCTGAGTTCGGATTTGAATCTAGCTCTCCTTATTCCAACCCACTTTCTATTATGATACAGTGACATCAAAATGTTCTTATGTCCTAATAAACAAAAGGGAAATAAGAAGAGAGGAATCCTTAAGAATGGCCAAAAACTTGGAAATTTGTTTTCTTCTTAACTGAAGAGGAGCCTAACAGAGATGGGTTATTCTTTCTTGTCCTTCCTTTCTCATTTTCCCTTCCTCCTCCACATTACTGCTTAATTTCTAGAAGAGTTCTCCCTCAGTTTTAAAACTTTGAAATTCCCAAAATTAGAATCTCCATGGAATCCCTCCTGCTCATTTTCTGTGTCATTGAACTCTATGGACTTCTATCTCTGCAGCTGTTAAAATTGCAACCCTGGGATCATCTATCTACAACAGTCAACAAACATGTGCCAGGCATTGTACTAAGCTCTAGGGATACAAAAAAGGGCAAAAGCCAGCCCTGCCCTCAGGGAAATTACATTATAAGTGGACAGACACCTAAGTGACCAGTACATACAATATAAATACAGAGCAGATGATAGGTGATATCAGAGAAGAAGCCATTAATAGCTGGTATGACTGGCAAAGACACCTGTAGAGTTTGGGACTTGAGCTGAGTCATAAAGGAAGCCAAGGAAAAAAGAGATGAAGGTGAAGAGAAGGAACATTTTAGGCTGGGATACACAGCCAACTCAAAGGCACAGGGATGAGAAAATGAATGTCATGTATGAAGATTAACCATTAAGTCAATATAGTTGGGTGGTAGAGCAAATGGAGGGGAATAATGTGCAAGAAAGGTAGGAATGAGCCAGGTTGTGAAGAGCAATTGCTAAAGAGAGGATCTTTAAAGAGAGGTAAAAGGGAAGCATTGGGGTTTATTGAAGAATATTCAGACCTGAGCTTTAGGAAATCACTTTGGCAGCTCAGTGGATAAATTGGAGTGAGGAAAGACTTGAGACAAGAAAACCCATTTGAAGACTATTGCAAATGTGGGATAATGGGAGACCGAATCAGGCTGTCTTTAAGAGTGGAGAGATGGTGACATCTGAGAGCATGTTGCAAAGAAAGGAACTCTGAGTTTTGACATTGGATTGAACATGTGTTGAGTGAAACCGAGTAGTCGAGGATGATCTAGAATAGTGAGTCTGGGTGAATGACCCTGAGTGTTCTCAGCAATAATAGAGAAGCTGGGAAAAGGAAAGATTTTGAGGAAAAGATAATGAGTTTTGTTTTGGACATGTTGAGTGGGAAATGCCTATGCAGGACTGGAGCTCAGGAGAGAGATAAGGGCTGGATTTATAGATATGGGAATTATCTGCGCAGAGATGATAAGCATGAAGTCAAAACTCCAATCTCAGGATAGAAGCCTCCTGGGATCTCTTCTCAGTATCTAAACTTGGGGTTTTGAGGGAAAAGGGAAAGCCAAAGGAGCTTTCTTTCTTTAGGCAGTCAATGCAAATTAGAGAAATGTGCCTTGCTTAATTGAACTACTTTCATAGAGCAGCCATGGTCGTTAAGGAGCTGTTGAAACTATTCTTGTTTCTTATGGAAATCATTAAACCCTTAAGGTTCAAAAGGCCATAGATCTAGAATCAGAGGAAACCTTAGAGGATATCTAATACAAATAAGGAAACTGAGTGCCTGCGAGGTTAAGTAACTCACCTCAGATGGTAACTGAAAGAGTCTGAATTTGAACCAAGGTCCTCTGGCTCCAAATCTAATATTCTTTGTACTGCACCAGCCTAAGCTGTGTTAGGGCAGCTAGGTGGTGCAGTGGATAGAATGCCAGCCCTGGAATCAGGAATATTCATCTTCATGGGATCAAATCTGGCCTCAGATACTTGCCAGCTATTTGACCCTGGGTAAGTCACTTAATGTTGTTTGCCTCCGTTTTCTCATTTGTAAAATGATCTAGAGAAGGAAATGACAATATCTTTGCCAAGGAAACCCCCAATGGGGTCACCAAGAGTCAGACATGACTGAAATGATCGAACAAGCTGTAGGAATGCTGATAAAAGTCTGATTTAGACTTCACACAGGTTTTCTATGAACCAGACATGGAGGAAATTGTGGTCCAGATTTGGACCAATATATACATGGAAAGCTTCTTAGAAACACTCAACCAGATCAATATAAATCAGTGTGAAATGAGTTTTGTTTTGTTTTTTAGTGGGGAGTATTAATTTTTCTGAGAGTCTGTGAGCTAAAGAGAGTGGAGCATTCCAATATAATGGCTTCAGTAATAACCCAATAAAATATAAAGAGAGACGTGGGAGAAAAAATACAAAAAAATCACATAGTTCATTCCCTAAGGCCTAACCTAAAGCTTTGTAACACACAGGAGCACCCTGGGGGTAGGGATGTATGTTTGTACATGCGTATGATAAGAAGGCTCGTGTTTATAAGTAAACCAAGTCCCATGATTCTAATTTATTTTAGGTGTCAGTAGGCAAATAGTCAGAGGGAAGGGCCTTGACAAAGAAGTATTCCATGAGGAGATAAATATTAGCCAAAGATCAGGTGCACCCCCCACATGCACACGGACCCCTTCCTTGGGCTCCCCAGCTCCCACACATTTACACTTACATACTTCTCCAGTTCAATTGAAAAGGCAAAGATCAAGTCACTCAAAGCAATCTGTACACAGCTGCTATTCCCGGAAAAGCTTGTACTTCATAAACATGGACCTTCTTATGTTGTACTGTTTCTTCCCTTGGCTTGTGGTCTGGTATCACTACAGAGTGATATATTAGAATTGTTTATCTACAAGATGCATATCTGAAAGTGGGGAAAGAGACTCCCAGCCAGTGTGAGCAAGTACAAGATTTTCTTTACAAATCCTTTTGCCAGCCCTAAGTCCCTACCCTCCTATAACTAAGTGGCAAAGCCGATGGAGTACTCAGAGTCAGGGAGATCTGAGTTCAAATGTTACTTCAGAACTTTATTATCTGCATGCTCAGGCTCAGTTTCCTCATCTGTAAAATGGAGAGGATAAAAGCACCTATACCTCACAAGGCTGTAGTGAGGACCCAATGAGAGAACATGTAGAATGCTTTGTAAACTTTTAAGTATTATGTAAATGTTAGCTATTATTATGTATGTGGGAATAGTAAGCATTATTTAATTAGGAATAATGACAGATGTAGGGTTCTGAAGAGTAAGATCCTAGATCCAGAGCTACAAAGGACTTTAGAGGTCGTAAATTTCGAACATTGCTTTATATAGAGAAGGAAACTGAGACACAGACGTTAAATGACTTGACCACAGTTATATATCTCATAAGTTTCTGAAGCAGGATCAGAACTTAGGTCTTCCTGATGACAAACTCAAAATTCGATCTGCTTTTCCACGTTTCCTCACAGTCATAGAATATGAGCACATTTAGGGCTGAAGAACTTAAGCCAAATTCATAAGTATCCAGGACACTTTTGGGGATGACTCATGAAGGCAACACGGTAACCAAAAGCTATACTAGCTTTCTTCTCTCTATACCTGTTGCCTTAATATTGTTGCCTTAATAGAATCCTACAGATATTCCTTGGAACACTGTGAAGTCTATTCTTCCTAAACCATTGGACTTTCTAGTCCTTATCTATTGGGTAACGTATAATGTCATATTTTTTTCCCTAAGGTTTGACATTTCTACTTAAGGCACATTGGGCAAGATAACCACCTCCCGTATGCCCACCCTCGAGCCTCAGTTTTCACTTCTGTAAGGAGAGGGTTAGAGTAGATAGCCCTCAAAAGTTCCTTCCAAAACAACAAATCTGCAATCCTATGATCTTCATGGTATATAATGAATTCTAATCTACCAACTCATTATCTACTCTATTTCTTTTGAAGAAGATATCCACTTCTATTGCTATCTTCCAATCATGTTATATCCCAGAAGGTTTTGGTGATACCTATTGAGGTCGAATTTATGTCCCTTGTGTTAGGTTCTCCAGTTCACTCCATTACCCAGACTCTCTACATATGCTTCTGTTCAGTTGTGACCTCATCTGGGATTTTCTTGGCAAAGATACTAGAGTGGTTTGCCATTTCTTTCTCCAGCTCATTTTACAGATGAGGAAACTGAGACAAACAGCGTTAAGTGACTTGCCCAGGGACACACAGCTAGTATCTGAGGCTAGTTTTGAACTAAGGAAGATGAGTTTTCCTGACTCCAGGAATTTATGGCACTCTATCCACTATGCATCTTGCTGCCCCTCTCTATATGTATAGAAACATCTTTGGCCACAAACAATTACTATCACTCTTCCAGGATATTATCTTGTATGAGTTTCTGGACCTCTCTATTCTTCTACCCATTTCAAAGTTATTATACCTACCATAATAGAATAAGGAAGAGGGTCTTGACCTGTTATTTTAGTGATATATGGAACTCCTGGAGGAGGAAATTCCTTCCACCTGTGCAGATAGATGCCTCTTCTGCTACTTATAGTCTTAGACACTTGCCTAAAACTCTGAGAGATTTTGGCTTGCCCTGAGTCATATGGTCAGTATGTGTCAAAGGTAGGCCTTGAACCCAGGTCTTTTCAGCTCTTATGGTCAGTGATCTATCCAGCATGACATGTTGCCTCATATAGTAGAGAAATGGGCAAATTTTTTAGCTCTCCTCCATTTTTATTTTAAATTCTCTAGATCAGAAGCACAAATATATTCTCATTGACACTTAGGGTCATGCCACTCCTGATCCCATTCCCTACCATAATTTTTAAAAATATTTCATTTTTATTTTATTTTTTTTCTCAATTACATGTAAACAGAAAATTTTAATGTTCACTTTTAGAATTTTTGAGTTTCAAATTCTCTGTCTCTTCTTTCCTTGCTCCTGCCCATGCTAATGAGAGTTACTTGATTAGGGGAGGCTTGTTCGATAAGAGTTAAAGATCTTCCCCCATCCATTAATAGACCTCAGGTGGGGCCAATTAAGGGAAGTTTGATTAGGGGAGGCTTGTTTTGTAGGGAGGCTCACACCTTCTGTTAATTCTTAATGAGGTACTGGGTCAGGAGGATGGTGATGCCCTCCCAATTTGAAAAGTGTATATGTACACTCTGAGGGGAGGGTTTGCTTTGGGGGTTTACACTTTGGAAGAAGGTTCATGTGCCAAATGAGACTCTGGATAGCCCTTAAGCAGCCCCTACCTCCCCACCCCGCCTTTGAAGCCCAGACTTTTGGTGCTTCTTTCTCTGTATGTATGTAATGGTCAGACAATTGGATCTGTCTTTTGATCTGTGATGTATGTATTACTTATGGTCAGACAGTTACAAGCCCTGCCTGTTGGTCTTTATTTTTCTGTTTGTATTTTCTCTGTTGGTATTTGTGATTTAAGAAGATTGTTCACCCCTCAAAAGTTGCTTTCCTTTTAGCAAAGCAGATCCAAGAACCTGTGCTAGCTGGCTACCCTAGATGTGTCAGGGTGCTTGCTGCTACATTGCTCAGAAGATAGAGATTATTATACTTGTGCAATCACCTAACATCATTTTCTTAATCAACTATTTATTTGAGATACTTTCGTTGTCTTTTGAATCCAATGCTGATAATTGGTAGCAGTTTTGAAAATGCCACCTATGCCCCTAAGTTCTTCTGTTTCTGATCTACTAATTCTTAAGACAGAAGTGCTTTCTTCCCCCTCCTTAGTACTATCATTTGTTCCTACAAAAATTCCCTTGAAGTGAAAAATTTTTACTAGATACAACTGATAGATTATTGTTCATTGCTCTAAATTTACCCAAACTTTGAGAACATCATCACACTCTGAAAGTTTCAGCTTATTGTTAACTGATAACTTATTGTAAAAGAGTAATCTCATCCTCTGGGTGGGCAGAGGTATGAATGGGTTATCCTTATAGGATGCTCTCATCTTTGAAAAATGAAGTGAAATACAGACAGAGGAAGTGAGAAAAGGTTTCCCACCAAAAAAGACAAAGGCCTTCCTGCTTTACTGTGAATAACAACAGGGAAGGAGCAGAAGCTGTTTCAAAAGTCGCCTAATCAAAAGCTGTCTAACATCGTGCATTCATCTTCTTCTGAGGATTCCTCCTCATCCCTTACCATTGGCTCTGTTGGAAGCTAGTAAGTTGAATGGATGATCCAATTACTGTGCTCTTCCTTAAAAATCTCAACTAAAATAAATTTATGACGATGACTTACTCATATTTATGAAAACAAGGACATTCTAAATTGGGTGAGTAAAATATAACATTAGATGTGAATACACATATTTCTTTCTAGAAGCTTAGCAGCATCACTGTCTGGTTGTCTAGATTTTATGGCTTATGTCTCAGTTTGGGCTGGAAGGGACTTCCGATGTCATCTGCTCTTATCATCTAATTTTTCATGTGAGTAAATTAATAACCCAAAGATGTTAAGACCTGCCCAGGTTCACATAAGAAGCAAGTCATAAAGTTGAGAATTATATGGAGGTTTCCAAAGCTGTAATTCTTGCTGGGTCATGTTGGTGACACTCCATTCAAACACCTTTCATCTTTTGGGGACTTAAGTCTTTCATTTTTATATTGCGTAAGATCAACGATCATTCTCTTTTCCAAAATCATACTGTGAGAATTCAGAAATTGTCTCTCTATATGTCTATATCTATCTATATCATCTACATGTGTACATATATACATTTGTGGATATGTATATATATATGCATATGTGTGTACATGCTATACCACCCCTGCATTCTACAAGCAATCAAAACTAAAACTTAATGCATGACCCATATAGGGATTAAGCAACATAGAAGCTAAATTCAGCTATTCAGTAGATATTCTAGGTGTTAGCATCCTGACCCTCCCCTCTATCCACCTATAGAAGAACCTGGATCTTATCTGAAAAGTATATTGGACAACATGTCCTTTCCATTAGCTGTAGAGGAAACACATTTATTGTACTGGTTTTACTTTAAAAAACAAAGCAAAGACAAAGCTAAGTCAGGCCAATCATGTAGGCCAATGAGCTCCTGGGGCCATTTTTGTCTTCTTTTAGTTAAAGATTCCCCATATTGTGAGTAAAAATGAAGCTGCATCAGGGCAAGGATGGGCTTATCTCAACAGCCTTGCTTGAGTCCTGGACCACCAGGTTTTTTGTTAATACTTTCTCTCTTCTTTTCCTTTCTTGTGATACAGATATCACTTGTCTCCTGACTGTCCCCAAAGGTCTTTCCTCCCTCCCGCCTTCCCAGAGGACTCATATTAGCTGTAATTTATTGCAATTTGCTCTGACCTCTACAATCCTAGTTGATTAGTCCGTTGATGAGTCCCATGCTTTGTTGCCAAGATGACATAGGACATGTACATCCATATCACTGTAGTTTCATTCTCAGTTCAAGTAATAGTCTACTTAATTATTCCTTGCTGGTGACTTATCATTCAGATGGTCTCATTTGGCCTGCTTCCTCCTTTTGGGGGGGGTGTCTAGGTTCCTTGAATTTGATCTCTGCAGTGGCCCTTCCCACCACCTTGTGGGCTTTTCCTTTGACTAAATATCTAAGATATCTAAATAGCATCCCCCCTTTGCCTCACTGTTGTACAAAACAAGCTAAGCCTCAATATAAGATTATTAGATTCTTGGACTAAATAGACATTTTTGCCCCCGATCTTGCCCCATTATCTTGGCCTCGGAATAGTATTAGCCATGTTAATCTATATTTACTCACATACCTCCTTTTCCCATCCCTTACTAGGAGTGTACTAGAGTTCAAGCCAGCAGCCAATTATTTAATTTTCAATATGAGCATCTACACCCACCAATACTACTCTACTTTTTTCAAGAACACATAATTATTCTTTTTTCTCAATAATTAGCAATAAGTGATTTATTATTTTGTTGATTGACTTGAGAAAATGTTAATAATGTAAATGAAACTTAAAAGCATGTCTTGTATACATCTTTGAAGGAGAGCTGGTGGGAAACATTTGCCAACCCAATAACTGCCTTAGCCCACCAACTCTGGGATTCAGAATCATACGATCTCGGAATTAGAAACAATCTTAGATGTCCTCTATTCTAATCCATAGTCAAGAAGTTACACTCCCTTTTATAACATCTTTGAGAAGTGGCCATGCAGCCTTCTCTTAAAGACCTGCAGTCATGTAGAAATCGCTCCTTCAAAGACAGCTCATTCCTGTTTTGATTGTCTGTTTGAAGGTTTAATGTAAGGAAAATCCTCACGACCCTCAACCCATTATAATTTTGTCCTACTGAACTTAATTAACAAATCTCTCCCTCTTTCACATGATATCTCTTTACTCCAGATTTTTGAAGACCACTGTACTATCTCCCTTCTTCCCCAACTTCTCTAGGCTAAGCATGCCTACCTCTACTCTGGATTTGGTGCATTACGTTATGCCATCAAGCTTGGATGATATGCTAGGGATTTTTTCCTTCTTTTTTTAAAAAATTATTTGTTACAAAAAATTACTGGCTAGATAGGGGTAACGATAAAGGCACCTAGGTAGCATAGTGGATAGAGTGCTGGACCTACAGTCAGGAAGAACTGATTTGACATCCAGCCTCATACCCTTACTAGCTCTGTGATCCTGAGGAAGTCAATGTCTGCCTGCCTCAGTTTCCCCATTTTGCAAATGGGAAAAATGAGAGCACCTACCTCCTAGGCTGTTGTAAGGATAAATGCATAATATTTGTAAAATGCTTTACTATATAAGTGCTATTATGTTTAGAAAATAAGGTAATATTAAAAAAATAATTTTAAGAGAAACGAACCCCAATTCCATCCGCTTATCTGTGCATGGAATGATTTCATCTATCTTTCTGACCTCATTATAGCTTAATATTGACTTTCTAAATGTTTGTTATCCAGAGGTGAATACATCTGGTCTGATCAGATAGGTTCTGACTAAAGTAGAAAACAGCAGGGCTAGAACTTTTCTGCTTTGGGCACTGTGTTGCTATTAATACACCCTAAGATCACATAAGATCTCGGACTGCCATGTTTGATTAGATAGTTTTCTGAGTAGCTACCTGGTAAAACAGACATTTTAGACCATTTAATGGTCATCTTACAAAACTACAGCAATGGTTCTCAACTCGATATTGCAAGAGGTTTGTAAATCCATATGTGGAACAATAAAGTAACAAACATACTACTGTTAGAATGTAAGATTCTTAAGGACTGATACTATTTTATTTTTTAATTCCCTAGGGTGCTGAGCATAGTACCTGACACAGAACTTGTGTTCAATCATTTTTAGTCTTGTCCAACTCTTTGTGATCCCATTTGGGGTTTTCTTGGCAAAGACACTGGAATGGTTTGCTATTTCCTTCTCTAACTCATTTTACACATGAAGAAACTGAAACAAGTGGGGTTAAGTGATTTGACCAGGGTCACACAGCTAATAAATGTCTGAGGCCAGATTTGAACTCAGGTTTTCCTGACTCCAGGACCAGCACTATATATCCACTCCACCAGCTGGCTTCTGTCTAGATATCATGGAACAGGAAGTTATTAAATGCTTAATTGATTTCTTCTATAGGCTGAATAATTAATCTGTATTATCATTTTTCAAAAATATGTAGATACAGTTTAGTTTTAAAGTATTACTCAATAAGTACTTTTATCATTAGGTATTTTATCCGCCAGTAGATACTTAAATTGCAACTGCTACCAAGTGAGATTCTAAGAAATTTCTTGACATTTAAAAGGTCCCCTTGATGAAATTGGTAACCATGTATCTATCCAGATAGCGATTGAATGATAGATAGTCTACCTTTTTCTGTAACCGTGACAGATTTTGAATATTTAAATCAGGAAATATCTGTTCTCTATTGTATGTGGAACATTATTCTATAAGTTAAATGCTAATACTGTATGGTGGAAGGAGCACTGGAGTCAGGAGACTTAATTTGAGTCCCTAATGTTGCTTCTGACATTTATTAGATGTATTACTGAGAGGCAGCGTGGTAAGTAGAAAGGAAGCTGGATCTGCAATCGAACAGCCTTGATTTCAAGTCAAGTCAATTAATACTGTATGACCTTAGTAAATTACTTAATATTTCTATGAATCATTTTCCTTAATTAACCTCTTAATTTCCCAGTATGGGACGAGATGATACCTTGGGTCCCTTTCCACTCTATCAGCATGATCCCTTGGTCCTTGAGCCTATCTTCAACCACCATGTCTTCATCTTTAAAAAATAATTAAGAATTGAATTATTTCTTTGGGTTGTTGTGAAGACAATACTCTCAATTAAATATGACTTTTTATCTTTATGATTTCCCCAATCAGTGCTGTACATGCACATAAAACTTTTCAAGAACATCCAATTCATTTATGCTTTCATGACTTATACCCCTTGTTCTCCCTTCCATCCATAAGTTGTAAGATGCAGATTATTTTAACTATATAATTAGATTTAGGGCAGGAATTTCGAACCCAAGCTATGGAGGACCTGAGCTTACTTACTGTTATTAATTTTATGCTTGAATTTTTATCAGTTAGACAGTAAAGTGGATTGAGAGCTGGACCTGAATTCAAAATTGCCTGAATTCAAATCCAACCTCAGACACTTATCAGATGTATGACCCTAGGCAAGTCACTTAATCACTCTGCCTCAGTTTCCTTATCTGTAAAGTTCGGATACTAATAACAGCTACCTCCTAGGTTATTGTGAGGATCAAAAGGCTTTGCAAGCCTTAAAGCACTATAGAAATGCTAGGCATTATTCTTATAGTCATTAGACAAAACTCAATTATATCCTAGTGGGTGAACATGATCTTTTGAGAGATTTAATCTAGAAGATTTTTGAATATGCATGAATCTTTTTCTCCCTCTAACATATAGAGTCCAACAGTTGTAAAAACTTATTATTGAAGGTACATCTTTACATGAATTTAAATCATTAATTTAAATATTTTAGATATATCATTTGATTGAAAAAAAGGCTGTTATATTAATTCATTAATAGCAGACGTGGTTCTTTTAATGAAAATGAAATTAAAGCAAATATACCTTACTGTAGTATATGCAATATTCCCTAAATCCTATGTGCCTTGGTTTCTACTTCTCAAAATGTTATCGATGATAAGTTCCACCTGTCCAAGAGGGCTATACCGAAATGAAGATTAATGACTGAACATTGGCCAAATCCTTTGAGATTCTTTGAAGGAAAGAATTTCATGAAATCAGAGTAGGAGTATTATTAATTACTTTATTAGCAAATACATCGACAGTGAAGCCACATTTTAAGATTGTGTCAGCCTTCCAGGTTTGGAGATAGCATGTTATGTGAAGGCTTTCCAGATTCTGTGGGAATGTTAAGCCTTGAATTCCTAATAGGAAAATATGAATTTGGATAATGTCACCAAAAAGGAAAACAAAATATGTGAGGGTTTCTCTACTACTTGCAGATAAAGAGATATTTGTTTTTCCTTTTCCAAAGAAAAAGTCAGTCACTTGAATATTTTGCCATAATTTTATGCTTAGGAGCTTTGGATGCTATTGTGGTTTTTCCTCTTTCTTATTTTTATCAAGGTGTGCGAATGCTAGATGGAGATGTAACAGATATGGTCGAAGCAAAATCTGTTGGCTTCAATCCCCAATATGTGGCCATCTACAGTGCTAGTTGGGGTCCAGATGATGATGGCAAAACAGTAGATGGACCTGCTCCTCTGACCCGGCAAGCCTTTGAAACCGGTGTGAGATTGGTAAGTTTTTGTTTTTATATCTTGTCACCATATCTCTTTGTAATATTTATAGGTAAATTTTATATATGCATGTATACACATACATACACACACCATATTTTAGCACAATACTGTCTCTTGTATATTGGGAACCGTGTATCTATACAGATAGTAGTTGAATTATAGTCTATCTTTTTCTATGACAGTGGCAGATTTTGAATATTTAAATCAGCAAATATCTGTTCTCTAGTATATGTAGAGCATTATTCTATAAGTTAAATACCAGTACTATATAGTGGAAGGAACCCTGGAATCAGGAGACTTGTTTCAAATTTTATGTTGTACAACATCTCATCCTCCCACACCTATTGTGGGTTAAATTGATTCATAGGAAACAGACATTTGTTCACTGTTTACTGATGAAAGACCATGTCTTTGGGATCCAATAATTTTCATATGCCCCTTTCCTTTAGTGGGAATTAATAGTAATGTTTTCTTCACTGAATTTTTCAATTGTTTTTCTACTGTAAAACTATATTCACACAATTATTATTGCAATTATAGAAATCACAAAGATTCCCTGGGAGATAAAAGTCAGCTAAAGAAATGATAACATGAGCCAGGATTTGGTAGCAAAAATGCAATATTGATTATACTTTGGAGTCAGGTTATATTTGTCACCCTAGTCTACATATGCAGTAAGAACTCTAAGAAGTCCTTCCACAGAACTAGAAATAGTGAAAATATTAGATCAAAAGAGTTCCAGGCTTTTCGATCAGAAAACCCTGCTTTGGGGTGAAAAATTGGAACCTTTGGAGGGAGAAGTGTTAGAGACAAAGGAAACGATAATACTTTTACTCTTTCCGACTGAGGATTCTATGGTAAGGCTGTCTGAAAGAATCTCAGTTTCTTTAACCCAAGTAAGTCAACCCTACATTCCTTGGGGGAAAAGATTATTGCTATATTTTGTTTTTACACCACTTATGTTTCTCAAGTCCATTCTCAAATACTTGCTAGCTGGGTGACCTTGGGTAAGTCAGTTAAGTCAGCCTCAGTTTTCTCATCAATAAAATGGGGTAATCATATCATGTACCTCCCAGCGTAGCTGTAGGGATCAAATAAGACAATTATAAAGCGCCTAGCACATGTACCTGGCACATAGAAGGCACCATATAAATGTTAGCTGCCATCATCATCATCATATCATCTTATGTACACTGTTGCTTTTCAGTCATTTTTTCAATGATCGGTATTTGAGGGTGATGGTAAGGTGTACCTTGTTAAATTTGGTTGTTAGTTAATGGAAACGGAACGGTACGATGCTGATAGCCATATGACCTGGGAATTCTGCTTTTTCCTCTAGATTATAAGCCATCATGGTATAGAAAGCTCTGTCACCAATAAAATCACAGGTCAGGAAAATACTCGTGGACACATGATCATGCTGACGTGTATCTCCCTGCCTCTACTCAGTAATACACATACATCATAATGATGATTTTCAGATCCCTCACCATATCTGCACCAGTTCACAGGGTTATTTTGAGGAAAACACTCTTACATTTCATTAACGATAATGACACAATGTAGAAATAGGATGATGGGATGGCTCCTTTGGCAGAACTGTTCTTTTTGATCTCATTCTCAGTTTCTAGGGATGGTTCTTGGGGAAAGGGATATACATCCAACAGTATGTAAAGACATATATATGGCACGCATACACACATGAATGTCCATTTTGGGTGGGGGGACACTAGGTGGCACAATGGATAGAATGCCAAGCCTGAAGTCAGGAAGACTCATCTTGCTGAACTCAAATCTGGTCTCAGATATAGCTGTGTGATCCTTGGCAAGTCACTTAACCCTTTTTGCCTTAGTTTCCTCATCTATAAAATGAGCTAGAGAAAGAAATGACAAAACCACTCCAAGAAAGCCCCCAATGGTGTCATGAAGAGTAGGACTGAAGCAATTGAACAACAACAAACTCCATGAACCTTATGAAGTGTTGTAACATTATGAGCTGAATGAAAGAAGTCCAAACCTTAGGATTCTAGTTGTGGGTTGTGCCTTCAACTTTCTGCGTTACTTCAGGTTAGACCTCATTCTCTTCATTTTGCAGAGGTGAGGAGGATTACATGATTTCTAAAGACCCTTTTCATTGTAAAGCTCTGAAGTTCTGTTTAACTCCAGGGCAATCTTTTATTTTCCTGGATGTAAAGGAGGCATCGTATATTGGACTAAATATAAAATTTGGAATCAAGGAAAGCTTGGGTTTCAAACCCACTTATGATACTGACTAGACATTTACCTGATGCTAGACTAGTTGTTTAACTTCTACATGTCTGTCATTAGAAAACCCCAAAACAAAAATATGGCAATAGTTATGACAACCTTCTGGTGATACTGCTTGGGCCTGGAGTAAAAAGTGAATGTATTTGTTCTATAGCTATTTTCTTGACTAAAGGATAATTTGTTTTTGTTTTTTCTTTCCTTTGTTTCTTTTCTTGGTTTCTTTTTTTTAAAGAGAATCACTTTTCTTCTTATTTCAATTTGTAGCCGTATTAGAGTCTTTCTGAAACACGAGGTCATGTTTAAATTGCTGACTAGACTCTCATTCTTGGGGCTACCTTAGCAGCAAATGATTGTAACTTTAGATGATGTAGTTACTGTTAGCCTAGCCTTTGGATTTCAAAACATTCTTTCTGTAGGTATGGTGGAAGGGCTGAGTCATTTAAGTTAAATGGGTGCAAATATATGTTATTTATTTCCAACCTTTATCTTTTTTTCTTACAATCAAATAATAGACTCATAACATTTTAATTAATAATAGCCCATCTGGTAAAGATTTACCTTCAACAATATGTTTTAACACTTCAAATTTAAATATTTAGGATCCTGAAGGATATTATTGGAATGAAAGAGTTCCTACCCTAGGTGAAAATCTGCTGAATTTACTACCTGGGAAGATCATGTTCCCCTAGCCAAATGTGATTAGATGTTTTGCCAAATACTCACAAAAATCAAAGCTTAAAATAAACAAACAGCAGACCTTCCAGACCCTCCATAAACTGGGTTTGGAATTTTTGCCCAAAATGTCAACATATAAATGATAGAAAATAATCTCAGTTTTTCAACCAGAGGAGAGAGGAAAAATGACTTCAGGTCCTTTAGGACTCACAAAGACTGAAGATGATTTTTCCCTTCACAAATTTTTTAATCACATTTTTGCCTAGACCTCTCCGATGCATTTATCTTGCTCTCTTCATAAACCATAGCTTGAGAGCTGGAAGAAACCTGAAAGACCATTGAGTCCAATATCTTCATTTTACAGATAAGGAAACTGAGATCTAGAAAGATAAAATCACTTGTCCAGCATCACATAGGTTTTGAGAGTAGCAGAACTGAAAATCAGATCAAGGACTTCTTACTACAAATCTGGTTTGACTGTACCATCCCACATATGTAAATGTATTTCCGTCCGAATTGCATCATAAACTTGAGAACAGGGTCTGTTTTGTATACATATTTATATCCCAGTACCTACAAGTGTCTGGAATACAGACGATGAAGTGTTTGTTGAATCGAATTAGTAGCATGACATAAAAAGCACATCAGCCAAGGGTAGATTCAGAGCCAGCAAAAACTAACATCTTAGATTTAACCCATAAAAACCTCTTGTAGTTATTTGAGCAGAAAGGTCTCTACTGGGTTTCCTAAGGCATATTTTTGCCAGAAGAAGATTGTTTATGAGTCTTTAAAGTATCTTTTCCAGGTTTTTTCCCAAACTAAAGCATATTTTCCGATTTCATTTGACTAAGATACTAAATAGTCCGGTGTTCTCTGAATGTTTTTTGTAAATAGTCACATCACACCCAAGGCCAGTTAGCTTTTTGTTAGATTCAGTTCATTCCAAATCATGTTGGAGTTGTTAGCACCTAGGAAGAGAAAAGCATGTGACATCTGGAACATCAAACATTTCCTGGAGTGAGTAATAGAGCAGATTGGAAGGGGATAATAGGAAACTGAGTGCTTGTCAGCCAGAGGGGAATGCTTAATAGATGTGTAACACCTGCCTTCCCAAAGTGCTCTCTTTAATGGTATTCTCTAGCGTAGTCACTATATAAAACTTACGGTATGTGTGTAGAGATAAAGGGAAGAGGAATGAAATGATAATCTTAATGTGGACACTCATCCTTCCTCAATTCATTTTGCACTTGGTCCTACCTCCCCCGTTCTTTTTCTCATTACCTTTCATGCTTGTGTTTCCATACAAGGTAGGGAGGAGGAGAGGAATCATCCAAGTCATTTTAAATAATACATATATTTGGCAAAAGTGGGGTGAAATTTGAGCTTCCCAACAAAGAAGGAGTGCCAGCATTTCATCTTGCCCCCAGCCCTTCTCAAGTTGGAGAGCATTGTGGATGTGTTCCTTCCTATAGATATTCAGAGTTTCCTCCTACTTCTATGTGCCTTCATTTTCTTTTGTTTTTCATTTGATGACTGCCTACAAAAAGGCATTTACAATCTGTGCTATTGCTTTATTTGTTTTGGTGGGGGGATGTTGGTGGTGGTTGATAAATATCTTTTGTTAGCCAACAAGAAGGGGAATGATTTGCATAAAGGGTTCTTTGGTTTATTTGGTTAGGTGGTTTTAAATTAAGAAAGATCTCACCGATTCATTTGTATATTTAAAGTCCTTATGAGAATGAGATGGGAAATATTTCAAGGGGAAAAATAATTTTTAAAAATTGAATATATTTATCCATCTCTGCATTACAGAAACATCTACAGGCTTGAAGTCAGAGTGAAGATGAAAATTACTTTGCTTTTAATAACAGCTCATATTTTATAGAACTTTTCTTATAGTGACCTTTTCAATAAATTAATGTAAACGACCACAATTTTCATTGGGCAAAGAAAGGAAAAAATAATCACTTTTTTTCCCCTTCAAATAGGATTCCACATAGGCTACAAGAATCCTGTGTGCTTCCTGGACTGCTAAAAGTAGGGCTGGGTCAATCACTATACTACCCATTAGAATGCGCTACATCCATTATTCCCCTTCCTAATGGAAGAATTTGGACTGTATTAGAAACTCTGAATAAAGTCCGGCTCAGTTCAGTAACTGACAATTTCTTCTTCAAGTTAAACATAGGAGGAATCTGCTTCCTGACTTTTAGAAGAGAATTGTTCTTAAGGTCTCAGGGCTCATATGATATGGCACTACTAAAAATCCCACCACTCAAATGTTTACAGTATCCATTTAGATCCTATAGTATCTGAAAGATACTTATTTTATTATTCATGCACAAAAATTGCAGAAATAATTAAGTCAGTATGAAAGACAGGATTCTTTCAGGATAAGAAAGAGAAGATCTCTAAAGTGGTTACAGAATAAATAGAGCAGTGTTCGTGTAGTCCAAAACATTACAAAGTGGATCTTGAGTACTTTCTGAACAGTTTGAGGGAAGTGGCCATGTTTGGGGAAAGGTGATCATGGGAATATTAAAGTTTGGGGGAAAGGGGAGTGCAGTTCATGAGGGTCTTTGGAAACACCACGTGACCATAGTTTTTAAAACTTGTGACCTAACCTCAGGGACTCAAAAATCCTGTGAAAGTCAATATCACAATTTTCATTATAAGATAAAATCCAACTCTTCAATCCCAGTGTAGTTCAGATGGGAAAGTACTAGATTGTAGGAAGAAGATAACGCTTAATAGAATGGCAACCTGAACCTGCTGCCTGCAAAAAAACCCCCAAAAAACAAACAAAAATAACCCCTTGAAAAATATACAAGGTGGAGCTAGAAAATGAGAGAAAACTCACATTAGTCATCTGGAACGGACCAGGACACACGACAAGGCCAATTAAATCATTAAACCAAATGCTACAAAATTACACCACATTAATCAATCAGTCAGAGTTTATACATAGCATTAATATTGTACCAGCTACTGTTCCAAATTCTGGGTTTATAAAAGCAAAAATGAAAGTTAATTTCTGCTTCTTAAGAAATTATTGTCTAGCCAGTAGAGACAACAGTTAACATATAAAGTGTGTGCAAAACAGATTGAGTAATTTGGTTGGCAGTCACTGGTCAGGAAAGGTTTCATGGACAAAGTGGCGCTTAAGTCGCTCCTTGAAACCTGAACTTTTCAGGGGCAGAGGTGAGGAGGGAGTGCATGCTAGACTTGGTGAATAGATGGTACAAAGGCCTGGAGATTGAGCACCAGGAATGAGGAATAATAGGAAGACCAGTCTAGCCTGCCCCATAATGTGTATGAAAATGACTTATGTAAAATGTGACTGGAAAGGTGAATGGGGGTCAGGATATGAAAACATTCATAGGTTTTCTTTGATTCCAACCTTTCAACTTCTAGTCTACTTAATTATACTATATTCTAGCCAATATCTCTCCATTTGACTGCAATTTTAAAAAAAAATCTTTACTAAAACCTAGATAAACTATAGTCAGTTTTCAATATTCCCTAGTTTACCAGCCTAGTAGCTTTAGAGGAATGTGCCTATAGATCTTTACCACAAAATAATTTAAATTCACTCAATAGTTACTAAATTCCACCTATGGGAAGGTCACATTATTAGGAGCTGGGGGACATTTTTTAATAAGACTTAAAATTCTAGGAAGGAGTGGGACATATGGAAATAAAGGAAACAAAATAATTCTTTAGTACTTAAGAGATGGAAGCAATTTAATATTGTGTGAAGTCTAACAGGTGGGAAGTTATTACCAGTTGGTGAGTCAGGGAAGAATTAAGAAGAAGAAGGAGTCTTGATATTTGAGGTAGTTTTTAAAGGATGAGTAGAAATTCAACAGATGGAATAGGTGTGGTTATTCTAGGCAAAGGTATGTATGAGTAATTATACAGACAGGAAAAATGTATGAAATGTATAGGGCCAGATGTCCATTTGGGCTGCAGCATAACGTATGTTGAAATCAGTCAAGAAAAACGTATTAAATACTTATTATATACCGGTAGTATGAGATCAAACTGCAAAGGTGGGTTGATAACAAATCTTGCAGAATCCTGATATGCATTAGGATAAATATGTAAACTTGATAGGAAACAAGTCATTGAAGGGTGTTGAGCAGAGAAATGACACGACCAGATCTATGCAAAATTAATTTGCAGATATATTAAAGTGGATTGGAGAAGGGAGAATGGTAACAGTAAATTCTATTGGGATGCTATTATGATTATACTGGTGAGTGAGGGCTTAACTAAAGTTATTAACAGTGAGACTATAGAAGAAGGTGTATGTGAGACACTGTGGATCTGGAATTAATAGGATTTGGTAATAGATCAGATAAATAGATGATGGAAGAGTGAAGGGAATCAAGCTAACATGAAAATTTAAATGTAGTAGAAAATGAACTGATGATTGTTTATGTTTTAACCAGTTCCTGAGGAGTCTGGGAAAATAAGGTTGAAGGAAGTGGAAAACAGAGATTAAGGGAGTTGTTGGACCATGTGTGTGTGTGTGTGTGTGTGTGTGTGTGTGTGTGTGTGTGTGTGTGTGTGTGTGAAAGCAAAGGATAACAGAACTAAAATTTTATCATGAAAATATTTCTATTAATAGTGTTGTGATGTCATCTCACCAAGGGGAATGGGATCCAATGACTTGCATCAGATAACAAAGCATCCTAATCTATGTTTCATCTTTAGTATAACAAAAGAGTTCCTTCATCATCACTCTTTCTCTACTTCAGATACTTTTCAGATTATTCCCTTAATATATACTATCCACAACACTCCAAGTGTGATATGATCAAGATTTTTAAAAAAAATGGGGCTATACCCTCTAGTTCTGAACACCACAACTCACTCAAAATAGTCTAATATTAAATTAGCCTTTTTGATAGAACTATCACACTGTTGACAAATGTTGGATTTGCCATTCATTAAAAGATCTAGTTCTTTTCCAGACAAACGGCTCTGAAGACATGAATTCGTAGTTCTGAACCTGTGGAGTGAATTTTTGAACCCAAGTGTAATACTTTACATTTTTCCATATTAAATTTTGTTTTAACATCTTTGGTTCATTCTTCTTATGAATCAAGATCTTCTCAAATATTGACTATCATCTAGCATATTAACTATTGCTCCAAGATTTGTATCATTTGCATACTTGATGAGCATTCCATTGAAGTTTTTATGTCTGATTTAAGAAAATTAAAAAGAGTTCAGCAGTACATAACTAAACACAGATTTCCCTAGGGCACTTCTTTGGTGACTTCTTAACAAGATGATATAGAACCATTGATTCTCTTTGTGTCTAGCCTTTCAGCCACATTTACGTTACTTGATTGCTCTGTGTTCTAGCCCATATTTCCTCATCTGTCCCCAAGAATAGAAGAAGCAATTTTGCTAAATCTCATGGGTCAATTCTACTGGAAAACTGTAGCATATATACAGCACTCCTATCATCTACCAGTCTAGTAACACTGTCAAAAAAGCAGAATGAGGTTAGTCTAATATGACCTGCTTTTATAAAATAAATTATTGAATCTTTCTACTTTTTACCTGACAGCTATTTCTTTATATGATAGCTGGTATGCCAATCAGCAATTTACCCTTTTAATAAAGAAATATATTTAAAAATAAAGGAAAATAATTTAAATAAAATGTAATGAAAAAATGAAAAGTGAATGCACTGTTTCATCTTGATCTCTCTGACAAGACCATACTAGATCTCTGTGATTGTTATTTCCCTTTCTAGATGTTTTTAACCATCCCTTTGTGAATAAGTTCTAGAATTTTTCCAGGAATCAAAGCCAAACACACTGGCCTATACAGTTTCCATCTTTTTCCATTTTTGAGAATTGGAACATTGGCCCCTTTTGAATGGTGTAGTGCCTCTCCCATTAGCCTTGTTCTTTCAAATACATCTCCCAATGGCAATCAAAATCTTCAAATTCTTCCAGTATCCCAGTAAGTCATCTGACCTAGGCTCCTTGAACTCATCAAAATCAGCTAGGTCTTCTCTTGCTATCTTCTTACTAATCTTGATGTAAGTTGAGTAGCTCTGCTTTCTCTCCCTCATCCCTTACCATCTCCTCCATTCAGAGCAATAGTACTATAACTTCTCTTTGCTTAGTATAGCCTAAACAAACAAACAAACATGTATTGCTTAAAAACTTTGTTTTATTGTTTATAAACATGTTGTTGTTATTCTTAATTTTTTCCTCCTAGTCTCAGCTCATTCTCAGCTTGAGTATCCCTGTCCCTATAATTCTAGGACAGGATTCCCATAGTCATCCTCAGTCTCCCATCCTCACTTTTAAATGTATTTTTAAAATTATATTTGTTGAGTTCCACATGCATCCTTGCCAAACTAGGCAACTCTCATTTTTTCCCTTTAATGAGAATTATTTCTCTTTCTATCCTCAGAATTTTTCTTTGGAACATCTCATTACTTCTGTGTTGATTTCCTCTGTAGAATTTTAGCTCATGATCTTACCTATTTTTTTCTTAACCTTTCCAAACCTACTCTCCTGAAATAAAATATAACATGTTGAGCTATTTCTGACTTTCCTCTCTTCCTCTCTTATTATGCAGACTCTAAGACTGAGTCATCACATCTCCCCATGGGTCACATCACTTACATACCATAGATTAGTTGCTGCTTTTTAGTGAGAATTGGTTTCTGAATATTTACTCCTGTTGATTTCTTCACTTTCTGAAGGATGATGTTGTTATTATAGCTTTTTGACAGAGAATTCCAGCAGATGTCCAAATAATTGATAAAAATCAATCAGTAGTATAATTATTATATTAAACCTCTGTGTCAGATTTGTGAACTGTTTCCTAAACTTACAATATATTTCCTCTTTCTGTCCATGTAGTATGTGACACTCTAATGAGAGTTTTTGATTATTTATCATCCAATGATATTTGACCAAATACTCTCTATCTTGCTTACCCCCTCTAGTTCTCTTATATATGCATATGTAAGCTTAGTATTCCTTACAACCTGCCTCTTTTCATTTAATCTCTTTTTTGTTAGAGCTATTCATTCAGATCTATATTCTATTTGTGTGTCTTATCCTACCCAGTATCAGTAATATCTGTGAGGTCTGATCTGTCTTCTTGTCATAAGATCTTTAGGTCATCATTTGTGATCATCTCCATACATGTGAATCTGTTTATAGACACTGGAGTCCATGGGTTTTATTCCTGGATTATTTCTGGGATTTTTTTTCTCCTGTGAACTGCCAAGTGTTTCTAGTATTGTGAAATAGTTGGATTTTGTGAGAAATTAGAGAATATACTACAGGAACTGTCATTTTGTACACATATATTTACATGTATGTATATACACATATACATGTATATAGTGCAAGAAGTGACTGGCACATTTGTCAGACATATGGAAAGTAGCCTATAATGTTTGGTGACATATGGAAAAGGACAGGTAAGGGACTCATCATGTCACCCTTGTAGAAACCAGGCACATGTACATTGCATAAATATATGTCTTGTAAAAAGGAATTAGGTATTAGGGAAAGCAGAGGAGCTTGAGAGTCATTCTGAGCCAAATCAATTACATACCAATGCATATAAAAAGTGTAGTTAGTATAATATAATATGGTTAGTAATAGGTTATAATATTGCTTGCTATCAATTCAGGACATTGAATATCACAATGAAAAATTAAAATTATTTTATCATGTGGAGGTAGAATCAGAAGGAAAATAGAAGCACCAATTAATTAACTGTTTTGGGAAAAACAATGTTTTGAGTACAAAAGAAAAAGTGGAACAAGCAGGTTTGGAGAATTCCTTACATAATTAGCTCAGTCAAAGTTATAATGTATGCAAAGCGCATTGTAATTATAAAGTGCTCTGCAAAGTCAGCATTATTATGAGTCAATAGGGCAAAAGTGAACACTTTATAAAAGATATAGAAATATGGAATACTTTGAGGATCTGGGATTTCCTTGTATACTCATGGTAAAGTAGAACAAGGTGTGATTGCAATCAGGGAACCGGATCCAGATCCTATCTGTGATGCTTACTAACTGTGTGATCTTAGGCAAATCTCTTAAACTACCTGTATTTCAGTTTTCTCGCTGTCAAATGAAAGGGTTAGTCCAGGGTTAGGGAAGCAGTGGCCTCCAGGCCCTATGTGGCCCTCTAGGTCCTCAAGTGGGGTCCTCTGATGGAATCCAAACTTCACAGAACAAATTAATTCACAGAACAAACTGTGAAGTTTGGATTTAGTAAAAGGGCCACTCTTGAGGACCTAGATGGACACAGGTTCCCCACCCTTATTCAACTCTTTGATCTTTGCATCCCTTTTAGCTCAGGATCTATAAATCTATTTTCACAAAATCGTAGATGTGGGGATGGAAGGGAATTCAGAGACTATCTTCTCAACCCCACTAGTTTTATCAATAACCACTAACGTAGGTCGTAACTGTCTAGAAGCTGGTCAGTATGAATTGTGCCTGCCCCCTACCTACACATGCCCCCCCCTCAAGCATACCAACCTTCCAGTGATTGTTGCCTCTGAACTTGTATATATCGATCCTCAAATGAAAGACAATTTGTCATGGATATCATGCTAGAAGCTTCTAACTGCTTTAGCGGAGGATTATTAAGAAATAAACTATGAAAATTAAGCAAGGAGGACATTGGGATAGCTGAAAGTAGGAGTAACAAAGGATATAAAACATGTCCAAAGCTATTTAAAGAAGATTATAAGAAATACAGGAGAGAGAAAAAAAATTTTTTTAAGTAGTACTAAGGATCAAGACCAGAATAAACAACATAGAATTTAAATCTAAATTAAATTTAAAGTATCTCAGTGACACTGAAAGACGAAAATAGAAGAATGATAAAAACGCATATGACTGAGTTCTTGATCTCTAATTTACAATATGATTCAATGAGACAACCTATATAAAGTGCTTTGTAAACCTCCAAGTGTTATAAAATGTAAGTTATTTTTGTTAGTATCTAAAGTGGCCATATTCAACCATGAATAAATTTGAAATTGATTCCAGAGATAATTTGGAAATAATTTCTTCAGGAATCACTGTTTATCCTCAAGACAATATGGAAAGGAGAAAGGTTTTTTTTTTTCCTATTTTGCTTATTTTTAAACACACCAACCATGTAATTGAAAAAGTTTATCAAGGATTATTCCATGAATACTGTGAGATACACTAAATATCCTGGTCCACATAACATATAGCTAGAACACCTTGTGACAGGAAATATACAAGCCAATAAAGTGAAAAACACTTTTTTTTAAATTCTTTCATTCACTACTTCTATAGTAGGATCTCATTCTTTGCAAAGCTCCAAGCTAGGTTTTGGGGTGAAGTAAAACACAGATCTTGTTCTCAAGAGTCTTACAATTTAATATTGTGGAGAGATGTGTAAGCAAACAACCCTATAAAAGGGAGAGTTTGTTGCAGTGCAGTGGAATTTTATTCTTTGTGACCCCATGTGGGGTTTTCTTGGCAAAGAAATGGGAGTGGTTTGCCATTTCCTTCTCCAACTCATTTTGCAGATGAGAAACCTGAGGCAAATAAAGTTAAGTGACTTGCCCAGGGTGACACAGTTAATAAGTGTCCAAGGTCAAAAACAACTCAAGGAGAGTCTTCCTGACACCAGGACTGGCAATCTGTCCATCATGCTACCTAACTGCCTTAAAAAATGGAGAGCTAACTAAGTGGAAAGACATAGAGGCAAAGTGATGTTAGAAAGTAAAAATATGCAGAATGAAAGATAACTATCACCCAAGGAGCCAAGCCTACCATCAGGGAAGGCTTTGAGAAAGAGATGGCATGTATATTCAGTCACGGAGGCAAGGTCTAAAATAAAAAGAGATTTTCAAGAGAGTAGGGTTTGAAATTATGGGGCAAATGATGGCATGAGCAAAGGTTCAAAGGAAGTTAAAATAGGCCAGTTTGCCTGAAACTGTGACCTTATTGCATTCTGTAAATGTGGATGTTGTGTATATATCAATCATAAATTTTAAATATGCTACCTTAATTTCATATCTATATACATTCAATCAATTCTTTTTAAGAGTATTTGTTATAAATAAGCTTAGAATCAATTTATAGAAGGCCTGAAATGCCAGGATTGAGAGTGTGTAATAATAAGAAGAACAATGTTATTAGTGACAATGATACAAGCTAGCACGTATATACCGAGGGAGAAAAACGTTAAATGATTTGTCTAGTAAGTGAAACTGGATTTGAACTCAGGTCTTCCTGACTCCAAGTCCAGCGTTCTATCCACAACACTACATAATTGTCTATTTATGTTTGATTTGGTAGGTAATGAGGAACCATGGAATAGTTTTGGAATACACTAGTTTTGTGGTTATGGAATAGTCTATTAGGAAGATTATTTGAGCAAGTAATAGGAGGAATGAACTGGAAAATAGATTGTTAATATTAGGAAGACCAGTTAGAAAAGAAAATCTTAAAAAACAAAACAAAAAACCCAACCCAACATAATAGTCTAGGTGAGCAAACTTGAGTAAGGGTGGTTGCGGTATGTCTCTAAAGGACATATGGGAGGCAATAGCTGTTTCCATTGTAGAAACTCAGATTCAAAATTTTTCAGAATTATTAGGTCAGTGAATTACCATTCCCTCCAAAATATACTGAGACTATAATTAGCATTATTCTAAAGTACATCAAGAAAGATTGTTGTGCGTTCTTCATTGCTGAAGAAGACTATGATATCAGAGAAATGATGACATGACTTGCACTTGACTTTGTTTTGAGTGAGGGAGGGCTGTGCAGGTCACCACCCTCACTTCTCCTCCAGAGCCACCTGAATCCAGTGACCCAATATTCATCAGAATGACTGGAGATGACCCAAGATGAGGCAATTGGGGTTAAGTGACTTGCCCAAGGTCACACAGCTAGTGAGTGTCAAGTGTCTGAGGTGAGATTTGAACTCAGGTCCTCCTGACTCCTGCACTGGTGCTCTATCCATTGCACCACCTAGCTGCCCTATCAAGATAGCTATCCTAGCAGGGAATAAGCAGGATTCTGCTCTGTATGTTCAACTATCGATCATATCCTTTCTTTTTGCTGACTAACAGAAAAAATGCAGGCTATTGAATTCCGATCTGTGTCCTATTTGTTCTCCACCAGAGAGTATTCAATGCAAAGAAATGTAATACTACCCTTAATACTCTTAAAAAGAATTGATTGAATGTACATAGATATGGGATTAATGTAGCATACTTAAAATTTTTTATTGATATATTTTGCCTTTATACTGTCTTCACTTTCCAATATATTCTTCCATCCTCTCCCTGAGAGCCAAACCATGTAACAGAGATTTAAAAAAAAAAAAAGTTCAGCTAAACTGACCAAGAAATCATCATACACAGATGGCATAGCCATAGTCCCCCACTTCTGCAAAGAGAGGAGAAAGATGCATTTTCATGTTTCTCCTTTGGCAACAAGCTAGGTCATTATAATTTCATAGCATTTCATTTTGTGTGGTTCTTTCTATTTAACATAGCATAATTATATGACTGAAATATACCTAACAGCCCATATTACAATGGACATAGAAACCATACTCCATATTCTATTTTCCCCTATGTCCCCCAACACTGCCAGGATTGTATTACATTTATAAGTCATTCTTGAGAACTAGAAAGGAAAATACAATAATTGAAGTGGTTGTTATATAATGGACTACAGATGAATTTGTAAATAATAAAATAGATTAGTCATGGATATTGTCTTGAAGCATCTATAGAAATTAACATGAAAGTGGTTAAAACAAGAGTTCTTAGTATAGAGTGTTTGAAGTTTACTATTTTAATAATTGTATTTCAACATAGTTTATTTCATTTATAATACTATATATTTCATTTTATAATTTAAAAGCATTAACCTGAAAAGGGGTCCATAACACACACCAAAAAAAGGTTAAGAAGTCTGGGGTCAAGGAAATGGAAAATAAAATGTCACCTTGGTTATGAAGTTAAGATCGCTTAAGAAAGAGATACAACAGAAGATCTCAATAACCTCAAGAAATCATTGAGAATATAAGAATATTTTGACTTAATCACTCTATTGTTAATGATATATGGATCAGAATGTTGATCTAGAATTCTATTCAAGATTAGATAATGACTGTCTAATTCAGTAAGCTCTTATAATATATAAGAAAAATGGTTACTGCCCTCAGGGAGATTGGATTCTAATCTTGCTCAAAAAGCAAGAAAGTTTCATATATGCAAAATTTTGCTTTGTTTTGATCTGCAACTTTATCAATGTGAGAAAACTCTACCATTATAGGCAGGCAGCATACCTTCAGTGTATCTTTTCATAGTGTTATTTGTAGCACTAAGAGGTTAACTAACCGCTCTTCACACAGCTAGTATATTCCAGAGACTCTGCTTGAATTGGATTACAAGAGCTGATTGTTACATTGCAGTGTGAGGATTTACAACTCACACTACAAATAAGGACTTGGTTTATGTTTTGTGGGTTGTCCAGACTAGAGGTTGCCAAATATGGCCTCAAGAGCCAAATACGTCCCCAAAATATAAAAATTATTCTTAGTTCATGGGCAGAACAAAAATATGTGGTGAGTCCACAAAAGCAGACAGCAAGCTGGACTTGATCCTTGCACTGTAGGTTTGCTGACTTAGTCACTGGTCTAGACTTAAGACAGTGAAGGAGAAAATGTTATAATGCAGACTAAACTTAAAATGCTGTTCGTTGTATATAAAAATTTTTGAGGGAGGAGATGGTTGTTAAATATTTACCAGCATAACCCTCACTTGAATATATCTCTTCCTACCCTTAGAGTCAGTCTTTCCTATGCACTACAGTACTCTAATTTTTATATGAAGTTTTACTTTGTAAAAATATATCAAATAAAGAAATGCTCAATGCTTATATTAATAAATTAAAGACATACAGCAATTTATCAGTTTTTGATAAGCTACAGTTTATCACATTCAAAGCAAAGATGAAGTAAAACCATTTATATAAACAACAGATCATCTGTATGCTTGAATAGATGCTGAGGTATATAACTAATGAACTTGAATTTGGTAGGGAATTTGTGTATTAATTTCCCCATTAGGGAGTAAGCTGGTGTAGGGCAGGGACCATGTTTTTTTTTACTTTGTTTCGTATGCCCAGCACTTATCACAGTGCCTGTCATAGGAGAAACAGTTTAATAAATAAATTGACAAATGAATGAATAAATAAATAAATATGAATGAATGGATATATGGATATATGGATGGATGGATGGATGGATGGATGAATAAGTAAATAAATGAATAAATGGTTGTTGACTGACTGAAGGAGGAGCAGACCAAAGGAGGAATACTATGTTTGAGCTAAAGAATAGTAGGATATTAAGTTGCCTTTGTGACCAGAAGGAGAAAGATAAATGGGATAAAGATTATCCATTCTCTTTTTGTGTAACCTTGGGCAAACTGCTCCATCACCTCAGTCAATAAATCAAGAGAAAGGAAAATGTGGATATTAAAAAATAATAATTAGGCAAAACTGACCATGTGGCCAAATACCAAGGACCTAAAAGAAAGTAGAAAGTAGAGATTAAGAAAATCAGTGCTCCAAGGAATCTCATAAATTCTGTCTTGTTTTTATTATTTATAATTTGATGTTCATGCAGATCGGTATCTAGAGTCAAAATGAGTGAAGTCATTCCAAGCCAACTCTTGAATTCCATCTTTCTTGTAAAAAAAATAATATTAAGAGAACGTGGGAGAGGGAGTGGCACTGATATCCATAAGCACACAGGCTGATGAAAATTAAATGTTAAGTTAGCATTTAAATCATGTTTTATAGTTTTCACTTTTCCTAAATTCCTTACGTAATTTGAGTGTCAGTGCTGAGTGACTTCAGAAGATTACTATATATTCTTAGAATTTCAAATGAGGAAGAGTTATCTGACAAAGAAAAAAGTCAGTCATTCAGTAAGTATTTATTAAGTGACTACTTAGTGCCAGGCTCTGTACTAGGCACTGGGGATAGCATTATAATGAATGAAGCATTCCCTACTCCAAAAAAGCTTGTTTTCTAATGGAAGACAACAAGGATGTGTGTGTGTGTGTGTGTGTGTGTGTGTGTATGTGTATACACACATCTGAAAAGAAATTAGATAAGTGCCGGTTAGTTAAATGCAAGGTAGTTTCAGAGGGAAAGCAGTAGCAGTTGAGGAAGTCAGGAAAGGCTTTGTGGAGAAGATCACACTTGAGCTGTGTCTTGAAAGAAGAAAGGGATTCTGTGATACAGAGGTAAGAAATGACTGCTTCTCAGGCACTGAGGACAACCATTGCCAAGGCACGCAGATGGGAGCTGGAATGCAATAACCATAGTGAATAATAAGGAGATTAATAACAAACATAGTGCCATCTGAATTCCATTTAGTTTTAGTATTTCATTTTTTATATTTCCTCAATATCCATTGACTACTGACATAGGTACACACAAGAGATAAGTCAAGGGCTCAAAAGACATTGCCAAAACACAAGTGCTGCTCATTCTAGGATGGAATTGTCACTGTCCGGCACTTTAGAGAGTTGTGTGTCTAAGACAGTTCACAGCACAGTCCAATACAATAGACTTTCTTCATAGATACATACGAACCTGAAGCCAAACACAGGCAGGAAAAGTCAGTCAGGTAATCAGACTCCTCAAAGTTCTACTGCCTAGTTGCCAACAGGTTGTGTGGGTGTGTGTGTGTAGATCGATAGATAGATATAGCAAGGTGGCACTGTGGATAGAGCTTGAAATCTGGAAGACCTGTATTTCAAACTCATCTCCAGACATTCGCTCTCTGTGTAAGTCACTTAATCTTTGTCTGCCTTTATTTCCACAGTTGTAAAATGGAGGTAATAAACGCATCTACCTCACCAAGTTGTGAGAATTGAATGTGATTATATTTGTAAAGTACTTTAGCATAGTGCTGGCACATAGTAGGTGCTTGATAAATGCTTGTCTTCCACATAGATTAGATACACATACACACACACACACACATACACACATCCCATCCTTTTTATTTCCTACTACATTTTTCAATTCTCCCCTAAAGAGACAGCCTTCCATTATAATAAGGTATGATTCTTCCATTCCCACCAGGTTTATCTTCTGGGGCCCTGAAAAGCTCAAATCTTTGTGACCAACTCCACTGTTTTTGAGTACAAACACTCTACTTACAACACAATCCATTAACAAGAGCAGTTACTATCAACTTGAACAAAAATACTCTCCTGTCTGAGAGGATGAAAATCTCCAAAAATACTTCAGGTGGCAATAATGCCTTGTTTTCATGTTTGATGCCTTCCTGCTCTTCAAGAACCCAACTGCCCTCCCTTCCTGTTTGTTGCAACTTTCTTCTTGTTTGAACCTTAATGAGACTGTCAGTCACTGACACATCAGTGTGGTTCAGCTATGGAAGGAAAATTCCAATTGCATTTCCAAGTTCCTATATTCTATAATGGGGGGCCTTATTTTAAAAAGAAGTCAAGGCACAATGGAAATTAAAGAGATAAAAGAGATTTAGTCCAGACAAAAATCTATCTTAAAAACTATTTTTTAAAAAAATTAATGGTTTTTTGATTATCCTTGTAGATCTTTAAATAAAGAGAAATCAACTCTCTCACTTTAAGAACTCATCCCCAGGTTAAAGAGTCTTCCCCTTTTTGTATATTTTTCTTGTCCCTAATCTGAATCTATTTAATAAAATAGAAGCCTATTTTTAAAATTGTACCTTGTTAGAATGATAGCTGGTGAGACTCCCCTATATATAATTCATATACAAAAAGACTAGAGAATTACCTCCCAGTTACCTTGTCTTCAGGATAAGATACAAAATAAGATACAAATATTTCAGAAAAGACAAATTTTAGAGTATTGTTTTCTCATTCCAGTGCTCATTTTTGCATGGAAATGACCTTCAAAGACTAGATAGTGAACTATGGTAAGATCTACTAAATTGAAAAGGACTGGAGAATGATTCAAGTGACAGCCCGTGTTTCTTGTCCAAAGACCAGCTGATGAAATCCCGGAGAAGCTCATCACCAATAGACTGGCCAGGGCTTGATGAATTGTTTCTCCATGGAGCCCATGAAGCCCTGGAGGGTCACTGGCCACCCCTTGTTTTGTCCCTCGGGTTATTTTGAGGTTTACATTCAAGGAGTGCCAGGCAATGCCAAGCTGGATTTGTAAGAGTAAGACAAAGGAGTTGGAATAGTGGGATTGAAAGTTAGAGTTTGGGGCATTTTGCCTCCCTGTCAACATTGTGGCCTTTATTCCATTCCCACTCCCTCCCCTTATGCCTAGTGAGCTGGATGGATGCCAAGACATTTGATGGACATTAATGATCAGATGTTGGGCTGCTGAGTCCGTTGTGAGAACTCCGCTCGGTGCCTCCCCTCCCATCATCGCTGTCCCTTTTCATCTTTTTTGCTTCACCAGCTTCGGCTGCTGAGTACATATTTGGAGCGTTTGCCGGAAGCAAGCAGCGTCTCTATAATCACACATTGTCTCTTTTACACATGCACGCACACACACACATCTCTCCACTCCAAAAATCAAAGGCATATGTTCACCAGGAGGGAAGAGAAGGGGGAGATGAATGGGTTTGCATAATTAAAGTATCAGTAATAGGTATAATGACATCATAGGGAGGCATGTACTTGGATATGATAAGTTCAAATCCTGGGGGAGGATGGGTACCAGCCTGTTAACAAATGACAGGTTGCTGTTAAATTAGTTTGGCAGTACTGTGAAAGTTGGAAACAATTTATGAGTAGGCGTAAAGTGGAAAGGAGGCCTTTAAAAAGCTGGTCCTACCTAACCTAAATTGATTTTAACTGGGATCTGTTCAAAATGTCCCTCCCTTGGTATATATCTGCAAGCTGCTATGGCTGGATAACCAAGTCACCAAAGCACGATTGCTGTATAAATGTAGATATCTGAATTTTTATAGGACACCGTACACATCCAGTCTATTTTTTTTTCAGGGAGAGATTTCAGCTACATATCCACATAGGATTTTTACTTTTTAAAAAATAAATTAGTAAGAACTATGTTGTAATAAGAATTGAGAATAATATGATTCATAAAAATAAAAAAGACTCAATAGTGAATAAAGTATAGTATAATAAATAGTATAATATAATATACTATATATTATAATAGTATAATAAAGAGGTCACTTTAGAAACAGGAACAGTTGGGTTCAGATCCCATCTCTGACAATAACAGTGTTTCCAAAGCAAGTCATCTAACCCAGGAATGGGGAGCCTGCAGCCTTGAGGCCATATATGGCCCTCTAGGTCCTCAAGTGCAACCCTTTGACTGAACACAAACTTCACAGAAATGTTGGATTCTTTGAAGTTTAGATTCAGTCACAGGGCCATACTTGAGGACCTAGAGGGCCATTTGTGGCTTTGAGACCATAGGTTCTCCACCCCTGAACCTATCAATGTTCCATATTATTCTTTTTCTAATTTAATTTAATTTTTTGTTACATTGTAAGTTTTGAACTGTCTCCCTCCCTCTCCATCCTTCACTAGAGAAGGCCACCATTTGACACAGGTGTAAATAGAGAGATATAGATCTATATCTCTATATTTATGTACTTATGTATGTCAGACATATATAGATATAGACATGTGCATATCAGATACACATAATATCTATGTATATAGAGATATAGATCTATCTGTGTCATATATATGTATTTATATGTGTAAAACCATACTATGCATACTTCTATTGATAATTTCTTCCTCTGCAGGTGGATAGCATCCTTCTTCAAAGGTCCTTTGTAGTTGATTTGAGTATCTATAACACTCAGAATAACTTAGTCATTCATAGTTATTCTTTGAACAATATTGCTGTTCCTAAATACAACATTTTCTTAGTTCTACTTATTTCAATCTTGAATATTATAAGTTACCAACTTGTAAGTTACCAAGGCCAGCCTGTTGTGGTAGAGTTTCATTATCTGGGAGTTTCCTGTATCAATGAAATTGGACGGCCAACCTCTTTTCTGTAGGTTTACAAAGTACTTTCCATTAAAATGATTTTTTTTCTCACCACAGCCCTCTGAAATAGTTACTGTATATATTATCCCCTGTGTTACAGGTAAAGAAACTGAAGTTAAGAGAATCTGTTTGACTTGTACAAGGTCGCACAATTGATTCCAATCCTTTGACTTCAATTCCAGCACTCATTTCTCTCATACCATCCTTTGGAGTCTATTCATTTTCTTCCTATTTGGAACATTCTGATCATTCAACTGACAAAATTCATGCCTTATCCTTGAAATTACAGTTAGGACTATGAGTGGATTGATAACAAACAACCTTGTTTTAACAAGAATGAGAGAGAATGGTCATCATATGGGGTATGGGTACAAACTGAAGATTTGCTCCTAATAATCGCCAATGACTTAAAATTTGACCTTTAATTAGTTGTGTTTACCCATACGGTGATGACAGGTTAGGGCATAACAATTTAGAGCCGTTCATTTTAGACCCTTGATGGAAAAATGCATTGCCTTACTTCCAACTCAAGTACCTCTCCCAACCTTGAAACCTTAAGGCAATTATTTTCAGTGCTACTCATTTCAAAAAGACTAGGTAAAAATACATATATGCATATGTACGGACATATGTTGTTAGTACCTCTAATATATACATGTACACTTATATATAACGGAGGTCATTAGGTAGATAAATGAATGGATAGATTAATAGATAAATAAATTGGCAAATAGATGAATGCATAACTAAATGGATGGATAAATTGATAGTCAAACAGATCTGTGATCTCATTTGGTGATGGAATTCCTAGGTGAGAGAACTCTCTTGATTAATAAAATTCAGTATATTCTTTGCAATTTAGAATTGTCTAAATGCTGTTAACTTGCTAGGGTCATTTAATCAGTATATGTCTGATGTGAGACTTGAACCCAAGTCTTCCTGCCTTTAAGGACAGCCTTCTATTCCCTACTTCAAGTTCTCACACTGTCTCCCTCTCTCTCTCTGTCTCTGTCTCTCTGTCTGTGTCTCTGTCTCTGTCTCTCTCGCTCTCTCTCCCCTCCCTCCCTTCCCCCTCCCTCCTTCCTTCCCTCTCTCTCTGCCTTTCTCTCTCACTCTCTCTCTGTCTCTCTCTCACTCTCTCTCATTCTTTCTCTCTTTCCCCTTCCTTCTCTCCTTCCCTCTCTCACTCCCTGTTTTTTTACATATACATTTATATTATCTATCGATCTAGATATAACATAAGTTTTTGATAGCTTAGCATGCACAAGAAAAGTAATGGCTTACATGAGATTACTTCTTTTGTTTTTTGGAGGTGAGGACAGGGGAGCTATTTGCTT
The DNA here is from genome assembly GCA_028658325.1 of Potorous gilbertii. Classification (NCBI taxonomy): domain Eukaryota; kingdom Metazoa; phylum Chordata; class Mammalia; order Diprotodontia; family Potoroidae; genus Potorous; species Potorous gilbertii. The sequence goes on along the minus strand of CM053772.1, from coordinate 94,363,458 downwards.
CAAAGTTGCTGGGCACGGTACTATAATGAGAGGAATTCTGCACCTAAGTCATGAGCCCCAGGTTCTTATCCCAGATTTGACACTAATGAATTATGTTATATTACTGTACAAACTGTTGATTCTTTCTGAAATTTGGTTTCCTCCATGGATACTGTGGAGGCTTGCCTTAGCCTAAAGGATTATTATGAGGACTGTCCCAAACCTTCAAATATTATACAGGATCCTTAAAGCAAGAAAGGATTTTAGTCATCACTGAGTCCAATACCTTCTTTTGTAGATGAGGACACGGACATCCCAAAAGGTTAATGGTGGCTCAGGGGCATAGTGGATAGCAGCCTGGACCTATTTTAAGAAAGGAAAAAGAAATCCTTAGTTCAAATGTGACCTCAGAAACTTACTGGGCAATCCTGAGAGAATCACTTATGCTAGAAAAGGTCCAATTTCCTCATCTATAAATTTAGAATAATAACAACACCTTCTTTTCAGGGTTGTTAGAAGGATAACATGATATACTAATTGTGTTTTGCAAACCTTGAAGCGCTATATAAATGCTCCCTTATATTAGTTATTCTTAATTGACTTGTCTGGTAATACACTGCTAATGTGTCCAAAGCAAGATTCAAACCCAGGTCTTTCCGACTCCAAATCCAGCATTCACTATTCTATAAAGCTTCTCTAACTTGCAAGCGTACAGCCTGGCTTGGAGTCAGGAAGACTTACCTTCCTGAGTCCTGAGTTCAAACCTGGCCTCTGATACTTTCTAGCTGTGTGACTGTCACTTAACTCTGTCTCAGTTTCCTCATTTGTCAAATGAAGTGGAGAAGGAAATGACAAACCTCTCCAGTATTTTTACCAAGAAAACCCCAAATGGAATCAGGAACAGTGGAACATAACGGAAACGAATGAATAATAGCAAAGTACTAGATAAATATCAGTTATCATAGTCATTTCTATCTTCCTTGTCCTCTTTTTCTCATCTTTTTTTGATGAGTTTCAGATGGAAATAGTCCTGGGGCAATTCACTCTCCTGCCATGATTCTTCCATATCTAACATTGGACCAACCACTGTAACTAATGACTGCTGTTTGTACTTTAAAAAAAATATTGGCACATCATATAAGCTCATTCTCTCAATGCTCCATGAGAACATCCTTGGTACTACTCCAGTGGTACATAGAAAAATGGGCGTAAGAATCAATTTAGACTCCTCCAACAGGACGTCAGTTTCTTCTGCTGGATCTCGCTATTCTTTTTAGAGCTTTTCATTCCATTTAGTTTGGAGGTAATGAGTATTGGGTATGGTGACATCTATTCAAAACACTGTTATTAAGTTTTTATTGATTAATTTTACATGTAGGTGATTGTGAACAACAGTCCATTCTTGGGGGTAATGGTCCAGTTTCTGTGCAGTTTATTCGCTGAACTCTCAAGTTCATTTTAAAGGGTGTCTGTCTGTAGTAGGGGAATTTGTCTTCTATCAGCCAGTCCATGAATGGAAGTGAGTTTCTGATATAATATTCATCGTCATTATGGTTATTGCATTTGAGGTGATAAAATAAAATTTACATGACGCTCTTTTAGTCACATTTGTTTTGTTGACCATTACTTTTCATGTCGTAGAAATTAATACAATAGTAGAGTATTGAAACAAACATTTTCTTCCTTGAGAGGACTAGAAGTTTTAACCTGTTGATAGTGAGTCAGTCTCTCGTACAAAGTCAATTTCAAAACATTGTGTAAACTTCTACATTATGGTTGAATTTTTATTCTTTCCTACTTTTCCAAATACCTTTCAAAACATTCAGAGTAATTTTTTGCATACCTTTCTTGACAATAAATATTTTGTGTTCTTTTTAAAAATAGATTTTGTTGATATTGAATATTTTTAATTCAAGAAGTTTTCCACATTTTTCCTCATTAAGAATTGAAAGTTGATGACACATTTCTGGGCAATGTCAAGAGAGGTCATGAATGTTAGCACTAAAAATATCCCCGTTGCTCCCTCCAGCCTACTGAAATTCAATGAGATTTTTACATCTTCGCAAGATTCTGTTGATTATTTGCTCTGTAAATACTCTCTGTTTTAGTATGATAAAAGATGCAAGAAATGCTTGGCAGGTTGGAAATTGGCTTTTCATCTCTATGGTGGCAGGTTTGCTTGTGATAGGTGGGTGATTCAGATCAGCTTTGTGGGCACTGTTCATTATTTATTATGATTGTTTAAAAGTACCCCCACTCAAAGTCTATCACGGTAGGGAGGTGACCCTGAGTTCTTGAGTCAGAGTAGAGGGCATCTACAGCGATAAAATTATAAGTGCTTGTAGACTTGAATTCAACATCTATTAAGCATCTAATGGTCAATGACACAATATATGTAAACTGCTTGGCACAGTGATTGGTACACAGTAGGCATCTAATAAAAACTTATTCCTTCCCTCCTCTGATATGTATACAGCAATGTGCTAGATCCTGGGATTTCAACACAAAATAGTCTCTGTCATTAAAAAGATTCAGTTTTACTAGAAGGACATGCCATGTATGTATATAAGTAAATTCAAAGTATGCACAACATTATAGAAAGAAATTTCAATAAAGACAGAGCACCACACTGAAAGGGATTTGGCATCAGCTCATGTAGGACATGACTCCTCCACTCAACTTTAAACAAAGCTAAGATATATTTAAGGGACAGTAGAGGATACCAATGGACAGGTAAATAGCATAGTGGATAGAGCACTGTGATTGGAATCAGGAAGATTAATGTATAGAATTATTATTAAAAATAGTCTATTATTAATATGTTAGATATATATTAGATATGTATGGCCCTGGGCAAGTCACTCTGTGCAGGTCTTAAACTTCTCTGCCACATTTGTGGAAATGCAAATTAAAGAATATTTCTTTAAAGCATATTCATTTTTATGAACTCAGTTTTAGATGTGGAAGGGACATGTAAAGAGTATCTTATTGAATCGTCCCATTTTACAGATACTTCTGTCCAGTGTTTCCAAATGCAATGTTCTTTCAATGACATGACATTGGATCTGATATTTGTTTGAACTCAGATTCTTTTACTCTTAAGTTTCCTGCTGCAAGGGTACAGCATAGCACATAATACATGAATAAATTATTCAGAAATTAGCAATTGATAAAATGCCTAAGCATAATCATGATTTTATGAGGTCAATATTTATTAATTATTCCTTACAATAGCTTTGTTTTTGTTGTGGTTCAGTTGTTTCAGTCATATCTAACTCTTCGTGACCCTATTTGGGATTTTCTTAGCAAAGATACTGGAGTGGTTTGTGCTATTAACTTCTCCAGCTCATTTTACAAATCAGGAAACTAAGGCAACCAGAGTTAAGTGATTTGTCCAGGGTCACACAGCTTATTTGAAGCCAGGAAGATGAGTCTTCCTGACTCTAGGCTGGGCACTCTATCCACAATGCCACCTAGCTGCCCTAGCGTTATAACCTGAAGCTAAATTTGGGCAATTTCTGAAATTCGTTGAATTGTGCTATTCATTTAGGAAGTAGAAGGCAAGAAACACTTTTCTAGACAGTAAAAATTTTAGGTTATGCCCCAAACACAGGCAAAATGACAATATAAATAGTAATGCTATGATGTACTATTATAAGGATTAATTTATTATTTATTTTAATAGCTACTTTTTATGCAGTACTTTATGGTTTACTAACACTTCACATGAATTCTTTAATTTGATTTTCACATCAATGCAATTATTAAACCCATTTTACTGAAAGAAAAACTGAAAACTGGGAATGATTAAGTAATTTGTGCAGGGCCACAAAACCTATTAAGTTTTTTAGACAGTATTTGAACTTAGATCTTCTAGACTCCAAGTCTAAGGCCATATTCTATGCCACCATTAAAAAAAAAGAATACATACATTTTCCTACTTTATTAGCCTCAAATGTGATAACAAGAATCCTCCCTATTGCATTCCTACAAATGACTGGTAATCCAAATTTGGTCTGAATATTTCAGAGGAATTTTGCTATGTAAGTAATCCTCCACTGAGTCTTTTGCCTTTCTGTCAGGAGATGGGTAGTATGTGTCATCATTAGAACTTTAGAATTGTGCTTGTCACCATTCTGATCAGAGTTCCTAATTCTTTTGAAGTTGTTTGTTTTCTACAATATTGTCGTCATTGTATACCTTGTTCTCCTGTCTCTGTTAACTTCACTCTCCGTCAGTTTGTCCATGTCTTCCCATGTTTCTCTGAAACCATCCACTTCATTATTTCTTACAGTACGGTAGTCCTCCATCACATTTATATACTATAACTTGATCAGTTATTCCCTCTTTTATGCACTTCCACTCAGATTGCAATTCTCTGCTACTTCAAGAAACATGACAAAGATATCTTTTAACATCCTTAGTTAAAAGTTTGCTTTTTATTAGGAATAATACCTTCCTTAATCTACTTTACCTCTAATTTCCCCTTCTCCTCAGTTCCCTGATGAGTGAAATCTATTTCTATACCCAACTCTGTGCATTCATCCCTTCTTTGACTAGTTCAGATAAAAGTGAAGTTCCAGGGCTGGCTACTCCCAGTCAGCCCTTCCTCTGTGTTTGCATAGACTTTTGCTTGCACATCCCAATTATAGGAATTTTTTCTTAGGCAAAGTTTTGTACCTCTTGAAACAAGCTCAATTCCCTTTTTAATTCTTTCTTCCATAGTGATCCTTTCTTTTCTAATTTTGTCCTCCAATGTTCTTATTTCACTTACAAAAACATACTATTCTCTTCCAGGAATGTTGGTTGAATTTCTGGCTGAGTTGTGTTTTCCTCTGAGGCTTTGCTTATAGATGTTTAGGAAACATTTTCTTCTAAATTTGTGACTTGAGCATCTCTGTCATCATTAAAAATTTTGATGGTGAGATCTGTTCTTTTCTGTTTGTTTGTCCATTCTTTCAGTCTGCTTTCTGACTTCAAATTTGATGTTAGGACTAGATTCCACACTTCTGGAGCAAAGGTCTGAGCTGATCCTGCTTCTGCTGTCTTCGGTGTATTGAGAGTTGGGATCTCAAGGATAGGATGGGGAACTACAAGCCTTCAGTGATTCCAAAATGATCTGATCTTAGGCAAAATCTCATTGCTTTCTCCATGGCATGAGGTCTTCAAGTTCCTGACCTGGGTTTAGATGTGAATAACAGTGGACTGCTCTGCTGGGCTCAGCCCCTATCCGTCAGCTGGGCAGCTCTGTTGGTTCAGAGCCACAGAACCATAAGGTTTTCCTTTGGCCATGGACTCTTGCTCTGACTATTTCTTTGTAGACTTCAAATTGGGCTGGATGCTAGAACCAATACCCCTTCTCACTCCGAGTCTGGTCCACATAGCTTCTGCTTGCTTCTGAACTTATTCCTTGCTTCATACAAAGATTAGGTTTGCAGTGGATGGAGTGCATGGCCTGGAGATACAAAGACCTAAGTTCAAAAGTGGTCTCAGATGCTAGCTGTGTGACCCTGGGCAAAATCACTTAACCCTGTTTCCTTATCTGTAAAATGAGCTGGAGAAGGAAAATAAGAAATCACTCCATGCCTCTGCCAAGAAAACCCCAAAGGAATCATCAAGAATCAGATGTGACCAACAACTAAACAACAGCAGATACAAAAGTTAAGAAACAATCCCGGTCACAGATCCTCTCCTCAGTTCTTGTATCTGTGACCCCCAAACTGGTTAGTGAGTGACCAAGCTACAATTTGGCACCCTGTACAAGGTTGTAATGTCCCATATATATCTAAAATTTCTATTTGACCTAGTGCACAGCCTCTCCCTGTACTGGACTACTTCCAGAAATTCACTCCTACTCAGACCTCTTCCCCAGTGTCCACAAGCCTACTTTCTTTCTCCCTATGTGAACCTAGGCTGGAAAAATGACTCACTGACTTTTTCTGGGATTTCTTGATCAGTCTAGTACTTTTTCTAACTCAGTTTGGAGGAGGGTGGTTTATTGTTGTTGTGGTGGTGGTGGTGGGTGGGTGTTTTTGGACAGGGGACTCACTGTATTTCCTCCTGCTACCCTTCCATCTTGCCTTTGCCCTTGGCCTTTGGGTTTTCTGTGATGTGAATTTGAATTTTCAGAGGCTGGACAGTTAGTGTTCATTTTGAATTGAAGCTGGGAGAAGTAGTGTGAGTGTCATTTTTGACAAGTTCCTTCACCCCTGTAAGACAATTTTTTCATCTCCAAATTTCAGGAATTGGGCTAGATGATCTGTTAAGACCCTTTTGGCTATAAATCTTATCAGTCTCATGATTCCATCCACCAGGGATAGGTAGGGAGACACCCCAGGCCATTTTGAAATAATGCTGAATTTAGAGTCAAGCATATGGGTTCAAATGCTAACTTTGGGCAGGTTATTTTAGTTTTCCCTACTATAAGATGAAAGGGTTAGACTAAATGATCTCTATAAAGTTCCACAGAATGAGCCCAACTCTTCTCCTAGATGAGTTTCTTCAGTACCTCCAAAAATATATGATTTCATTAGCTAAAAGTATCCATTTTCATCTCTGATGAATGAAAGAGCATTTATTAGACATTCACTGTGTTCCAGTGCTAAGCACTGCAGTACAAATAAGAAAACAACAAAGGGAATCCCTTCCCTTCCAGAACTCCCTCCTTTTTTGTGGAAGACAGCACACGGGCAAATGGAAAGGTCCAGAAGTCCTAAAAGTACATTACTAGGTCAGGTGCAGGTGGCAATATCGAAAGGGTCTAGAGGATTTTGAGGCAGGGCAGATAGTCAGGTCTGGGAGTCGTTACCCTCTCATCAAAGGATTGTATTTGGTGACTCCCAATATCCAGATGGTGTGTCTGCCATGATCTTCCAGCACCCAGCTGCTTCATCTGGTCTGGATTGGTATATATTAGTAAATGTTTAACAACCAGTTCTCCAGTGGTGGTTAAGGGGGATGTTAAACATATTTTTAAATTTAATCTTCATTATTAACATTTTCTCTTTCACTTTTAAAAATCTAGACAGCTAACAAAACAATAAATTACACCCTGGTTTGCCAATTTCTGAGGTGTAAATAAATCCTTCAACCGAAAATTCTACTATCGGCTCTTGTAAGCTACAAACTGGCTCCAGCACAGGTCAGGAAAAGGTCAGAAAAAAGAGACTGCCAAAGGGAAGTCACAGGAGAAGGTTACCAAACAGTTCCTTAGTTTGCCTAAGTTTGCTGTGATGGAAATATTTCATCACTCTCCTCTGAATATTCTAGTTTTTCATTTCACTCCTAATATTTGGTGACCAGAATTGACTTTAATAGTCTAGATGTGATTCACTAAACCAGAAGTATTATCTCTCTTAATCTATATAAGAATAAGTATATACTATAAGAATAGAGTATATGTAACATTATATTTATATAGTATGTGCAGCATGTACTATATTTATATACTATGTATAATATATATGTGTGTATAAATATAATATCTGTAACATATACTGTATTTATGTAGTATATATGATATATACTATCTATCCATTGATGTAGTCTAAAGTGAAATTAGCTTTTTTGGGAGCAGATCACATTGTTGACATATATTAAATCTCCAGTTATTTAAAAAAAATCTTTTAATATTTTTTATATGTAATAGTATTGTCACACACACACACACACACACCCTATTCCTTACTCATGTAACTGACTTTTTTAATCTAATTGTAGGATTTTACATTTACTCCTATATTCAGTTTAATCTTGCCATTATTCTGACATTTTGCTAAGATTTTAAATAACTTTCATAATGCCACTCCACTTCTTGACGATACCTTCCAGCTTTAAGTAGTTCACAAACTTATGAGCATATTTTATTCAAATCATTGATTAAAATAAAATTGAATAGGTAGAGTTGAGTAGGGACAGACCCCCAAGGTGTATCCCTAGAGGTTTTCTTCCAAGTTGACATTTGACCACTAATCAAGATTCTGGGTTAGTTTGCTATGACTTATACTACAAATATCCATATTTATCCCTACAATCCCTATTACCCTTTCTGAGTTCACAAATCAGGAATTGCAAAACCCATTCTTGTATTTCAGGAAACAATAAGAAAATAGATTCTAAACCTTAAAGGCATCGTAGAGGCTCAGAAGTGAAGTGGCTTGCCTAGAGTGACACAAACAGAGCTAGCTAAAAGATACATTTTCCATTATATTACATTGCCTTTCCAAAGCCAGGGATTGACATCAAACTCACTAATCTACAGTATTTAGAGTAATCCTTTGTTCCTTTATTTAAAAATTGGGACAAGTTATACATATTTCCATTTTTTCATCACCTCTACTGATCTCCACAGTTTCTGAAAGACTATTGATAGCAGTCCACGATCTTCCTACACATTCTTTCAGTACCCCAGGGCTTGGGGCTGAAGACATAATAAGGCTATTAGAAGCAGCTCACTTCATGCCATGTTGCTGACCTTGAACTTTCAACTTCCTCTTAATCAAGTCTGTTCTTTCTCTATTCTATAAACCATTATCCACAATAGAAAAGAAATCAAAGAGTTCCATTTTCTCTCTCTTGGCTATTCACAATAGCCCATTTGCCCCAGAACCAGGATTTTTCTCTTGTTCTTGCATGTTAGGGTTTTCAGGATGGGGAACCTGCAACCTCAAGGCCACATGTGGTCATCTGGGTCCTCAGGTGCTGCCTTTTGGTTGAGTCTAAGTTTTATAGAACAAATCCCATCATGAACCCCTTTGACAGTCTGGCAAAGTCTCTTGACCCCTTCTCAGAGGAAACTTTTAATGCATAAGCTAAAATATATAAGATGACAAAGGAAAACCATTATATTGAAAGAATTATCAAATTTAAGGGCAACTAGACAGTTCAGTGGATAGAGTGAGGGGCCTAGAATAAGAAAGACCTGAGTTCAAATCCAACCTCAGACACTTGCTAGCTGTGGGACCCTTAGCAAGTCACTTTAACCTGTTTCCCTCAGTTCTCCATCTGTAAAATGATCTGGAGAAGGAAGTGGTAAACCATTCCAGTATCTTTGCCAAGAAAACCCAAAAGTTATCATGAAAAGTCTCAGATGACTGAAGAAACAACTAAACAACAAATCAAATTTTAAAAAAAGTCTTCATGGATCCCAGGTTAAGTGTATTCTAACAATAAAATGCAGATTCTTCTGTCTGGTTTGTAAAGACTCGCAATTTTGCCCCATCTGTCCAACTTCATTGTACATTACTACCTTTCTGTTACTTTACAGACCAATTAGATGGATTTCTCACACATAGTGTGAGTTTTTGTCTCTCTTCTTTTACACTGGACCTCCCCCATGCCTGGAGCATACTCCCTGCTCTCCTGCCTCACAGAATTCCATTCTTCATAGAATCATAAATCTGGAGCTACAAGGAACCTGAGAAGCTATTTAGTCCAATCCCTTCACTTTAGAGAGGAGGAAACTGAGGGAGAAGGCAGTCGATGCAAGGCACTGTGCTAAGCACCAGAGACACAAAGAAAGGTCAACTATAAGAAAACAAGCTGTAGTTAGAATAAATTGGAAATAATCAATAGAAGGGGAAAGCATTAGAATCAAGGGAAATGGAGAAAGGCTTCCTATAGAAGTATGAATTTTAGCTGGAATTTGAAAGAAGAAAAGGAGCCATGAGAAGGGAGGGTATTAGCAACTGAGTGAATTTCTCAAAGTTATACAAAACCTAATTATCTTCTGTGCAGGATCCGTTTCCTTTTCTTTTATTATTATTTATTTAGTTTTAGTTCTCAACATTCATTTCCACAAAATTTTGAGTTCCAAATTTTCTCCCCATTTCTCCCCTCCCCCCACCCCATAAAGCCTTGCATTCTGATTATCCCTTCCCTCAATATGCCTTCCTTTCTATCACACCCCTGCCTTCCCTTATCCCCTTCTTCTCTCTTTTCTTGTAGGGCAAGATAGATTTCTATACTCCATTAACTGTATTTCTTATTTCCCAATTGTATGTAAAAGCAATTCTCAACATTCATCCTAATACTCTGAATTCCCACTTCACTCCCTTCCTCCCTCCCCACCCATCCCCACTGAAAAGGCAAGCAATTCAATATAGGCTGTGTGTGTGTAGTTTTGCAAAAGACTTCCATAATAGTCATGTTGTGTAAGACTGACTAGATTTCCCTCCATCCTATCCTTTCCCCACTTTATTCTATTCTCTCTTTTGACCTTGCCCCTCCCCAAAAATGTTTACTTCTGATTACTCTCCTCTCCCATTTGCCCTCCCTTCCATCATCTCCCTCTCCACTTGTCCTCTTCTCCCCTACCCTTCTGTAGTGCCAGAAATATTTTCATACCAAACTGAGTGAGCATGTCATTCCCTCCTTAAGCCAAATGTGAAGAGAGTAAGCTTCCCTTTTTCCCCTCTCACCTCCTCCCTTTTCTTCTCCACTGAAAAAACTTTTCTTGCCTCTTTTATGAGTGATAATTTGCTCCATTACATTTCTCCCTTTCTCCTCCCAATATATTCTTCTCTCATCCCTCAATTTTATTTTTTTTTAGGTATCATCTCTTCTTATTCATCTCACCTTGTGCTTTCTGTCTATATGTGCACACACATGCACGTTTGTGTATCTGTGTGTGTGGGTACGTATGATCCCTCCAACTACCAAAATACTGAGAAAAGTCTCAAGAGTTACAAATATTATCTTTATATGTAAGAGTATAAACAGTTCAACTTTAGAAAGTCCTTTATGATTTCTCTTTCCTGTTTGCCTTTTCATGCTTCTCTTGATTCTTGAGTTTGAAAGTCAAATTTTCTATTCAGTTCTGGTCTTTTCATCAAGAATGCTTCAAAGTCCTCTATTTCATTGAAATTCTATTTCTCCCCTGAAATATTCTACTCAGTTTTGCTGGATAGATGATTCTTGGTTTTAATCCTAGTTCCTTTGACTTCTGGTATATCTTATTCCAAGCCCTTCCATCCCTTAATGTAGAAGCTGCTAGATCTCGTGTTCTCCTGATTGGATTTCCACAACACTCAAATTGTTTCTTTCTAGATGCTTGCAATATTTTCTTCTTGACCTGGGAACTCTGGAATTTGGCTACAATATTCCCAGGAATTTCTCTTTTTGGATCTCTTTCAGGAGATGATCTGTGGATTCTTTCAATATTTATTTTGCCCTTTGGTTCTAGAATACCAGGTCAGTCTTCCGTGATAATTTCATGAAAGATGATGTCTAGGCTTCTTTTTTCATCATGGCTTTCAGGTAGTCCCATAATTTTTAAATTGTCTCTCCTGGATTTATTTTCCAAGTCAATTGTTTTTCCAATGAGATATTTCACATTATTTTCTATTTTTTCATTCTTTTGGTTTTGTTTTGTAATTTCTTTGTTTCTCATAATATCATTAGCTTCCATCTCCTTCATCTAATTTTTAGAGAACTATTTTCTTCAGTGAGCTTTTGAACCTCCTTTTCCATGTAGCTAATTCTGCTTTTAAAAGTGTTTTTCTCCTTATTGGCTTTTTGGACTTCTTTTGCCAATTGAGTTAGCTTATTTTTAAAGATGTTATTTTCTTCAGCATTTTTTTGGGTCTCCTTTAGAGCTGTTGACCCCATTTTCATGATTTCATTGCATCATTCTCATTTCTCTTCTCAATTTTTCCTCCATTTGTCTTACTTGATTTTCAAAATCCTTTTTGAGTTCTTCCATGGCCTGAGACCATTGCATATTTTTTTTAGAGGTTTTGGATGCAGAAGCTTTGACTTCTTTTGATATTAAGCATTGTTCTTCCTCATTTGAAAGGATGGGATAAAATACCTGTTCGCTAAGAAAGTAACCTTCTATAGTCTTATTTTTTTCTCCCTTTTTTGGGCATTTTCCCAGCCAGTTACTTGATTTTTGAGTCCTTTGTCAAGAGGAGGGTATGCTCTGGGTACCTGTAAGTTCTCAGTTCCTCAAAGGTGGCATAATCAAGGGAGAGGAGTAAACTCCTCACCTAGCCTGCACACTGGTCTGGGAGCAACCAAAAACTTCTGCCCAGAATTTGCAGTTGGAATTCCCTCACCACATCTGTCTCCAGCTCCACTGCCAGTTCTCCTTCTCACCCCTGGTTGGAGCTCAGGGCTGAGAGTTAGATCAGTGGCTCAATTCCCCCAGGGAGACTTTTCTTTGTAAAGCCACAGATGCTTACAAAGTCCCCTCTAAGACTGCCTTCCATCTATTCTGCCTATATCTTGTATGTAGTTATTTATTTTCATTTTTACTCCCCCTCTATTAGAATATAAATTCCTTGAGAACAGGACTATTTTTGCCTTTTAGTCTCTAATTTAAATATCTAATAAATGTTTGTTAACTGATGAGAGACAGAGAAAGAGATTAATGGAAGAAGAAAAGAATTGAAGGAAGGATGAATGAAAGAAAGGAAGGAGAGCAAAAAAGCAAAGAAAGAAGAAAAGTAAAAGAAAAAGAATGAGGGAACGACTAAAATAAAGAGAAAGAAAAGAAAGGAAGACACAGACAGACAGACATATAGATACTTCTGGTTCTGACTCTATGAGAAGGAGACTATATGTTGGAATGCCCTCATATTGCCTTCAGTTATCTACCTCATCTTTCTTTTTTCTTGGGACTCTCCCTCCTCCCTTGTTGTGATCTCAATTTTCTATCATTCCATTTTCTCCAGATAGTGGTTCTTACTCCTGCACTGCAGCTCTAGTGTTGGGGTGGGGATTGTGACTCACCATAAGCTTGCCCTTCATCTTGCCAAATGAAAACAAGTTGTCTTCCTCCAAGTTACTACATTCCATTCTTAATAGCATCAAGAACTGCATGAAAATATGCCTCATGTTTAATGTCTTTTTAGATCAAATTTGAATGACGAGGAAGCTTTGCAGTTCACTTTTAAAATCCCTATTATGCTTCACATGCATCTTTAAGTCGTGTTTACTGTAATGATTCCAAACAAGAATTTATTGATTACTCAATAGAAAGAGACAGTGTACATTTTAGGTCTTGGTCAAAAGAGCCTTGGATGTGGAAGACTCTAACCTGAAGAAAAGTACTTAAATGAACATGAACACTTTTTCAAAAAGAGGCTGGATGAATTCACCATTTGTCGACTTTTATTTGAAAATCTTGGATGGATGGATATTGCTGTGGTATATCCAAGTATAAAAGGTGGACTCTCTTCAGTCCACTGAGGTCTCTTTCTTAGTTTTCTATAAAACTTTTAATGAAGAATTTCTTTTTTATTATACGCTGCTCTTGAAATTTTGAAATGATTACTTCTTTACTTTTGTCTGTCTGATGCCCTCTTAAACCAAGTTTTTGTATTTGAAAGCGTTCCTGCTAGAAACTGAATTTATCTTAGAAATGTGTTAGTCATAACATTCTCCAGTCTTGAAAGTACTGGCAATTTTCTCCTCATAATTCTGCAGTTGGAAGGGAGTAGGAGTTCTTGTTGGTTCTACCCCAGGGCAGGTAATTTTGGAAGAACATCCTGACCCCTTGAGACAACCTCATTCATTTTCTGTTAGATGCATGGAACATCTTATGAAGAAAATCGAAGTGCTTGTCACATTAAAAAAAGAAAAGAGAAAACTATAAATAGTAGAGTGGAGGAAGATTGGGTATATGGGCTTTCCTCAGAAAGGATTAAGGATTCATGAAAGGCACTCTTCCCTCCAAGCTAATGGGAGGGTTGTTAGGTTGCCTATTTTATGTGTTGTGGAGGTCACTCTTAATCTGATCTGTCGTTACAAATGGTGGGCTAGTCCAGAGACACCTCAGTGATGTCAGTCATCTTATTGTGATGCATAAAAAGAGACATTAGACAGAAATATACGCACACAAACACAGACACACAGAAATATCACTTTGAGTCACTGCTTTCATGTGTTCATTCATTCATCTATCCATTCATTCCACTAAAAAAAATTTATTTAATAGGACCTAACTATAATATATAACAAATTAACATTTATTGATTAAGGCTGGGCAATGAGGAGGACACAAAAGTGAATATTTAGTACCTAAAAACATTTAGAGAGCACTGAGATTTCTTTCTCAAGAAGGGGTGGAGTGAAGGTAATATTTGAGATTTGAGAATATACAAATACTCTGACCTTTCTTTTTTTTTTTTGGTTTGTTTTGGAGACAATTAGGATTAAGTGACTTGCTCAGGGTCACCTAGTTAATAAGTGTCTTCAACCAGATTTGAACTCAAGTCCTCCTGACTCCAGGGCCAGAGCTCTCTATCCATTGTGCCATCTAGCTGCTCCAATGCTGACCTATTTGTAAAGAAGTTGTATTAGTCTTCAAACTAAATATTTTTCAAAGTCTACTGTTTGATGTTTCATTCAACAGGAAACTGACAATTAGTCTTCAAACTCAGTAAGTTTATAAAAAAGTTAAGTTTAACTGAATTTTGCGGTAGTCTTAAAAGTGTGTGTGTGTGTGTGTGTGTGTGAGAGAGAGAGAGAGAGAGAGAGAGAGAGAGACAGACAGACAGACAGACAGAGAGACAGAGATTCTTTAAAGCCAATATGACAGGTTGTACCTGTGCATACATATTAGAGAGGGAGAATTAAGGCAAACACCACAAAATAGACCTTTAAGAGTAATAATTCCAATGTCCAGTGGATCCAACAAATTTTGTGTAAAATTAAATTGATAATGAGTTGCATTGGTCTGCAGTGCACAGAGCATCAGCCTTGCTATCAGGAAGACTTGGAATCAAGTTCTGTTTCCGAAACGTATTAGCTGTATTATCCTAGATAAGTTATCTGACATGTTAGTACCTCAGCTACCTCTCTGAGGCTATAAGATGTGGGCAAAATAGAGGGAATTTTTATGTGGAAAGCTTTTTCACATGGTTGAAATGAGGAACCTGGATCAACAACCACAAATTTAAATTTTATTTCCATATTGTATGTTGGAATGTTTTTCTAATTCAAAATACTATTTAAGTAGGAAACAGAATTTTCAAGTATTTATAAAATTAAATTTTGGATGGTGGGTGATGGTTTATATGTGACAAAATATGATGTTTTCAATGTAGAATGCTTTCTCTACCTATGCAACCACTCCTTAACTCTATCCTCTCCATCACATTGCTTTCAAAATTAATGTCAGTCTAGATAATATCATACTTTCTTATGCTTTGGGAGAATTTACATAAAACACTTTTCTTCCTCTGCCCCTTTAAGGAATGCATTTTTGAAAAATGCACGTACATTTCAGAACAATGTTGTTTCCCAGCTTTTTTTTCCCCCACTCACCTAGAGGTTCTGTGTCTCTCCAAATGCTGCACATTAATGAAGGGTTCCTTTTCCTCTTGATTAAATGACTTTGAGTTGTTAATTGCTTCAGATTGATTTGATAGATGTCTGGCAGCTGTCTTTTCTCCCCAGCATTTTCAGTCCTATTAGTTTCTGAGAGCTTACCCAGCAATAAACACACGTAGAAATAGAACTCTTCCTCTATGCCATTCATTCATTTAGACAGGACTGGTTGGGGGAATAGGAGGATGAGGAGACAGTTTTAGGTCATTTCTCCTCTAGAAAAATACTTGGAAACACTCAGCAATAATTCAGCTCTCTTCAACAAACATTTATTGAGCCTATGGTGTGTATAGAGAGCAGGTCTCAGACTCAAGGTAATCTAGCTCAAATCTCACCCCTGATACATACCTGGCTTTGTGACCTCAAGTAAGTTATTTAACCTCTCTCCATCCCAAGACACTCTAAGTGTCGGGACAATTGCAGATCTGTTTCCAGAGTTCCCTACTCCCAAGAACAATACAGCATCATTGAAGTTTGGAGAGAGGGGAGTGACATAATGTATGAATTGAGGAGATTGTTTTGTCAGCTGTGTGAATGATGGCTTGGAAAGTGAATAAACCAGAAATAAGGAGACCCAGCCTTCTGGCTGTTACAGTAATCTAGATGAGAGGTAGCAGGTGCCTGAATTAGTGTGACAATAAGAGAGAGCTGAGATCTGAGGATGAATAGATAGATGAGTGTTACAGAAGAACAATCAATATGAGGTGCAACTGATTGGATGTTAGAAATGACAGAGAGAAAACTCAAAGGTGATTCTAAAATTTTGAGATAAAGTGACTTGGAGAGTAGTGGTATCATCAATGGAACTAGGGCACGAGGGAACTAGGGGGAAGTCCAGTTACATATTCCTTTTTGTGACATTGACTTTGAACATCCAATGGACATTCAGGTAGAACTATCTAATGGCTCATTGGAAATACAAGACTGAAGCTTTGGGGAGAAATCAGAGTTGGCTAGAGAGATTTGGGAGTAATCTGCAAGGAAGTGATCACTGAAGCATCAATTTAGAGCTGGAAGTCACCTTAAGGGCCATCATACCTAATCCCCTTATCTAGCAGTTGACTGAATTGAGACCCAGAGAGATTAGGTAACTTGCCAAGGTCACACTATTAGTATCTGAGATTGGCTCTGAACTTAAATCTGCCTGACACCAAGTTCAGCGTACTGTCTACTGTACATAATACCGTAGAAGTAGATGAGATTGCTAAAGGAGAATACATAGAAAGAGCAGAAAGGAGGGCTGTGTTGACAGACTCGCTGTATAAGAATGGTGGCCTTTCTCCAGTCTACATGTGTATGAGATTGGAACACTGGACTATGTCTCACTCTTTACCCCTTCCATTCAATTATGTAAGGATTCTGACTATAACTTGGTGCCTTCCCAAGACAGATTTGGATCAAGTACTCCCTCTTTCAGTCTTCAGTAAAGAAATTAAGAGAATAAATGGACCTTCTGGCCTTCACAAAATCGTAGAGACCTTGGAGGTCATTTAGTGTAACCCCTCCCCATTTTACAGATGAGAAAATTCAAGTCAAGGGAAATGAAGTACTTATCCAGGGTCCCACAACTAGTAAGGAGTGAATCAGGATTTGAATCCAAGCCTTATTTGATGTTCAGAGCTGTTGATTCTAAAGATGTGGAAGAAGCTTTGCAGATCATCCAACTCTCTTGTTTCTTTGATGCCTCCAGTAAGGAATTTGTTAAATATCTTCTATCTAATTCCATGCCATAACTCTGTTAATGGACTTCTTTGCAAACACCCCCCCCCCAATTTCTTTTTATAACAGCTTATATGTTATTATTTTTTTAATTAATAGTATTTTATTTTTCCCAATTACATGTCAAGAAAATTTTCAATATTCATTTTTTGAAAGATTTTGAGTTCCAAATTTTTTTCCTCCCTCCCTCCTCTCATCCCTCCCAAGATCACAAGAAATCTGGTATGGGTTATAAATGTACAACAATATAAAATACATTTTTTACATTAGTCATATTGTGAA
Source organism: Potorous gilbertii (assembly GCA_028658325.1). Taxonomy (NCBI): domain Eukaryota; kingdom Metazoa; phylum Chordata; class Mammalia; order Diprotodontia; family Potoroidae; genus Potorous; species Potorous gilbertii. The sequence goes on along the minus strand of CM053772.1, from coordinate 94,346,145 downwards.
AGAAGAAAACAGGAAAAAAAGGAAAAACATACTACACAAGTGAAAATATCATGCATGGATCTGCATTTAGATTCCATCAATTCTTTCTCTGAATGTGGATAACGTTTTCCATCATGAGTCTTTGGAATTGTCTCAGATCATTGCTGAGAAGAGCTGTCAATCACAGTTGATCATCACATAGTGTTACTGTACAGTTCTTTTCTGCTCACTTCACTCAGCATCAGTTCATGTAAATCTTTCCAGGTTTTTCTGAAATCCCTCTACTCACCATATCTTATCTATCATTTTCCTTTTCTGTCATATTAGCCAATCTAATGGGTGTAAGGTGCTACCTTAGAATTGTTTTAATTTTCATTTCTCTAATCAATAGTGATACAAAGCTTTTTTATATGACTGTAGATTGCTTTGATTTCTTCATCAATAAATTGCCTATTCATATCTTCTGAATTTCCTGTTTATATCCTTTGACCCCCATTTCTTTAAAGTCATTGTTGCCTTCTTCCATTTTTTTTTTCAGATTTGAGTTGTAGTTAACAAGAACATTTATAGTCTACCCTGGTATGAAGAGTTCAAATCCTGGAGTGAATTAGTCTAGATTACTCTAGATCAAGAGTTTATAACCTGGGGCTTGTGAACTTATATTTTTATAACTGTATTTCAAGATAATTAATCCTTTGTAACCCTATGTATTTTACTTTATGCACTTTGAAATGTTATTCTGAGGAGGGATTCATAGACCTCAGCAGACTGCCAAAGGAGTCCATGACACAGAAAAGGTTAAGATCTCCTGATGTAGTTTCTGAGTATTCTCTGTCCTGGTGGCTCTTCCCAGGATAATATTCTCCAGAATCTCCAAAATAACATTCTAAAAAAAAATCAGTAACAAATAGTCACTGTACCTGAAGTGGAATTAAGAAAAATATGCACCTTACAGATACGGGTTATGTTCCCAGTTCTATCCTTAACTAGCCCCTGTGACCTTGAGCAAGTCATTTAACTTCTTTAGGAACCAGTTTCCTCATTTAGGAAGTTATGGTGTTAGATTAGGTGACTCCTCCTAAGGTTTCTTCTGACTTACAATTCTGTAGTTCCTTTAAAATTAGATTAGTGGCCCCAGATGTAATTTTGTAGCCAAATTCTTTATCTCAGTTAATAAACATTTATTAAGCACCTACTAAGTGATAGGGATATAATCCAACGAGAGAAGATACCACACAAAAGGAAACTAAAAAGAGAAGGAAGAAGATATGGAATGTAGGGGAGAGAGGTCATGATAGGAAGGGCAGCTGAATAGGAATGAAAAGATGGTTGACTTGGGTCTACTCCTTAAATGGAGATTATGGAAGGAGCTGTCTTCTCTGTCTTCCAGTTAGAGGAGCCCCAGGGGACAGAGAGTACTGATGAGGTATGAGTAGTAGCGGTGATGTGATCTTGCAGCATCACAAGGTTCTTGTGGGCATAGTGGAGACTTCCAAAGGTGTATGGCCTGCAGGAAATGGCTCTACGTGAAGTTTTCTATTTCCTAGTGAAAAGACATCTTCTCAGGCCATATGTTATCCAGAGTCTCAGTAGGCCTATGTTCTTACTCAGCTCAATTACTTATTTGGTTTATGGTCCAAGGTTAATTTTACCCATCCTGTGCTACTCTCTTGACATCTTAGGGAAATAGGATTAATAATCCTAACCTACCTCTTATGGTTGCACTGAAAATTTAATGGCAATTATTGTGCAAGGTTCATTCCACTGGGGACATTATGTGATAGATGGTGGTGTCAGGAATACCCTAGACTGGGAAAGCAAATACCATTCTCTGAGAGAGTGGTTTAAGCCCTGATAAGAACTGATACTGCATTCATTTTGATACAATCAGATTTTGCAAAATGGTATCATGGAAAGTATGCCAGACTTGGAGCAAGGATACCTGGGTTCAAATCCCATCTCAGATATATACTGGGCATGTGACCTTGGCACAAATTACTTAACCTTTCTGAGCATCATTGTATTCATCTACAAAATTAGGGGTTTGAACTTAATGGCCTATAAGATTCCTTCCAGCCTTAAATTTATGAGCCTATGATTCTAAGTCATTTAAACCCTCAGCCTCAATTTTCTCTTCTGTAAAAGAAGGATATCAATATTTTTCTGACCTCCCTTAAAGTGTTGTTGTGGAGGAAGTATTTTGTAAACCTTAAAGTC
>CM053772.1:94131279-94343449 GCA_028658325.1 Potorous gilbertii | reverse complement strand
ACACACATATGTGTATATATATATGTGTATTTTTTGTGTATATATGTATATTTTGTAAACCTTAAAGTCCTATACATATATATATATATATATATATATATATATATGTATGTATGTATAATGTTATTCTTGGGGAGGAAAAGGAAAGGGAAGGAAGAAGCATTTACCTATGATCCACTATGTGCCAGGCACTGTGCTAACACTTTACAAATATCTCATTTTCTCCTCACAACAACCCTGTAAGGTAGGTTGTGTTATTATCTCCATGTTACAGTGAAGGAAACTAAGGCAGACAGAGGTTAGGTGACTTGCCCAGGGTCACACAGCTAATAAATGTCTGAGGTCAGAATTGAATTCAGGTCTTCCTGACTCCAGACCAAATACGATATCCGCTGTGCCACCTTGCTGCCATCACTAGTTTTGTTTTTACTTAGATATAACACCTGGCACCTAGTAGCCTGTGTTTCCCAAAGGCAAATATTTAATCATTAAGTATTGTTTTCAAACAGGGAAGAAGAGGCCTCGGCTCTGTTTTCGTTTGGGCATCTGGAAATGGGGGAAGAAGTAAAGACCACTGCTCCTGTGATGGGTACACCAACAGCATCTACACTATCTCAATAAGTAGTACTGCTGAAAGCGGGAAGAAACCATGGTATCTGGAAGAGTGTTCATCAACACTGGCCACAACGTATAGCAGTGGAGAATCCTACGATAAGAAAATCGTATGTCTTTAAAACTAATGTCTATTTTTAAAAAAATCCTATGATATCAAGGTAAAGAAAAATTGACTGATCACGCAAGGGAAAGAATAAGTAGATTCATACAAACCATAACTGAGGTTAATCAGCACCTAGAAGGTTTTCACCTTTAAAAAACAACAGAAGTCCCAAACAATTTACTGCGTAATTGGATCTTTTTCTTTCGATTTAATTTCTCAGAGGATCATGGCTAGAGCAAGAAGGAATCTTAGAGACCATTTTGTTTTTATAAGAAAACTGAAGTCCAGGGAGCGGACATGCCTTAGCCAAGGTGACACAGGCAATTAGTGTCACAGATTGGATTTGAACCTGCCTCCTGGGACTTCAGAGCTTGGGCTCTTGGATTCTCTTCCACAAATGCCTGACTCAGGGTAAATGTGCATTTCCTCAGGAGGCAGGTGATTTAGGGGAAACCACACTGTACTAGGAGTCAGGAGAGCAGGCTTCTACGCCTAGCTCTGCCACTAATTAGCTATGTGACTTTGTACAAGCCATCCCAGTTTCTTCCCTGTAAAATTCAGTTCAACAACCATTTGTTAAACTTTGTATGCAAGGTACTATGCCAAGTGCTGGTTGTTCAGAGACAAAACAAGACCATCCCCCCCAAAAGATAGCCCCTACCTTCAGTCCTCATATTCTATGTGAATAATAATAGTTGGGCATGCCTCATACGATTTGCTCTGTGCATCAGGTGAAATAATGTATGTAAAAACCTTTGTAAATTTTAAAATTCTATGCAAATGTTAGCTACTATTATTTATTAAGCTTATCACCAACATTGTTTTTCTGCTCTATGGCTTCTTTAGCTATTAAATGAGACAACTTATGCTGGAGAAGTCTTCAGCTAGAATTCATGGGGCATATGAACTTGGATGAAAAAAAATTGCATCTTTATTTTTACCAACTTCTAGTTGAAATTTAGCATTTCCTCCAATTATTTAAAAATGTGATTGTGAAAAGGTTCATAGGCTTCTCCTGACAGCCAAAGGGGTCCAATACACAAAAAAGAAATAGAACATCTTCATTAAGTGTTCTCTTAGGCCTCTTCCAACTCTAATCATCTATGAGTCCATAAAAAAGCCAGATAAGTTTTGAACTACTATTAATCAAATGTTCTTTAAAAGCAAAACGTGGATATGCATGGTTTTCCAAATGAGCAACACCAACTGTGCTTCAGAAATGGAAGTGTATTTTTCCAGTCCGTCATCAATGTGCCTTCTTATCTCTCTTTTAAATCTTGCTGTTGGTACACTTTAGTACCCAGCCTTCTTTTCCTGCTGTCCAACATTGACTTGACAATTTTTCATTCTGACACCTTTTCATCCTTTATCTTTTCCTGAAGCCATGCTTGTAAACTGTCGGGTGGTGTAATTTATCGCTTTGTTTGGAAACCTGGCCATGTTACCTGACACTTTTTAGCAGGAAGTTGACAAAGTCACTTGTCAGACTCTGGGCCCCAATTTCCTGTGGGTTCACTAGGATCCTGTTACCTTCCTCTTGCAGGTCACTCCAAAATTGCTGGAGCTGACTTTCCCCAGATACCTAGTATGCAAATGACAGAATGAGGTTAAGTCCCAGATTAAATCCTCCTAGCCCATCCTTTTTTAATTGCACTGTTTTGGACAATTGAAATGAAAACCATCCTTCCTTTTCAATGTCACATTATCTCTTGGGCTTTTTTCATCAATACTAGAATAAGAACATGAAAACTTAAATTTATATTCAGATGTCTCCAAAAGGTCTCACCTCACCCTCTCTTCTTCTGTATATCCTTGAAAATTCTTTTCTTATTCCTCTGACTTTAAAGAACATAGCAGAGAAGAAATAATGCCCATGTTCATTTCAAATTATAAAGTCGGTGATTATTAGTTCTGAGATACCTGTGTGTGTGTTGCTTATTATACCTGTTGTGTATTTTTTTAATAGGCATATATCAAGGTTTCTTTACAATTATTTGATGAGTACTTTTTTTACAATCCTAAGTTTATTTTTTAGGTTGATAATAAACGTATCAACAAATGAACACCAGAAAAAAGAGCATCTTTATAGAGCTGTCTGATTGGTACACAGAGAAGAAATTGGCATCATTCTCTGAAGCATTTCATATTTTCAGAAGCCTTACTTTGATTCCTATTTTAAAAATCAAACATAAGAATAAAAAATATGAAAAATATCCCTTTCTGCCATTAAGGACCTCAGTCGTTTTGAAGGATCTTATGGACTGATAGTCCTGCCTCAAGGTCAATGCATACGTATAATGCTCCTACTCATACTAGAGTCTATAGGGAGGGGATGACTAGCACCTCTGGTATGAGGGCTTACTGAGCCATTTTCAGGGCTGCTCATCCACTTTTGGTATCTATCTGTCCCCCAACTCTCACTTGGGGCTCCAAGAAGCTATAGCATGTCCAGTGACTGAACCCCAGTAAACCAACTCATTAGATGAGCTAAACAAGGTTGAGAGAAGCTCATTGCTGAGCTTGGGGGATGTCTACCTCAATTATATGAAGACCTCTGAATAGTGGAATGGGTGGATGAGAACAGTTTGTTCCAATAGCCATGAAGGCAGCTAAAAGAGGAGCCATGGAACATTAAGAACTTGGCCAGACATTCAAGATACCTAGGTTATCCCTTGCATCCCATGTCATGGTCAGTCATCCTGAAATTTGACTTGCCAATGACTGTGGAAGAGAGAGAGAGGATGATGATTTGTGCAACTCTGCCTCACTTAAACCCAATTTATGCACAAGTCAAGACATCACTCATTGATGATATCACTGGTTTCTGAAAAGAGAATTAACAACAGTAACACCAGTTCGTACTAGGATGTTAGGTTTTATATTATCCTCCATTCTGAGAAGGGACATGTAAGAAGAGGGAAGGTTAGACAACGTTGTCTCCAAGTTCAATAACATATGAACCATATTAGTTCATTAATAATGGTGGTGATGGTAAGTATTTGTATAGTACTTTAAGAATAGCAAAATGCTTTGCAAATGTGATCTCATTTTATCCTAAAACCATAGGAAGTCAGTGCCATTAGCAGACTTTAGAGATTAAGTGACTTACCCAGGGTCACTCAGCTAATAAGTATCTGAGGTCATATTTGAACTTAAGACTTTCTGAATCCATGTGTAGCACTGCATCTACCATATCGCCCAACTGTCTACATACAAAAATATAAAGATATAAATTTTATTTAATTGGGAGTTTAGGAGAGAGAATCTGTGATTTTTTTTCAGTGTGAGAAGGTTCTTCTTTTCTACCAGTACAGATCAGCACCTTTTGTGCAACTCTTAGAGAGTTGCTTGGGGCCCCAGGGAAGTTAAATGACTTGTTTAGGATTATCCAGTCAGTTTGTGCAAAAACAAGACTTGTACCTGTCTTTCTGGCTCTAATGCTAACCCTTTCTCTTTTACTCCATGCTGCCTCTCTCCTGTATTTATTATTGTAAATAATGTTACCTGTGTCATGATACAAAGACAACACAAAAGTGTTACTTAATTTTCTTTTTTTCTTTTTTCTCCTTATTTATTGTGCATTTACAGCAAATACTCTTTTATCTTGAAAAAATCAGTGGGGTTTCCATACCCTGGGATGCTGGCCATCTATTCCCAAAATTTTAGCTATTTTTGGTTGTCGTGTTTGGGTGGGATGTTTTGATTCCTTCTGACTTAACCTTTCATTCCAGTAATTTTTCTGCATGTTTTTTTCTGCTTTTCCTCTACTGAATCCTTATCTTGGTACCTAATATGTTTTCCCCATTCCTAATGATAAAGGAAAGCATAAAGGGGTCATTAGATTTCCCTGTAGTCGCTATTCTTAGATTCAAAGACTTAGAGAGCTGGAAAAGACCTTAAGAAATCATGTCTCCGGTCTAGTCCCGTGAAAAGTCCCAGAATGCTGACGTGACATGCAAGATGACACATTTAGTTAGTGGCAGGGCCAGTACTTACAATCCAGATCCCCTAGCTCCTCAGACCGACTAGTCATAATTGTTCTTTTGTACCTTGTCTCCTTGAGTTTATTTACTCCATGTGAAAACTGAGAGGGAGAATTTTAGAAAACTACCAGCTGCCAAACTCTCATTTATGGTGAGGCCCTCCTGACCATACATTCACTACCATGGGCTGACTCTATCTGATGGTATACTCACAGAGAAATGCTTAACTCCACAGGAACCTGCTCCAGAGGAATGAACTATGGATCCTTTCTGTGGTTCCTGGAGAGTTAAAATGGATCTGATGATACTTAACTTACTCATAAGACCTCTGACCCTTCAATTTTCAGATTTTACATTGTAAATCTTCTCTGGTCTACTTTTCCTGTTAACAATATCTTTTGTTTATTTTTTAAACTCTTCTGATTTCCTACTCCAGTTTAATAATGAATTCTCCCAGTATACATCATTCAAATTATTTGATCTGGTTTGTTATAAATTGCCTAAGGCAACGTAACTGTTGTGTCCAGACAGCCAAGAGGTATAATTTCTAGCTGGTGTGGTATGGTGGGGAAAGTGCCTGAACCTGGAATTGGAAGACCTAGCTTGAATTTCTGACTCTGCCACCTATTAGCTGTGCTACCCTGAGCAAATCACTTAACCTCTCACAGCAGAGGGACATTGGGACCCATTCTACCTATATAACAAAGCTCTTGTTTATATTAACTGCATTAAAGTTATATATTTATTTAACATGCTGTAATCTGGTATCAGCTCCAACCTTTCATTTTCCAGCTTTCCCTCATCCTTTCTAAGTTTCAAAATGAGACCTAATTTCATGCTGGTAGATAGTGATCTATTTTCTCAACAGGCTTTGATCCAGAAGCCTGCGCTCCCTTGCTGAGTGTTTGCAGACAGACATTAAAGAGACGAGTGTATTTTTTAGAATTTTCTGTCTGTGGAGTCATGCATTTAGTATCATCAGACTAGAATAATTTCCCTTTGTATTCAGTCCTGTTCCCCAAATACATTAATTTCCTTCTGCCATTTATACACTTTCCAAATGTTCTTGGTATGATTATTCATTCTGACCTTTGTGGTCAGAATATGGGCATACCTGTGGGACATTGAACCAAGTGTCCTCTTTCACTGTAAGCTACTTGAAGGTAAGACCTATGTCTTACCTCACCTTTGTATCCCTCTTAACACCTCTCCCTACTTTGAAATGCTGGGAACTTAATACTTAATAAATGCTTTCACCTAATAAATACTAAATCTAAGAGGTCACCAGTGTTTTCACTTAATAAACACTAAACCTAAGAGGTGACCAGTGTTTTCACCTAATAAACACTAAACCTAATAGGTGATCAGTGTTTATTAGGTGAAAACATGTATTAAGAACCCAGCATATCAAAGTAGGGAAAAGTGTTAGGAGAAACACAAAGATTAGGTAATATACAGATCTTGCCTTCAAGCAAGCTGCCAATGAACTGGTCCCAGCAAGGAAGCTGACTTAGTTGCATTCAGGAAATCATATAACATTTTGAACTGATCAAGCAAGCATTTTATTGAGTACCTACTATGTGCCAGATGCTGTGCTAGATACTAAGGATACAAAGAGAAGAAAGTAATAGCTTTTCTACCTATCCAGTGTTTTATATAGACCAGGGAGTGCAGTAGAGAAATCACAGAGCTTGGAATCAGGGAGACTTCAGTTCAAATCCAGCCTCAGACATATTTATTGACTCTGGGCAAGTCAGTGGATCACTGACAAAACAAAACCTCATAATCTTTCTCAAGCGACATAGTAAGTTTTCTTATTTGTTAAATGGAGCTAAGAGCAGCTACCTCACAGGTTTGTTGCAAGGATCAAATGAGGTAATAATTTTAAAGTGCTTACCACAATGCCTAGTGCCCATTAAGTGCTATATAAAGGTTAGTTGCTACTGCTACTACTACTACTGCAACTACCACTACTACTACTACCACGACTACTACTACCACTGCTACTATTTTAATTATCTTTAGATACTATTGATATTGTTACTACTGCTGCTGCTACTACTATTTTAGTTATCATCTAGTCATAGGAAACCCACATTTGTTGAGCCTTTGAGAGGTTTTGAGACAAATTATCCAGAAAACAATCCGAAGGGGAGAAAAATTGTTCTGGTTTTTACTTGGAACTACTGAAGAAGTTCTGTATCTCTTGTTTGTCTTGGCTTGACCTAGCTATTTTCCCCATATTGTCTACGGCACTCTGGCACAACTGGGTCAATTTTCAATGATTAACATGTAGCACTTTGTCCTTGCTGTGGGTTCAATGATGTTACTTGAGTCAGCTTGCGTTGTGCACATGGCCTAGTGCACAGAGCTGACCCAGGAATTAGAAAGATCTGGGTCCAAGTGTAGCTTCTGATCCATGCTGATTCTGTGGCCTTGGGCAAGGTACCTAACTTTGAGGTCTCTCCAGAAGCTCTCCTAAGACTGTAAGTCTCAAAGCAGACAGCTAAGTGGCGGAGTGCCTCGAGAGGAGGACTTGAAGTCTGAAAGACCTGTGTTCAAATCATGCTTCAGACATTTTAGGTATATGACCCTGGGTCAGCGGCTTCTCTTCTTTCTTAGTCATTTTTCGCATTTGTAAAATAGGCATAATAGTAGTATCTACCTCACAGGACTGTTCTAAGGATACGTGTCCTTAAAGTTCTATAGAAATATTGTTTTTATTGTGATTCAGCATTAGTTTGCGTTAATCACAAGTTTATTTTTTTTAAAAAAAAAGACAACTTTTTTTAAAAGTTGGCTAGCGCAGGGGATAGGGCACTGGGCCTTGAGGCAGGAAGGCCTGAGTTCAAATATGACCTCTGATACTTGCTATCTGTGTGATCCTGGACAAGTTACTTAACCGTGTTTGCCTCAGTTTCCTCATGTACAAAATGAGCTGGAGAAGGAAATAGCAAACCACGCTAGTCCCTTTGCCAAGAAAACCCCAAATGTGGTCACAGAGATCAGATATGACTGAAATAACTCAACGACAACGGGTAAACAAAACAAAACCTCATTACAATCTTTCTCAAGCGACATAGTAAGTAAATAAACATGTTTTGAACCTTGTAAAAGGTAGGAGCTCCCACTCATACACAGCACACTATCTGCCTCTGAATTTATGAATCTTTTTTTCCCATCTTGTCTTAGTAGTTGGTTTTAATGTTTGCATAAATTTTGTTCAAATAGTTGAAATTGAGTTGAATCAGACCTTGCTACAGGATGGGAAGACTTGAAGGCTAATTGTCACATAATTATAATACATAAGAATTATGTTTTAAAAATTACAGTCAGTTGTATTCCTGCTCTCCAAACTTTGAAATGCAATTTAACAAGTATTTATTATGCTTCTACCTCCTTGGGAAAAACAGAACACAATACAAGTCAGGGTATGATTCAGTGGGAAAATGTGTCAGGCGGACAGAAAGTGTCATTAGAAGTCAAAGAAAGGAGAGATCAATATGGGCCTGTCATTGATTCATTCAACCTACCTTTATTGAGGACTTTCTAAGTTCAAGGCCCATCACTGGGGGGCTGGGAGTGATAAAAAGAAAACTAGGACATTGTTCATGCCCTTAAGAAACTTACAAGTTCCTTCATTATAGAGAGTAGCTATTACTTGAAGGGGGTCCAAAAATAAAAAAGCCACAAAACATTTGTATAATATTGTTAGCTGTATAGAAATCCTCACAGCCAAATCAATAAAACATGCTCTGTATGGGCCATTTGCCAAGCTTATATTACGGAGCCCTCCTTCACAATGATATTAATTAGAATGCAATTTTACCTATTGAATTATCTTTCCAAATTCTGGATATCCAAATTCCACATTCATGGAGATTCATTTGCAATGAACAACTTTTGTGTAAGCTAAACTCACATAGTCCCATTTAGAAACTCATGGACACCTTTTAGACATTACAGTCATAGATTGGGGCTGCCCTGCCCATTGTATAAAGGCTTTACTCCTTCAAGAGAGCTTTGATGTAAGTTTAATTTATGCCAAAAGAAGTTTGATTTTTGTATCAGTCTGTGACTGCTGTGGGCATCAAAAAATGAAATAGGCTTCCATCTTATTTTTTTAATCCTGTTGTGCTAAATAGATCAACACCACATATTTTATTCATTAATACATTTAGTTTTTCATTTCTACCATTAGCCCTCACAAAGGATCTGGAAGGACTTTTCTTGGCCAATGTTTAAAAAACAGAGATAAAAGTTGATAGTAGAAATTGATTCTGCTTAGCAGACTCTAATGTCACTTGCTGCTTAAAAAAGAAAATTTCACTCTGTTCAATTTCTCTTTTAGCTGCTACTACAAGGCCTTCTCAAAATATGGGAGTTGGTGTGATCATATATGATGTCAGAAAAAAAAGCAAGTACAGCAAAGTTTGAAATTCTTGTCCTTTGAATGCATGAGTCAGTTAAACTGAATTACCATCAGAAAGTATAATCACTAGGTAAAAATGTTCCAGTCACCGCTAAGGCCTCAAGTAATGAAATGAGAAATAGCAAAAAATAAGAGACAGCTTTTAAAATTACAATGATCACCTTAGAAGTTATTCTTACTGGAAACCTTTTTTGATCTTTCACACCTGCTCATTCTCACTTTTTCAATCAAAGGTTCTTAAACTTTTTCTTTTGGGGATGGAAGGGTGGGGAAGAGGATGTGTGAGAGACATGGACCCCTTTGACATTCTAGTGAAGTCAATGGACTCTTTTTCAAAATAGTGTCCTTAAATGTATAAAATAAATACATAGAATTATAAAAGAAATTAATTATATTGAAGTGAAATTATTAAAGTATTTTAATCAAGTTCACATAGCTTAAGTAGTCCTGTTCTAAACATATAAAAACAAATGGACTCAATAGATACCCTTTCCCCAGCCCTTTGCTCTCCAGACCCCAATAAGGTTCCAAAGGAAGTTAATTATTTAATACAAATTCACCAACCAACTCTCTATATCTTTGGCTGAATTTACTATGGACAGTCATCTAGGTCTGCTAGAAGAGATGACTGGGACAACTTTTATTAGGAGTCTAATGCCATTCCCTGTTTATTTCACTCAGAGGGGCAAAAATAGGATTTTCATAGGTCATCTAAGAGAGATCCACTGGTGAAGATTCCAGTTTGGGTGGTGAAATCAAGGAATTTACATTTCACCAAAAAAGAAAGGAAATGCATCCTGGAATGAAATCAATACTCGTATACTTTTGGATAGCCTTAAACATAGTATTGTCATTTCCTTTGCATCCTCATCTGAGTGATACACATAGATACCCCCTGCTCCCTACCCCCATGGGACCAAGTGACAGCTGAATGCTAACCATCCTTTTAACTCATGCTTTGTGACTCCATCAGGTTCCCTGTGCATGTATTGTGATTAATGAGGTTGCCCCCCCCCATGTGGTCCCAGAATTGAGAATGTCATTTTTCTTCTTAAAATTTGCTTGTTTCTTGGTGGTCTTATGCCTTTTCTTTCTAAGGAGAGACCCAAGAGTTCTCTGATGGGGCAGCTCTCCTTTAATGATGAAACCCTTGCCTTAGATCTTTCCGGTAATTTACACCTAAACATCTTCAGTACTGTCAGTAACTTTCTTTTGAAATAGCCCTGCAGGAATTTCCACTTGAAACAGGAAGGGAAGGGAATGTGGATGTCTTCTTTGTCTTCTTTCTTCCCCCTGGGCAGGAGTGGGGGTGGGGTGTAAAGAATGGGTTTGAGGAAGACTTGCTGAAAGAAAAAAAAAAGAAAAGAGGATAGGTTTTGGAATGCGACAGATACATATTTATTATTACTTTAGAAAGTAAAACTGTAAAGATGACTTTTTAAATATAGATTTTGCAAAAATAGATAACCTAGACATTTGTCTCAAATTTCTCAAAAGATATGCCTAAACTTGTATATGTGAGTGACAGGCACACAAAATGAAAGTGTTGGATGGGAAAAGGCAAATTATCATTTGGCACTTGACATTATGAAAATGTGAAGCCATGGTTTGGGGATGGCCAAAGGTGGTTATTTGATATATTTATAAATTTTTCATATACTCTTGATATGGGCAGGAGGTGGATGTGTTTCTGAGGGCATTCGCACAGCTGAGGAATGAGCAAAATGAGTGCCCAGTGGGAAAACATCCTGCAAAATCTTTAGTTGTTTCCTATGCTGCTGGGGAGAGTGGGGGACACTGTAAGATTTGGTAAAACAAACAAATCTGTATGAATGAAGTCAATTTAGAAGAATGGAGGCAAGCCTTCTCTCTGGGCTTCAACATATGTAAGGACCATAAGAGACATTGGTTGCTGATGTGTGAACACCATGACTGGTATTTCTTTGCTTTCTAGAAAGAAGGCACGCACATGAGACAGACTCATTTGATTTAAAACCAATTCTGGAAAGACCAAGATTTCTAAATCTAGTCCCACGTGAAACATACAAACTTAGTCTCTAAATACTTAGCATAAGGCATATATATATATATGTGTGTGTGTGTGTGTGTGTGTATACATATACATATATATACATATACACACATTTCCTTTCTTCTCAAGTATTTTCAATATCTATTGCTCTTTAATCTTTATTAGATCATAATGCAGGCTGGGTTATTAGTGGCCAAGTTATGAAATTTAGTAGTCCTTACCACTCCCTATCTTCTTTGTCATAATCTGCATTTCAGTGCCTCTCTAAATGTATAATTATGAGGCAAGAAAGCCAGGTATATTACAGTGTATAAAACAGAAGGAAAGGAGAAGAGGAAAATCAGGAAAGAAAGGATACATGAAAATAAGAATGGTCCTGCAAATTGGTGGTACTCCTTATAAAATAAGTGTTTAACTAGATGACCCCAAAGACCCCTTCCGGCTCCAACAGAATCCTAAGATTTCAGTAAAGAATCACCAATTTCATGCATATGCACACAGTCTTCTCAACTGGTTCTGACATCTTTGGATCCTGTCCTTTGCTTTCAAAGGATCCTATTTGTTTCTAGTAGGGCTTAAAAGAAATTCCACAGCTAGTTTATTAGGGATTTATGTAGTACTTTTCTTCTGGGTAGCTCAGTGCACTTTACAAACTGAATTCCATTAATCCACAAACTCGTCTTGGAGGGACCACATGTAGAGATTAGAGAGAAGGGGCATTGTTTTTCCGCCACCCGCCTTCACCTTTCTGCTGTGTTGGCCAAGAAAGGAGCCAATTGCATTACTGATTTCCACTAGGAATGAGAATAAGATCACTAACTCATCTCACAAACCACTGAACACTTATTGGATGGCCATGGTGTTCAGTCATTCCTGCATTGAGCTAGATTCACAATGGTCAGACATTATTTATCTAGTTCCTATATTTTTACAAGGAAAAGAGAACAACGCTAAATCTACTCATAATGACAAGTATACACAATAATGCCATGAATTTGTGTTACATGTAGGCTAATTCACAGATTGTTTGTATTGCTCTTTTAAAAGTCTTTGGGGATCTTTGTTCATACTCATTTCCATAAATCACTTAATTCTATTCTAATAATAACTTTCATTCTCTCATTCTCTCTCTCTCTCTCTCTCTCTCTCTCTCTCTCTCTCACACACATCTCTTTCGTCTCTCTCTCGTCTCTTTCGTCTCCCGTCTCTTTCGTCTCTCTCTCTCTCTCTCTCTCTCTCTCTCTCTCTCTCTCTCTCTCTCTCTCTCCCCCTCTCTCTGTCTCTGTCTCTGTCTGTCTCTCTCTCACACACACACACATACACACACGCACATGCAGGTATCCTACTGCACACTCACTTATAATTATGACTAAAATGTGTGGGTGTGAATAGAATTATTTCTAAGCTTCTCTTGGTATTTATTTTTGTTTCAACAGATGGATGATCCATTTTTAAGCACAATTTTCAGATCCTTCACTTTACAGGTGCATCTCAAATGAATAATTGTTTGGGGATAAGTTGGCCATGGAGGCACCTGAAGCAGCAGATTAAAATCAGTATTTTTTAAATTTTATTTTGTCTCTTATTTTTAAAATCTTATTGATGTCTCTTGTTCTTATACCAAATTCATTTCTGAATATATCCCTGCTCCCCATCCAGCAATCCATCTTTTGTAAGAAAAAAAAAATTAAAGAAAAAAAGGAAAAAATCTCAGTAAAATTAACACATACAGCATGTCTCACAGTTTGTCTCAAATTTGTTATTTCTTACAGTACAGTAATGGTGTAAGACATTCATGTACAACCAAATTGATAGCTGTTTACTTTGTATCTAGTTCCTTGCTGGTACAAAAGTTCTGCTAGAATATTTCTTTTTGTCTGACTTCTTTAGTGTTTTATATATATATATATATGTATATATATATATATATATATACATATATATATATATATATATATATGTATATATATATATATATATATACACACATACATATATAGCAAGGGGATCTCTGGGATATGGACAATTTCATTTTAGTTACTCCTAAAAAAACATAATTCCTATTTGCTTTCCTTAATATTTGGACCAATTCATTGCTCTACTAACTCTGTATTAGGGTGGCTATGTTCCTACAACCCTTTCAACCTTGACTATTTACATTCTTTGTCTTTCATCTTTGCCAATTTTTCAAGTGTGAAGTGAAAACTCAGTCAACCAGTATTCATTAAATACTTACTATGTATTCATCAGTCATTGTGCTAAGTGCTAGTTATTTTGATTTTTCTTATTAGTGATTTGAAGCAATTTTCCATAGGAATTTAAATTATTTATGATTCTTTTGAAAACCATCAAACTAATATTTTCAAAGCTTTCCCTCCTCCCTGTTTCTATTTCTCTTCTCTCCTCCCATTTACGATGACATTTCTTCCCCTATTCAAAGTTTTATTCCTTCTCTCATGTGTGACTCCTATTGGCCATAGAAAACAGTTTGCTTTTTGGTATTTTGGGGCTCTCCAAGCTGCATCCTAAAGTTTCACTTTTCCTCTTTTCCAGATCACCACAGATTTGAGGCAGCGTTGTACAGACAACCATACAGGAACATCAGCCTCAGCCCCTATGGCTGCTGGCATCATCGCCCTGGCCTTGGAAGCCAAGTAAGTTTTTATCTGTACCTTCCATTAATTGGTGACACCCTCCTTCTAGTAGGACCTGAACACCACTCCCACCCCTGCCACTCAAAATAACATCTTTTTCCCCCTTCATTCTCTCCCCACTAATAGGTTTATTCTGTATTTAGATGAGATTGGAAGATTTTTGTTAGAGATATAGGGGAGATAGTTTGTCAAGTCACAAGGCTACTGGAGTTACTTTCCTGACAGACACAAAGCTTAGTGTCTGCATGGAGAGATGGAAGGCACATGTCAATATTAAGCTTGTACACGTGGCTCTAAAGCCTGGGCAGTTTGGCTTTGCCAGCTTCTGTTCACCATAGTTGCTATCCCTTAGAATCATAGGACCTCAGAATTGGAAGGGGCTCCAGAGGTCACCTAATGCCATCCATTCCCAAGATTGAATCTTTTTAGGACATTTCTAACAAGTCATTCTTTACCCTTTGCTTAAGGATTTCCAGTGGAACTCATTCCTTCCCAAAGGAACCCATTCTGGCTTTAGACAGTTTAAGTTGCTTGTAAGAACATCCCTTTCAGTCACATGAAATCTGCCTCTTTTCAATTCCCATTCACTTCTATTAGTTTTTCCCTCTGGGTCAAGTTGAGGAAGTTTGATCTTGCTTTCAAATGACAGTCCTTCATATGTTTGAAGGATTAGTCAGTCCTTCCAAGTATTTTCTCTGAGATAAACAATCCCAAATTCTTTTAACCAAATCATTCATGTTCCAAGGCCTACTACCATACTTGCCCTCCTTTGGGTATACTTTGGTTTCTCAATGCCCATCATGAAATATGGCAGCCAAAATAAAAACAATATTGTCATTTTCACTCAAACAAAAGGTTATGAGTTTCCTCATTCTGGCTACTTAACTTTTTGTTAGTTTTTCTAGCTTTTAAACCAGAATTCTTACCATCCATTAAAACTGCCTGGCCTTTGTTACATGAAATGCTGTCTAGACTGGAGATGTCATCTTACACACGAGCCATAACACTCCTGAGTTGCACCCAAACCAGATTAAAATGCAATTGGGAAATGTTGAACAAAATAAGTAAAAATGTGACAAAACATAGATAATATGTGGTTTTCTAAGTCAAGCTGAGGGTCCCAGGCATCCTTACACATGTTTTTGAGGCTCTTGGTTCCATTTGAGTTTGACATCACTAGCCTAAACAGTCTGATGTCATTTCTCCTGCCTTTGAGATTTTCTGACCCCAAATGTTGGCCTCTAACCTTAGCCACATTTAACTTACTTTCATTTGTCTTAGTATGTTAGTCCTAGACTACTGGTACTTCTCTCCTACAATGTGTTAGCCATCCTTTCCAACTCCATGCACCACCTCATCCTTCCTTAGGATTTAAAATTCTTTTTAATTAATTTTTCTTCAAGATTTTTCAAAGACCACTGACAGTAGCTTGGCAATTATATTAGCAATTTTTTTTCCACCATAGAAAATACTTTGTCTGGACCTGGTAACTTAAACTTATTAAGTGTGGCTAGTTTTTCTCTTATCACCTCCCATATCTTAGATCTCAATTCCCTGTTATCTTGTTTTATTCCATATATCAGAGCCTGAAGATCATTCATGATGGGGGGGGGGAAGGACAGTAAGATTGTATCTCTCAATTTCTAAGTATCATTGTTCTATCTCCCTTGGTCAATCTTCTTGTCTCTTCATTGACCTTCTCATCCCTTCCTGAGTCAAAAAAGACTTTTTTTGTTTGTTAGCTTGTCCTAGGCTCTGGCATTCTTAAGATTCTTTGTACTGTCATCAGTGACCTGCCCTTGTATTCTTCTTATATATATCTTTTTAAAACTATGAGTTCATCCTTGTATTGCCTCTTAGGTATCTTTAGATACTAGTTTTCTATTTTCTTCCTCATTGGAGTCATTTTTGGTTTTTCTTCATCATAATTTTATTCTTCAGAGGACCTCATTCTGATGGACACCTCTTTCCTTATAGAATCTCATAGAATGGCATCCTTCTTATCCTTTTTTCCTGAATTTTTTGAAACCGTTCTCCCAGAATCAGATGGTGTTTACCACTCTCCTTTTTTTCCATGGATGAAGAACTCCAAGATACAGTGGTCTCTTCTGCACGAGTTTCTGGTCATTTCTACTTTCTCTGTAAGTTATTATTCATATTCATGTCCAAAACAGTGGTTTGCCTTGTCATTTCTTCCATCTTTCAAAGAATGCAATATATGAGCAAGTTCTCAAAGATTCCTTAGTTATTTTATTCATAGCAGAATGATAGAATTTGAGCAGATGCCTGGATGGCTGGAGATCTCTGCCACTTCAAGACCATCCTACCACATCAGCTTTGCTATCTGTTTCTTGACATTATCATTCATTTCTAAGTCAACATTAGCATATTCCAGGCATAATAATATTTTTCCTTTTTCTTCTTCATTTATTCTAAACTTCTAACCTCCCCTCTAGTGCCTGGATATCCAAACTAGAAGATATCTCACTAATCTTCCCATTTTATTTTTCATTTCATTTGAATAAGATATAAACCATCCATTGTGGTACTCCAGTCATGAGTGGCATACTAAAACCTGTGCGATCCAACTTAAGTTCTTGTTTTAAGATCTATAGTTAATTTTATTTATCGCCTTGGCTGATCTGTTTGTGAGTAAATATCTCAAATTATTAGTATTTCCTATTGTAATGATGTTATATGTGAAAGTAATCTCTAGGTAAGAGATTTCTGAGACTTAGAGGGTAACTTACTTTTTTCCAAATTATATTCAGTATAGCAAATTCTTGGTATATGATAAGCTTGGACAGTCTCTAGGGTTAACTCTTGCAAGATTTGACCTATAACAAGGTAACCCATTCCCTTATCAACAGTTAAGTGTGGGAGCTGAATAATTTATCAAGCCTGCTATTATAATTTCCTTCAGTGATATACTGAAAGTCAAGGACATTATGGCTGGCCTTGAACAATAAACAGTCATTTTCCCGAAAAATCATGACAATCCCATTGGGGAAGAAAGGGAAGGCTCATTTAGCACCCTCCCAGGATGAGAGAAAAGACAGATAAGTGGGAAGAAATTTGAGGGTCATGATGAGTCTGAGCTGCTGAAATAGTAAATTCATATTCATACTCTGTGTCGACACAACCCCTCTCCAACCCAAAAATGTGTATACACACACACACACACACACACACACACACACACACACACTCAGAGTGATTTTACTACAATTTTTTTATTTTAGGAGAAAATGTGCACCTTACTATGGAACATGGGTTTATATATAATCTAAGGCTTCAATTGGGGGGAAATGAAATTACAGTAAGATATACCTGGATATTGTGACATATTTAATATGTAGTATCATGCCCTAGCTCAAGCCCTTGTCATTGAGAGAAATCTGAAACTAGGACGTAGTTCTTTGCATGAAGGAATGTCACTGATTTTTCTCTAAAAGTAATAATCAAGCTGCAATTAAATTTTGAGAAGAAATCTCTGCAATCAAAGACCAAAAAAAGTTCATATTTTATATAACCTCAAGCGAAATGCCTTGCTCAATTCAGGAAACCTTTATTAAGTGCCTAGGAAGTAAAGACACTAGAGATTTAGAAGGAAAAAAAAGGAAAAAAATTACTCTTCTTACCCTTAAGGAATTTGCAGTAGTATAATTACTTTTCTGGGCCTCACCTGTAAAATAAGTCCATAAATTTGAACTATAATTGATCAGTGCTTCCTATCATTTTTTGTGTCATGGACCCCTTTGGCTATCTAGCGACTTGGGGACCTCTTCTCAGAATAATGTTTTTAAATGCATAAAAAGGCTATGATTACAAAGGAAATCTGTTATATTGGCATACAGTTATCAGTTTTTTAGAAGAATAAATTCATGGGCCTCAGATAAAAACCCTTGAAGATAATTGTTAAACATTCTAACTCTAATATTCTATGATTATATTCAGTTTCTCCATTTGTAAAGACAAGCAGATTAGAGGCATCTAGGTCAACTGGAGAAAGAAATAACAGACCACTCCAGTATCTTTGCCAAGAAAACCCCATGGATAGTATTGGCTTGCTATGGTTCACAGGGTCGTGAAGCCTCCAACACCACTTAACCAGGTTCTATTCAACTCAAATGTTGCATTCCTCTATAACTATCAAACATTGGCATTTAAACATGAAACTTTTCAACTTTAAAAGTAAGAATGTGGTCAAAGACAACAATTGAAACCTACCCTGTAAAATTCAGACCATGTGACTTTTTCATTAGAGTGAACATTTATTCCACCTTTAAAAATCTCATTGAAATATCTGCATATTATTGACATGCAAATAAGTCCTGCAAAATAACTCCTGGCCATTTTCAATTTGCTAAGTTTAAATTGTTTACCAATGTAAAAAATAAATCCAATTACATTTTTTAAACATAAATAAGATTGGAAGGGGAGAAGGGATTTGTTCCCACTTTGGTGGAATTAGATAGACAGGAAGAGCAGCACAGTCCTCAATGGGTTTGTTTGCTGCTATATTATATGTCTGTATGTATGTATATGTATGTATGTAGCATATATATGTATATGCTACAGTCATAAGCACAGTAACATTTGTACCATCATAATCAAATTTTCTCTTCTCAACTCTGAGGAGCACATTATTCTTTGAGAAGTTATTGTGATATCCTACCAAAGACAATTCTATCGCTACTGATAGAATGATGCAATATTCCTTACATTCACTCTTAAATGACTCCTTTACAGAGAAGAGATTATAATTGAGCTGACCAATATATGGGAAAGCAATGAATTTTTAGAATACAATCTGATTCTTGTTTCCTTTTCTTTTTCTTGACATTTGGAACACGTTTCAAGATGAACTTAAAAAAGTCATTGACATCAGTGTCTATATACTCAACCAGTGCCTTGAATTTCCAGGTTTGAGGCCAATTTAGAGATCTAACTCCATTACAGCAGCTAAGTGGCACAATGGTTAGAGTGTTAGGCCATCAATCAGGAAGTTTCCTCTTCATGGGTTCAAATCCAGCCTCAGACACTTGCTATCTGTGTGACCCTGGGCAAGTCATCTTAACCCTGTTTGCCTGAGTTTCTTCATCTGTAAAATGAACTAGAAAAGAAAATGGTAAAACACTGCAGTATCTTGGTCAAGAAAACCCCAAGTGTGGTCACAAAGAGTCTGACACAACTGAACCACAAACCCAACAGAGGAGAAGAGAGCCAATAACTGGTAGACCTATTTGTCTACCTTTTTAAGAATTTCCCACAGGTCCACCATTTACAACAAGTTAAAGTCACAGCCAAGGGTGGAAGTCCAAGTGGCAATAGATGAGGATGAGGCCTAAGATTCAAATACTTTACTCCCAGTGGAATGTGTTGTAAATCGGGATCAACTCTACCCCACGTAATATCCCTGAATATTCCACATGTAATCCCTACTTCAAGCTTCATATGCCTGTAACATTAACTTCCTTATGAAATTTTCCTTCTTTTCAATGAGTGAAGTATAATTGGTATCTTCTGCTTGTGAGAACAGAGCAGGCTCCTTAACAAAACTTTCAGTTTAAAGCAAAGGGTTGCAGCATAAATGAATAAGAATTCATGTCCTTTGCACCATACCCCTTCCAATTGTGTGTGTGTGTGTGTGTGTGTGTGTGCATGAGTGTGTGTGTGTATATGTATTGTATTGGCTTTTGGAACCAAATGTTTACTAAGCCAGTATAGTAAAGATAGTTGGTACAAGACACTGCCCAGATCAGGGGCATACTCTCCCAAGAGTACGATAGACGCTAAGGGTCATGACTTCAAGGTTAGACCACTTGGGACAGAAAGGCTAGCATTGCTCCTTGAATTCTTTTTGCTAAAGAATATCCTTTTCCTTTCTGGGGGTCCTCATAAAGTTTCCCATAGGTGTGATTTCCTTATAAATCTTTATAAGTCCTTACAAACCCTTACTTTTTAAAAATAATTGAATCTTGGTGATAGACCTTGAGCAAGTCAACTTTTTCAGGCTTCAGTTTCTTTGTCTCTGAAGAGCTGGATCACAGGATTATAGATTTAAAGATGTAGGGGATCTTGAAGGTCTTCTTCAACCTCTCTTATCTTACAAGTATGGAAACTGAGGCATAGAAAGATTAGAGGTCATAGATTTAATAAGTGGGAGAGTCCAGATCAGAAACCAGGTCTTCAAACTCCAAATCAATTGTGTTTTGTTTTGTTTTTTATCCCACCATGTAATGCTGCTTCTTGAAATCTCTTGAATTGAGTTCAATGATCTCAAAGGTCACTTCCAGCTCTAGCCATCTGTGTCTATGCTATTTTGATTACAAGGATGAGAATTCATCCTTTTCTCATTCAGCTAAATATCACAGCTATCACTGTATTGGCAAAGTGAAGTGTGTTATTTCTCAGCATTGTGATGGATATATATTTTTCTATTCAGTTCTAATGATGTGAGGAAAAGAACTGTATCTTGGGTGGTTATTGCCATTTCAGCACCTGGTCTTCTAAGGCTGTATTTGTTCTAACTTTCTTATGCTGATTTAACTGGCAATCTTAGTCTACATTATAGGATCCAGAACTGGAAAGAACCTTAGCTATCAACCCATACCTGTATAGGAAAAGCTCCAAGGATAGGGATGTCATTACCTTCTAATTTTGGTTGTTTCACATTATTAGGAAGAATTTTTCCTTATAGTGAGTCAAATCTCCTCATCATTGCCCCTTATCGTACTCCTTCGATGCCACGCAAAACAAGTACAATCATTCTTCCACATGACCACCTTTCAGACACCCTCCACAGTTATCATACCCTTCCCTGCTACCTTTTCTGCTTTAGGTTAAACATCCCCAGTTCCTTTAACTTATAACATGTTGGAGATTCTTACTCAGATATGAATTGATATCTAAAGTACCTTCCAATTCTGACATGCCAGGTGTCAATGCCAGCAACCACCTAAGATATGGCATTTTTATCCAACTCCTATCACCGAATAGAAATAGTAATATTGATCTCAAAGGGAAATGATTTTAGGTGCTTATCCTGCCATTTTAAAAAATATTAAAAATTAGTTTGCATGTGCAAGTAAAATCATACAGACAAAAAAACAGACATCCTCACTTCTGCCAGTAGAAAGGAGAGCTCTTCCCTTCCATCGGGCAGCTGCAAGGCATCAATGCTATCAGACAGCAGTGCACAAAGAGCCCCTGAATGCTTACAATTGGTGACAAAGCCACCCCTGATTTCAGCATGTAGTAATAAGTGAGGGGAGTGGAAGGAGGAGTTACAGGAAATTATTTCCTTCTTAGCTTAGAGCAGTGAAAAACATTCAACTTTGTGTCAGTAGACATGCAGATTGTAGTCCCAACCCCGTCACTTCCTAGTTATCTGATGCTGGAAAAGTCCTCTCTGACCCTATTTCCTTCGCTGCTAAAAGGGGAGAGAGTTAGACTTTTTTTTTTAATGGCCCTTCTTGCACCAGTACTAAGACATTCTAAGATTCTATTAAGGCAGCTAGGTGGTACAGTAGATAGAGGGCTGGACCTGGAGCCAGGAAGACTTTTTTCATGAGTTCAAACATGGCACCAGGTACCTACTACCTATATGACCCAGGACAAGTCACCCTGTTTGCTTCAGTTTTCTTATCTGTAAAATGAGCTGGAGGAAGAAATGGCAAACCACTCCAGTGTATTTTCCAAGAAAACCCCAAATGGGGTCAAAAGAGTCAGACATGACTGAAAAGTACTGAACAACAAGATTCTGTTGTTCCAAATGGTCTCTCAGATAAATGTGTATGAATAGAGCCTTAAATCTATACATAGTGGCCCTGGTAGATTTAAGCCCCCCTGCCAAAGCATTTTGCCTTTACTTTCAAAATTTAACCCTCAAATGCTGTTCTGTCATCTTTTTTTATTAGGGCACGTAAAATTTCAAAACATTTGAAGTGGTAAAATTCACCTTAGAGACAAGTTCTTGCACACAGTCATGGTGTTTCTGGGGTTACTCCCCAGATGTAATTATTCTGTAGCAATGGCCTTACTCCCCTAATGGAAACAATACACAATTTCCATGGAAAAACTGAAAGAAAAACCACGTTTATTGCCCTGTAATCAATTATATGGAAAGAACAAATGCCAATGTCTTTAAAAATAATAAACTTCATTTTGTCATCATAGTTATAATTCTCTTTAGCTTTCTTGTGCTAAGTAAGTCTTAGTCAACAAGCATACATCTAGCGTTCATGTGCCAGGTACTGTCATAAGTGCTGGGAAATGCAATGTGTTTGAGATTTGATGATATACCCCCCCCCCCCAAAAAAAATACCTTGATACTACAATCCAAGTTCCTTTTGCTGTGGCCACAATTTCCTTGAATTCAACAAACATTTATCTTCTGAAAAAGGTATCTTGTTAGACAGAGGGGGATAGAAAGATGAAAACAAATATATCCTTGGCTTTGAAGTAGCCTATAGTCAAGTTCCTTAAAGACCAAGAAGACTAATTTCTCTTTGGAGAAATCTCACTTGGAAATGTCCTTTCTCTCCTGGGATCACAAATGTGATGAAGAAAATGATTTAGCTACTCAGACAACAACAGAGGTATAATGGAGCATCTCCTCCCTTCTTATTAAGCTTCTGTCTTGAGCTGCTTGACATGATCAGTGCATACAGATTAAAGTAGATCATACTCTCCCTGCAGGCAGGAGTCATATTTCATTTATCTTGGTATCTCTCCCTGTACATCAGCACATGGTTTTGCCTCAAGTAGGCCCTTCATAAATACTTGTTGACAATAAGATTGTCTTTCAGGGGTTGAGAAAAAGAATCAAGAATTTACTTGACCCTACAGCTCTCAGGCCCTGCAGAATTTAAAACAGATGAACAAAAAGCCAAAATATAAACTTAGCATTATTTATTTATTTATCATGGATCACTTTTTTTTGTCGTAACAAATCATTAAATAAATGGCATAGCAAACATTTTAGATTGTGATTCCACAAGCATCAGAGTGGGGGGGGTGAGAAAAGTGCTTTTGCGTGCGTGCGTGTGTGTGAGAGGGGCTGTGGTTAGCCTCTCACTGTCATTGATCTGTCAGGTTTGACAATGTATTTTGTTTTCCTCTTGGCGGCTTTCCAGTTATGTGGGAAGAAACTACCTAGTCAGTGATTACAAATGAAATAATTATCACATGGGCCATTTAACAATTCAAAACAATATGTTTTCCACAGTGTGACTCTGGAGGTTCCAAACTAAAAGGCCCTATGGGAAACTGAGCTCTTAAATAAAGGGATTAGGGCAGTAAATATAAAGACATGAGTGCAGTAATTTCAGATAAGGGACGTAAAGAAACTCAAGCCATTTTTATAAAGTGTTTCCCATTCAGGACCCAGCAAAGATTGGTTCATGGGGACAAGAAACATGTTTATTTGTAAATAGCAATTCATGTCACTTCCCCTAAAACTGGCTTTGACAATCAAGTTAAAAAGACTGAAGTAGTAACAGTGTATTGTTTTTCAGAATTATAAACTATGTTTTACTGTTGAAGCATTCTCTGACTTAAATCTACAATTATATTCAAAGACCACATATGCTTTTCACCTCTTTCCTGGGTCATCAAATCTCCCTTCTTTATGGCATTCCTCATATAGTGGTCAAGAAAGTAATGCTAAAACCCAAATCTGACCCTGTCACACCCCTACTCAAGAATCCTGATAAACAGTAATGTTGTTTATAAGAATTGATTAAACTATTATAAGCTCCATATTTCTTTAAAAGCACATATGGGTTATATAATATATTATATAATATGGGTTTATATTATATTATAATTATATAAAATGGGTTATGTAATATATTATAAAATACTACATAATTCTTTCTAATCCTCTTATTCTAGCTCCCTGTTTTCATCTTTTTCCACCATCCCCCTTTTATTTTCTTCCTGGAAAATCTTGCCGAACCCCCTCATATTCCATATGAAGAAATTGAAACTGAGAGATTGCCCAAATCCCAATGTGAAAAGACAAGATTAATCTGCTGGCACTGGAAGCCAGGCTTTTTCCATCACAATCCAGAGCTTTATTTCTCGACTCCATGATCTGTTCTTATACCTTATAATTACCTTCCACCGTAGTTTTGGAAGGAACTTAAACATTTCTGAAGGAAAGTTCACCAGATGTTATTTAATTTGTTTAAGAAAGTGATGTAGGCGTGGGAATGCCTGAAAATTGATTAGCTATTGAATAATTCACACAACAAAATTTCTTTCTGTTATTTTGGTGAAGGGGAGTTGATTTTTGAGAAGGCTTCCCTCTCAGGACAGAAATCTCAGAATACATTTATAAGGTATTAACAAGGTGTTTAATTACAAATGGATGTCTACTCCTGATCCACTAATGCCATGTGAATACCTTCATCTGAGTGAATCAAAAAAGGCAATGCCATTGGCTAATGGAGGATAAGCATGCCTCTGAGTGACCTCTATAACACTTAGCTTTTGAGTTTATTTGTATTTCAGGCTTGGGAGCTCTTTAGGGAACAGAATCCTGCAGGGGTACAAGGAGGGGATCTCTCTCTACTTCCCAACTTGCTCAGAGAAAGATAGCCTAGATTTCCATTTGTAAGAGTTTTTAAGAGAATTTAAGGTACAGTTGATGGAGCAGAGACATATACTTCAAACAGACATGGACACAGAAAGGCACTTTAGGTCGTTAACACCTGCAGGACAACTGGTAGCTCAGAAGAGAATCGGCTGTGGACTGACAAGACCCAGCCCTAGTACTCAAGTTGTGCAGCAGAAATGAGCAAACCATATGAAGAGAAGAGGGATATTAAGGCCCCGATTTACTGCCAATATTGCCTTGGCCATATGTGTTCACTACACGTGTGCCTCACTACCATTGTATGCTATTCGTAATTATTCCTCCAATGGCCGTTGTTGGTATTAGTGCAAGAGTGGGTCATGCTTGATGGTGGAAAGAGGGGAAAGGGAGATTTCTTTGCTAAGAACTAATTGCCTCTACCAGCTGTTAATGCAAAGCACATTCTTTTGGACTTGTGAACTACAGCAGTAGGAAGGGTTAGCTCTAGAATCTGGGAGGCCCAACCCTCAACGTGTGTTCAAGTATGGAGAGTATTATGCCAGAGAGTGTGCTACACTGGTATTCTTGAAAAGCTTCAATCCCTATCTATACTGCCTTTCTTTTAAATCTCCATTTTCCCATTGAACCTGCCATTTTTTTTATAGATTCCCTTGTCTCTTCACTTTCTTTCTTGTGTTTATAGTTTTTACTTTAAACTTAAGTCTTTACCTCTCCTAGGCTCATTTCTTTTGCCATTGCGGGGATAGGTAGGATACCAATGAAGTACTGAGGGAGAAAATGAGTTGCGTTAGAAGCTATTTGCCAAAGTAAGTTGAGATTCACTCTTGACTTGGTGAAAATCTGACCCCAAGATACTCAAACATTAGCCAGTTTGAGGCAGTTCAAATGTTTAGGTATTTAGTTACTAAAATGCATAAAGGGGCTTAGTTGAAATAAAGAAGTCCAAACCTTCAGCTGTACAACTGATTGTATTGATGTCATATAAATCCATCCATCATCATCTTCTTCCTTCTTTCTTTCTTCCTTCTCTTTCTCCTACCACTTTCTTATTGATTTCCTTTTCCTTCTTTCATCTTTTTTCTCCTCCTTTCTGTTTTTAATGAAATATATATTCAAGTGTATCATTTTTCCATTTTTCCACTTTCCCATATTCGAGTATACGAAATATTTAGGGCCATGAATGCATTTATATATTGAAGTAAAATTCTAGTGTAATCATTTTGTGGAATATCTAAATTCTTTTCCTTAGGTGCAATTTTGTTATTATTAGAACAAAGTTAAAAATCACATTCTTGGTCCAGAAAAGATACAGCTAAAAAACAATGAAGCTCCACCCTTTAGATCATGAATTAGTAAATGAAAAGAATTATAATGAACAAAGTGGAATAAGAATCAAGTGTTGGCCTCCAAATCCAACTCCAGCCCTTTCATCATGCAAGCTTTATGTTGTTTGGGTTTGTTGTCCTGATGTTTTTTTTAGTGGATAGTTTGAAAGGGAGGGTGAATTTGCTGGAAAGAGTGGTTGGGTTGTATGAAGCAAGGGAAAGTGGCAGAAACTGAAAAGTGATTGAGGAGGTGCAAAGGGACCCTAAATGAAGTATCAGGAAGGACAAAGAGCACACTGTTCTTCAAGTGCTGGCTAGAGAAAATGTGTTGTACTGAAGAATTTGTTGTAAAGAATTCCTTATCATCAGATGAGCAAAGTGGTGTTATAGGGGGATCATAGAGTGCAAAGCAGCATTGTCAAACTCAACTAAATGAGACCATTAATCCATACACAAGGATGCCTGGGGATGACTTAAAATAAAATATTATCTATATTTTATTGTATTTTTATTTATTTTGTTCAGTATTTCCCAACTACGTTTTAATCTTGTTTCCAGCCACACAGGACAACAGGGTGCTTGATTGCACATCTCTACTAAATGTTATACTTTTTTAACCTCTACACCTGTGATGCTAGCTGCTTAAGTATTTCAATAACTAATGGTGTTCTTCATGTGAGTTCTTGTTTCTTTGAAGTAAATTGAAATCCATCTCCACGTAAGTGGGTGGCCCTTATTGCTTATTATGTCTTAGACAAAATCATCCCACAGTGGTAAAAGGTCCACTGACGTTCATCTCTTACCTTAACTTGACTGGACCTCAAGTAATATAGTGCCATACAATTATTAGTCCCATATGCAAAGTCTTTCCAACCTGGCAAGTAGAGTTGGAGTCAAGGAACCTTGGTTCAAATCCTGGTCCTATCAGATTTACCACCTACATGACTTGAGGCAAATCATGTCCCCTCTCTTGACCTTGGTTTTGTCATCTATAACATGAGAGGGTTGGCCTAGATGACCTGAGACTCCTTTCCAGATCAAAATCTGTGATCCTTTATGCAAATCTATTATCTGTCAAACCTTCTGTTCTTCTGCTATTTTCTCTGAGAAGATGGAACTACCTTTTCTCCTCAATGAAGCACTAAGAGAAGAGAAATTTCTATCATAACTTATTAAGTAGTTTTGCCAAGTATTATATGATCTAAAGAACAAGTGGGGCATTTAATCTCAGGCAATAAAATTTGAAGATTGGAATAAAAAATCTTGATAATATATTCTCAATGATATGAATAACTTCATAACAAATATATCATCATTTATGAAGTATCAATCAATCAACAGGCATTTATTAAGTACCTACTTATGTCATATGCCAGACACTACACCAGGCCTGAGTGATATGAAGCATCTGAAACAATCCTTGCCTTCAAAAAACTTGTATTCTATATTTTCCATCCTTTAATGGTCTTGCCCAGATTGTCAACTTTGCTATACATTCAGCTGTACAATTTTCAATAAAGTCATGACTCCATTCTAAGGAAACTCTGCACCCCTAAGAAAAGCAAAGAGGTTTAATATTTAGGTAGGAAATAACTATCCATTTTTTTCCTTTTAATCCCAAAAAGAATATATTGGCATTGGGGAGAGCTCAACCAGTATAAAGTTGTTAACACCTTTATGCCACATATATTAAAAATATATATATATATATATGTTTAGAGATCCTTCTCAGCTATTTATTTACATTTTCCCATTAAAAGGTAATCCAGTAAAATGAGAGAGACAGATTCTGAGCTTTCCCCATGATATTAAATGAGACAGTAAAATGGCATAAGAGGAGATTCAGGAAATACCTGAAGTTGATCCCTGGAGGGCACATGTTTTGCTTTAATAAGCAATTACTGAATTTCTCAAGGAATTAATAATTATGGCCTGATACATCAGCTCCACCAACTGGTAAATTCTCCAGAAATTATTTTCTTTAGTGTGTTAATTGCTTTAAAACAATGTAAACTTGACATCCTCTTCCTTCTCCTCTTTCTAATTCTCCTCTCCTTCTCCTCCTCTTTTTCCTTCCTCTTTTTTCTCTTTTCATACTCCTTTTCCTTCTCCTTCTTTCTCCTCTCTCCTCTTTATCTCTCTCTTTTCCTCCTCCCTCTTTGCAAAAGAATTTTTAAAATCATATGTATGTGTGTATGTATATGTATTTATGTAAATATATATGTGTGTACATATATACACATCTTCTGATACTCTTTCATTGATTAATGTGCTGATAGTCAATGAACTCTGTACAATAACACATTCAGATTGTTTGAAATTTATGCCAATGCACCAGTTATTTTAAGGCAAAGATAGTAAAATTTCAGAATTTAGTATTCTGAGGTTTCTGGCATTCACTTGGTGCCAAGGTTCAGTTGGTTCAAGCACTTTTTGTTCCCTTGTAACTTTGTGATAGTGACTATGGTAACACACAAAACACTGTTTTGTTGAGCTTCCTCTCTCTCTCTACTACTTTTAATTTTAGAAAAAGATTAGCTGAATAGGGAGTTTTTTTCCCCAAAAGTTGATTATGTTTTTCACATAAGCTGCCAAGTAGTCACTTTACCCAAAGCATGTTTCAGTGCATTCTATAAATGCCTCATTTGGCTTCTTCATTAAAAACAAAATCACTGTTTTTGTATTTCAAGTATTCAAACATCTCCCGCTTATCCCAATAAATCCCACATTGAAACTTACACAAAATCTAGAGATTGCTTCTAGGCCTTTTCTTGTGTCTGGTGTGGAGTCAATGGATTTGTGCTGATTATGTGGATCTGTGAATTTTCATTTCTGGAGATTACAGATTCTGAGGGAAGGAAACCTTGTAATTCATCTATCCTAGTCCCCTAATTTTGTAGATTAGAAAACAATCTCAGAGGGGCTAATCAACTAATTAATCAATAAGCATTTATTAAATTCCTATTACACACCAGGCACTGTTCTAGGGGTGGCATAAAAGAATTAGCATTTTTACCTGAAGGACCACAGAATCTACATTCTTATGGGGGGATATAATATTCAGAAGTAAGACAGCAGGACCCAAATAAATATATGGAGATGGACAGGGGTGCTGAGAGCTGGAGGAATCATGAAGAGCCTCTTGAATGAGCTAGAATATGAATTACGTAAAAAATGGCTAAATGATACAGTAAAGGCAATCAGAGAAGTGGTCAAAGGACATGATGATACTAACAGTTTGATATACCTGGTTGATGCAAATGGAGTCAGAAAAGAAAAAATCAGTAGTTATGAAACAGAAGAAAACTCTGTAGTGAAGGTATCTTTTCATACTGTTTCTGAAAATTCTTAAAATGCCTCAACACATGTTTGTAGGATTTAGAGCACTGAAAGAATCTTAAAAAACATTGTTTCAAGGAATTTGATCAAAGATTTAGAGGCTGAAAGGACCTTATGGGTCACATAGTCTGACCCTTGCTCCATTTTAAAGATAAAACTAAGGGCCCTAGAGGTGAATTGATTTGCCTCAAGTCATACATTTAAATAAATATTTAATAAATATCAGGGACAAACTATGAACCCAGATCTTTTGGGTCCCAATCTACATTCTATCCACTGCAATTACTAGAAAACATTATCCAAGTTTATATTAAAAAAAGTATAATTCTCAGTTAGTTGTTGTAAGACAAATAGTGTTCATTGTCTGCAAGTAATAATAAAGCTGTTATGAGATTCTGGCCTCAGAAGGGGCTGTTCCACCCTTCAGAGAGCTTCATTCACGCACGCTTCACCCCTAGAATCAGGTCTTCTGGAGGAATTCCTGGCATAACAATAGGTGATGGTAGTGGCCTTTCCCCACAACCAATCCCACCCCCAACTTCTATCTTAACTGATTTTGCCTCCTGCCCTAAAATTCCTGGTTACTACTTTCATATGATGATTAATTACCTTGCAATGGACTCTCTCTTAAGATTGAAAATTTCACTCCCAGGGAATAACAGGAAGGAATAAAGAAAGCCAAGAAGGAGCAGAGAATTTATTCTTTCTACAATACCAGAATGGAGAACTCTCCTATTCATTAGATAGCACAAGCCCCCAGGTACAATTTTAAAATAAATAAGTGAAGACTTCAATAAATCACAATTTCTAGATTGACATGTATACCTTATTGCACTCCAGCTCCAAAAGCTGCTTCAGGGACCCAAAGTAAGCTCGTTGCCTCAGAGAAGTGGATTAAAGTTGAACTAGGAAGAAATAACTTGGGAATCTGTTGAAATGGCTGTGAAAGCTGAGAGTTTGCCTTTTGAAGAGAGTGTGCACATCACAATTTTCTCGGTAATGGTTAGTGGTTGAGTGCTTTCTCCCATCCCCAGATGCTGATCTTTTTCATTACCCACAAATTATTTATGGTTCTATATTTAGTTGTCATTTGATATTATGCCCAATAACCTTATTTATTTGCAGATTATTCCTTTATAATTTTTTATTATAATTCATGCTGTTGCACAGAATTTGCTTCAATGATTCATCTATGTATTGTCATCCCAATTCCAACACTACAGTTTGTCCAGGGAATCAAAGTGAAAAAGTTGCTCGTGAAAACATCAGAGTCATTATTTAGACCTATTTAGCCAGACTAAGGTGTGTGTGTATGTATATATATATATATATATATACATATATATATATATATATACATATATATACGTATATATATATATATACGTATAAATATGTATATATATATACGTATATATATATATACATATATATGTATATATATATATATATATATATATACGTATATGTATATATACATATACGTATATATGTCAATCAAATCTGAATTGAAATTATTCAACTCATTGGTCCGGGGTGTGGGGATTTAGAATCTCCTTGTTTTCCATTGCCACTTGCAGACTCTGCCTCTTCCACCACATTTGGTAAGCTCATTTCCTTTGAAGTTCCCTCAGTTCATTTCTACTACCCAACAAAATCCTGGTAGCTATTATCTAAAGACCCTCCAGTATTTTCCCCTTTTTTCATCTGTGAGTACAGTACCTGGACTCACCATGATTCTCTCCTCCTCATCTCCTGACTTCATACCAGGGGTCTTCAACCTACCCATTTGATATTCCCTCAAGCACACTAACCTCACAGTTCCTCAGTTTATTCATTTCACACGACCTATTCCTCCACCTCACTTCAGCTAAACACAAAGATATTCACAGCCTTAACCTTGCCATCATGCACAAATGTATCCTTCCTTGAGAGTAGGCACTGCTTTTGCCTAGCTTTTTATCCCATAGCTTAGCACAGTATCTGGCATATAGCAGGAATAATGCTTGTTGACTGACCATTGTTGCTTGTCTTTTGTTCTCAAAGAGGACCATGGCATCAGGAAGGTGATGCCATGACTTGCAAGTGAATTGGTTTTAAGTGAGAGAAGGCTGTGCAAAGTCACCAGCCTTACTTTCTCCTCCTGAACTATCTGGATCCAGTGGTAAAATAGAGATCAGGCAATGACAGACATGGCTCCAGATGCAGTGGAAAACATTGGTCTTTTTAAGTTAAGGTCTTGTTTGATTGAGGCAAAGCCCATTCAGTGGTTTAGGCTAGGTAAAAAATGAGTCAAAGACTAGCTTCTTTTACCCAGTTTAAAAAAAAAAGTCAATTGAGGGTAAGATCATCAAGAGTTCTGGCCAAAACAGAAAGAATTTGCGCTCACTCTGAGTCATCTGGGCCCAAGCAATGACCTAGCAGGACTTGGACTGGACCTTTTGCTGGCCAATACATCAGAGCCAGAGTGAGTTGGATATGATATGATCCTTAAGAAAGAAATATAGTCCCTTTTTTTGATCACTGAAAAACTTTGTCGACTGGCTGACTGACTGACTGAATAAATAAATAATACTCCAGGAGAGTAATTCCCTTATTCTAGGTAGTAAGACTTTGACAATAGTATTTTCCCTTTAATAGATGGCAGATAAAGTTACTCTCCTAATTGTTTTTCCCTGCTTATAGTCTCTCCCCTTTTCAAACCATCTTCTATACAAATGCCAAATTAATATTAAACAGAGGTCTGATTCTCATTTCCCTTCCCCATAATGTGTAGTGGCTCCCTATGGCTTCTACGGTAAGGTACAAGCTCCTTAGGCAGGTCCACTGCAATAGGGCTCCTACCTATCTTTCCAGATTTGTTTGATTTCATGGTTATTCAGCCCTTTTCAATCATATCTCACTCTTTGTGAGCCCATTTGGGTTTTCTTGGCAAAGATACTAGAGTGGTTTGCCATTTCCTTCTCTAGTTCATTTTAAAGATGAGGAAACTGAGGCAAACAGGGTTAAATGACTTGCCCAGGATCACCCAGCTACTAAGTGTCTGAGGCCAGATTTGAACTTGGGAAGATGTCTTCCTGACTCCAGGCCCTGCACACTAACCAGTGTACCACCGAGCTGCATAAGGAAGTCCAAAAACTCATTCTAAGATCAAGTATAAATGATTAATGGACTATCAATTGCTCCCCTGTTAGCATTAATAATAGAGATGATACTGTACAGTTTGGAAGCAGTACAATTTCTATACAGTGTGAATACTGATATTGCTATGGCATCTTTTAAAAAATAAAATGCCTTTAAATAATAAAAGAGGTACAAAGTATATTTTTGGTACAGTAGGGTTTAACTTTGCTCAATATGATGGGTATTTATTATACACACACGTATATATGCAGGCTTTTGTCTCCCCCATTCTAATGTAAGAGCACTCTGAGTAGAAATTTTTAATCCTTTGTACTTATGTCCCCAGCTCCTCCTCGCACAGTGTCTGGAAAATATTAGACACTAAATAAATATTTGTGGATTTATTGATTGATCTACCAGCAATTTGATCACATGCTTGGTGTTTCCGTATGTTTCTGAATATCAACATCACTGGCTCATCTCAATGAATTTGGGGGTCACTGAGTCAATCATTTATGATCCTGTGATATCCATGCTATTTTCACTTATTATCTACCAGTTGTAAACATTTTTAAAAAGTCCTCTCTAAGAATAAGCTGGCTGGATCACCACTAAGTTGAATGATTTCCATTTAAAAACAAATTATCAATGTACTTCGTATATGAAAGCAGTCATTTTTATTGGACTATTTTTTTAAATAGATGCCTAGTTTATAATTCAGTAGGATTCTGAATCCATGGGAATGGTACTGAAAAATTTAGTGAATTATATAGATGAGAATAAAAACTTAATGTGTTCATACACAGCTTTAAAAAAAAACACAAACTAATAACACTTCCCCTCCTCTCCCTTCTTTCAACATAAAGCCTAGAAATGGATGCTTATCCTGAATTCTTGAATGGGAATATAAGATTTTCAGACTCTTTGAGGTTAAACTTTTTTTTAATGTATGTCTTTGGTAAGATTTTTAGTCAATTGGAATTAAAAATGATTTAGATTTATTAGGAAAAAATCATGGAATAAAAATTATGTGAAGCAGTTTGGATTATACTAGTAGTAACGGTTGTGACATTGCTTCTTTCTATGTTATGTACAAAAGTTTTCACTGAAGTGACTACACAACAGAATAAGGAAAAAATGAAGGAAATGGTGCTACATGTATGGAGAAATATGTGAAAAACACAATTTCAGACAGACAATTAGTACTGATAAATGTGTTTGTAGTAATATTTCCAACATATTCACTCAGTCATTCATTTTGGGAGTCATACCTATGATTCTTTCCATCAACTCCTTTTACCAATGGAACTTGCCTCCTGTTCTACCAATTAGAGTCTTAGACTTAGAAAATTGTCTGGGAC
Organism: Potorous gilbertii; assembly: GCA_028658325.1. NCBI lineage: Eukaryota > Metazoa > Chordata > Mammalia > Diprotodontia > Potoroidae > Potorous > Potorous gilbertii. Next base: position 94,309,876 of record CM053772.1, on the reverse strand, counting down.
AGTGAAAAGTTAGCTGACATATGTGGGGTCATGAAGTCGGTGTGAAAGACAAGATATGAACCTAGGTCTCCGTCTCTGAGGTCAGTTCTGCTATAATATGTTACTTCTAACATTAAATAATACTTTTTGCATCATAAAAGAATATGTACCATTAGCAAGTAACCTGAATACCATCTCATCTTTTCACATTAGCTCAGAGTGTTCCTAATAAAACATCAAAATTGGAATACTATACTTACCGCAAAGTTAGAAGAGAGTGTAATTCCATCCTATCTGTCAATCAACAGTATTTTTTTCTAAATATATTTTATTGATGTATTTTGTTGTATTTTACCTAATTTTCCAATGTGACCCTTTCCATAGCCCTCACAGGAGAGCCATCCCTTGTAATAAGCTATAAATAAGGAGATAGAGGTGGGAGAACATTTCAGTAAATATTTTAAAATTGGCTTTAATCTTACTTATTTAAGTTTAAATAAAATACTGACACATACTATAGCAATTCTTTTATTATTATTCTATATACTAGGAATGTGAGGAAGGTTCAGGAAAATAATGTAATTATCATATTAAAGCAAAAGTATCCAAAATCATATAATTATTTCAATGGGTGTTTAAAAAAAAGCTTTCAACAAATTCAGCCCTCATTTATGCATAAAGAATAAAAAATCCTGCAAAACATAGGTATAGAAGGAACATTTTTAAAAATTGATTTAAAAATATCTAAAACTAAATGGTATCATTTATGCAATGGAGAAATACCAGGAACTTTCCCAATAAATCTAGAAGTAAACCAAGGCTGCCACTACTCCCAACTCTTATTGTATGTAGTTCTAGAAAAGCTAATAATTTCAATAAGAAAAAGAAATTAAAAGCATAAAGATGGGCAAAGAGGAGACACAAGAATTCCAGTTTGCTGATGATATGTCGTTTTTAGTCACGTCAAACTCTCTGTGACCCTATCTGTGATTTTCTTGGCAAAGATCCTGGAGTAGTTTGTCATTTCCTTCTCCAGCTCATTTTACAAGTGGGGAAATTAAGGTAAACAGAATTAAGTGACTTGCCCAGGGTTACCCAGCTGGTAAGTATCTGAGGTCAGATTTTAACTCAGGAAGATGAATCTTTCTGACTTTAGACCTGCTACTCTCTCCATTGGGGCACCTACCTACTTGATGGCTTACTCAGGAAATCCTAAAGAATTAGCAAAAAAACTAATTAAGACTATCAATAGCTTAAGTAAAGTGACAGGGAAGAGAATAAATTCACAAACATAAAATTCTTCTATTTAGCAATAACAAAATCCAGGGGAAATAATAGAAAGGGGAAACTTTAAAACATCTGGAAAATGTAAAGTATCTTGGAGTCAGTTTACCAATGTACACTGAAGACCTGTATAGATAAAATTATGAAACATTCTTAAATTTTTTTAATAACTTAAACATTTGGGATATTAATATTCATGACTAGACTATGCCAGTATCATAAAACAACAGTACTGCCAAGATTAATTTATTCTTTTAGAGATATATGAATCAAGCTATCAAAGGGATAATTTATTTGTAAAAGCTAGGCAAAATAATTACAAAATTAATTTCCAGATTAGGAGTATCAAGGGTCATACTGACAAAAATGTAAGAATGGAGAAACAATAACAATAGAAGCTCAGATTTAGAACATGAAAGGGCCTGGGAGAATGCTGCATCCAACAATTTCATTTTTGTAGATGAGGAAACTGAGGCAGAGAGAAGTTAAATGACTTCTTCTGAATCACACAGTGACCGAGTTTCTGAGGTAGGATTTTAATTCAGGTCTTCCTGACTCTATATTACCTATATGCTTTTCTAGTCCACAGATTTTATTACAAAATAGTTATTAAAACATCTTGGAACTAGTTAAAATATAGAAAAGCAGATCAGTGAAACAATATCTGCCCTATTTTTATTTTCTGTTTTATATCAATTTTATATCAGCTATTTTATATCAATTTTTTATCAACTAAGGGGAATTTTTATATCAATTTTATATCAAGCTATTTTATATCAATTAAGGGGAATACATAGATATTTAAATGTACATATAAAAGAGATACAACAATGGGGAGGGGGCTTTTAAACCCTAGAAGCTTGAGATCAGGAAAGACTTCCTACAGAAGGTAGTACCCAAGCTGTGCTAGGAAAGAGACTAGGGATTCTAACAGGTGGGCATGAGGGGCGTAAATTCCAAGTATAGAGCAGAGCCAATGTACTTGCACAGAAATGGAAGATGTATTGTGATGTATGAGGAACAGTATGGAAGCCAATTTAATCGGTCCCTTAGTTTGTGAGTAATAATTCTCTTTTGGACCCACCTGGCTTACAATAAATCCAAATAGTAACTATTTTTCTTTTGACCAGTAACCCTTAAGGGTCTTCCCCTCCCAGTTTGATCTTTTTGTCTTTTCTTTTTCATTTTTTTTTATTAAAAGTGCCATCCCTTAACTCATTTCTTAATGAGAACTATTCACTGAATGGGTGTTGCCTCACTCAAAGTGAGTGTCTGGAAAGACCTTAGCTTAAAAGGGACAAGGTCTCCCATTGCACCCTGGGCCATCTCCAGTCATCCTGATTGATATTAGGCCACTGGACCCAGATGGCTCTGGAGGAGAAAGTGAGGCTGGTGACCTTGCACAGCCCTCCCTCACTCAAATCAAAGTTATTTGCAAATCATGGGATCCTCTCCCTGATGTGATGATCCTCTTCAAGAACAAATGACAAACCACACACAATAATGCATAATAAGCCTGGAAATGGAGGATGGGGCCAAGTTATGAGGGCTTTAAATACAAAATAGAAAAGTTTATATCTTTATATGTGATCCTAGAGGTAATAGGGAGCCATGGGAATTTACTGGGTAGAGTAACATTGTCAGATCTATGTTTTAGGCGGCAGTGTGGAGGGTGGATGAACTGGGGTAAGCCTTGAGACAAGAAGACCAATTAGACGGCTGTTGCAGTTGCCCAGTCTGGAGGTTATGGAGTAGGAGCCATTTGAATAAAGAGAACAAGACAGTCATAAGAGATGCTGCAAAGGTAGAAATAATGAGGTAGAAATAATGATGGGACCTGAAGGGTGAGGGAGAATGAAGAGTCTCAAAGAGTTCTGAGATTGTGAACCTGGGTGAATAGAAAAATTATGATGCCCTTAACAGAAATAGAAAAAGGAGGAGAAAAATGATGAATTCTGCTTTGCACATGTTGAGTTGAAGTGCCTAGAGGACATCTATTTCAAAATGTCTAATAAAAAACTAGGATTGTTTAGCCCTGAGCATTGTCACATCAAGATAATGATGAAATTGTCTGAGCTGTAATCTAAGGAAATTACTAAGAGGGAAAGTGGAAAGAAAAGGACTCCAATCATAGACTTCAGATACATAAACAGTTAGGGGTTGTGGATATCAGCGGTGATCCTGCAAGAAAGACAAGAAACAACAGTTAGAATATTAGAGGAGAATCAAGAAAATAACGTTACACAAACCCAGAGAGGAGAAAATGTGGAGAGGGAGAGAGTGTTCAACAATTTCAAATGCTGCAGAGAGCTATGGCTATCAGCATGAAGACTAGGAAAAGGCCAACAGCTTGGGCAATCAAGAAATCATTTGTTACTTTCAAGAGAGACATTTCATTTGAGCGATGAGGTTAAAGGCCGGATTTTGTACTGCTTTCAACAACCATGTAGGCAGCAATTTCGATATCAGCTGTGTATGGCGGCTATTACAGTTGGATAATCTGTTATGTGATAGAGCATATTAGTGTTCCATTGAGCAAAAACATCCCAACAATGGGGATCTATGAAAGTGAAGGACTTGTCCTCATGGCCATCGTGAGAACTTCCTCCACTAAGTCAGATTGTAACCCATCTAGAACTCATCAGCTGAGTACAGTTGAGATGCCTCTGACACATAGAGATTAAATGATTTGTCCATAGTCACATAGCCAGTAAGTATCAGAGATGAAATTTGAGCCCAGGCCTTCTTAACTCCAAGCTCAGTGTTCTCTTCATTACAACTTGCTGCAAAAAAACCCCCCCAAAAATGTAATTTTGCTGGACTTGATAGAGGAATTTAATGAAAGAGCTAAGTGAGGGGCATCCAATGAAATATATTTACCTTGTTGGAAGTTAGGAAGAGAAGTGAGTTTGGAAAAAATAATAATGGATTCAGTTTAGGACATGCTGAATGAGATATCCAATAGGTACTTAGATATGTGGTTTGTCTAAAGCGTGGGGGAGTTGCTGGGGCTGGATGTATAAATTTTTTATTCATCTTTATAGAGATAATAAACCCCATGGGAACTGAGAAGGTCATAAAGAGAGAAATCATGAGAAAAAAAGGGAAATGGGCCCACTATAAAGGCTTGGGGTTCTATCCCTCATTGGGCACTGATATAAATCATGAACAAGCAAAGGATTCAGAGAAGAAGTAAGATAGGTAGGAGAAGTATTGTCGTGGAAACTGAGAGAGAAGAAAATATCCAGGAAGTGGGGTGTTCAACACTATCATATACAGTAGAGAGGTCGAGAAAGATGATGACAGAAAGAAGACTGCCACATTTGGCAGCTAAGAGATTATTGGCAACTGGAGAAGGCAGTTTCGATTGAGCGATGAAATTGGAAGGCAGATTACAAAGGATGAATGAGAGAAGGATTTGGAAAGGCAATGAGAGTGGATAGCTTTTTCTAGTTCAGCAGGGAGAAAAATCGGAGAGAGAGGGAACTAGCTTGAGAGATTGGTCATGTCTAGTGAAGGTTTTTCAAGGGTAGAGAAGACTCAAAATGTTAGAAGGTAGTAGAGAAGGAATCAGATAGAGAGAAATGAAAGTTTAGGGAGGGAGTGGGTGATTAAAAGGGAAATCTGCTAGAGGAAAGAGATGGGCTCTAGAACATTCTCTGGTTGGTCTCAGAACTCACACTGGCACTTCCTGATTCCTATCTGTCATAAAAAATGTGTCAATAATGTAATGGACGATAAACCAATGGCTAAGACTTGAACACCCATTGTGTTATTTTTTTTAAGACCAGGTTTGGCAGCAAAATAAAAGTTAAAAATAACAGAAGTACTTAATGATTCAACTAACACAGCTGGAGCTGGTTCTGCCTAAGAAATAAACCACTCAACAAGCATTTATTAAGGACCTATTTTGTTCTAGGCACTGGGGGCAAAGCAAATAAAGAACAAATCCCCAATAAGTCAACAAGAATTGATTAAATACCTACTACAAACTTGCAAGGTGTTATGCTAAACTCTGGGGATACAAAGGAAGGGGAGGAAAACAGCCTCTGTTTTCTAGGAGTTCACAAACTAATGGGGGAGACAGTTTGTAAACAATAGTGTAAAAAATAAGCTCTATCCAAAATAAATGAGAGAGAATTTCAGAGAGAAGGCACTTCAAGACTGTTGCTAAGATCTGAAGAAAGTCAAGAAAGTCAGAAGGTAGAGATGGGGAAGGAGGGAATTCCAGGCATAGGCAACAGCCAGTGAAAATGCCCTGAGTTAGGAGATAAAGTGTTTTGTGTTTGTATTCTATTGGAGAAAGAGCAGGTACATAAGTAAATATCTACAAAAACATTTGCAAAATAGATACAAGGTGAATTTGTGGAGCAGAGAAAGGTACTAACAGCTGGAAAGGAAAGTGCCACGTAGGCGCTTAGACTTGTTTCCAAGGATTTTGATAGCTCATGTTTATTATTATTCATAGTGAGGTGGAGGATGAGCCCAGAGTAACAGCTCACTTGTTGTCATGCTTTTCATCTTGTCAAGGATTTACAAACTTTGAAATAGCAGTGGAGGGCCAGAAATGGATTCCTTTTGGCAGATTGAAAGAATCAGAAACTCTGGAACCTCAACCCATAGGATCACAGAATATTCACAAGAAAATATTTTTTTTCCAAGAAGATTAGGAATCTGGGTAGTGCTGAATATAAACTATATAACCCAGTTTAAAAATGATAGGGGTGTGTGTGTGTGTGTGTGTGTGTGTGTGTGTGTGTGTGTGTGAGAGAGAGAGAGAGAGAGAGAGAGAGAGAGAGAGAGGGAGAGACAGAATTTTATCTGTATTAATGTCAAACTACCTGGACAAAGACTTGTACAACAAGAATTCTGGGAGAAGTAATGGTTGATTTGGAGTTTGATCAGGAAGTATAATTTATCTTTGTAGCTTTCAGAAAAATGTATTCATAACTTTTTAGGTTATCACAGCAAAAATATCCAAATAAAAACTAGGTTTTAGGAAGAAAAAACCAACCACTCAACCCTGACACCTTCAGATGACATGACACCATTTGGTCTTTGTACACCTTAGAGTATTGTATTTTCCTTAAGTATGTCTAAAGAGCAAGTTTCCTCTATGCTTTGTTCATTCAAGGCTAGAGGCTCCAAGAGCGAATCTGAGAATGTGAAACAACATCCCTATCTCTGGGTAGGACCAAAACAAGTTTCTAAATGGATCACAGATAATTGCTTCTGCTCAATACCAAACTCCCACTTTCAAATCTGGAATACACGGTAGTGTGTTTTCTGTGTCCAGAACCTAATCTCAGGCCTCCAATTTTTGTAATAAGATTTTTAAATACACACACACACACACACACACACACACATTCAGTGTTCAATTGCTGGTGGTAATGAAGAATGACATTCTATTGATCTTTTCTAATTACCTACTCCCTCTACTGACAAAGGAGATGCTCTTCCCTTCTTTTATGCACTTTCCTTTTTCTTGTATTTCTGCTTATTTGCATAGAGTTGCTTCAACTCCAGTAATTCACAGTATGCTTTCAGCTCGCTTTTGCCTCTGTTGTTTTCAACATGAGTCCTTCCATATGATCACTGATTTTATGGCACCAGTACAATGAGAATTTCATGACTCCTTGCTCCCATTTCTTTTTGACTCATTCTCCAGAAACATAAAAGGTGACTAGTGTAGACTCCAATTGCTATTAAAGGAAGCTAGATATTTAGCTCATTGTTAACTGGTTAAAAAATTTTTTAATCTAATTTTCTTTCCTCTTGATTGTTATGGTGCATTTTCTTATTATGACTGCTATGGATAAATCCTGACCATTTCATTAGGCTGGAAGGTTCTTTTATTCAGGATAGTTACCCAACTGAGGCAACTCTTCATTGTCGGGAATTGTTGCTACTGCTTTTCTTAATGCTTGTTTCATTCTTCTCTAGGGTTTGGGGGGACAACTTTCTCTGTTACCAATTAAGCAACTTACATTTATTAAATATCTCCTATATGCTTACTACAGAGTATATACACAGGACCTACTGTGTGCTTAATATGCATTGAATAGTTCAGTGCAAGCACTGTACTAGAAACTGAGTAAACAATCATAAAAAAAAATGCAACAGTGCCTGTCCACAGGGAGTTTATATTCTATCAGAGGAGACAAGCAGATACATAGTATAAAGACACAATGCATTCTTCTATGTATATATGTAAACACATTTATCTCTATGTGTACATGTATGAATGTAGACTAGTATACACTCATATTATATATGTATTATATAAACATATATCTGTATCTAAGATATATATACACACATATATTATATAGAGATGAAGAAAGAGAGAGAGAGAATGGGAAATAGTGAGTGGTGTATTAGAAATGGAATTAAGCAGTACAGAAACACTGGAACTCAAGTCTCATCTCTAACTCTTAGAGGTTGTACAACTCTGGGCATGGCACTTCACCTTTTAATTCTTTTCATATTAATCAGGTGCTTTGGAATTAGAATGAGAAGTGTTTGATTTTGAAAAAAAAATTTGCTTTTTAAGCAGAACTGCTTGTTCAAGGTTTTTTTCTTCCTTCAATAAATGTGGGAAGACGTCATGACGTAGTGAAGTGTTTCAGTCAGGGAGGTGTGAGATCAAGTAACACATATTAACTATATGATGTCAATCTTAGGGTCCCCAGGTAACTCTCTAAGTTTTAAGGTTCCAGAGGGGTTCTAGATTTGCATGGGTGATGGGAGCTTCTGTACTTGAAGTTCTTAAAAAGAAAACCAATGAATTTAAAATTCTAAACAACAAAAGACCTGAAATGTCCCTACCCCTCACCACCCCACCACCCCACCCCCACCAAAAAAGTGTGAAAAATAGGATGAAAAGACGTAGAGAAAGGCAACTACCATGTTGGGTGGACCCCCTGTGGAAGATTTATTGAAGGATGTGAAAAGAGTAGCACAGAATGTGAAGACATGAATGGGCACGATTCTGCACCTGGGGGACGTCGTCGGATAAGTGAGATCAGAAATCCATCTCAATAGGGAAGGCTAAGAAGTGTGAGCCTCCTAGGGTTTGAAAGCAAAGATTTACCACCAACTTTTGATTCTTAACTCTGTAAGATTAGGTTGAACAACTCTCAGGGAAAGAGACTTCTCTTTCATAAAACTCCTAGCAATTTCATTGATAGATGCCGAAAGAAATCCTATGCAAAATGCCTCTCTTGGGATAGTCCTTAGTTCTTCCAGACCTAGTACTGAGAGAATTAAGGTCCATGAACTGCTCAGAACAAAAGTGCTGCATAAAATAGGAGACAGAGATAGTGGCATTAATTGTCCTGTTTTTGCAGCTGAAAATTGGAAGTGTTTGGGGGTACAGTTCAGTTAAGGTTCAGTGAGGAGAGGAAAATGACCTAAGCCAGGCAGTTAATTCAACGTTGTAAGGACACTCTGGGAGATTATACACTTATGGCAATGAATTGTATTATGATTTTTCTGACATTTAATTACTCTTTTAGCCTTGTAATGTGCTCAAATCTAGGCTTTTAGCACTTAAAAACAGATCAGAAAAAGATAGTCTGCTCATAAATTCTGTGGAAAATTGTGTGAGTGAATGGCAATATATCAGGGTAAATGTGTGAAATAAGAGTGAATACACAACATGTTATGAATGATTTAACAGACCAGTTCTCCAACAGCTGCCTAGTTAGTTTACCATGTGGTTTTGTCTCTCTTACCTGGATCATTTAAAACAAAGCACATGCCTCCCTATGCAGCATGGTGGCCTCAGCCATTGCCCTGGAGTAAAGAGACCTGATGTCACTGCTCCTTGGAATGTGGGGTCCTGGAAGGCAGGGACCATGTTTATGTCCCCAGTGTTTAGCACACTGTCTGGTGCTTTGGTAGCTCTTCACAATAGCTTGTTTGACTGTTGACTGAAATACTACTTGTATAACCTTAGACAAATTGCTTAACCTCCGCAGACCTCAGTTTCATCATCTATTAAAAAAAAAGGAAGAACAGGGATGTCTTTGGAGGTCCTTTTCAGTCTTTATTCTAGATCTGGGATCCTCTAAATCTAAATACAGCAATAAGGGGGAAGTAAGAGGATGACAGGGGAAGAGTAACGGATTTACAATGGAATGACTTGGGTATAGTAGTAACCTGTAGTGGTGGTGCAGGTGGTGGCATCACCACTAGGTGGTGCAATAGAGTACCTGATAGAGCTCCTTGGCTGGAATCTGGAAATTCTAAGTTCAAATCCAGACTTAGACACTTATTAACTGGGCAAGGAACTTAGCCTCTGTTGGTCTCAGTTTCCTTATCCATTAAAGGGGAATGATAATAGCACCCATCTCCCAGGGTTATTATGAGGATCAAGAGAGAAAATAAACATAAAGTGCTTAGCACAGTGCTTGGAACATAGAGCTATATAAATGTTAGCTATTACTATAAGTAGTCTTAATAACAACTAGCCTTTGTATAGTGATTCAAAGTTTCCAAAAGCAACTTCTATGTTAACTCATTTGTTCCTCACAACAGCCCTGCGAGGTCGGAGCCATTATTAACCCCATGTTACAGATGAGGAAACTGAGAGAGAAGTTCAATTACTTGCCCAGAGTCACAAAGCAGTATCTAAGGCTATACTTGATCTCAAGTCTAATGGCCTTCAGGTCCCACCCATTTTTCTCATTTTTCCTCTTGGGGTCTCAATTTCTTCATCTGCAAAACTAGAATTGGACTAAATGACCCTTAAGTTCATTTCCTCTCTAAAGCTATGATCCTATACAATCAGAGGAGTTCCCAAGTTTGCAACTAATTAACTAAATTTGGAGCACTATTTAGTCATCATGAAATTATGCCTCCTTGATATCAAGAACTATCTTTTGCCTCTTGGTGTATTCCCAGCACTTAGTACAGTGCCTGGCACTAAATAGACATTTAATCACTATTTATTGATTGATTTTTTTTCATCAGTATCTGCCCAAGTTCTGTAGACAATTGTAAAAGTTTTGTGTTAGTACAGATTTTAAGCTTAAGTGTGTTGGGGTAACAGATCCTAAACACATTCTGTGTGGTGTAATGGGAAAATGATTGGTATAAGGGTGGTAAGACATTATTAAATATGTTCACCTGTCTAGTGTTTCCATCTTTCCTGATAGCTTTTGATTTCTCCATGCTGCCACCTATTGGTAGTGAGACTGAAACAGATTGAGACTGATGCCTCTAGAACCATTTGTCAGGGGGAACTGGTGTTCAAAACGCTTTTCATTTCCACAGCATGCCTATGGTACCCTCCATGAAAGGTGTCTCCATCTCTCCCCTTTTCATTCTTTTTCACATTAAAAAAAAATCAGACCAGTGATTTCATCAATGTAGTAAATGTTCCATAAGGATCTTCCTCCACCAGTGCAAATTGGCACCTTCTCTAAAATTTATAGACTTGGCTACTTACTCATGGCCATATAGCCAATATGTATCAGAGAGATGTAAACACAAGTCTTTCTGCTTTGGAAACTATCTCTCTATCCACTACAACATGCTACTTCTCTCTCTCCTCGTATATTAGACTAATTCCTAATCTATAAAAAATTATAATTTAATTTTTAATTCAAATTTTTTTAAATTTTGAATTTGAGTAACACCTCAAAAATGAAATCATTTCCATTTGTGAAATAAAATAAAGTATGAATATATTTTTAAATGAGTAAATAAAATGTGTTCTTTTCAAATCAGTCCTGTTTGTCTGCATATTCCTATAAATTCTTTTTGTTGATCAGCAAGGAAGTTTTTACCAGCTCTGTTTTCAACCTTGGTCAGTTCATTCAGTGGACAAGCATATAATAAGGACCTATTATGTACAAATACTTATTCTGCTAAGCATTAGACTCACTCCTCTGTAGGTGGACTGGTGGACCCTTCACTCCCAGGACCTTTCCAAATTGAAACTGGACTTAGAGCAGACACCCAATCAGTTTAGCCCTTCTACAATTTAGAATTTCTAATCTTAAGGCATTCACCCTCCTCAACTTCTTATGTAGCACACATTAAAGGTATGGGCCACCACACTCAGCTTCTTGTATGTGTGTGTGTGTGTGTGTGTGTGAGTGTGTGTGTGTGTGTTTTAAGGTGCTTCAAAAACCCTCTTTTATTTCTTTTTTTTCCATTTGGGCAACAAAACATTATTGCCAGCTCTCCTATTTTTTTCCAAATCCTTTCTCAAAAGAAAAAAAAAACACAATTCTTGTAACAAGTAAAATCAAGCAAAACAAATTCCTCCATTGGCTGTGCCTGAAAATATGTCTCATTCTGCACCTGGATCTTTTGACCCTCTGTCAGGAGGTAGGTAGCATGCTTCATGGTCAATTTCCCAGAATCGTGGATGGTCGTTGCTTTAATCCTTAGTTTTTGGAGATGTATAGTAATTTCTATTTGTGTATCATCTGAGGTCCCTGAGTATTATGGAGGCAAATATAGGTAGAAATACTGGGATGCCCTGGGTACTTTATTAGGAATTCTATAAATGTACATCAGATAAATATGTGGACAAGTATCTTCAGGACATTAATTATATATGTACTTAAGATAGGTAATGAAAAGAATTTGCTGATCTTCTCTGGGCTAATGGGTTGACTTCAGGTAGAAGGTAGAAGCTTTGATCCCAAACTTGCTTATCTCCCTCAGTGTGTCTTTTTCTTTAGATAGCATACAATTTAGGGGAGTTTGAGACCATAGAGTTTATGATGTCAGTTTAATCCCTTCTGAATTCCTTCTGTTTTCCTTCCAGATTTTCAATTTCCTAAACCTCATTTCTACCTTCTAATAGCATGCACTCTAAGAAGAACTAGTTCATGCAACTTAGCATGAAAGAAACTGCCTCATTTAGTCAAGCTAAGTTGAATACAGATTTCCCAAAACTAAATAACTATAGCTGTTTAAAGTATGGGGGATATTATCCTTTATTTGGTATTGGGTACCTTAAGCTATCTGTAGGTCAGATGTAATTATGTAAGAATTAATAGGAGCATAGATCAAAAGTTTCAGGGAACTCAGAGCCCAACTAGCCCGATCTTTTCATTTTACAGATAAGGAAATTGAGGCCCAGAGAAAGGAAATGATTTTCCTAAGGTCACATGTGTAGCACAGGTCAGAGGTGGGTTTTAAAGCCCTCCTTTTATTTCTTTTTTTTTTCTTTTGGGCAACAAAACACTATTGCCAGCTCCCCTCTTTTCGCAATGATTCCAAAACCACTGTTCTTTCCACTGAACCATGCTTTGTAACATAAGGAGCTGTTTTTTTTTTCTTAAAGGATAAATTCCTAATAAGTGAGTCTTGATATGTGTAGTTTAACATATTCTAGATGTGACAGATAACACTAGAAAAATTTTAACAACATGTAAATTAAATGAACCAGGTCATCATGGTATTGAAGCTAGAATATTGAGCCTGAAGTCAGTAAGACTTAGTCATATGACCCTGAGCATGTCATTTAAACCTCACGTAGTTACCTAGGTCTTCTCCACTATTGCTTTTAGGGAGGGAGATTCCCAAACTGATATCCTGTAGGTTAAATCCAGGAGTACTTTTTTAAGTTGCTTTCTTTGAACCAATCCTAACTGGAAAAAGTATTGTAAAATATTCTACTATTCTTGACTTAAGGAGTATTATAAGTCAATGGCTGAGATATACTTTTTTTTTAATATACTTTCACTACATCTTAAACTGGCTTTTTTTTTAATGAGTGAAGGGAGGCACTTTTACAAATCTGTATATGAGATAGGGGAATTGAAAGAGGTTATATCTCTCAGAGAGGACTGGATCACTAGATGATGGAATCAATGGTTATAATAGTCTCTTGACTTATTTTCCAATTTTAATGGCATTAATGTACTGAATCTTTTAAACTCATTCTGAATTAATCATTAAAGGTCCCAAACAAACTATTCATTTTCCAGGATGAAACTCCTTCTCCCTAGCTAGCCTTTCACAATGGTCTAGTCATATACAAGATCATCCCAGCACCATCTCCAGAGCAAATTTGAAGAGACCCTAGAAGTCATCGAATACAAAACTTTTATTTTTTTATATGAAGAAACTGAGTCACAGAGAGGTTAAGTGACTTGCTTAGGGTCATAATCTACTAAGTGCCTGAGGTGGACTTTGAACCCACCTAACTAACTCCTGTTCTCTATCCACTTACAAGTTACCTTCCTTACTTCTCAGAAAATTAGAAAGAGTATTAGCTGTTTTTAATTCTAAAAGAGGTTAATGATAAAGCTGGGACAGAATAAAATACTAAATGCTCTCTCTTAACTCCTGTTCTCTTTACAAGTTACCTTTCTTTCTCCTAAGAATATTAGAGTATTCTCTGTTTTTAATTCTAAAAGAGGTTAATGACAAATCTGGGACAGAGGAAAATACTAAATGCTCCCTTCTTTTATTAGGATTTTTCTCCTTATTTTCCAAATTTGTGTATTTGGCTTCTATTATTTTTATTAGTCTTTGAATTCATGAGCAAATTTACACCATTTCCGATCCTCCTCTTTCAAATCTCTTTAGAAGAAGCAGGGTCATTGAACATTTTTCTTTAATGAAAGAGAGAAAAGAAGGAAGACCAGAATGGTTCATGGACAAGCACCACAGCTTTGAAAGTTATGTGTTAAATCTACTATATATTTAAAAAGAAAAGCAAATTGTACAAATTAGAAATTTGGAGTTTCATATGATCCTGTCTACTATTTGTATTGAAATACTCCCCTTTATTTGGTGTTTAAGTTCAAAATTTAAAAAAAAATTTTAAAGGTATCTCTTTAGAAATGAAAGATCTACCAAAGGATTTTTCCCCCAGAAAAGCTTTAAAAAAGATATCAGTTCTCCTCCAGATATTCCTTCACCCTCTGGTTCCCTCTTTCATGGGTTAACCAAGGGCAGTACAGCAGACAGAAAAAGTACTGGTAACCTATGGTAGCATGGGAACACTCTCAGCTCTGGTGTCAGTGAATCTGGGTTCAAATTCTGTCTACACTACTTATTACCTGTGTGGACTTGGGCGAGTCACTTAATGTCCCTTAAGCCTCCCCTTCCTCATCTGAAAAAGGACGGATTAGGCCAGCTGACTTCTGAGGTCCTCTCTAGATCTATGAACTATGCATTGGGGAAGGGTCCTAGGGAACTCTGACTTAGTAAATAAGTACTAGGGGAGTTGCCTAGGAAGAGAGAAATCACATGACTTTCCCAAGGGTAAGCTACCCAGATAGTAAGTATAGAGGATATGATTCAAACCCGTCTTCCTGAATCCAACACAAACACCCAGTCTACTCTATCATCTTGCCTCTATATTACTATATCTATATTTAACCTTTATGGTTATACTCACTACAGTCAAATATAGTCAATATATTGAGTACATGAAAATCTTAAGTGGAATACTAAAGATATATTTTTTTTAATTTTCAAGGAAGCAATATGAGATAGAGATTTAAAAAATATTTAGGATTTTTCAGTATCTAGAGATATGTTTCCTTATTCAGGTGCACAAACTATAGTTCATTTCCTTAAAATGTCTTAGAATGGTAGATTTCCTCTCTTCCTTAAGTTCGCAGTCCATTCTTTGTAATCAAGTCTAATTCTTCTCTGATCAAATACTGGAAGAATGGGTGCTACACATCTCTCCCCTCTCTCTGTGTCTCTTCCTCCCACTCTGTCTCTGTATCTGTCTCTATCTCTGTCTGTCTGTCTGTCTCTCTCTCTCTCTCTCACACACATACACACACACACGCACTCATGCACACATACACACACAAATACAACCAATCTCCTTGGTTTAATAAGAGATCAAGTCACCATAGTGGTGCAGTGACTAGAATGCTGGACTTGGAGTCATCAGAAAGCCCCAGGTTTGGATATTGCCTGAAATACTTAGTAATGTTACCTTCTCTGTGCCTTGATTTCTTCATCTGTAAAATGAGGGCATTGGACCTACTTAACTCTAAAGTCCTTTCTAGTTCTAAATCTATAACCCTAAGATCTCTAAGGAGAAAGGAGTTGTAACAAGGTCAGGATGACTGAGGTTTTGTCCTAAGGCATTGATATCTGAGGTGGATTGGAAGCACCTCTTCCCAAGGTGCTCTTCCAACCTTCTGTCCTCATGGACAAATGGAGATTGCCTCCATGCTACATGGTGCATTCCTGAGGATCAATTCATCTCTTTCACCATGCTTTTCCCCACAGCTTTCCCCTACTACTGCCACTTCCACACCCCTTTTCCCCATAGATTGTGGGGAGGAAGGAGGGAAGAGAGATCACTTGTTAGCCACACCAAGAGGGATGGGGCCAGATTTTTTTGGGGAGACAGACCTTTACCTCTTCCAGTGTACCTGTACCTTGGAGAAAGGGCTATCTCTTTGATATGACCCCATACCACTACCCATTCCCCAACTGAATTTATCACAGGTGTCAAAACAACCTGCAAAAGCTTTGTAGGACACCATGAGTTCAGTGAAAAATAAATGATCAAGCATTCAGATGTGTCTGTGAATTCTTTTTCACTTCTAGAAAAGCTACATTAAATCTATCCTTAGAAAGAAGCCCCAATCATAGGACTTTGGACTTTTTTTTCCCTTGATCTCTATTATTAGTGGGGTTACTTGATGGTTGTAGTTCTCCATCAGAAATAATCTCCTTTCCCCTAGTTTCCTTGTATATTATATATTAGGTCTGTACGCTATGGCAAATGGGTATAAAAATATAATAAGAAAAATAAGACATCTCATTATAAAGTAAGCCTTCTCAAAAATGTAGAATTGTACCTTGAAGCCCAGAGTTTGATAGCAAAATTTCCTGTTCTTGAATAAATCTCATTGACTTGCCAAGAAGGATCAACTGGGCCTTTTCCATTATTTCTCACATTCCGCCTATATACAAATAATACAAAGCTCTCCTGGGCAGTATAAATCCATTTGTGATTACCTAGTCAACAAGTGCAGATTTGGGCAATTGATTACCAAAAAAATAATCTATTGTTAACCTCTATAGGAATGCTTTTAAGAAAACCTTGATATAATTTGCTACTGACTAGTGCAGACCCTTGCGCACAGGTGAAAGATGCATCATTTGGGGTCTGTTTTGTTAAAGTTGAATACACTTAATGAGGCATTTTCTTTAAATTTTTTTAAGGTCTATCAAACCATATACAGTGGCTTCTTAAATCTAGGAGCCAAATTTTTGCCCACTCACAAGCTAATATCATTCTCTTCATTGAGTGAGAATGGATAGAGAATTTAGCAGAATGTTAATCCTAAACAGAAAACCCCAATCCATTGTTTTCAGTCCTTCCGCCATTTTGATTTTGCTTTTTGAAATGCTTGTGACTTTCTGCTTCCCCCATCTTTTTTTTTTTTTTTGGTACAATGATTTTTGCCTTGTCTTTTCCCAGTCCGTTTCTGACCTGGAGAGATGTGCAGCATGTTATTGTAAGGACTTCCCGTGCAGGACATTTGAGCGCTAATGACTGGAAAACCAATGCTGCTGGTTTTAAGGGTGAGAATTTCTTTCATATTCACTGTCACAGGCAAAATATATTTTTAAATTTTTTTCCAATTTTAAAAGGGGAGCAAGAAACAGAACCCACCCCTCAAAAAATACTTTTAATTTAGTGTTGTCACATGGAACTCTTGATCTTTCAATAAACTTGAGACAAATTCCCTTTAATTCCTTCTTGCAGGTCAACTTTTGGAATAATTGGAAAAACATTAAGTAACTGCTGGCCCATGAGAATTCCATCTGAATTGGTATTCTTTGCCATTATTTGAATGATTTTTGGAAGAGTATTTGGAGCATATTTATAAACCTGCTTTCTCTGATGAATATTTTCAGTCAACATGCTCTGAGCAAGCTGCCTTATCAATTAACCCTACTTTACTTTAACTATCTTTAGGCTATATTGACTGTTTTTCAAAAGATTTTATTTTTTACATGGCACCAAACTTCCCCTAAGAAAGAAAAAAAAGCCATTCACAAAAAGTTACCTTGAACTATAATGAAAGAGTAGATCAAAATTTTCATAAAATCACTTTGAATTTTGAAAACTTTAATCTTTGATAATTTCAGTTATAATTTTAGAAACCCTCTAAAGCAATCTTGTAACCAGTTTTACTTCCTTTAGCTTATACAGACTTTGGTGTGCTACCATTAGACAATTACCCATCTCATCAACCATTGTTCTATTTATGTTTGTCATGAGATCTTAACTAAGAATATTCTGTGTGCATTTTTCTAATGTAGTTAGTCAGTTATTTAAATCTTTGATTTTAAGTATTTTTTATAATTTCTTAAATCATATTACCTACATGATTATCTGTATATCATTTATTAAAGTTTTAAAGTACATAAGAATGATTCTTGTATCTAGGGGTTACAGTATGTTCCTATACACAGACAGTATGGTATGAAAGAAATAGCACTGGGTTTGGAATTAGGAGACTTAAATTTCAGTGCTGACTCAGCTACTGACTAGTTGTATGACCTTTGACAAGTAAGTTCCCCTCCCTGGGTCTCAGTTTCCTCAATGAGATGTATAGACTATACAATTTCTAAGATTACTTCTAGATCTAAAGTTCTATGATTCTTTATCACTTTTTTGTGCACATACACACACATCCTTATGTTTCCAGGCCCCCATTTTTGAATTATATCTGAATTTTATAAGTTTACATATAGAAAATGAACATGAATATATAGATTATATATAAAGAGTACAACCAAGCCAGTGGAAATAATAACTCCCCTGAAATAGTCACATTATTTGAATTTCCATGGCCTATTTTCATTAGACTGGAACCAATGACCATATTTTACATAATTATACCTCCAAATAGTACAAATTTGAATAAATGTGACCACTGTATGGGATTCATTGTTCATACTAATCAGGATGTGGCTGTAAATCAAAACTTTAGAGACATTCAGGCACTGATAGAATAAAAAACAATTTTTTGATTGATTCTGCATTTGTAAAATATTCCAATTTAGGGATTTTAAACACTTTCCTAAGAAAGAAGCAACGATCTTCATCTTTGATCATTTGACAATACCACTCCCCACTTTACTAGACTAACTATGCTGTGCTGTAGGGCAGAACACAATTAATATTTTTAAAGTGATATTTGTATGACTCCATATGGTACTAACTTCTATGTAAGTATTGGAGTTCTATGAAGACTGGGATGAATAAAAGGTGCCCCTGAACATAACCTTACCTGTGAAAGCAGACTTTAAGGGGGAAGGAAGCTAAACTAAACACATCAACCTCTGTGGAGTTTAGGAATCAACTTTAACCCAAATAAAAGCCCCAATTTTAGTTATTTTTTTGGCAGCTTAAGCAGAGCAAATGTTTCCAATAAAAAATGAAGCTCTCTTTAAACCTCTGTTGGTTTTGGATAGGGGAAAAGCACAAGATTTAGATTAAATCACAACATCCAAACCTGAGCATAAAGAGGGTGGGGGACGGTAGGGTTGTGTACCATTTCTGGCCAGAACAAAACTGTATTTTACTATTGCACGTGGCGATATTTAGCATAATATTTCACTCTCCTCCTTGACTGCTGCCAAGAGTAACAATTAAAGTGCACATTTTCGTAGATGAATTACACTGAACAGGCTTGGTTCTCAGTGGAATTGTATTGTAATTTTGTTGATGACAAGGACCATATTTCATCTGAACCACTCTCACAATATAAAAAGTGAGAGGGAAGAAGGGGCTCCCTTTTTGTCCATTCCAAAATTCAAAAATCATTTCCCCAATTCACCCCCACCTTTCAGTAAAAGAAACTAAGGCATGGAAAACTATCAGCCTCTTTTCCAGGAATATAAAGGAATGGAGGGACATGAGGAATGGAAGGTCACCCGGAGTAAAATAGGGGCTGACTTTTTTTGAAAGATGAACCAGAAAGGGTGAAAACCAGCAAAGACTTGGAAGGGATCTTCATTCTACAAAGATTCAGCAAGAACTCGTATTTATAAGGGAGGCAATAGACTTTCTCTGGTTTCATGAACCACTGTCCCCTGTGATTCTTTTATGACTTTTTCACAAATGGGGACTTTTAGACACATGTTTCCACTCCTCACACACACAACTGGCCATCCCCATCCTCTCCTTCTCTCTTCCATCAGTCTCCCTGAGCACCCTGCACTAATGACATTGAATACATGAGATGCAATCAAAACAACTTGAGACACCCTATGTGTTTTCGTCATGTATTGCTATGGTCCTATTTGTTTAAGATGGCTATTCATGACTTTATAATCATATCAACAATGCTCATTAAGTCCTTGGCAGTTGGATGAACAATTTACAGTCTCTGACTGTTACAGTTTTCTCATCCAGCAGCTCAAAATAGTTCCCAAAATTGTGGGAAAAAATGCATTTTTCTCCAACATAGAAGAGAAAGATAGAGATGGAGAGAGAGAGAGAGAAATGGATAGATGGATGAATTCATTTCCTATGTCCCCAGACATTGCAGTCATTATGTAGATGTACTGTTAGGAGAACTTGAAATATTACATAGATGTGATACAACAGGGAACATGCTGTATTTGGAGTCAGAGGACCTGAATTTTCCATTCAGTTCAATAAGTGTGACACTTATATAATACAGTCATAACATAGACTTAGAACTGGAAGAGACAAAGATAAACTGAGATTGAGACAGAGATATCACCTAATACAGACATTGAAGCCATTAGGCAGATGCATTGTTAAGAAAACCTGAATTTTGATACTGATGTGATATAGTAGAAAGAGTTCTGAATTTGGTTTCAAATTCTGCCACTTAATGCAGATGTGACTTTGTGCACATTGCTTACTCCCATTGGGTCCTCACTTTCTTTATCAGTAAAATGAAGGGGCTAGACTATGTGATCTCTAAGTTCCCTCTAGTCCTGAATCTATCATTCTAAAACAGAGTGCCAGAGATTAAAAGAAAAAAAAATAACCTCAAAACTAAGAGACCTGGATCAAGTGCTATCTCTGACTTGTATTGACTATATGATCCTGGGGAGGTCACAACTTCTCATTGATAGAGGCAATTCTCTAAGATTATAAATCATAGAGTTCCAAATACCAATGCAATCATAGATTTAGTCTAGACGTTGTGCTGGACAGCTCACACTGGCTTGCCCAACTTTAAATATTCAGTGTGACACCAGAGAAACCTGACAAATCAAAGCTTGGCTTACTGTTGTATTAATTATCTCTGCTTTAATAATGCAGATCAAACTTAAAAGTATGTGTGTACATACATACTACCTCCGCCCAGTTATTATTCATAAGTATGGCTTGAGCGCAGCAAGAGTTCAGTAGAAGGCTCAGAGAAGGAAATCATCACCAGAGTGGAGACTTAGTGACTGGGGCCTGATGACATTTGATGAGGAGGAAAATTATAATTAATGACATTTGCATAGCATATTAAGGTTTGCAAAATGTTTTACAGTTATTATCTCATTTGAGTCTCACAATACCCTTGGGCTAGTCCCTGTGCAAATAGATAGATAGATATGGGTATGTGTATCTAGATATAGATAAGAATATAGCTGTGGACATAGATAGATAAATAGATATAGAATTTATGGAGATCTATATGAAGATTCTATATGTGTGTATATACATATAGAATCCTAGTCTACCTATATACATATATAGAGAGAGATAAGACAGACAGAGAGACAGACAGACAGATAGATAGATAGAGTCCTATTATATACTATGGACAGCTAGGTGGCACAGTAGATAGAGTGCTAGATGTGGAGTCAAAAATTCAAATCCAGTCTCAAACACTTACTGTAAGACAGAGTCAGACGCAACTGAAATGACTGAATGATGATTATATACTATATATATATGGATGGATATATGTATCTGTATGTATATAAACATAGATATGTAAAAAATATATATATATACGTGTGTTTGTACATATATATGCATGCATATTTGCATATATGTATGCAAAGATATATAAAATACATACACATATAAATATATTCCCTATGCCACACTGCTTTCTGTCCAAATACACACAAATTGCTCCCAGATCATCAAATACTACCTTTAAAAATCATCAGATGATAAGTTCATGACCTAGGTCCTTAACTCCCAGCACAAAATCAAAGCTTACCTAAGTCAGGTTAGTCTGATACATGAGGGCTTTCCCCTCTTGTGGGATGCTACAGCCTCTGTTAGGCATCTATTAAGCAATGCAGATTGTTCAACCAGGGAGGTTGGCACTGAAAAAAAAAAAGGAAATTGTCTATTGATTGTTCTGTGTAATGGGAGAAAGTAACTATGGAGCCATCACTTCAGGATATTCTCCCAAGGGTGGGATTTCCCCAGGCTTTCCCACTGTGGGCCTGTGGAAACAGAACCTCTAGTTCCTTTCCACCATTTCTCGAGTTGTTCAGGTCATTCACCAATTCTGTCTATGAATGAAATAAGCTGACAGTCTGGTCTTTGTCTGTGATATCATAAGCATGGGAAATTCCCTCTTCAAAAACAGGTGGACAACTCATTTGATTAGAAGTTTGAGAGGATTGCTTAAGGTACTGAGAGGTTAAATGTCTTGCTTCTGATCAGAGAGCTAATAATATATGTCAGATGCATGACTTTACCTTATCTCCCTAGTACCAAGTTTAGTCCTCTGTTCTCTATGCCCTATGACCTCTTAAGCTGACAATTAGGGAAAGCCAAAAAATACAAGGTGATATTTCATTGGTGTATGCTTTATAAGCTTTGGTTTAAATAATTTGAATACATAGGTGGAGATACCCAGGAACCATATGAACAAAATTATTTTTAAAACTTTTTATGTAAATAAAATCAAATTTAAATAATCAGAGAAGTATTCATTGTTCATGGGTAGGCAGGGCCAATATAATAAAAATGACAATTTTACCTAAACTGATTTTTATATCTAATGCCATCTCAATTAAATTACCAAAAATTATTTTGCTGAGTCAGAAAAAATAATAAAATTCATTTGGAAGAACAGAAGGTCAAGAATATGAAAGCAACTAATGAAAAAAATTAAAAGAAGGAGGTTTTGAAGTACCAGATCTTAAACTGCATCATAAGGCAGTAATCATCAAAATTATATAGCACTGAAAGGTAAATCAGTGAAATAGAGTAGACATACAGTTTACAGCAGCAAATGACTATAGTGACCTTGTGTTTGACCAGGTTAGAATGCATTTAATAAGAAGAAGAATCATAAAATAAAAAGTCTCAAGTTTGAATAAAAGGAGAAACCACACAATGGGGTTTTAATTGGTTTTTTTTTTTAAGTTTCATTTTTTTCTGCAGACCTGTAATCACTTTGGAAGTTCTTCTCCAAGTAGTCTTAGAGAGTCAGTCAGGACATCACAGGTGAAACTTGACTCCAGATTGTTCTAAGTCCAAGGTCACTCTTTATCCACCAGACTATATAGCCTGTCCAAAAGTGGACCCATTTTCCAAATGTACAACACATAAATAGATACCAAAAAAGTATTTTCTCAGCTGGTAGTGGAATAAGAATTTCTCATTTTAGGTAGCCCTTATTTGTTCATTTATTTGCTTGTTTCTTACCAAGGTTTGTTTCCCTAATAGTTTGATCATTTTGTATCTTGCTGATGAGAAGTAACATGGCTTACCAGATGAAGCACTGGTATATCTTGGAGTCAGGAAGTCCTGAGCTAAAGTCCTATCTCTGCCATAGACCAACTGTGTGACCTGAAACATCTTATCTAGTTTGAGCAGCAATTTCATTCACACATATCACCCCATTTACTATCTTTGCTCCCTGTTACCACTTCCACACACACTTTCCATTGATATCTTTTAATATTCTCCTCTCCCTTGAGGTCCACCTAATCCCAGTTTAATACTTCATCCAGATTCTACCTGCCTTCCCTTCATGAACCCTACAGCCCAGCCATATTTCAGTAATTACTATTCCTGACACAGGAAGTTCCATCTCTAACCCCATGCCTTGGTGCTGACTTTCTCTTTGTACCCTCAGTACATTTCACAGTGCCTGGCATGTAGCGATTGTTGATTAATTGATTGACAACCTCAGTGCCCGAGACAAGACTATGTGGCAGAGAAGGTATGATCTCTATCAGTAGAAATAATGTCCTGGCCACAAGCTCCCTCTCCTAATGAAATCACCAGTCCAGTTCCATCCTACCCCATATTAATATATATATATATATATATATATATATAAAATTATATATATATATAATTATATGGATTATATTTAAAATACAAAAAAATAAAATATTATATTCTTTAAAATGAGAAACAAAGCTCATGCCCCTCTCAGAAGCATGGTAATGCAGCTGGTTAAGGGAAAGGCCATGTGTTTCAGGGACCAGATAGAAAAAAAATCTAATTGAATGACAGTTTGCTTTTTGAGGACTAAATCCCAAATTCTACTATTATGTCATTGCCTCATGTGTGAAACTCCCAAGAAGTGGTTTTGCCATTTATACCTTTAATATTATTTTTTTCTTCCCTCACTTCTTTATCTCCCTCTCTATACATTTATTCTTTTGTTATTACCATACCACTAAAGCCCTAAATACATTCAAATCCAGGGAAGGGGCTCTCCTCAATTTTTTGAATGACAATCTAAATCTTCTCTGCTTTCTTTGTTGTTTGGTCATTTCGGTTGTGTCCAACTCTTCATGACCCCATTTGGGGTTTTCTTGGCAAAGATCCTGGAATGGTTTGCCATTTCCTTCTGCAGATCCTATTACAGATGAGGAAATTGAGGCAAACAGGGTGATGTAACTTGCCCAGGATCAAACAGCAAGTGCCTGAGGCTGCATTTAAACTCAGATGTTCCTGACTCGAAGCCCAGTGTTCTATCCACTGAGTCACCTAGTGTCCCCTTTACTTTATTACCATTGGCAAATGATGCATTGAATTGTGGCCGTGGAATGTGAGAGGGTTGACTTGAAGGGGTGGAGTTTGTTACTTATACAATGTGACTGTGGCAGGTGCATGTAGTGAATCAAGTTCTAGATTGGAATTAGTAAGATCTGAGTTCAAATTCTGATTCAGACATCGTTAGCTCTGTGACTCGTGAAAAATCTGTGCCTCAGTCTCTTCTGTAAATTGAGGATAATTCCCTCAGGGTTATCATGAGGATAAAATAAGATAATGTTTATAAAGCACTTTGCAAACTATTGAGGACTATATAAATGCTAGCTCTTATCAATATAATTAGTTATTATTGATGGTTAACATCCAGAAACTAAAATTTACATTCAGTTTCTCTTCCCTGGGAAGGCCTCCAATCATTTGCCCAGTCACATGAAAGACATACAGTTAGTCTTTCTCTATCGAAAGTAGAGTTGAACTGCGGTAGCAATATCAAAAAGCAAGCCAGAGAAAGTAGCCATTCCTTAGCCCAGAGCCTCACACATCGCTTTGCATATAATAGGCATTTAATAAATCTTTCTCAAATTAAATATGGCAAAAAGGGTTTGGGAAGTGGGTTTTAGCTAGTAGAGTCAACGAAATCCCACCAGTGAAGGGCATTAATTCAATCCTATGTCATCAATTCAATTGACGAAAGTCATTTTTAGAGATGAGTGCTTAGGTATTTCTTGAAGGTTAGCTTGAACTGGCTGTTCCAGTTGTGGGGGAAACTACAGAGGGCTTGAGTCCTACCTAGCAAATTAAAGTAGTCCCCCAACCCTGGTGGGGAGGCTGCCTCAGATATGTTCAAGGGGATAGGGAACTGGCCTAAGGAAAAGCTCCTGTAGCGTGTTTTATTTTAAGTAGTCTCAATATTCATGATGCTTAGGTGCTGTTGAGGGATCGCTAGTATTATCACTTCTCTTTAAGTCTGGATCCATGAGGCTAAAACCTAATTACTTTGCATAAGTTATGGCTCTACCAGTCCCACCCTGGTATGTGGGAATATGGAAGCTAAATTGCTGATTTACACTTCCCTTAACCTTTATCTTTAGTCTGGATTGTTGATGAGTCCTCTCAGTCATGTCTGACCCCCATTTGGGGTTTTCCCGGCAGACATACTGCAGTGGTTTGCCATTTCCTTCTCAAGTTCATTTTACAGATGAGAAACTGAGGCAGAGTAAAGTGACTTGCCCAAGGTCACACAGCTACTAAATGTCTGAGACTGGAATTGAACTCAAGTCTTCCTGACTCCAGGCCCAGGGCTCTATGCACTGCAACACCTCGCTGCCCCTTTGATCTGGGTATGAACTCATGATGAGTTGACAGCATGAAATGAAGAAAATCATCACTCTAGATATTTTTTAATGTTCATATTTGGTTTCTGTGACTGTATGCAGTTAAACAATATTAATTAAGGAACAGGAATAGCTGTCAGATAATAAATTAGGACCTTCTGTCATCTTTACTAGGCGAAAGAATGAAAAAAATGTCATTGAAAATCAAAAATGACAACTAAGTGTGAACAAGTTTACCACGCCTTCCATTTCACTGCCCTCCCAGACTATGTAAGTCTCTTTTTTACTACCAGCATGTTGCTGTAAGTCCCCTTGGCTCTTTCTTTGAAGACCACTAAACTGCTAGATATTTTGATTTTCTAACTGATTTCCCTGCCTAGGGAAAACCATTGACAGTCTAACAGGCCTCCTTAGTCCCCCAAGTCTTAACTTTTAACAACCTTTATTACTCTTAATTGCCAACATTTTATTTCAACTGATAGGACTGATCATTTTAAGACGTGCCAATATATTTTTAATACCTGCCTGACTTGCTTTCAATTTGTAACACTTATTAAAAATAATCAGAGTGCTGAGATCATTAAGCATGCCACATGTTGAATTGAATCTGAAAGTGTTTAAATGTATTCCATTTTTAACAGGAGCTTATGAAATTATTTCTGATGCATTGACATTTGAATGGACGTAGTTCTCTATTTTTCTTTTATTTCTTTGTACAAATGTTCTCCCTTTGACGGCTAGAATGCAGATAAGACAGTTTGTCCATTTGCCTTACCACAAGTTGTACCTGTGGAATGCAAAAACAATTAAAGATGCATAGCACATTTCACCTAGTGATATGCATAGCACATCCGTGGAGGGAGGTTAAGGTAAACTAGCCCATGAACTAGATAGAAATGGAATTAGAATCAGTTCACCCAAACTGGAAGCCTTAGTCCTACTTATAGAAAAAGTTGTTTATTTCTTTACTTATAAGTTACTTACCCAGAGGGAGAAGAATGTATTTATTCTACCCAGTATAACAAAATGACTGAAAAGTCCCTTCGTTATTTCGACCAGAGCATTGTTATCTCTACTTGTTTAGATTACAACCTATCCATGACTTCCCTTCCTATGTGATTCATGTCCATGATTCACTCTATTAGAAGATCTTCTCAACAGTTTTTAGAATCTTTCTTCTGAATCTTTCTGAATTTCTTGGATACATGAGCTTTCATTGTAGTATTGGCTTACTTCCTTTTATGGTTTTTAAATGCCTTTGGTGATTTTTCGTAATCTAATCTGGTACTAAAGTCATCATTGGTATCATATTTCATCATACATATGCCCACCTTGTGTCTTTCCATTGGATCATGTTCAACTCTAATTTTTCGGCAATCATGATGTTTCATATTTTGTAGTCATGTATTATCACTGGGAAAATACTGATGTCAAAAATGTGGATTTTATTGGCTAAGAGAAGCTTGAAGTTATCAGGGTGCAGAGAAGTTGTCAAAATATTATCAAAGAATATAAGCTTTGTCCTATTCATTTCTAGACATAGTTCATTATTAAAGTCATGTGTTCAAATTCTACTTTGATACTTACTATGTGACTGAGCAAGCCACTTAACCTCACTGAGGCTCGCTTTTCTTGTCTGTAAAGAAAAGGTTGGAATCAATGACTTCTAATGTCCTTTCCAGCTCTAAATCTATTATATTGTTCGGTCATTTCAGTCCTTTCTGACTCTTCATGACTCCATTTGGCTTTTTCTTGGCAGAGACACTATGGTGCTTCGCCATTTCCTTCTCCAACTCATTTTACAACTGAGGAAACCGAGGTAAAAAGAGACTAAATGACTTGCCCAGGGTCCCATAAATTCATATCTCAGATTTACATGGCTTTCTGACTCCAAGGCCAGTGCTCTATCATTATTGCACCACCAAGCCATCACAAAAAGGCATTTGCCTCCCATAGAACTAAATAGAGACTTAAAGGCTCTCTCTGTCAACAGAGACATATTCCATGCTTACATTTAAAAATCCTGTTATGATTTTTTAAAATTTCCAAATTCTATATAATTTTAAAAGCATAACCATAGATATTTAATATATATTAACTTGAAGCAATTTAGCATTTGGAACATTGAAAAGCAACACATTTCCTGGCCTCAAAGAGTGTTGAGAATGGAATATTGCATATGAAACAGTTTTTCAGTTAGGTACATAATTAAATTTAGTTTTTCTTGTAATATGTTTGTTTAAGCATGCAATAAAACAAACACATATACACAGAATATACTACACAGCAAAATCTATCCATAACAACACCTGTAACTATAATCTTTATTTCCATTTGCCACCCAATCTTTAGCCTCCCACTCTGTTATGAACAGTTGGCCCTCAGAGTGTTCAACACATGTTTAAACACATGGAAACTTGGAAATGTCCCTTTGACATGAGAGCTGTAGCTTTCTTCACTTTGCTTAGTAGTACAGGGAGGGTGTGTTTTCCCCCTGAAGTACAGATGTGGATTGAAGTCCATGTGGTTTCACACTTAATGCCTGTCCTCTAAATAAAACAGAAATATTGACGCTTGTGCTTTTTTTATTATCTATGTATGAAATGCAGTTAGTTAATATAGACAGTTAAGTCTTGAGTGGTTTAGTGGTCTTACCACAGCCTTAGTAGACTGGTCCTAGGCCTACCACTGAAATTTTCTGTGGCCTTTGAGAAAACCAATGAACCACTTGATATCTGTAACGTGTAAAAATGTGGTAACAAATGTCAGTTATAAGAGGAACAACATCAACTGTTATGTGCAAAGTGCTTTGAAGACGAGAACTACACATTAAGCCAGTCTTAACCACATTGACAAAACTGACCAGCCCACCGCTCCTATGGTAAATAGTACCATAGTTAACTGCTTCTCCTCATGCCAGGATATGACTTAAACTATGGGGAAAATAGGATTAAGCGACATATTTTGTACAGAATAAGTGTACAGAAACTCTTTCCTAATAGAGAGTGTGATTTACCAGCTTTTCAGTGGCACAGTGAATGAACAGAGTCAGTCAAAGTCAATACTATTTGAGTTCAGACCTGTCTCTGACACATCCTGGCTGGGTGATCCTTAGCAAGTCACTTAATGTCTTGATTCTCTAGGCAAATCTCTATGGCTATAAGGTGCAGACCTGCGTTGTTAAAGAGAGTTTCCTCACCCAAGAGTGCATTATGATAATGTAGATGTTTTTAATCTTAGTTTGTGTGTGTCACAGACCCATTTGGCAGTCTAGTGAAACCCATGAACCCCTTCCCAGAATAATGTTTATAAATGCATAAAATCAAGCACACAGAATTGAAAAGAAAACCAATTAAATTGAAATACCTTGAATATATGGAAATATATTAAATATATGTCTATATATATACAAATAACATTGTAGGATCAAAATATTTTCCAAAAGCATCCCTATTTAAGAATCCCTAGTAAGGTAATCACAGGTCTGGTCCCTATCCTAAAATGTGATACAGACACTGAATACTTTATTGAGGTTTTTGTAATTCTATTCAGTTTTAATATTCAAGCACTCGGCACATGCCTTGTACATAGTAGGCATTTATAAAATGTTTTCTGCATTGAATATAAATTTTTCTCTACTGCATAACTCTGCTGCAACCGAGACCTTCCCCATTTATATGCCCATAATTTGTCCCTGTTGGTTATCGAGCTGATCTTAAATTCCATGTGGCAAGTTGGTTTGAATTTAACCTAGTCAATTGATTCTTAATAATTTGTTGAAGGTATGTTAGACCTAAGTTTAGCCTACTGGTTTTTTTTGAGGGAGGTGTTGTTTTTTGATTTGGGGGTCATTTGAGGGATTGTTCGTTTTTTAGTAAACATTTTGCTTTATTGCCACATATCAATATACAATAAGCTAGAAGTAAGACAGGCAATAACATAAATATATATGAGCACATTTGCATTTGCATCTACTTTGAATGGTAGATGTGCACATCTGACTATGTGTAATGACTGTCATGTAATGAGACAGATTCCAAAAATTACATGGAATATAGATAGTATCTATAAATAACAGATGTCCATCCGTGATGGTCAGCTTAGGATTTTATATCTGTAACTGCAATTATATTTCTTTTTAGTCCAACTGAAGGACTTCATCTTCATTAGAAAATATCAGAACTTTGAAGCAGTGTTCACTGAGTCCCTAAAATGAAATCTTGTACTGTGCCTTATTGCTTTTTTATCCTTATTCTTTCCTGTTCTACAGTTAATTAGATTTCAATTTAAAAATATGTTTGGAAAAGAAATTTTTATGTAAATCTAACCTATTAATAATGTGGGCCTCCACTGATGGGCTACAATGGTGAACTCCATGACATGTGAAGAAATGGTGCATATAACAATATGAATTTTTCATTTTTCAGTGGTGTTTGACTCTTCATGACTGCATTTGAGGCTTTCTTGGCAAAGATGCAGGAGTAGTTTGCTATGTCCTTCTCCAGTTCATTTTACAGATGAGGAAATTGAGGCAAACAGAGTTAATTGATTTGTCCAGGACTACAGAGTTAGTAAGTGTCTGAGCCCAGATTTGAACTTAGGTTTTCCTGATTCTAGTCTTGGCACTCTATCTTCCCCAACAATATGAATGATCATATAGCTTATTATTAATCCAGTTCTTTATGGACAAGCATAAATGTTTGCAAATAGTTGCCTGTGAAGGTGAGAGGAAGCATGACATGGTCAATAGAGAACCAGCCTTTGAGTCAGGATGACCTTGGTTAAGTTCTGCTGCTGACAAATGCTAGCTGTAAGGCCATGGACTAAGCTCTAAGTCTCCTGCTTAATTTTCTAAGATGTGAATTTACAGATGAATTGTTGATCTGCTTTACATACCAAATAGGTAAATATCTGTGAATCAACAAACATTTATCGGGTACCTAGTATATGCCAGGTACTTTAATGAGAATATAAAGGCAAAGGTGCATAGGACTCCAACCTTAAGGAGTTTGCATTCTATCTAAGTCAATAAAATATTCCTATAAAGACACAGACAAAATAAATACAAAGTAATGGGCAAGGGAGGGGTCACTTCCTGTAGAAGGCGACGCTTAATCTGAGTCCTGAAGGATTGTCTTTACACAGATATGTTTGTGCATTCATAGAAATAGGAAGGTCATTTACGTAGGATTTTAGGTGATTGTATTTTGTGCAACGGAAACAAGGTCATTCTAAAGTAGATGGCCTCATTTGGCAGGAGGAGGGGATGCATTCTAGGCTTAAAGTGCAGTCTCTTAAGCAGCACCTTTTTATTTTATGTACCTTGCTGCCACTCTGGTGATACCTTCAGACCCCTGCTTAGAAAAAATGTTCTTAAATGCATGAAATAAAATATGTAGGATTATAAAGAAAACCAATTATATTAAATATAGTTATCAAAGTACTTCTGAAAAACAAAAATTTATGAAGCCCAGGTTAAGAACTCCTGGCTTAGAAAGATGGGAGAGGAAGGCCAATTAAATATGAGGAAGAGAAAGTAAATTTAATAGGGACATGTGCCGAGAAACAAAGAGAGGAAGAAAGAGACAAAGAGAATTCAAATGGAAAAGAACTTTGAAGCTCAATCTTGGTTTTTCTTTCATATGGAAAAGCAAGTGGGACATACCACATGTTTTGCAGTGATGAATCTGATGTTCAAAATGACTCCCAAGCAAGACAATCCTAATTCTAGATATTTTGGTAGCAATTTTAAATTTTGAAAGTGTGTTTTCAGCAACTTATCTCAAAAATGACTTTCTTTTTAACTGATGGTCCTGGCATGTGTAATTATCAATGCCTTCATATATCAAAATTTGACAATTTTAATATGGATTCAAACTCTTTTTCAGTAATGATGTACACATTTTTGACTCACAAATGTTTTATTTCTGACCTTAGAACCTGTGACATTTAAAGGATTGTTAGAACCTCCTAGCCTCCTTCCAAACACTGAAATTTATGTTGTTGCAACATGTGATACTCTGTCTTTGTGCTGCAACTATTTTCTTTCTTTCTTTGAAAAAAAAAAGCAAAACCAGAGAAAAAAGATGCCTCTGAAAAAACCATTAAAGATTCCCAGACTAAGGGATGCCAATATAAGATTACTCTTTGAAACATGTTAGACCAAAAATTAGAGTTTTACTAGGAAAGGTCTTTACAAATGTTCTTTGACTGAACTTTCTCTTCTTGATGCTATCGTACCATATGACCTTGGAGAAGTTACTTAGCTTCCTATTTCATTCTTCCTTTACTCTACAGTAGAAACAGTAACATTTGCCATTTGGCCTCACATACGTAAAATCAAAGTCAGTTAGTTGCTGTCAGCTGGCAAGCACCTTAAACTGCTCGTAGGTGATGGTTAAGAATACAGAGAATTGCTTGTGTCCCGGGGGTGCTAGAAGCATATGTTATGCTGTAGTTTAAATTCATTACCTATTTTCTTCAGTTTTGTGTTAAAGTCCTTTCTCCCTGACATAAAGCAAACTCCAAATTGTCAATATCCTTATGTATCAGTATGTCTTTTGTGTTGCCAGACAGAGGCTACAGGGCATGCCTTCTTTATGTCCTATGTGTGTCAGTTTCATCTGGAACTCATTTGCCTTCTTTTCATGTTTCACCCTCAGAAATATCTGCAGAGCAAAAATGGAAGGTATGTGTCCAGTTTTGTTATTAGCAAAGGACTCGATCCTGTATGTCTTAGGAGCCTGGAACATCCTTTGAATTTCAAACATATCTTGCTAAAGAGTCAGGCAAGAAAGATCAGAATGTAAGAAACATTCCTGATTCAATTAACGAATAATTATTTATTAAGTGCCTACTATGTGCTAGGCACTGTGCTAGCAAAGGCAAAGAGTGAACAAAACCTACTCACAAGGACTTTACATTCTAACAAGAGAGATGGCAAATACCCATATGTGTCTAGGACAAATATAAAGAGATTAAAACTGAAATAAATACTAAGGAAAATAAATGTAGCTTTAAGGAAATTAAGAAATTGTTTTATATCTTTTAATTCTTTTTATGGAAGCATGGCAAGAGTAGAAGAGAGTCTAGGAGTTAGGAAGTTCTGGATGCATTCAAGTCCCTCCTCTGGCACTAACTGGCTGAATGGTCTTGGGAAAGTCATTTAATATCTCAATTTTTGGCAGGGAAGGAAGGAAGGAAGAATAAGGAATTATTAAGCTTTTATTGTGTGCCAGACATTGTGCTAAATGTGTTGCAGTGATTATCTCATTTTATGCCTATAACACTGGGAGGTAGATACTATTATAGTCCCCATTTTACAGTTGAGGAAATTGAGGCAGTTGGAGGTTAAATGGTTTGCCCTCAGTCACATAAGTTAGTAAGTGTCTGAGGCCAGATCTGGTCTTCCTGATTCTAGACCTTACCCTCTATCCACTGTATCTCTTAGCTTCCTAAGACTTTAAGTAGCAAAAGAATTATAAAGATCCTCATTGAAAAAGGAGGGCACTTCCATACCCATAAGTCCTTATAGAATGAAATCATAAATCTGAATAGAAATAAAACAAAGCAAACAACAAGCTTCCTGACCCCCTCAAAAAAAAAATATCTCACCTCTTTCAATTGGGAATGGTCTGGCAGTTGGAAAGGAGAACCAATCAATCAATCAACTGGCAAGTAATTACCTTGGGCAGCTAGATGGTGCAGAGGTTAGAGAGCCAGGAAAACTCATCTTTCTGAATTCAAATCAGACCTCAGGCACTTACTAGATGTGTGACCCTAGATAAGTCACTTTGACCTGTTAACCTCAGTTTCCTTATCTGTAAAATGAGTTGAAAAAGAAAATGGCAAACCACTCCAATATCTCTGCCAAGAAAACCCTAATTAAGGTCATGAAGAGCTGGACATGACTGGAAAATGACTGAACAATATTTATTAAGTACATATAATATGCCACGCCCTATGTCAGGCACTGTGTAGACAAATACAAAAGGAAGATGGTGTGATTCAAGAAAGAAAGACCTGGATGGAGGGGAGGGTAGGAGATTGTCACACGCTAGCCATTAGCAGTATTCCAAGAGCAAGAGGAAAAGGGAGGGCAGTAGGATAGAGAGGCAGATGTCTATGCTGAGTAGACCTGGTAAACTGGTAGATGGTTGAACAGATGGCACATGAAAGGTCTGAAAGGTTTTATTTATGGCTCTTCAACCCATGCTTAGTACACCTTGAAATGAAAAGGACATTGACTTTCTCCAAATATATTTCTTTTTCAATGTCCTGATTGCATCTGGTTATCAGGAGCCATCCAAGACAGCCTGTATTCCTGACTTTCTCACTGCAGCATGAAGGGCGTAGTATGGCCCCACTGTCTCAAAATCTCAGACATAGTTGATATAAGGAAAATGCAAGAATGTGTAATGAGGCCTAAATAAAAGCACACTGGTACCTTCTCATTATCTGTGCTCCCATTGTTTTTCGTCATGCAAATTAAAGTGACTGAGGAACCATATGTAATGAGAGCATTTTCGATTTATTCAAATAGGACACAAGGTTGTTGTGGAAATACATTAGTTGGTAAACCCTGAAGTTCTATGCAAGTGTGAATTGTTTTTATAGACAGTGTGGCCTCATATATAGAGAGCCAGCAAGCCTTGGGGCCTGTGACACCTACTGGCACCTAAACTTCTCAGGGTTCTAGACTGGAGGTATCAAACTCAAATAGAAAGGCAGGGCCACTGAACTGTACATTAGGATCCCTGAAGGAGCGTTGGGACTCCAAAGACCACTCATGAATATTATCCATGTTTTAGTGTATTTCTATTTATTTTGTTAAATATTTCACAATTAAATGTTCATCTGGTTTAGCTGCCCTTGGGAATGTTATGGACCACAAGTGGTCTGTCTTTGACAACGTGGTAGAAGGAGCTCCTACATCATCGAAATCAAGTACTCAGTCCCTTTTAATGCCTATTATTGCTGGTGCTGTTCAGAGAAGATCCTTATGAACTTAGGGGGACATGGGATATAAAGGACTCCCCTCTAAACAACACAGGGAGAGAAGTAGCTTGGGGAAAAAGAAGGTCTGAAACTGCTATGTCATTTGTATTGCTAACAGGGAAACATGTTGATTAATAACTAGCATGTGACATGGGGATGGTAGGAGGTGGAGCAGGGGAAATAGAGTTAAGGACTTGTAACTAATATGTTGCAGAGATTTAGCACATGCATTCCTTCAGCAGAGTAGAAGAAGATAGGCAGTCAGGGAACTTAGGGTGATCTAGTCTCACCCCCTTATCTTACAGAGTTGGAAACCACAGCCCCCAAAATTTGTAAATGACTTGTCCAAGGTCACACAGGTAATAAATCGCAGAAACTGGAAGGGGAGCGGGGAATGCAGAAAGAAAAGGTTTAGGTTCCAAATGTCTATGGGAACAGTGACCTGAAAACCTTTTTTTTTTCCATTTCCTCTCTCTCTCTCTCTCTCTCTCTCTCTCTCTTCCTATTTGCTTGAATGATTGTAGACTCTTCTTTTTGGGTTAGAGCCAATTGATGGTCATTTGTGCCATTTGGGCTCAGACATGGGCACTCAGAGCCTAAGCCATAGTGTTTCTCAATTTCTTCTAGTAGTACCAGAATGTTCCTCTTTGCTTTAACAGCCTGCGAGCTCAGTACCCCTATGCTTTGTGCTAGAGCCTGCACCAGCTGTAGAAACAAGTTCGGGAATTAGCACGACTTCCAGCATGATCCAAGAAGGGCTTAATGTTGTTGTATCTTTTAAAAAACAGAAGGATTTCAGTGCAGATGTCTTCATCCATCCTCATTTGAAATGCAAGAGATTTTGATATCATTGCCAGAACCTATAACAATACAAAGCAAATCCAAATATACAAGGAGAAATCCTTAGACTTAATAAGTTCCCAGTTCTACTTATGGCATAGTCTTAAGGTCAAAGCAACACACAAAAGATACAATGACAGCCCAGGCCGCTGCCTGACTATAGCTGGACACATCCCTCCTGTTTTAAATATAGCAATATATATTCTTTTGCCCAGAATCTGAATTCTGACTCTTTGTATTTGCTATCATATCACTAGCCTTAAGGCATTTAAAAGCAGTAAAACTCCTTTCACACACCGGGGAATCAGAATAATGGCTTCAATGAAGTTCAATTTTATTGCAATAACAGAAGATGTTCAGGGTATACCCTAAAATTTCCAGTCACCCTTGAAATGTTCCCAATGAAGGGTATTGTGATATCTGTTAACAAACAGGAAGTAGCTAATTGCAACTCAGTGTCATTCTTCCATATGTACATGGCTGGTCAGCACTAAAAAAAAAAAAAGTAGTATAAGCATGAATATAAAAGTATCTTTTCCATATTAATAGCATCTTCACACTCAGAGAGAATTCCTAATAGAAATGACCAAAGGCCATTTCTCTGCAAGAGTAGAGGAGAACATGTGTCATAGGTCAGACTCTTCCTTCCTCTTCAATTCTTACAATATTTCTTTTTATTCATGATACTTTTAATGAGTTTTTTAGAGGGGTTTTTGGTAAGCAAGGGATTTTTAGGAAACAAAAGAAAGTTGGCATCCCTTTCTTATATAAGGATACTTCCTTAATTCAACAGACATGTAAGTACTTTATATGTATGAAAATCTATGCTTTCCTGCCGGAGCTTAAAAAGAAAAACAAAAAATGAAAAAAGAAAAATGGCTTAATCCTTGCCTTTAGGACACTTATAGTCAGGAACCATATCGCATGTACACAAGTAAGTACGATACAAGGTAGAATGTGATAATGGTAGAAGAGCATTCTAGAACAAATAGAAAAGGTTCAGACATTTCCTACCTGTGTGACCCCTGGGCAAGTCACTTAACCCTGTTTGCCTGAGTTTCCTCATCAGTAAAATGAGTTGGAGAAGGAAATGGCCAACCATGCCAGTATCTTTGCCAAGATGGGTCACAAAGAGTCAGACATGCCTGAAAAACAACTTGCCAACAACTTTTCACCTTGCCAACATCCAAATTCTCATTCTACATTTTGAGGACGTTGTCTCTCTATTAGGAGATGGGTAGCAAGATTCATCTTCAGTCCTCGGGAATTGTCATTGGCCGTTGCCTTGATCGGAGTTCTTACCTCTTTCAGTGCCCTTTGTCCTTGTAAAACGTTGTGACAATGTAATTTTTTCTCCTAATTCTGCTCATTTCATTCTCTATCTGTACATACAAGTCTCCCCAGGTTTCTCTGACAGTCTCTTTTGTCATTTCTTATGAAAATGGTATAATAGTATCCTATTACATTATATCTTAATTTGTTCAGCCATTTCTCTCAGTGATGAACACCCCTTTCATTTCTTAGACGAGTGAATTAAATTCACGGAAACAAAAACTCACAGTAAATTGGTCTTCTAGCTTTAGTCATGATGGCCAAATCTAAATCTCTGGCCCTGACTCCAGATAGAAAACATTATTTCTGACCTTTCACCTAAGCTCCAGGCTTATGTGGCTAGTTATATCAGTGTATCTCCATTTGGATGTTTCTACCATCAATTAAAATTTAAACTATAAAAAACAAAACTTAATATCTTCATCTTCCCCTCCCCCTAAACTTGTTCCCCAACCCAAATTCCTTATTTTCATCTGTGGCATCATGATCCTTCTAGTATGCAGACTCTAAACTTTAATTTCATTTTTTACTCTCCCCTCCTTTATCTGTTAGGCTAAAAGTCACCAGAATATGCTAATCCCTCTTTTGTAATTAATAGTTATTTCTTCATCCCATCCTTTGCCATGGCTCTTTCTATCACCCTACACAAGGTTCTCATTATGTTGTACTTAGTCTACTGCAAATAGCTCTCTAAATAGTATTCTTGCCTCCAATTCTTTGATACCCTCCTTTCAGTCAAATATTCCCATAACACCAACTTTATCATGATATTTCTTTGCTCAGAAGCCTACTTTGTTTCCCCATTACCTCCATGAAAAGGCATAGACTTATTTACCGGGTCTTTAAGACCTTTCTTGCTAAGGCGCTATCTATCAAACATTATTTCCTGTTGCTTCCCTAGAAGTAATAGCATAGCAATCACATAAGAGCAAGAATGCATTCTCGCCTTGTTGCCTTTCTAGCCTAGTTGCTTTTCTTGTCATCACCCAATGTTCATTTTGGTCCCTCTCCGATCTTGTACAATGGTGTTTGCTGTACCTAGAATGTATTCTTTATTCTCCTCTCACTGGACATATCCATATTCTTTCCAGATTAGTCTTACCAGAACTTCTGCTCTTTGTGCATAGAACTATGGGAACTCAAGTTTACCTCCATATCCTAGTGAAGCAGGAAAGTAGGTAGGACATTAATGGTGGAATCACCACTATCAAAGAGAAAAATAAATGAATAATTTTCATCTTAGAGGGCAAAATGGTGTAGTGGAAAAGTTTTCTCACCTGTGAGATGCCTTCTATCTCTAAATCTATGTGTCCCTTCATGTGGGAAGAATTAGAGTGAAGGATTGTTCAGGAATAATCCATTGATGATGAACTAATAGCATATTTGGCCCCTATATAATCAAAAGACTAAATAAGTATGGTTATCACCAAATAGATACCCCAGAGTCGTTAGTTTGTCTTTCAATTAGTCTTTGCCAAAACATCCTCCTTCCTCTGAATTCCATTAATACAGGTAATCTTGTTCTCATTTTGATAAATGTGTGTGTGTGTGTGTGTGTGTGTGTCTGTCTGTCTTCTTAAAGTCCTGAAAACTAACACAGTGGCAGTTCTGGCTGTGTTCTCAGAAGCAAGCCTACTTTTTTCCAAATTGACCAAAAAAAAGTATTATACTCCTTCTCAAGAGTTACCACACATTTATTTTGAGGAAACTCAGACATTTGCTCGACCAGTAGGGTAGTGAATGGAGGTGTAGGGCCTTAAGAAAGTGGGGGAGGAGGGGAACAACTTACATTTGACATTTCTCTTTTCTCTCCTCAAACTGGAAAAGGAGCCCAGGGCAGAGGAGGGGAATCTGCTACTTGTGTTAACTCTGTCATGTTTTCCTAAATTATCATTACTTCGTCCCTATAAATGATGGGCTTGTCTGACTACCTGCAGCTGTTGACCAAACCCTTCCCTAGAAGAGCTTTGAAGTATAGACCCAGCCAACTATCAGCTGTCTGGAAGGCTTCCCACAAGCAAAGTCTTCAGCAGCCTTGGTGACGGCTGGCATGTGGGGATTTGGCTCAGATCTGCTACTTGTGTTAGAGATTTAAACAAAACACACAGGCATAAAAATACAGGTGCATTCCTCTCTGGGACTTTGATTTCTTCCTTCCTATCTCCTAAGTACTTTGCAAAATATAGTCTAGAGGACTATGGTTGCTGGCCCTAGAACTAGAATTCTGGGATGCTAGAGCAGTAATCTTGCCTCTTTGCACGTCTTTAGGGTATTTGTTTCATAATGAAATCAAAGCAGTTAAGGAGCAAGACAGAAATGATGGAGAAAGGGAGTAAGGAAGGTAAGGGTTCATATTCTCTGGCAGCCTTCAAAACAAGACAGAGTCTCATCTGTCTGGAATGTTTTAGGTGTGGACATGCCTAGGGCCAAGGGGATGAACTATATGTCTTTTTCAGCCCTAGGAAATCAGTGTTTTTCTGTTTCTACCCTTAATTGTTTATTTGGTCTTTAAAGGGAACTATTCCAATGAACGAATATCATGCCTTAATTTAGGAATTGTTGCCTTTCTCTAGAAGGTGTTTTGTATAGTTTTCATCTGAGCGTTATGGTATTCTTCCATCCAAGTCACTTCAATTAAATTTCAGAAACATGAATTACATGCTTTATAGGCAGCATTGTGCCAGGGAAATATGAAGTTCAGATAAGACACTGATTCCTGCACTCCTAGAATTTATATTTTGGCAGGAAGATAAGATACATATACAGATGACTACAGGACATGCTGATAATATCTCATACTCTCTGTATAAGTTCTATTTGTCTTGTTTCACTAGGAGATGAGTCTATTAGTAAGGTACAAAACAAAGTTCCTTGTGAGGAGGGCAGCAAAGACCATTTATTACCCACTGGAGGAGTCAAGGGAACGTTCTTGGAGATGGGATTTGAGTTGGACTTTTAAGAATGGAAGATTGTTTTTGTTTGTTTTTCAACCTTGGTTCTCAAAGAAAACTGATGATATCATTAGAGTGATGTCTTGACATGCAAGTAAATTAGACATAAGTGAGGAAAGCTGTTTAAAGTCATCAGCCTCACTCCATCCTCCAGAGTCATCAGAGTCCAGTGGTAAGACATAGGTCAGGACAACTAGCAGGGGCCCACAAGAATGGAAGAAATTCAGCCTATTGTGAGGGACCACAAGGACATTCAGGGGTAGAGAACAAGACTGTAAAGATGGGAATGTAATAGTTGTGTTTAGGGGAAAGAGATTATAGTCCATTTTGTTGTAGGGTAGGATGTATGGCAAAGAGTAAGATGAGTTAAGACTGGATTATTAGGCAAGGGAGTGTGGAAATAACTGGTAGACAACAGGGAGCCACTGAAGATTTTCCACCAGAAAAGTGAGAAAACCAAATGCATGCTTTATGAAGATTGGTGTCATGTAAAGAATGGACTCATGGGGCTATGTGCATGTCAGGGGAGGAAGGGATAGGGTACACAGGCAGGAAGATTTGTTACAAGACTGCTAATAAAATTCAAGATTGTCATCTTGAGGGATTGTACTGTGGAAATAGAGAAGGTATAGTTGCAAAAAGTAAAGGGAACTGATTGCATCTAAGAAGGAAAGAAGAGTGAAGGGTAATGACACTGAGAAATAGCAAATTCAAGAAGAGGGGCAGGTTTAGGGAAAAAGATATATATTTTGTGATGCATTGAGTCTGAGGTGCTTGTGGGGCAACTGGGTAAGGAGAGATGCCCTGTGCTCAATTAGAGATGTGGGCCTGGAGCTTCAGGAAAAAAAAACATGCATAGATTCTAGAGCTCAGAAAAAAGGTCAGGCATAGATTCCATATGTCTATAGAGGTAAACCAGGAGATTTCTAGAGGGAGAAGAGAGACTAGATATAAAGAAAAAGCCTCAAGAAATATTCTCCATGTTTGACCTGGTTTGATTAGTAGATAAAGAGGAGAAATGAGCTTGAAGTGATGACTCTTAGCAGGTGGCTCTCTGAGAATCAAAGAGATGGCAAAAGCTGCAGGTGTCTTTTTGATCTCTGACACCACACTTAGTAGTAAACTTACCCCTGAAATTAGTAGGCCCCTTCCTCTCCATCTATGTTGAAAACATACTGAAGAGAAATGGGGCTTATTCATTGGTAGAGTTGAATGCCAGAAATGTAAAATGTCGTTATTACAGGCATTAGTGTAGCCTTCAAAGCCTTACATAATCTGGCTCCACTCTCTATCCAAACTAGAGATTTTCTCCCAGTTCCCTAAAATGGGGCAGCTGAGTGCCATAGTGGATAGCACGCCAGGCCTCAAGTCAGGAAGATCACAGTTCAAATCTAGACTCAGACACTTACCAGACGTGTGACTATGGATAAGTCACTTACCTCTGTTTGCCTCAGTTCCATCATTTGTAAAATGAGCTATAGAAGGACATGGCAAACCACTCTAGTATCTTTGCCATCATTAGTAGCCTAGAATTCAGTGATTATTATTTTAACAATATGAAGACAAAAATTTGTATTACATCACATAATTTGGCCAGATTCTTCCTCTGTCGGTTATTCCTAATATTCAGTGCTTTGATAGAAACGTTGTACAACCCTGGATTTGGAGCTGGATGACCTAGCTTCCATTGTTGTTTACTTACACTGTTGTTTACTATCTTATTTTTTAGGCAAGTTAGCTTTTGGGAGCCTCAGTTTCCTTATTTGTAAAATAGAAGAGCTGTACTTCCTGACCTCTAGAGGCAGCTAGGTGGCTCGGTGCCTAGGGTGCTGGGCCTAAAATCTGGAAGACCTAAGTTCAGTCCCTTAACTAGTTACGTGACCCTGGACAAGTCATTTTAACTTCTTTCTGCCTCAATTTCTTCAACTTTAAACTAGAGATAACCGAGCTTACAAGGTTGTTGTAAAGATCAAATGAAATTATATTTATAATTATATTTATAAAATACTCAGCACAGTGCCAACA
This sequence comes from Potorous gilbertii, assembly GCA_028658325.1. Classification (NCBI taxonomy): domain Eukaryota; kingdom Metazoa; phylum Chordata; class Mammalia; order Diprotodontia; family Potoroidae; genus Potorous; species Potorous gilbertii. The sequence goes on along the minus strand of CM053772.1, from coordinate 94,268,210 downwards.
CTTAGTAGGTGATATGTGTGTGTATGTGTGCGCACTAATTTCTATTCCTTTCCCTTCCTCTTCTAAGTTCTTCCCAAATTTAAATCTATGATCCCATAAATACAAAAGTTCCATTTAGGAAATTGTTCATTAGATGAAGTGAAAAGAAAACAGGCATTTATTAAGTTCCTACCGTATACCAGGCATTGTGCTTTACATATATCTCATTTGATGCACACAACACTTGGTGGTGGATACTTCCTCAATAGAGGAAACTGAGGCAGACAGAAGCTAAGTGATATGCCTAGGCAAGTAAATGTCTAGCTATATATACTGTTCTAAGCTCCTCTGTCTACTTTATTCTCAAGAAATTATTTACTCAGTAGAATAATCTGACCATATGTTAAGAACTAGAGATCTCTCTCTGTACCAGTGCTATTTCCATATTTCAGCGGTAGGTGGTACCTTGCAGTGTGACTGCATGTCTGGTAACTATTAGGTAACTGTGCCTGGTTCATAAGCTTTAAAGAGATAAGCCACTAACATTAATGAACCAGCTCCTCCTTTATTACTACTGAACACTTTCATAAATAGTACTTGGCCAAAGTTCTCATGAACTAACCATCCAACATTCATTCAACAAACATTTATTTCATGCCTGCTTTATACAAGGAGCTCTGCTAGATGGTGTGGGTACAAAGATAAAGATGGCACCAGTCCTCATCCTCAAAACATTCCATTTTACTAGGAGATACAACATGTATGCAAATAATACAAATACAAGATAGTTTGAGAAAGGTGATATTCCCCCCTAATAACTAGGGACATCAGGAAAGTGTTTATTTAGGAAATAATCTCTGACCCAGAAGTGAGAAGTGGATGCATTCCAAGGGTGGGGAAACCTTTATAAAGGTAGAGAGATGGGAGGGTTAATAGTACAAAAGATTAATTTTTTTTTTAATGTAAAAGCAGAAGTAAACATAAGTCATGTCTAGACATTTCCCTTATGCTAAGGTCCTTGGTAGTCCCTCAGAGAGAATAAAACTTCTAATTGAAGGTTCTGTAGAGCTGATATTTAGAGAATTTCTTTCATCCATATCTATCTTTGTCTCTGTTTATGCCTCTAAGTATCCTATCTGAAACTGCACCTTAGGTAAATTATAGCTGCTTCTCTGAAGCTAGTTGGACTCCTCCAAATAGATAGCGTGTTTAAAGGTCAGTTCTCAGCACTCCAATTTTCATCTCTAACTCAACTAAAACTAATGAAAGCATATCTGTTTTTCTGTGTCTTCTTACTTCCCTGACAATTTAGTTCAATCAAGAGAAGACCATGTACTAAAATGGTATGTCCTTCTGACTTCTTTTCTCCCCAGTCTGTCAGGTCATATCTGGGCCAGGTTGGGAAAAGATTCAGTGACTTGTACCATGAATGCTTCTGAAAATTTAGAATAGATCATCCAATAACCTGTTTGCTAGAAACTTACAGACCCCAGGGATGGTGAAATCGAGCTTATTTTTGTGTCATAGCATATGTGCAACTTATTGTCAATAGATTAAATAACCATACAAACTAAATTGAATAGATATAAATTTAACATCCTACACATTTTTATAGAAATGGTATTCTTCTGGGCAGTTTATCTCCTAAACTAATGGAAAGAACATTGGATTTGGATCAGGAAGACCTGTGTTCAAATCCCTCTATTTATTAGAGGACTGTGTATCCTGGGACAGGTCACTTAAACTCTTTCAGACTCAGTGGCTCCATCTGTAAAATAGGGCTAATAACACTTTTAAGGGTAACAACTTCACACCCTCATTGTTAGGCTCAAAATAAAGAATATGTGTGGAATTATATATGTGTGTGTATATATATACATATATATACACATATGTTTGTGTATACATATAGATAATATTATATCTATATGTATATATATTGCTACCTTTTGCTTCTTTTATGCCACAATTTTATCCCCTTAACACCCTCCCAACCCTTCCTCTTTTACACAAAGTCATCTGATACAACAGTAGTGTAGTGTAGCAATGTAGACCATATTCTACACCCATAGTTCCCCTCTCCCTCTCCTCCTTCCCCTCACCCTCTGCATAAAAGGAGCAAAGCTCCTCTAGAAATTCTAGTACCTGGGGCAAATTCACTTGATTTGGGAGAAGACTGTAGAGCATAGGGTCAATTCCACACTACAATGAGGCGTTAACTCAGGACTTCATAATAGCAGCGTGGCCAAGTTGAAAAACATTCATTATCTTGTTGGCCATTAGGGAATTTTCTGGCCAAGGCAACCCTCAAAGACCATTCCTTCCTAAGCTGTAGAGGGGTTGTTAATAGAGTTGATAAAGGGAGTACCATCATCTGTAAATTTCCAGGTTCTCAAATGAAATAAATGAACAAAAAAACATTTATTAAGGGTCTGTTATGTGCCAGGAATTAGGCAAGGCCCTGGGGATACAAATTTAAAAATGAGACAATCCCTACTCTCATGGAATTTACATTGTAACAGAGGAAGGCAATACATACACACACACACACACACACACACACACACACACACACACACATACACATATAGGGAAATGTAGAGCCAAAGAATGGAATTTTATTCTGAGAAGTTGCAGACTTTAAATTCCATCATAGGGCACTTGATCATCATTCCCTTTCAAACAGCAATGGTAAGACTGGACTGATTACTATTCCTGGATCAAAACATGGAAGGGGTTGAAGGGTGTGCATAGCTGGCAGTAGAAATAGGTAGGCCCTGGTTTCCTGGGAGAGAACTGGATACGATGGTCTAGGGGCTAGGAAAATACAATGAGGTGGGTTTACACTAATATCTACACCAATTAGGATAGTTTTGTGTTCATCCTTCATTGCTGAAGAAGACCGTGCCATCAGAGAAATGATGACATGACTTGCACTTGACTTTGTTTTGAGGGAGGGAGGGCTGTGCAGGTCACCAGCCTCACTTCTCCTCCAGAGCCATCTGAATCTAGTGAGCAGGATGACTGGAGGTGACCCAGGTGCACTGGGAGACCTTGGGCCCTTTTGGCCACAGTCTTTGCCGGTACACACTTAAGGTGAGGTAATGCCCATTCATTGAATAGGCCTGTTTAAGAAGTAGCCAGGGAATGGCCCCTTTAATGAGGCAAAGAAAAAGAAAGACATCAGGCTGGGTGGGAAACAGCAGCAGTTACTACTGATAATCACACCAAAGCCAGGAGGGCCCAGAAAAACCCTTAGGCAGGGGCCCCATTGCTGTCCAAGCTTCACAAATTAGGACAGCTCAGCTAAAAGGAGTTCCAAAGGTTAGTGAATTAATTTTTTCATAAAGGAGGAGCTTAGTTGGGGGATGAGGGGCAATAAAGATGGAGCGAAGGGAAGATATTAATCAGTGAGCTACATATTAATTAATCAATAATCTAGATAATTGCAGGGCACATGGTGAAATAATGAACAAGAAACAAATTGAAAATAACTGAGCAACTTTAAACCTGAAGGATAATGTATTCCATTTCAACCTTCTTCTCAACACACACACACTTCTAGCCCTTCATAACCTGGTCCTCTCCTAGCTTTTTGGCCTTCTTAAACTTTAATCATTTCTATATACTCATTCATCCAGTCTCCTTCCTGTTCCTTGCACAAGATTATCCCTATTCCATGTACTTTCACTGGCTACCTCTTTGCCTGGAACTCTCCTTCCTCACCTCAGTCTCCTGGCCTTGTCTGGCTTCCATTAAGCCTCAGCCAAAGTCCCATCTTTCACAGGAAGTTTTCTCAGTACCCTGAAGGCCCTGAGATTATCTCCAATTTATCTTTTATGTATTTTATTTGTACAACGTTTGCGTGTTTTCTCCTCCATTAGGCTGTGAACTTTTTGAAAGTAGGGGCCAGTTTTGTCTTTCTTTACGGTGCTTAACTCAGTACCTGGCAGTTGTGATTTGATTTCTAGGCTCCCTCCCAGTGGGTGAATCAGATAAGTCATTCACCTATCATCTTTAGTTCCTCTCCTGGTAAGAGTAGGATGAGATCATTTATTTCAAACATTGTGAGAAGTAACCTTCTTGCACACATAATATTTTATCATTCATCCATTTTCCCTCATCAAGCAACTATTTATTAAGCATTTATTATGTGCGAGGTCCCACTTCTGCCTTCAGTTCAGGAGTTGACAGGTGCAAAGATAACCAAAGAACTAGACAGTTTGTGATAGGACATCAGTCTTCCTTATCTTTCAGATGAATGAGTCACACTCGATGATCTCTTTAAGATCCATTTATACACTGCAGGGACATTTACCGACACTTACGGAATAGGTAGCCCTTTTCTAGCAACCCTTGTATATCTTTTCTACCTGTGTAGTTCTCCCAGAACTGCAGGAGGACCTTGGATGCCAGCTGTTGATTAAATTCACAATTAAGTACCACACCATAAAACTTTTTGTTCCCACCCACTTTCTGATATCCATAGTGAAACTATAATATTTTAAATAGGAGGAAAAGTTTACTGTGAAGGTAGGGCAGGGAAAGGTAAAAAGAGGGCAAAGGAAGCAGCCAGAAGAGATTGTTGGAGATTCACACCTTCTACCCTATCCCTACCCTCAATAATAACTGTTGCTGTTTCCCTCCCAGCCTGATGTCTTTCTCTTCTTTGCTCATTAAAGGTTCCATGCTCTGACTACTTCTTTTAAACAGTCCTATTCAATGAATGGGTGTTACCTCACCCTAAGTAAGGTACCTAGATAGTTCTTGGCCTAAAGGGGCCAAGGTCTCCCAATGCATCTTGAGACATCTCCAGTCATCCTGGTCACGAGGAGAAGTGAGGCTGGTGACCTGCACAGCCCTCCCTCACTCAGAATAGTCAAGTGCAAGTCATGTCATCATTTCTCTGATGGCATGATCTTTGGCAATGAAGGATGAACACAATCCTCAATAATGCCTTTCCATACCCAGATCCCTCATTGATGCCTGAGATTCAGATGTTGCACAGACTCCCAGCACAGGTGGTACAACCAGACTTCTGAATGCAGGCACTGGAAATTAATTAACAAATATTTAAGGTGCTTCCTATGTCCTGGGCACTGTGCTAAGAATAAAACTACAGCATGAAGGGCACAGGACCTTAGAGGAAGGGAAGTCATGAAAGCCATAGAAACTGGGAGATAGAAACATGGTCTATGGAAAGGAGTAGGAATCTCTCATGCAGGGACAGGCACTCTACAAGGGAAAGCAAATGCATCCCCTGATCCCACCCTTTCTTTGTGACTAACCCCCATTGCTCTGACTATAAAAGAGAGATGTGTTTCATCAAGATTGTTCATTGCAATTCCTTAGATTTTTACCTGCCTTGGGCAATTTTTCATCATTGTGGACACTGCTTTTCTGGTTATATTTCACTCAGTATTACATCATACAAAAGTCTTCCATGTTTCTCCGAACTCATATTTGTGATTTCTTATGGCACTCTTCCATCATAGTCAGATACAATAATTCACAGGATCCCAGAATTTTAGAGTTGGTGGAACTTCCATAGGCATCCTGCCCACCCCCGTAATCAAAAGGGAATCCCAAATACAACATATATAACATATAGTCATACAACTTCTGATTAAAGATTCTAAAGAAGGTAAAGCCACCCCTTCCTCAGTCAGTGGGCACCCATCTCATTACTGATTTTTACTGATATCACAAAAAGAGCTGCTATCAATACTTCATTAAGGTCCTTACTTTCTGCCATTGACTTCCTTGGAGAACATGCCATTAATGTATATTGAATCAAGTTTAGGGATTTTCTCTAGAGCTCCTTTTAGGTTGCAGAAAACAAAATTTTGTAATAAGCGATATCATATCTATTCAAAGCATTCCACTTTTATTAGTCTGTTAAACATTCCTAACTGTAATGCAAATATATTCCCTAGTCTTTTCTTCAGTTCTCCATTCAATACTTCGTGAATGGAGAATCAAAGCAGTAGGATAGACAGCAAGATGGAAAGGAAATCATTGCATTGCCTTTTTTTTTAATAATTCATAATATCTTCCCATAAACTTCTCTTTTTTTATTAGTTTTAATAAGTATAACATGCCTATAGTATCTGGTGACCTCACTTCAGTCTATGCCTTAACTTTTATTGGATTTACAATCACTTGAAATAGTGAGTCACTAAATGTCTTCACTCTGTATAGTATTCTACCTTCCCTCTCTTAAGCCTTTGTGTGAATTGTCCCCCATACCTACAACATACTTCTTCACTTCTCTTTCTAAGATTTCCTAGCTTCTTTTCAGACTCAGCTTTTGTGCCATATCTTAAATAAGAGCTTCCCTGATCCACTCAGTTTTTAGGGCCCCCCTTACCTTGTACCAACATTACTTTTATTTCCCTTGTTCATATTTTTCTTTTATCTATTTGTGAATGTTTCCCATCAACCAATCAACAAACATTTTTTAAATGCCTATTGATTATTAAGCACTGTGCTAGGTGCACCAGTTGACTGTAAACTCCTTGATGGGAGGGGCATTCCCAATAGAATGCACATATTTTGTATTTACTTATTGGTGTGCATAGTGTTTCCTCAAGTAAATGGGAACCTCAAGGGCTTTTCTGGTTTTGTCTTTGTGTACCCAGTACTCAGCACTGGGCCTGTCATAATAGTAGGCACTTTATGCTTGTTGAATGAATGTATGAATGTCAACATGAAAATGCTTTGTCCCTGTACACTGTTCTACTTTGACCTTGATTAGGTAGGGGTGAGGTGCTTCCCTGACCCTCTGTGCAGTCTGGTTGGAAAGATTCGTTCCATTCTTTGGAGGATGCTTTTTTAAAAACTGTGCATGTTCATTTTCCTGAGAGATGTGCCATGTTTCAGTCTATATTGATTTATCAATACACAACCTCTAGAGGTTTAAAGGTCTCTGCCTTTTAATTATGCCCTTCTTATCTCCCTCAGTCCCTGAAATACATCCCAAAATGCAAAGATTTAATTTTGTGGCAGCCATTCTAGGCAGTTACTTATACCTATAACCTTATATGATTAATGAGATTTGGCTAAGAATTCTTGTTCTGATTGAAGTTCAAGTAGAAGTGGTAAAAGGAGGTAATGCATAGGTGCCTTTTTAAGAAACTGATACTTTATAATATGTGTCTGGATGAAATACAAGCCTGCTATAGCAGGAGAAAGTATTGGGTTGAAATGTGAGTTGCCTAAGGTCACACAGTTCCCTAGACAAAAGCAGGATATTTAGAAGCTATGTTGATGTGCTGTGCGAAGTCTGGACTTAGAGGAAGGATCCCTGGGTTCAGATCCCAACTTGAACACTTATTAGTTATATAATCCTAAAGTCAATTTATTTCTAGGAACCTCAGTTGAATTTGTCCCTAAGGTAAGGGTTAGAGGCAACAGGGTGTCAGTGGAAGGCAGGTCTTCTGCCTGATACAGACAAGTTATAAAACCATCAGAAAGCATCTCAGTGTCTCCAAATAGCTCTCTATGATGGTAAATTACAGCCTTAGTGCAGTGGCTGACACATAGGAGGTCTTTAATAAATGTATATGGACAGACTGACCGATTTGAAGAGATCTGCATCTCTTTCAGTGAAGGGAATTTCCCAGCAGAAGTTCCTCCTAAATGATGAAATCAGAGATGGAATCACAGGTTCAGGCATCAAATAAAATAAAGTAATGACAACAACACTTTCAGAGTTGTGAGGAAACTGCAGTGACAAAGCTTAAAGTAAATTGTGAGCTATTATTTTCTTTGCTCTGCAAAAACAGCAAAAACCTGGTAGTCATCAGCTAGATTCATGAGTTGGATTGGACTATTAAAGACAGACAGAGAAGGCACTTCAGGAAGGAGATGAATCAGCCAACAAACATTCTTCTAAGTGCTTACCATGTGCCTGGCACTGTGCTAGGTAATAATTCCAATGAAACAACGGATGGCTCTCAAGGACCACATATTCTCCCAGTCTACAACAGGTGTCTCTGTAGGCATGTACAGAATAATATGAAGATGATAAACGCAAGGTAGTATATTTAACTACCATATGTAGATGTAGTTAGGAGGGAGAGTGCTAACTGCAATGATCAGGAGAGGTCATGTTTAGAAAGAAATACTTGATGTGCATCTCGAGGGAAGAGAAGGATACTGAGGCTGGGTTATAACATGTAAAAAAAGGAAAAAAGGCATAAATGAGTAAAATGTATGCAGGAAACTGGAGCTGTTGCAAAGAAAAAGCATGCAAAGTGCTTCACAAATCTTAAAGGACTAAATAAATGAGTCATTGTTAATTAATATCATTATCTTACAAAAATCTAGATACCTTCCTCTTTTTGCATACGTGGAGCTGAATCAATTCTTTTCCTGTAAAAGAAAAGATAATAGTTTGCCTTCTAAGGACATTAAGTTTAACTACTAGATGTAAGTACAGTAGATTGCCTTGCTTCCAAGTTATTCTTACCAATGAATACTTATACTATGAAAAGTAGTGCATATCGTTTCATCTCTTCAGTCTAGATAACTGTTTTAACTTGTGGGATCTGTAGAAAGAAGTTGTCACTCTATGACTAAGGTCACTTAGGTAAAAGATACATTTAAGCAATCAATGAAGAGATACTATCAGTTGATACGTTTTCCCAATTTATTCTTAAATCCAATAGCCTACAGGAGAGCCCTGGTCACAAAGGTGGTATGTGAGTCTTCTTCTAAATGACAATGTGACTTACAGGTTAGATCAATGTTCATCTCATTTCCTTGGTCTGAGTCTGACCATTTTGTTCACCTTCCACAGTGAGTCACCTCTATGGATTCGGGCTGATGGATGCAGAAGCCATGGTGATGGAAGCTGAAAAGTGGACCACTGTCCCCCAGCAGCATGTGTGTGTGGAGAGCACCGACCGACAAATCAAGTAATACCCTGAAACAGACATATGTGATGATAATGTCTTCAATTCTTTCATACATTGCCTTTTAATATCTGTCTTGATCAGCTGTCCAGGGAAGCTAAAGTGCCTTTCCACGGACCGAATCAATGGAATCTCAGGCTAATACATCAATGAACCAACAAAATATTTAGTAAATGTTTACTATATGTGATGCCCTGGAGATAAAAAGATGAAGTGGAAACAGTCCCTGCCCTCAAGAAACTTACATTCTTTTTCAAAAAAATTTAATTTAGAAAGCATTTATTTTCTTTTCCTCTCATCTCCCTCCCTCCAATTGAAAGAGAGAGATGGGAACAGAGAGCAGCAGAGTGAGACAGGGAGCAAGGGGAAGGGAAAGGTGAGGGAGAGGAGGGTAGGAACGACAAAGGAAGGAAGGAAGGAAGGGAAGGAGGAGGGAGAAAGAAAGAAAAGAAAGAAAACATAAATATTCATAGTCAAGCAAAATAGATTCTCCCATTAGCCATATCTGAAAATGTGTTGTTGATTCTACATCCTGCATCCATCCCTTTCTGTCTGGAAGTGGGTAATATTGATCTTCATCATTGATCTTTTGGAATTATGGTTGGCTATTGCATTAATCATAGTTCTTAAGTCTTTCCAAATTGTTTGCCTTTACAGTGTTATTGTTATTATATAAATGATTCTTCTGGTTCTGTGCCCTTTGCACTCTATAGCTGATGGAGGAACTTACATTCTAATGGGAGAGATGATCTATACATAAGTAGGTCTACACAAATTGCACTGAGAGTAGATGGATGGTAATCTCAAAGGTAAAGGCACTAGCAGAAAAGGTCATTTTTAGAAGATGTTTGACCCAAGTCTTGAAGGAAGCAAAGGATTCTAAGAGGTGGAGTTGAATAGACTGGAAAAATGGGAAAGGTTCAAGCAGGGAAGATCCTTAAATGCTAAAGGGATTTATATTTGGTCCTAGAATTAAAAGGGAAGTGCTGGAGTTTTACAGAGTGCAGGGCCTCTTTCAGAACTTCATACCATAGCATAGAGGTGATCTTGTTAGTCTGAAAGACCATGCCTTCTCACTGCAGCATGTTGTTTCAAGGAGGAAAGAATTCTTTGGACTATGTTTCTGTTATTCAATGATCAGCCTAGTTTAAGAAGCATACTCATCACCAAAGCCCTGAGGTGATGACTTTTTTCAGTCATATCAACTCAGAAAGATGATCTACTAAACTATGAAAGGATTGCAGTTTGTCTCTTTTGAGAGACTAATAAACCCCTGGAAATAATTTATCCTTTAAAGAATGACTGCAAATCTTCTGAAGTTTGACTTTGCAAGTCTTCCAGTCTCAATACTTTTTGTATCTGTTGGTGCAAGGGGTTAATTGTTCCCACATTAAAAGGATTTCTAGGACTTAGAGTTGAAAAGGATCTTAGAGATTATTGAGTCCAGTCACCTAATTTACAGATGACTAAATGCAAGTTGGTGGCATCAGATGCTACAGAGATGCCACATTAACACACACTCTCTCCTCAAATTATCTTGTACTTATTTCTGTTTGTTGAATGTTTATAACAGAATAGAAATACAGTAATAGGATCTCTACAATAGGTGTCTCTACTTTCTCTCCTCTCACTCTCTTAATTCCTTACAAGCTAGCTTCTGACCTCAGCAGTCCAAAGTTAACCATAATCTCTTAATGACTAAATCAAGTGTCCTTTTCTCATTCCTCAATCTCCTTGCCCTGCAGCCTTAGACATTGTTGATCACTCAGTCCTCTTTGATGCTGTCTTCTCCCTAAGTTTTCTGGACACCACTCTCTCCTGGTTCTCCTCCTACCTATCTGATCTCTCTTTTTCAGCCTTTTTTGCTGGATTCCTCATGGAGATCATGTCTTCTAATCATAAGTGTCCCTCAGGGTTCTATCCCGGATCCTCTTCTCTTCTTCCCCTTCATTTGGTGATCTCATCAACTCCCATAAGTGTATTTGTTTTTAATTTTTTTAACACTGAAAATACAATAATAAAAGAAAGAGAAACAAATTATAGACTTAAATAAAACAAATAAGCAATCAGAAAAGAAAAAAGCATTGCCGTGTACACAGCAGAAAGCAAGAGAAGATTCAAAATATACAGCGATAAATTTCCATTTCAAGAAAGCCTGTATAATAAATTCTACACATTGTGTTCCCCATAGTTTAATTACCTCCCCTATCTTAAATCTACCTAGCTTTACCCAGCCTCTCTGCTGACCTCCAGTCTCACATCTCCAACTATCTTTCAGACATATCAAACTGGATGTCCAGAAGATATCTTAAACTCTAAAACAAAAATCACTCTCTTTCTCCTCTTTGCCTCTCTCCTCCTATCTTCCCTGTCATTATCAAGTCCCTCAGGCTTCCAACCTTGGGTGCTATCATCATCCGCTCCTCATTATTTCTCACCCCCATATCCAAACTGTTGTCAAGACCTATCGGTTTCACCTTTGCAACATCTCTTGAACATGCCTCCTCCTCTCCTCTGATACGGCCACCACTCTGGTGAGACCCTTCTCCTTTCGTGCCTTCAGTACTGCAATAGCCTGCTGGGGGGTCTGCCTGCTTCTAGTCTCTCTCCGCTCTCATCCATCCTCTGTTCATCCACCAAAGTAATTTTTCTAAAATGTAGTCAGGTCAGACCATGTTAACCCTCTCTATTCTATAAACTTCACTGGCTCCTTGTTACCTTCTAGAAGAAATACAAAATGCTCCATTTGATATTCAAAGCCCTTCACTCTGCCTTTCTAATCTTCTTACAACTTGTTCTCCAACACATGCTTTTCCATCCAGTGTCACTAGCCTCCTGACTGTTCCATGAACAAGACACTCCATCTCTCAGCTCCAGGCTTTTCTCTGGCTGACTCCCAAGTCTGGAATGCTCTCCATCCTCTGCTCTGACTCCTGACCTCCCTGACTTCCTCTAAATCTAAAGTCTCACTTCTTCATTTCTGGGAAGCTCTCTCTATTCCCTCTGAATTCTAGTGCCATCCTTCTTTTAATTATTTCCTTCTTATCCTATATATGGTTTGTTTGCACTATTGTTTTGCCTTTGTCTCTTTCATTAAACTATGAATTCCTCAAAAACCAGACTGTCAGTTACTCCTTTTTGTATCTCCAGAGTTAAGTACTGTGTCTGATACATAGTAAGTGCTTAATAAATGTTTAATGACTGAATGAATGAACGCAAACTCCTTGAGGGTAATGATTGTTTTGCATTTCTCTTTGGCACTAAGTGGTGTGCACATTGGGAGAGTCTCATTAAATGCTTGTGGAATTCATTTGAATTTGCCTTTCAATATCTGTGAAATGACACTGTTATCATTTTAATATATTTCTTAAGCTTTGGACCAGAAACAATCAGGGATGAGCTTCATAGTCTGAGGTTGATGGCCTGATGTGGTGCTGATTCTGGTTCTGTAGTAACTGGCTTTGATGCTTTCCATCTGTTCCAGAACCATACGACCCAGCAGCGCTGTCCGTTCCATTTACAAAGCTTCTGGCTGCTCCGACAACCCCAACCATCATGTGAACTACCTGGAGCATGTAGTCGTACGCATCACCATCACCCACCCTCGAAGGGGAGACCTGGCCATCTATCTTACCTCACCTTCAGGAACCAGGTCCCAGCTTTTAGCCAACAGGTAGGCTTATGATCCCCTGCCTCAACTTCTTTCATCTTGTTTATTACACATTTCTGTGATCACGGACTGGTATAATGTAAGGAAAAAGAACCAGCGTTAGAGAAGAAGATCTAAGTGTGAGCCCTAGATTTGACCTTCAACCTCTCTAAGCCTCAGTTCCTCCATCTGTAAAATCAAGACAATAATACTTGCATTGCTGTTTCACAAGGACAGGCTTTGGAGATAGAGGATCTAGTTTGAGAACCTACCGTTGCCATTTAATGCCTGTGTGACCTTGGAGAAGTCATTTCATTCCTTTGTATGTCATTGTTATTATTTGTAAAATAAGAGGATTCAGTTAGATGGCCTTTGAAGTCAACTGGAAATCTCTGATCTTTCAAACCTCTGAACCCCAAAAGGCTATGTACGTGTGAGTTTTTACTATAGTTCTTGTGACAATTGCCAGTCTGTCTTTAGAGCTAGGACTGGACAGCACCTTCATCCAACAGGAAAAAACTGAGAAGGAACTTATCTGTGAAGGTCATGTTGGCTAGGTAGATCACTAGGAAGGTAGGCATTTCCAGTAAATAAAAAAGTTGGTTTATCTATTGGGGGAGTGGGGAAGAAGGTGTATTCGAGTTATTATTTATTTAAGTACTTTTACTGTAAGAGAGTGATCTGTTAAGTATAAAAGAGCATATAGTTTGTGGAAGTGGTAACAGTTAAAATGTTACAAGAGAATTGGAGATCCTCTTATAGATTTTCCTTTTACTTAAGGCCTTTTGTCATCCTACCTTCTAGCTTAGGAAGACTATTGGATCCCAATATTCCAGGTTTTTTTTCCTTCTTTATTTTCCTTCTCTTCACCTAAACCTAGTTGATGTGCTGCCTGGGTTAATTTATTGAATAATGCAGTCCAAGAACATGCTCTCGCAGGTCACAGGGAGAGACAATGGTACAAAGAAAAGGAAATCTGGTTCAGCGATCTGAGGACATTTTTCTTTTCAAATCATAGCTCTACAACTTACTAACTTATTACCTAGGTAACTGAGCAAGTCTGTCTGTCTCTCTTTCTCCCTCTCTCTTTCACGCACACACACACACACACACACACACACACACACACACACACATACACACACGCACACACATATCTATAAAAGCTGAGAGGCTATGAATTCCTATTGTTTTATCAGAATATTTCCTTGGGCCAGATTTCCACAGGCATGCTCTCTTTCTCTTAATCTCAGCACCTCCTTTCCACTATACTCCTGCCCCTTTCAGCACTCACATTTTCCTTGGTCTGTTAATGCAGGTCAGGATCCCATAAGAGCAAGAGAAACTTTTCTCCCCAAAGGCTCCAGTCCTCTCCCAGTCAATCAACAGCAAGCATTTATCACATGTTTCCTATGTGCTGTTGTATATGGTTGACCTTAGTCTTCACACCTACCAGGTGACATCAGGTCACCTCTTAAGCCTCACTTGTCAGAACACTGGAGACAATGTCTGCTGGTAGAAGGAAATCCCTATGGTTCATTTCCTTGCTTGAGCTTGCTTGAGGGGCTAAGACAAGAAGACCTTAGAGAGGGTCTAGTTCAGGGGTAGGGAACCTGCAGCCTCAAGTCCACATGTAGCCCTCTAGATCCTCAAGTGCAGCCCTTTGACCAAATCCAAACTTAACAGAACAAATCCCCTTAATAAAAGGATTTGTTCTGTAAAACTTGGACTTACTTGAAAGGTAACACTTAAAGACCTAGAAGGCAACATGTGGCCTCGTGGCTGTAGGTTCCCCTCCCCTGGCTTGACTATGACAAACTAACCAGGCTGGAGGTAAATGGAAACAAGTGGAAATGGAAATGGAAAATGGAAAACAATCCAATAGCCTGAATTATACTTGCACGTACATACTTCAAGGATTTTAGCTTTAGTCAGCAAGGACAGTCCTGTAGATCAAGTGCCTACCCCTTTTGTATCAATCAGTTAATCAATAATCATTTATCAAGCACCTACTTTGTGCCAGGCTTTGTGTTAAATCCTGGGGAGAAAAGCAAAATGAAATATTCCCTACCCTCAAAGAGCTTACATCCTATAGGATCCATACATAGTAATTTTAGGGAAAGGGGATCAGGAAAGAACTCATGTAAGCAACATCACTTGTATTTGCACTTAACTTTGTTTTGAGCGAGGGAGAGTTTGAACTGAGTTTTGAAAGAAGTTAGAAATTCTAATTGCTGAGATCAAAAGTGAGTGCATTCCAGATTTGGTGAGTAGTCTGTGCAAAGTCACTGAGGCAGGAAATAAAAGGTTATACAGAATGTGAAAAATGGTTTGCCTGAAATGTAGTGATTGGAAGTAAGATATCATAGTATGGAAAGGCAGGCAGAAGAAGCCACAATGTGAGGAAAAGAACTTTAAATGCTAAATAGAAGAGATTTTGTTTTATCCTAGAGACATTGGGGAGTGATTGGAGCTTCTTAAGCAGAGTGTGTGATGTGGTCATTCCTGTACTTGAAAAGTATTTGTGTGTCAACTGTGTAGAGAAGGGATTGGTAAAGGGAAAGACTTTGGGTAGGAACCAAATTAGGAGGCTGTTTCAATAGTCTAGGTGATAGAGGATACTGGTCTGAACTAAGCTGGTGGCCATGTGAATAGAAAAGTGAACAGAAGCAAGACTTTGACTGATTGGACTTGGCCAATTGAATAGATCAGGAAGGGAGAAGGAGAGTGAAGGGTTGAGGATAGTTTCACGGTTACAAACCTTGATGATGAGAAGGATGATTAAGCCTTCCCCAGAAGCAGAGATTTTAGGAAAGAAATGGTCTTTGAGACTTGTTGTGGTCAAAGAGTTCATCAGTATGTGTCCAACCTCCAGATGGGCTTCTCCAAGGCTAATCCTCAATGACTTTAAGGAAACACACAAACACACATGTGTATGTATATATGTGCATATATACATAGAGAGAAACATAGCTGTGTGTACATATGTGTATGTAACTGTAAGAGTATATGATAGGAAATACGTTGTGGTTTGTATATATGTGTAACTATAAGATTATATGAGAAGCAAGGTTATAGTTTGTATTTACATGTGTGCCTATGTGGATATGTATGTACACGAATTCAGTTCAAATGATATTGCTTATATGAATTCTTTCTTGATCGACCTTCCTGCATTGACTTTGTGTGTGTGTGTGTGTGTGTGTGTGTTTGTTTATGTATGAAGTATATGTGTAAGATAAAGATAGGGTAGGCATAGAGGAAGGAGTTCAGATAAAGATAGAGAGGGATGAGGACAGAGAGAAGGGGGAAGGGAGAGGGATGAAAAGAGAACAGGGCAGCAAAGGTCAGTCTTTCTGGGTAACAGTGACTAGCAATGCCAAGCTGGATTTTTCAAGTGGCATTTTATTGTGCTTGGAAGACTTGCTCTCATTCTTCTCTCAAAACTAAATTCTTCTTGCTGTCAGAGCAAGGAGTGAGAAGCCAATTCCTAATTTTTTAAACAGGAACTGCAGCCTTTCCAAAATAAACGCACGCAGGTGCAAAGCAGCAATACTCTGGCATCAGTTCAATTGGGTGCTTCCCCCTCCCCTCCTTTCTCAAAAGACAAAGCACTCTCAGCTGCCCCTGTGTGACTGTGGCTACCTGACCAAAACCCTCTTTCCAAGTGGAGCAAGACCTTCTGATGCAGCATTATATGATTAATGGAGGCTCTACCAGCTGTTGTTACTGAACCCAACAGTGAAGGCTCTTTCTTCCTTTTTTTTCTTTATCCATTATTCATCTGGGTTTCATTTGAAAGAGTATGCTGGTGAAATGCTAAAGTGCAAAGGTATGTTTTACACATGTGGAGATCTTATCCCCTGCTTCTAGAAAAAACAGTCCCTCTTCACACAGTTGCTGTTTGCTCAGGCCGGCGAGCCCCCTTGGCACTCTCTAGCCCCCTCCTGCATATTTTGCTTTTCATTGCTGGCTTCCCCTGAAATGACTTCAGCGAGGAAACTTGTGAGTCAGAGGCTCTATGGATTCTATCACAGGCATTTGGCAGATGACATCGTCACTGGCTTCAATCTGTCTGAGCATTCTTCAGAAACCAGTCTTACAGGGAACATCTGCTTTGTTGTTTCCAAAGTGCTGAATATGAATGTTCGGGGTGATGGCCTTCAAGAACAGAGCAACAGAGATTCCAGAAAGTCAGGGGATACAAAGATCTTCCTCCTTCCTCCCTTCCTCCCCCTCTCCCATTCTCCATCCAACCAGGATCCATCTGGGCATCAATCTGAGGTATCCTGAGAGGACCTCCTTGGGCTAGAGTGAATAATATTCCCTTGATATGCTCCATGAGGAAAAAAAATGAAGTCAGATGGAGCAGAGGGAAGAAAGGACACTGATTCTTTGGTTAGAGGTTGTGAGTTCATATCCCATCCATGATGCTTACTACTGGTATGACCTTGGGAAAATTACTTAACCTCCTTAGGTCTCAGTTTTCTCATCTGTCAAATAATGGAGGTTGGAATAGATGACCTCTGAAACTCCTTCAGGATCTATGAACACAGGAATCAACCATCCTCAAAGGGAGCAGTTTGGGTTATTTGGGAAGAAAGAAGGCAGGGCTGGCAACTAGCGATGCAGAGTAAGCCCTGGTCTTATTTATCTCCCATCAGTAGAGAGAGAGACAGACAGAGACAGGGACACAGAAAGACAGAGAGATAGAAAGAAAGAGAGGTAGAGAGAGAAAGAGACAGAGAGACAGTGACAGACAGAGACAGAGAGACAGGGAAACAGAGAGAAAAGAAAAAGAAAGAAAAAAGAGAAAGTCAGTGCTTGCTCCTGACCCTGTAAATGTAAAACAGCTGCTGGTTCTTAGAACTAACCTAAACGCCTGAGCTTTTAACCACATGGCAGCAACATTCCAGGCCTCCATTTCCCTATAGTTGTATATCCCTGAAGTTAGGGGGATCCCTTCTACTGATGTGACAGGGGAGAAAGTCTGCTTCTCTTGGCCTCTTTTCTGACCAATGAAATTCCAAAGTGTTTATTTATTAGAGGAGGTCCCAACTCCAACCTTTGCCATATCTATCGAATGCTGTTAGGCAGAACTTTGGTTGCCTTTCATTTAGCACTGTTTTTAAATGTGTTCTCCATGCTAGAGGCTAAGGGAAGAAGTATAGATGGCATTGAAAGGAAACTCTGGTTTACCCCTTGCATTCAGAGCAAAGAATACTCTTCTGTGGCCTGGAGTAGTTGGCATTTCAAAAGCAACATAGGATCATAGTTCTAAAACCAGGAGAGGTCTTAAAAGTCAGATCATCCAACTACCCTCATTTTACAGTTAAGGAAACTGAAACCCGGAGAGAAAGAGTGACTAAAAAAAAATAATGCTACACTTTAAGAAAGAGAAAGGTGCCCTAACTCTGAAGCCAATCTTTCCTCTGATAACTGCTACCTAAGTGATCTTGGATAACTCAATTATCCTCCCTGGGCATCAGTTTTCTTGCTTATAAATGGAAAGCATGGGTCTAGTTGGCCTCCAAGTCCTCTTTCAGTATTATCTCTAGGATTCAATAAATTATACTGCTGCTAACATGTTTTATTAAAGACAGTGCCTTTAGAAATGAAAGCTGTCAAAAACCAAACAAACCAACCTACCTGGGCTGGGTGGGGGGGAGGAAAGTATAGCTAAAAAACAGAGGACTCCCCTCCAAAAAAAATGTTTAAAAGCTAGAAAAGGAGAATCCTGGGATGACAAGCACCACTACCTCCTATTGGGCTCTGGAGAATTCTGACTTTCTCCAGATAGACGCCTCAAGTAACTTTCCTACTCAAATTGCCTCCCTTTTGTTCTACCCCAGACTGACTCTTTCCAACCCAAACTGGGAATTTCTTTTGCTTTTACCAACATGGTAGCAAGCTAATATGAAAGTTTCATATTGTGACATTGGAGATATTCTGTGTAGCTCCTTTCCTCCCGTGGTGTAGCAAGCAGCCAGCAACCTAGACAATTAGGTACAAATAGGTACAATAAGAAACCATGCCGTGAAAGAGATAGAGACCTGTATGTTCACGGGATGACTGAACTTGTGTTCCCCTTTATTCTTTTACTGTACAAGAGGATAATGGAAGGAGATAGTTGTACAAATGTGTGTGTGCGTGTGTGTGTCCCTTAGGAGAAAATAGCAACTATGATGGTTGTTTTTAAAAAAATAAACTTTTAATAAAAGTTTTTTATTGATAAATATTGATAAAAAAAATTTATTGATAAATATTGATAAAAAATTTTTTATTGATATTTCATATCACTTATATTTCTCACTGCAACCCCATCCACCCTTTCCCATTCCTTATAATAGAGAGGAAAAAAAGAAAACAGAACTAACATAATGGAAAAGGTTTGATGTAACATGCAGTGCTCAACCTCTATGTTTCCATTTCTACAAAGAATCTAGATTCAGGGGGATGTATTTTCATGTCTTCTAGGAGGCTCATCCTGGTCATTATAATTTCACAGCTTTCTATTATTTATGTCTTTGTTATTCTTCTCATTTAAATTGTCATGAGCTTTATGAATGTTGTTATGCTGATTCTTCCTACTTTACTTTGCATCAGTTCACGTAAGTCTTCCCACCTTCTCTGTATTTGTCATAGTCATTGCTTCTTAAAGCAAAGGAATATTCAGTCGCATTCTTGTACTATTCCTTGCTTAGCCATTCCCGTTCAATAGGGAATGCCTACCTTTGGAAGGGTCTCTTTCTCCTGTAACATATTTAGATGAGAATGGCCTCAGGATTGCCTATATCTCTGTCTCTCTCTGTTTCTGTCTGTCTCACCCGCCACTTCCTCTTCCTCCCATTCCAGGTAATACTATTTCTCTGAAACTCATGGGCAGTAGGAACTGACTGAAGTCTTTGATAAGTCAGGTCTCGGCAGTCTGGAGTCTCTCAGCAGTTCCTTCTCCCAGCTGACGGGCAGTTGCTTGAACCCCTGTGGAGAACAGCTGTTTAAAAGAGAGTAGTTTATCCAAGCATTTGCAGGTGCAGAACCCTGGAAGGCAAATCTGCAGTGTTCAAAATACTGGTTCAGCTTAAGCTTTTGTGCCCCATTAGCCCAGCAGGCAAGCACCATTGGCATGCCAGGTTGCTAATTTAGAGGGCTGGATCACAAGATAAACAAAGGGCAGTGTTGGAATGGACAAATGGTTATTTCCTTCCCCTCCCTTGTCTTTGTTCTGCTGCCACCCACCCTTGCAGTTCTCTCCTTGACCTGTCTACCTTCCCTCCCTAATGGAAAAAACAGTATATTCAGCACAAATGGTATGCTTATTGGAAAGAGGTGTGGGTGGGCAGAACAGAAGTCTAGAAGGGAGTCAGCCATTTTCAAATTTGGGTGTAAGGACAATGACACAGAGAAGTGACATTTTCTACACTGACTTCTCCATATTCAAATTCTGCCTGCTGGGTTCTGCAGCAAAGGTTGCTCCCTGGGCTGGAGTTAGAAGGAATCCGATTTACTGTTCTACAACCATGAGATCCTCCCTGGAATAATGAAAAGTTATTTTTACTCCATTTTTTCTCCTACTCTAATACCCCTCACCTTTATTTTAGATGGGGTGTAGGCATATTAACCCTCTGCTTCAAAATCCTGGCCCTTGAGTGAAAAATGATACTTTGCCTCCATTTCTAAATTAATTACACATGAATATATATATATATATATATATATATATATTTCTGCTCCTAATTATGACTTTCAGTACAGAAAAGGTGCCATTTGTTGCTAAAATGGTAGAGATCACAGAGATCTATGGCATTCTGGAAATCATCCATTTCCACATGTATTCTTCATGCTTTAATGATTTCTTAATTACTACCTTTTCCATTTCAACGATGGGCTCTTGATACTGGTACAATCCGCAGTGCTAAATGCGGATCCATTAAATCCATTAAATATGGAACGATATCATATAGTTATGCTGCTTCCGTGAAAGTAGATGAGATTTCCTTATATGCTGTGAGCTCTTCACTGTCCAGGCAATTAATCAGCCAGTGTTGATTAAGTCCTACTATGTGCCAGGATCTTATGATAGACACAAAGGCAAAAGGGAAACTCCCTTTGGAAACAGTCTCTAAGGCAACAGCATGTTTTCTATGGGTGATGGTAACAGCGGCTAAAGGTTATTTAGTGATTTAAAGTTTGCAAAGTGCCTTACATATATTACCTCCTTGAGGAAACTGAGACAGGTTAAGTTTCTTGCCCAGGGTCACACAGGTAAGTTAGTAAATGTCTGAGGTCCGTTTTGTACTTTTTGTTGATATTCAGTCTTCTTAAGTTATATCTATCTCTTCATCACCACATTTGGAGTTTTCTTGGCAAAGATACTGGAATTTTTTGCCATTTACTTCTCCAGCTCATTTTACAGATGAGGAAACTAAGGCAAATAGAGTTAAGTGACTTGCCCAAGGTCACACAGCTAGTAAGTGTCTAAGACCATATTTGAATTCAGGTCTTCCTGACCCCAGGCACTGTGCCACCTGGCTGCCCAAATTTGTACTTAGGTTTTTTCAACTCCAAGCCTAGCATTCTGTTCACTATTCTAAGCTAATAATATACATATATGTCTAGTTGTATATATTTACATTATGTAATTGTAAATTTTATGTGATACATATTTATGACATATAATTATACAATTATATCATATATTATAAATATGGTATGCATCATGTATTATATATTATATATAAAATCTGCCTCTCTTACCCCCAAGTCTTTTCTGCCTTCCTATCTTGCCCTTCCAGCTTCCTTTTAGACATCTCAGACTAGATATCCAGTAGACATCTTATACTTAAAATGTCCAAAATGGAACTCATTATATTTCCTCCTAAACCCTACCCACATCCTACCTTCCCTGTGGAGGGAATCCCCCTCCTCCTGGTCTGTAAACCTAGGTGTCATACTTGACTTTTCACTACCCTCCATACCCAAGTTGTTGCCAAGAACTGTTGATTTCACCTTTACAACATCTCTCCAATATGCCCCTTTCTCTCCTAACACTGCTATCAGTCTAGTGCAGCCTCTCATCACCTAACGTTTTCATTCCTTCAATAGCCTCCCTACTTGAGTCTCTCCTCATTCTAATCCATTCTCTATTCAGCTGCTAAAGTGATTTTCCTAAAGTACAGGTCTCAATTTGTCCCACCCCTGCTCAATAAACTCTATTACTTCCATGATCAATATGAAATACTCTGTTTGACATTCAAAGCCTTTCATAACCTAGCCCCCTCCTACCTTTCCAGTCTTTTTACACCTTAGTCCTACCACATACTCTTTAATCCAGTGATAATGGCCTCCTGGATGTTCTTAAAAAAAAAAAGACACTAGATATTTCCCTCACTCTTCCCTATGTCTGGAAGGTTCTCCATCTTCCATTCCATCTAACTGATTTTTCTGGATTCCTTTTAAATCCCAACCAAAATCCCATCTTTTTTGGTGGAAAGCCTTTCCCAACACCTCTTAATTTTAGTGCCTTTCCTCTGTCATTTATTTTCTATTTATTCTATAAATAACTTTGTAGGCATTTGTTTGCGTGTTGTTCCCTCCCCCTCACCCATTGGATTATAAATTCCTTGAGTACCAGGATTATCTTCTGCCTCTTCCTGTGTCTCCAGTGCTTAGCACAATACCTGGCACATAGTAGGTCCTTAATAAATGTTTACTGATTGATAATATATCATTATATATGATATAATATATAATACATATAGTGTATTATGTATAATACATAAATCCTATATGTAATTACAAGTGGATATGTGTGTACACGCAATAATATAAACCATATAAAATGTAATTAAGGGGAAGAGTTTAGGGCTGTAGCTCCATGATTCTTGTGTGGCATTTGAGTTGAGTCTCGAGGGAAAATAGAAATTCTAAGAGGCAGAGGGAGAAAGTTCCTAAATTCACACTCCCTAACGTTTAAAGCCTGGGCAATTAGATGGTTCAGTGGATGGAGTATGGGACCTGGAATCAGGAAGACTCAATTTCCTGAATTCAAATTCAGCCTCAGACACGTACTATCTGAGTGATCTCTGGCTAAGTCACTTAACCCTGTTTGCCTCCACATCTGTAACATGATCTGGAGAAAAAAATGGCAAAGCACTCCAATATCTTTGCCAAGAAAACCCCAAATGAGATCATGAAGAGTTGCACACAACTGAAACAACTGAACAACAATGTTCAAAGCACTGTGTGAGTCATTGCAAAACCTAGCAAGCTTTTCCTCCTCTCTTTTTGGAATCATCAAAGAGAAAGCTATGTATGTAGTAATGGATAGAAAAGTGGTTTCAGACCTGGAAAAATCTGAGTTCAAATCCTAACTCTGACACTGTGATAGTACAAGTCAATCAACTTCCAGGATATTGCCAATCTACACTGGTAGAGGGAGGTTCCTCTCCTGGGAATTCCCAATATCAATTAAATCACAGATCTAGTCTTCATAATCATCAAAAGGCATTTATGAAGTACATAGTTGTTAACAGTACAGAGTTCAATGATGTAACATGGTGATTTAGAAAAGAGTTTACAATCTGAGATCGCTCTAACTCAGGCAAATGTGCCAAAAATCAGATAGCAGTAGCTAAACGTTCAGGTCATCTCTATTAAATATTCACCCTGTACGCACAGCAGGGATGAGATCATTTGGAGATTCTGAGGGAAGTAATGCCCAAGGAAGTCTCAGAAACATTGGACTGAAATAAATGAGCTCATCTTAATAAAAATGTAGATTCCTACAAATCTTAGAAATTACCCTGTTTGAGTATTTTTTTAAATCCCAAATCATTGAGATTAGACCTATTTTTCTTGCTCAGCACATGACAAAAAGAGTGGATTTAGATAAGAATAGAAACCTAATAGCATATTTAGAATATCACATTTGGGAAAGAATTTAAGTAAACAGTACAAAGACTGAACCTCTTAAGGGGGCAAAACTTCAGTAGTTAACCTGAAGCAAAGGTTGAAGCATGGAATATAATGTCCCCTTTAAAGAGGGATGGGGGAAGAAAACTTCTTAACAGTTCTGTCAAATATCATGGTGAGCATAACTGATAAATATCACTTGAGAAGTAACTGATGAGACTGAAATTGCTGTATATTAATTATATTAAAGTACATACTTGTATTTATTTTCTTAATACTTTACAGTTACCATAATAACAGGGCAAAAGAATGTTGCTGCCTTAACGAGCTGGCAGAGTCCTTAAAAAAAAACCCACTTCTTATAATAATAGCATGAATTATTTGCGGAAATCATTCTTCAGAAAGCTGCACTGTATTTCATGACAGTCTTTTATTGCAATCTTCCTCCAAAGTAGCTCATATGAAAGGTATTAGGAAGGATGGGACTGTGATAACCGGTTGTTTCATTTTTGTCATTCATGCATAGATCACTCCATTGAGGATATAATTATGAAGTTGAATTAGAGTAATTGTTTTATTTAATAGGAGACAATTACAGTGGCATGAAGTTAATCTAACATTGGTTTTGGTGTACTCACACTAATGACATTGAGAATTCATGGAATCTCAAAGTTGGAAGAAAACACTAAAATGTAGTCTGATTCCATACCTGAGTAGGGACACCCATTGAACTACCCGCTATGAGCGCTCATTCACCTTGTGTTGGGAGATTCCCACATTGAGGGAAACCAGTTCCATTTTTTTCACATTATCCATTGTCTTATTCTTATTATATATTTTATTATTATGAAGCTTCTCCTCATATTGAGGCAAATCTCTTCTCTTCAACCTCTGTCTGTTGCTCCTATTTCTACCCTCTGGTAACTGTAATATATTTGAGGACATTTATTGTGTCTCACCTCCTCCAAAGTTGATTTATCCACAGGACCTTCTACTAACTTATCTCCTCTCCCTTCATTATGCCACCTTGGAGGAACTGAGAACTTATAGGTCCCTAGAGTATACCCTCCACTTGACAAAGGAATCAAAAGTCAAGTAACTGACTAGGAAAATACACCAAAATGGGGAAAAAAAGACTATAGAAGGCTAATTTCTTAGCAAAAAGGTATTTTCTTCCATCCTTTCAGATGAGGAAGAATAAAGCATACCATCAGAAGAAGACATAAAAGTCAAGATTTCTACATCCAAAACCTCCAAAAAAATATGCAATGCTCTCAGGCCATGGAAGAGCTAAAAAACGATTTTGAAAATCAAGTAAGAGAAATGGAGGAAAAATTGGGAAGAGAAATGACAGCAATGCAAGAAAACCATGAAAAGCAAGTCGAAAGTAACACTTTTAAAAATAGACTAACCCAAATGGCAAAAGAGGTCCAAAAAGCCAATGAAGAAAAGAATGCTTTAAAAAGTAGAATTTGCCAAATGGAAAAGGAAATTCAAAAGCTCACTGAAGAAAATAGTTCTTAAAAAATTAGAATGGAGCAGATGAAAGCTAATAACTTTATGTGAAACCAAGAAATTACAAAACAAAACCAAAAGAATCAAAAAATAGAAGACAATGTGAAATATCTCATTGGAAAAACAACTGACCTGGAGAATGGATCCAGGAGAGACAATTTAAAAATTATTGGTCTAGCTGAAAACCTTGATCAAAAAAGAGCCTCGACATCATCTTTCAAGAAGTTATTAAGGTAAACTGTCCTGATATTCTAGAACCAGAGGGTAAAATAGAAATGGAAAGAATTCACTGATCACTTCCTGAAAAAGATCCCAAACTCCTAGGAATATTGTAGTCAAATTCCAGAGTTCCTGGATCGAGGAGAAAATATTACAAGCAGCCAGAAAGAAACAATTCAAGTACTGTGTAAATACAATCAGGTTAACACAGGATTTAGCAGCTTCTACCCTAAGGGATTGGAACATGAGATTCCAGAGATCCTAAGAGCTAGAATTAAAACCAAAAATCACCTACCCAGAAAAACTGAGTATAATATTTCAGGGGAAAAATGGAATTTCAGTGAAACAGAGGACTTCCAGGCATTCTTGTTGAAAAGATCAGAGCTGAATAGAAAATTTGACTTTCAAATACAAGAATCAAGAGAAACATGAAAAAGTAAACAGGAAAGAAAAACCTTAAGAAACTCATTAAAGCTGAACTGTTTACATTCCTACATGGAAAGATACTATTTGTAACTCATGAGACCTTTTTCAGTATTTAGGGTGATTAGAAGAAATATATATGTAGGTGTGTATGGGTATGTATGTATGTGTATATTATATATGTGTAGGTATGTATATGTACATGAGTGTATGTATGTATGTATATATACATATGTATGTGTATATATACATATATATACACATAAACAGAGGACACAAGGTGAGCTGAATATGAAAGAATACCTAAAAAATATAAAATTTACCACTGAATGAAATGTACTAGGAGTAAAAGAAAGGGAGAGGTAACATGTAGCAAATCATCTCACATAAAAGAGAGAAGACAGAGTTTTTCAGTGGAGGAGAAGAGGGGGGAGATGAAAAATAAGTGAGTCTTACTCTCATGGGATCTGGTTTAAGGAGGAAATAATACACACTCAATGGGATATGGAAATCTATTTTCCCCTGCAGGAAGGCAAGGGGGAAGGAAATAGGAGAGGGAAGATAATAGAAGGGACAGAAAATTGAGGAAAGGGATAATCAGAAGAAAACACTATTGTGGAAGGACAGGTCAAGGGAGAGAATGGAATAAATGAAGGGCAGAATAGGACAGAGGGAAATGTGGTTAGTCTTTTACAACATAACTATTATGGAAGTGCTTTGCATTGTTACACATGTATGACCTATATTGAATTGCTTGTTTTCTCAATGAGGGTTAGTGGAGAGGGAGGGAGAGAATATGGAACTCAAAGCTTTAAGAATGAAGGTTAAAATTGTTTTAGCATGCAACTGGAAATTAAGCTATACAGACAATGGAGTGTAGAAATCTATTTTGTCCTACAGGAAAATAGAGGGGAAGGGGGATGGAAGAAATGTGGGTAATAGTAGGGAGGACAGACTAGAGGAAGAGGTGGATGGAGTGAATGCTGTCCTGGGGTGAGGGAGCGAGGAGAGATGGGGAGAAAATTTTGAATTAAAATTCTTGTGGAAGTGAATGTTAAGGACTGAAAAATAAATAAACTATATATAAAATACACACTCCCTTCTGGGTTGACAATGATCCAATTTTGGCCACATTATGAGTCCAGTTCATAGAATCTAAGAGTTTCCATTTCTTTATATTTCCAATTCTTGCTAATTTTTTTCTTTCAAACTCAACTTATATCTCTCCTTGCCTACAATTATTAGGAGAGATTTTATCTAATGATTTTATCAAGCCTAATTATACTACATCTAATATTTCCCGTGACAGTTCAAAAACTTTTACAACCAAAGAAATAAAGTTAATCCAGCACGAATTCTCAAGTCATGCTAACTCATAATGGTCATCATTTCTCTTCTAAAGCATATGTTTTGGCATTATAGATACTTCCTAATAAACACTGAAACAAACTCTCTTACAAAATCCATTCCCCTCAAAACTATTAGTTATTGATTATTTACAGAAAGGGAAGGAGAGTAATTTCATTCTTTTTGTTTGGTTTTTTCCATTTTTTTTTTAGGTAACATTGACCATTGTGTTTGACAAGAGTTTTGCTGCCTCTGTTGATTTTTTTTATTAGTCATTTTGTATAATATTTCCTTGACTCTATTTTTTTCACTTTGTATCCTATTATGTAAGGTTTCCTATTTTTCTCTGAATTCTTCACATTTCTTATTCCTTACATTGATGAAATATTCCATGTCACTCTTATGTCATATATTTTTTCAAACATTGCCCAATCGTTAGGTAAGGTATTTTATTTTTGTTCTCAGCTTTTTGTGTTCACAAATAAGACTCTGAACATTTTTTGTTGAAAAAGGGATTACTCATCAATCCACTGATACACTAAGGTGTATCAATCAGGACAAACCTGACTCAGGCTAGTCTGATAGTTCAGGTTCAACATTCGAAAAAAAAAGAGATGCTCATTGACCATCTAAAAGCCAACAAGAGGAGTTTTACTTAGCCATGGTAAGAAAAGGATGTTCAGAGCAAGAAAAGGACATTTAGCAAGGGCTATAGAATTGATTTAATTGAGCATAGTTGTTCTGCCCCTGTGTTGTCTATAATAGTTTTTCACACAGAAGCATGAAGGAAGAGAGTCTGCTTCCTCATGCTTTTTTACTTAGTTTTTGTTTGTTTGCTGCTGCTGTTTTTGTAGTGGGAAATTACACTGGCCAATAATAGATCTCAGACTAAGCTTCACTTGATCAGCTTGGGTTTTGATGGTTCAAAGTGAATGCTAATAGCAATTGTTTCTGTTCTGGCCAGAAACCCTGAGGGTCTTTCCTTCACAGTTAGATATAGTTGTTTTTGTGTAGGCACTAGGCCATCTTTTGCGCTGCCTCAGACAAACTGAGACCTGGGGAAAACCTTAGCTTAAAAAAGCTAAGATCTGTAGAAACAAAATGAATGCAACCAAGATTAGAAGGAAACCGAAAATGGGGAAATAATTTTTACAGCCTATGTTTCTGATAAAGGCTTCATTTCTAAAATATATCGAGAACTGAATCAAATTTATAAGAACATAAGTCATTCCCCAACTGATAAATGGCCAAAGGACATGAACAGGCATTTTTCAGATAAAGAAATTAAAACTATAGTCATGAAAAAATGCTCTAAATCAGTATTAACTAGAGAAAAGCAAATTAAAACAATTCTGAGGTACCACTTCACACTTTTCAGATTGATTATTATGACAGAAAAGGAAAATAATAAATATTGGAGAAGGTATGGGGAGAATTGGAATACTAATGCATTGTTGCTCAAGTTGTGAATTAATCCAACCATTCTGGAGAACAACTTGGAACTGTGTCTATAGGGCTATAAAACTGTGCATACCCGTTGATCCAACAATAACTCAACTAGGTCTGTATGCCAAAGAGATCATCATAAAGCAGAAAGGACCCACATGCTCAAAAATATTTATAGCAGCCCTTTCTGTGGTGGAAAAGAATTGGAAATTGAGGGCATGCCCATCAATTGGGGAATGGCTGAACAAGTTGAGATACATGGATGAAATGGGATACTGTTGTGTTATAAGAAATGATGAACAGAGGCATTTCAGAAAAACCTTGAAAAATTTACATGAACTGATACTGAGTGATGTGAGCAGAAGCAGGAGTACATTGTACACAATAACAGCAATGCTGTATGATGACTAACAATGGTAGATTTAGCTCTTCTCAGTAATACAGTGATCCAAGACAGGTCCAAAAAACTTGATGGAAAAATGCTAACTGCATCCAGAAAAAAGAAATTTGTAGTCTGGATACAGATTGAAGCATACTATTTCCTCTCTTTTTTGTTGTTTTTTTGTCTTTTATTTCTCATGGTTTTTTCCTTTTTGTTCTGATTTTTCTTTCACATGACCAATTTGGAAATATGTTTAACATGATTGTATGTGTATAACCTCTATCAGATTGCTTTCTCTCCTGGAGAGTGGCGAGGGAAATTAAGGAGGGAGGGAGAAAAATTTGTAACTCAAAATCTTACAAAAATGAATGTTGAAAACTATCTTTACATGTAATTGGGAAAAAAATAAAATGTTATTAAATGTTTTTTTAACAAAAGGCCAAGGTGTCCCACTGTATCTGGGGTCATCTCCAGTTATTCTGACGTATGTCTTGCGACTGGATTCAAATGACCCTAGAGGAGAGAGTGAGGGTGATGACTTTGCACAGCCCTGCCACACTTAACTCCAATTCATCTGCAAGTCAAAAAATCACCCTCCTGATGGCATTGGTCTTCTTCCAGAAGGAAGGACAAACAACAAGGCTAATAGGAAACTATATCAAGGGCTTAATTAACCCTGAGTCCTCTAAGTCAATTGAATCTCAAGGATGGTTTCAATATTTTTTAAGGAAAAACTAGCCCCACCTACTCTAAGGGTATAAAGCCTTGGGGTATTGATTATACCTAAAAGGGTACCTACCATCTCTTTACTAATTTTCTTCATAGTTCTGAACTATTTTCCAGAGCAATTGACTCAACTAATGTTTCCACTAGGATACCTTTTTTTTGACACAGCTTCTCCAATTTAAATCTATTCAGAAAAATCATATGCTAGATTTTGTGGTAGGTGATGTCAATAAAAAGGGAAAAAGCAGTTCCAACTCTCAAGGAGCTTACATTCCAATTAAGAGAAATAAACCTGTATAAGCATAAATATATGGAAAGTATAAACAGAGTAAAATCTTAGTAATTTCAGGGTTGGAAGAAAAACATTAATAACTGAGGAGATCATAAAAGGTCTTCTGTAGGAAGTAACACCAGAATTTTGTTTTTAAGGAACGTAGGGATTTCATGATGCAGAGGTGAAGAGGGAGAACATTCCAGGCTTGCGGAATTCCTGGATCTGTGCAGAGACTGGAGATTAAATGTTGTGTGTGAATGGCAATAATGTGACATACATCTGGAAATATAGGTTGGAACCATATTATAAGGGGATTTTTTTTTAACAAATAAAGCATTTCCCAAGTGTTTACCATGTGTAAATCCCTGTGCCAAGCACTGGAGACACAAATAGAAAAGGTAGTCCTTGTCTCAAAGAGCTCACATCTCGATGGGAAGATAACACATATGGAAGGTCTCAGATGGAAGTCAGATGGAAAAGTCTTACATGATTTAACAATACTCTTGGTTCAGGGTCTTAGGCTATGTCCATCAGAATATGAGGGAAGATGGGGATTAAAGGTGGTGGTGGAAGTTTGACTTGCCCAACACATCCTACCCCTCTCTCTCTTGCTCTGGCTACCCTGCTGCTTCAGCCAGGCAGGCTTCCCTCACTGAGTGTGGCAGGAATGGCCAACCCCTTCTCTAAAAGAGTTGTTTCAATAGACAACTCTTCTCAGCAATGCAAGGATCTAAGACAATTCCAAAAGACTCATGATGGAAAATGCCATCCACATCCAGAGAAAGAAATATGGAGTCTGAATGCAAATTGAAGAATACTATTTTCCCTTTTTTTGTTGTTATTTGGATCTTCTTTCTCTTGTTTTCCTCTTTAGTTCAATTCTTCTTTACAATATGACTAATGTGAAAACATGTTTAATATGAATGTGTATGTATAGCCTATATCAGATTGCACATTGTCTTGGGGAAGGGGGAGGAGAAGGAGGAGGAGAAAATTTAGAACTTAAAATCTTATAGAAAGGAATGTTGAAAATCAAATACATATATATATATATATATATATATTTTTTTTTAGGAGAGTTGTGTCCCTGAGCTGTGAGAGCTAGGTGTTATAGCTATGTCCTCAGCTTCCTTCCATCCTTGTTAAGATTCCAGTTGAAAGTTGATATCTTCTGGCTGTTTGGATGGAGCAGAGGTGATAAAATCTCAACCTTTTCCCACTGAGCACCAGCTAGTGGATGAATGATCTCCAGTAGGTGGGAGGATCAAGGGGAAAGCTTTCTACCAGACATAGGGAAGGACTCACTGGATACTCTAGGATCCAGAGAACCTAAGAGAGATCTATTTTTGCTTCAGATTCCCCTCCTTCTAGATTAGCTCTTGTGACAGGGCTTTAAATACCAAATAGAAGCTTTTATATTTAATCATAGAGTCATTGAGTACCCTCTGAACCTTGCTGACTAGGAAATGACTTGATTAGACTTGTATTTTAGGAATATCAATTTTGTAACTATGTAGAGAAAAGACTGAAGAGCGGAAGTCTCCTGGAAGAAAGGAGAGTAATCAGGAACTATTGAAATATGTAGACAAGATGTGATGAAAGCTTAAAGAAGGGCAGTGCCTGCATGAACAGAGAAAGGGGGCTGCATATGGAAAATAATGGAGAGGCAGAATGAATGGGACTTAACAGCTGATAGCATATGAGGATGAAGGAAAATGAAGATATGAATGTGACTCTAAGACTGGGGAACTTAGAGAAAGAAATGAGTTTAGAGAGAAAGAGTTCTGTTTCAGACATATTGAGTATGAGATATCTGTGAGATGTCCAAGTGGAGGAAGCTGGTGATACACAATTATAGCTCATAAGAGAAATGAGAGTTGGATATGTAAACTGGGAGTCATCTGCATAGTCATTATTGAAGTCATGGAAATTGATGAGATCACCAAGAGATTAGATAGATAGACAGATGGGTGGATGGATAGATGGATGGACAGAGATGTACCGAGGTTTAAAAACAAGCAAAGAGAGCAGGAAAATGGTTGAAACTGCAGCAAAGGAGACTGAGAAAGAAATTTCAGATGAGTAGGGGAAAAATACTGGATAGTTTGGGAGTGGGAGAGTATATTTTCCTATTTTTTTTTACCTTTTGTTACCTTGTTGCCATAGAGTGTCTTCATTTGCATTTATCTGATTGTTAATGATTTAGAATTTTTTCAGGTGGTTATTTATGACTTTTATTTCTTTTCGAAACTATTTTTTCAAGATCTTTGACTTCTAACCTGTTGAGTAGTGTCTCTCAATTTTCTAAATTTATGTCAGTTTTCTATAGATTTTGGGTGATAGACTTTCATCAAATGTTAATGAAAAGATTTTTCCCCCTAATATGTGCCTTTTCTTCTGATTCTGGTTGGATTAATTTCATTTCTGCAAAAGCTTTTATATGTTATATAATTGATATTATCTATTTCATTGTAAGATCTCTTCTATCCCATACCCAAGTACAATTTTTTCTCCCTTCATAACTGTTAAAAAATATAATAACCTTCCATTTTTCTCTAATTTTCCTGATATAACAATTTGTCTGAATAATTAACCTATTTTTGGAATGTATTGTTGTATACTATGTGAGATGCTAATCTAGAAATGTTTTTCTTCATATTGCTTTCTGAGTTTCTCAGCATTTTTTCATTCTCAGTTTGTTCCTCAATAGGTTGTGCTCTTTGGTTTAAGAAAGCACCATGCACATGTGTTTAGAGGCTTGCTTCTCTGGTCTATTCCACTGACTTAATTTTTTAATTTTTTTTAATCCAGCACCAGATAGTTTGACAATTACTACCTTCATCTTCCTCCAAGTGAATTTTATTACTATTTTGTCTAATTATATAGAGCATCTATTTGATTGGCATAGCCCTATACCTCTAAGGTAATTTGGGTAATGTTATCTACAAACAGAGATGATTTTATCCCCTATTTTCCCATGCTTTTAATTTTTGGGGGGCATAGCAGGTGAGAAGGGAGGGGATTGGACCTGTCATTTCAGTAGCATAAAGAACTTCCAGAGGAGGAAGCCTTTTACCAATGAAAGTTGATACTCTCTCTGCAATTTATAATCATAAAGAATTACCTAGAGAAGGGTCAAACACCTAACACTCCTGTGTACAGCTCAAACCAGATTAAGTTGTAGTTGGAAAATATTTAATGTAATAAATAAAAACACAATAAAATATAGATAACATTATATTTTCAAACTACGTCAAATCGTGGCCCACGGGAATCCTTGTGGATGGATTAGTGGCTTCTGTTTCTATTGGATTTGATTTTCGCTAATGGGTTAAGGGACTTGCCCAGGGCCACACAACCAGTAAATGTTAGAAGCAGGATTTAGGCACTAGTTTTTCTGACTCTGTGGCAATCTCTCTGTCTACTTCCTCTCTTGCTTGTGTTTACTGTTGAAACCTACCCCCATCTGTGCCTCAATCCTTGCAGTCCCCTCACCTTGAAATGTGACTTGCTTGGTACACTACAGAAACTCATAACTGAAGACCATTATTTTAATTTAGCAAATGGCTAATAAAACCATAGTTAAAATCTGGGAATCTGTTGAATAATTCTAGCATTTGATGGCATAGATTATTTTTGTTTGTTTGAATTTAAAATTTTGGTCCTGGAATAAGTAATATG
Organism: Potorous gilbertii; assembly: GCA_028658325.1. Classification (NCBI taxonomy): domain Eukaryota; kingdom Metazoa; phylum Chordata; class Mammalia; order Diprotodontia; family Potoroidae; genus Potorous; species Potorous gilbertii. The sequence goes on along the minus strand of CM053772.1, from coordinate 94,234,737 downwards.
AAGGACATTTCATCTATTTTCTTCTTACTATGTTGTTTTTTTTTCCTGACTTTCAAAAAATGTCTAGAATCCATTACCTACTAGTAACATTTAGCTATCTACAGTACCTACGATGCATTATTTCATAAGGAGGAAGTAGATCATCATACTGTATCCAAATCAGAATAAAAATGCTGCCTGTGTTTTGGTGAGCTTCAGCGGTCTATTTAAATTCTCAGATAACCAAAGAAATTAACATCAACCTTTTCCACCATCAAACTTTTGAATACATAGCAATATTGACACTCTGAGATTTACTTCCCCTATTTTATATCCACAAACTCTGGCAGCCAAAATGACTAAGGTTATATAATTCATTGCTTCCTGACCTGGTAGACGAAGTCTGTTTGCATTGGGAAGTCTAAGGTGCTTGTTAGAATTCTAAAAATGTCTTTGTTTTTCTCTCGTCCCATCCCCATCCCACTCCCACCTGGTTTAGGGTGATTTTAAATGTGTCGGGCCTCCAATATAAATTCTTGCAGTTGCTTGAGAGTAGCAGAATGGCTGAGATGAAGGCAGGCAGGTAGGAAGGAAAAATTTGAAAGAGGAGAAATATGGGGTCAGTTAAACTGCAGATTGGACAACTGACCCCTGAATAATCAAGATTTGGCTGTAGTTACAAAAATAGAAGTGTGGCCAGCATGTGATGGCTGCCTCGAGGAGTCTCCTTTGTAGTTTTGAGGTATGAGAGGCCAAGCCAAACTTTCCCATTACCTCAGCTGCTCCCAGAGTGTACATTAGACACTTGGAAAGGTTGCATTCAGTAAGTTATTGCTTCGGTGCATCCAGCGACTTCTCCATGACCTAAAGGAGTTGTTGAATGGAAGTCTGCAAAGGTGTTTGAGTTACAACCATGAAATAGTTCAGGCGCAAAGGAAATGTAACTCCATGTGGGCCGACTTCTAGAATAAAATGTATATCCTTTCACGCCCTATCAATTTCTTGTTAGTCAATTCCACTTCAAGGCAGTAAACTCCAAAGTCAATTCCCCTAGGTCAGTGTTGGATTTCAGGAACTTAATAAAGTAAGCCCCCTCATTCAGCATCCTGATTTAGACCCAAGTTTCTACTTCTTCACTCCAGCCTTCTATAATTCAATTACCATAATACTATTAGGAAAATCAAATCTCCATCTGCTAATTAGTCACCAAATTATGCTATCAAAATTTGGACATTATTTCGTTAGTCCTTGAGGCTTGATACTCCAAAGCTTTGCTTATCCTTAACCCTCTACTCTATCATCAGGCATACTGAGTTTTTCTCTCTAGGTCATCGTAATTTTATGTTATACATCAAAGAAATCCCTTTTAATATTGTAAGCTTAATTTTTAATTTTAAAAATCAAAGTATTTTTATTTGCTTTGGAGGGAGATAAACTCTTTCTCCCCAACCTCTAGGAAAAAATCATTTAAATTAGTTGCAAGCGAAATGTAATTTTTATTTGCAGAGAATTAACTCAGTTAGAAAACATGAATATGAAGGTATAGTTCTAACGATGTGCTGGAGTCAGCTCTATGAGCTAGTTGTTAAATTTGCAGAGTGAGCATTTGTACCTTGGAAAGTGGGAAATGCTACAAATCAGGGTTTGATTTGTTTTTATTTTTAATTGTCTAGACTTGGGAAAGTAATGAAGAAAATGTTAATAATGCAGACTAAAAAGTGTATCATGTGTAGTTTTTTTTTTCAGAGAACTTGTTGTTAAATATTTTCCAGTATACCCCTAGGACTCTGTCCCTATCTAGAAGCATAAACATGGACAAAACATAAATTTCTCTAATCAATATAGTCTTGTTCCTAACACTTGCCAGAATATTCCCAGGATTTAGCCCCCATGGACAGAATTTCTCTAATCCATACAGTTTTCATTGAAACAGGCTACTCTATCCAATGAAGAAGTCTTTATCCAGCAAAATCCAGTCTTTCCCCGTGAACGAAAATTTATTGAGGCCACAACTGTATAATATTTGTTTCTGTGTCCAAAGTATTTGGCATATATTAACTGCTTAATAATAATAAATGTTTGTTAAATTGAAGCAGAATTCATCTTATCACTTCCTTTTTTTTCAAAGACATGTAGACAAATAGCCAAGACTTATTTTCCTGTTTCATTGCTCTTCTCTGGAAACTATGACTTTAAGTAACAGAATTACTGCCAGCAATTGTTCCTTCAGGATCCTGGATAGCCTTACTTAGATAGTTCTTTCTTCATAGGATCATAGATCTTAAATCATAAGAACATTCAGATCTAGACTGGACCTTAAGTGCTAACTAGTTTAATTCTCTCATTTTACTCTTAAGGAAACTGAGGCATAGGGAGGCTACATGACTTATCCAATGTCTCACAGGCAATGAGGAAATGCTCTTTCCATTCAAATGGGGATGCCTTTCTTATCAGTCTTCAGTACATCATTGACAGAATGAAGTTTTCTTTACCTATAATGCTGAGAGTTTTCATTTTTGAGAAGGGACCATGCCTGCCTATCGTTCATCTGTGTTCATTTTCATCATCCTTATCTTGCATTGCTCCTTGATGTTGACTTCAGTCTTCCCATGAACTGATAGGGCTGAGCCTTTTTTACCAATGTCATAAGGATTAACCTCTACACTCTAATGATAGCATCATTTGTGAGATAATGCCCTTTCTTAAGTGGAGAAAGTCTCTGCATGTATCAATAAAGACTACTGGCAATTATAAGTAAAGAAAGCATCATCGATGGTGTGCTTCATGAATAGTTTTTAAATTACTACACAAAGCAATGTTTGCTGCTTCTGTTCCAGGCTGTTTGATCATTCTATGGAAGGATTCAAAAACTGGGAGTTTATGACGATTCATTGCTGGGGAGAAAAAGCAGCAGGTGACTGGGTGCTGGAAGTTTATGATACGCCATCTCAGCTGAGGAACTTCAAGACCCCAGGTAGGAGTCAGTCTTCATTAATTTTCTACTAACCTTGTTTTCTGAATTGGAAGAATGTGGAATCGTATTTTGACCTCTAACAGACAGTTATCACATTGACTCTTGGCTTACCATCATCGAAACTAATGTAGGGTACAAAATATTTACCATTCATGCTGGTCATGCATTAGTCAGATGTGGTCCCTGCCCACTAGAAGCTCACAGCTCAAGAAAGTCAGTAACAATGAGAACAGAGCAAGAGCAGACCATGAGCTGCTGTCTTGTTTGCCCCAACATAATCTGCCTTTTGTTTCATAGGGAGAAGACAGAGAAACTAAAGTGTCTGATCTTTACTCCTTTACATGATTGATACAAGGAAATGAGTTTCTTTAGGTGTCTTCACCCTGAGTTCCTTCTAAATTAAATTTGTGAACTTAAGCACAGTATCAGATTTGTCCTATGCCAACTAAATGAGTTCACAGAGGAGAGCATGAATGTTGACATTCTACTCTCTCTTGAGTGACATAAACCTGAAAACCTTTTGGATGCATGTAGCTTGGAAATGACCATGTGAACAAAGGCCTTTTCAGGATGATTCAAGCCACTCTGGTCATACTGGGCAAACTGCCTTCTTCATTCTAACATGTGACATTGATTTATAGAATAAAATAAGTCCTGATACAATTTCAATATGGGGCAGAAGGTTTGTCATAGTTTTTTGAAAGTCAGTCCCGGTCACGTCCCACAGGGCATTTACCCACCATCATGATTTTTTCAGCCATACTGTAATCAAGTCACAAGTATCCTAAGTTGGCAACTATCGATGTTCCGTCTGGTCATCCAGGGAAGAATCAATCCATGTTGTCATTATCCAATTCAGATCCTTCAAAAGAGCACACATCACAAGAGATGTTAAATCTCCCATGTTCTGAAGTGTGAGTAGAATGAGTTGAAAGAAATATCGTAGGGGAAAAGACCCCTACACAGAACACAGTGGTGATCTTTAGTTTGATTGGTTTGGAGAGTAAAAGAACTTTAAGAAGTCATCGATTCCAACACTCAGATGTTGATAGATAAATAATTAAGACCCAATGAGGTTAAGGCAACTTGCCTAATATTTCACAGGTAGGAAAGGTGAGACATGAGATTTGAACTCAGGTTCTGTGACTCTAAATCAAACACCCTTCCCATTGCACCACTGTGTTCACCCTTCGTTTTCGAAGAAGACAACTATGCCTTCATTATATGGCTAATAGATGTTTAGGGGCTTGCTGATAAGTAAGAAAAGGGCCCCCAACTAAGTGGCAATCATCAGGTAAACAACCAGTATGCACAGAAGGTATTTTACCTGCCTAACATTATCATAGTGCAGAATTCAACAAAGTAATAAAGCTAGCTGATGTTTATGTATTGCTTGAAGTTTTGCAAAGTGTACATTTCATTACAGTACATCTCATTTGAGCTACTCAGCAATCCTGTGAAGTAGACACTATAATCGATATTATCAGTTCCATTTTATAGATGAAGAAACTGGCATAGTCAGATAAACATGCCCATCATCCCATGGTTAGTAGATATCAGAGGTTAAATGTGAACACAAGTTTTTCTGCCTCCAAGTCTAGCCCTTTATCAACTGTGCCATATTGCCTCTCAACATCCAAGATCTCATCCCTTCCCTCAAGAAAATCTCATATTTTACACATGAATCACAACATATTTCCCTCCTGTAGCTTGAGAAATAAAAAAAAAGATGGCTTTATAGTTCTGCATGTGCATAGTATGTTATAATGGCAAGAGGACTGGAGCTGAATCAAAAGACCTGAATTCAAGTTCCTGACTTGAATTCAATTCAGTTACAACAGTGATGGGTAGGTTGGGGTGTGAGAATGGGAAAGGAAGAATAACCCATTCTTGGCATAATGAATAAGGTGAGCAGGGGAAGACAGGAGAGAGTAGAATAGATATGAAAAGTAAGATTCTGAAATAAGCTAGACAAAGATGTGAGTCACATCATAGAGATCCTTGAAGATCACAGCTTTATATGCTTTAGTAGGTAGACTTCTGTGATAAGCCTTTGCTATTTCTCGGAGTTGTTACCATACAGAACTTTATTCATCTTGTGGGATACTTGAAAGAACTCTAGTTACCTAGCTGCGACATGTTGTTTCCTCCATTAGAATTCCTTGAGGACAGGCAATGTCCTTTTGCGTTTCTTTGTACCTTCAGTGTCTGACACACAGTAAATATTTAACAAATGCTTGTTGACTTACTGCTCTCCCCCCACACAGATTATCATGTATAAATTTACATATTTATATACTACATTCCCCCACAGTCACAACTACACCTACCATAGTAGAAGATAAACTCTTTGTATTAACAGTGCCTTACACATAATAAACACTTAATAAGTGCTCTTTGGTTGCTGGATTGAAGATTTTATTAAAGTGACTTATTAACTTTGTGACCCTGCAAGTCACTTTCCCATGATGAATCTATTTCCTTATCTATAAAATAGAACTAATGACACTACCAAAATCTACCTCAATCAAACAACAGGTTTTTTATGAAGTGCCTACTATGTACCAGACACTATGCTAGGTGCTAACTTCATAGATGATTGTGAAGAATGTACTTTGTAAAATAAGTTTTTTAAAGCACTATATGAATGAAATTGTCACTATTGACTTCAGGTACGCAAAGATAAAGGTCAAGGGTCAACCCTATTCCTAGTTAACACTAGATATTTCTTATATCAGGTATAGTTTTCTTTTTTTCCTACCAGAAAAGTATTAACATATGGCTAGTAATAGTTGATGGGTAATAATCCCTAAATCCTGTTATATTTAGAGGTAAGTCATATTTATTGATAGGGAGTGATTTTTTTAAAAAAGAGGAAAAAACTTCAGCTACTACACTTCTAGAGTTACTTCTTTGGAGTACGATAGATTTCTACCTTTAAGAAGAAGAAAATCTTTATTAGGTGCTTGGTTGAGAATATAGTTCTTCCAGGCCAAATTAAATAGTGGAATCAATCCAGAATAGAGATGTTGCTGAACCCCATTTAGATTTTGTGTTTATTCATTATTAAAATATATATTTTGTGAAGCATTTTCTTTTTGCACATTAAAGCTGCCCTGGGGGCAAATGACATTTATATGCTGGCAAGTTGCATAGATTTTTTCATTCCTTATTTGCACAGCAATTGCTTAACAGAATGTCCCTTCTTCAATAACAAATTCTCCTGCCTCCTTCTCCACCCCCATGGCTATTTGCTTCCATAGTGGGGGGAAAATGAAGTCCCTAATATGATAGTGGTTCCATGGAAATCCTGGCAGTGGCTACAGATTTCAAAATGATACTCTATAAATACCCCAAAGAGGAAAAATGGAGCTGAATGACAGGACAAGGCCAGTTCCATTTTGTCTATTATGCACTTAAGGAATAAGCACAAGGGAAAGAAACAAAATGGATCATGCAGCAGCGTTCGCCAAAGTCCTTATAAGGGGGTTATCAGAGATACTGTGAGCTAAAGCGGAAGAAATAGATTTGAGGGCAGCTGATAGGTAGGAAAACAAACAGCCCCATTATCCCATCTTTCTGTCTGTTCTTTTTCTGAGCTGGGTGAAATGAATAAGAAAACTGGCTCTGGTTTATACCACCATTCAGTAACGAGAGCAATCTATTCATCTACTTGTTGCAATCTCTCAGTAACTCCTAATATTGCCTAAATACAAATTATGTGCATTTCACGTGACAGTAGTGAGAGAATAAGCCTAGAGAGCCTGGGGAATGCTGGATATGCCATAGACTTTAAGAAGGACATCTGATAAGAGGTGATTTCATAAAGGAATAGGTAAAGTTATGTTATTTAGCTCATGTGTATTCATCATTGAAGCCAATGGTGCTTCTTTTTCATTAGACTTGATGCCTAAAGCCTATTTTTGAACCAAAGGATAACTTTGATGAAGCCAAGATATAAATGAATAAATAAGTAAGAAAGAGGTCTACCCTGAAGAAAAGTTTCTTGAAGCCTTGCCAAAGGGAGTGATGCATTAACTTTGTTCTAATTAATGGACTATTAAAATGTTCAGTCTGACTCTCCTGAAAAGACCTGAAGGAATTAGATTAATTTGGGGTGGGGCGAGAGTGGTGCATGTGTGTGTGTGTGCGTGCGTGCATGGGTGTTTGCGTGTGTGTGTGTGTGTGTGTGTATGTGTGTGTGTGTTGTAATGACTGGACAAATCTGTGTTAGGGACTAGGTAGGGCAATGTCCAGTTGATGACCTAAAAAGTGATAAACAGTTAAGGTGACACTGAAAATTTTTTCTCTTAGGACTATTCTTATGCCTTATGAAAAGGAAATCCTCAATAAAAAATTCGGGGATTCTCTGAGATGACATATAATCTGGTATCCAGAAATTTGAAAGCATCTCGATTCTCTTTCTTCCTCTTTTCCTTTTTTTAAGAATGTGTCTTCCTGTCTTATCCAGGGTGAAAATTCAGTGGTTACTCATGGGCCTGATTCCATTATTGATTGGTATGGAGTCTCTAGTGGGTTTTATTTTCCTGGGCTGGTTTGCTCCCCTCTTTAGCTAGCCTGGTGACCTTCCATTCCTAGGCACTCACCGTATTGGTGACAGACTTAGTTCAGACATCTGATCAATTTTATCCTTACTACAGCTCAGAATGCCTCAATTCAAGGGATCCTCCAGCTTCAGCTTCCCCCATAGTAGGGAATGTATATATTCACCCCTTAGCCCAGGTAGATTATTCTTCATTCTCCTGTGTCTTGAAAATGTCACTCCAACTCGCTGCATATGAGCGCCTTATAACACATAACTTCCGTCACTTGTGCCCGTCTCTTGACATTTCTTTCTTCAACAAGCTCCTGTTTGGGTATCAGGGTGAGGAGGTAGAATAATTTGTAATAACATAAAGATAGGTTAACATTCATGAAAGGGAAGAGGAACTGGGTATATAGGAGAATCAACTCTGTGTGTGTGTATGTATATGAAAGTGAATTTGTTTGAAAGTAAAAAGCCTTGCCCCCATGGTGGGAAAAAGCCCAATGTAGATACAGTAATGAATGTTCACCCTGTGTACACCCTTATCCACAGAAAACAGTTCCAGGATTAGCCCCTGAGTCAGTGATTCATACAAATATCAAGCTTAACTTTGAACTAATTTTCCAAGGTTGCTCTCTTATTTTTTTTGAAAGGGTCAGAAGGAAAGATGAAAAGCCCTAAAATGTGAGCATCTGGTGATTCTCTGATTTTTGTGATTTTTCTCAAGGCAAATTGAAAGAATGGTCTTTGGTCCTCTATGGAACATCCATTCAGCCTTACTCTCCAACAAATGACTTTCCTAGAGTGGAACGTGTACGCTCTAGTCGAGTGGAGGATCCTACAGAAGATTATGTTACAGATGATTATGCAGGTAAGTGGAAAATTATACTTCGAGCCCCACTCTCATACCCAGGACAGATCGTATTAGGTTCTTAGATGGGCAAAGGCTGAAAAGAACCTAGTCAAATCTCTCATTTTACAAATGAGGAAACTGAGACCCAGTGAAGCTAAGTGACTTCCCCAAGGTTAAGTATGTAGTTAACCTCAGGATTTGAACCCAGGATCTCTGATTCTAGAGTAAGCAGTCCATTGACTGTACTGCACCTCCTCTGACATGGGCTTCCCTGAACCCTTTGGGATAAACTCTACGACAGATCCATGAATTCTCCCTAAGTTCCAATTTCATTTTAACTTGTATGTGTCCTACTCCTTTGAACACTTGTATATATTAAGGAACTATTGAATAATGAGCAAGCTTTTCACATGGTAGAGCTGTTCTTATATTACACACTTAACACTGCCCTTGGGAAGACCACATATTTTTATAATTCATGCCAAGATCTTACACGGCAGTAATTAAGAGAAAACCCTTTGTTGATATGCCTCATAACCTAGTGTCTTAGGTACTCATGCAAGTCCAATTTCAACAAGAACTGCCTCAGGGTAATTTATAGACATCAATAATAACTGCTCCCAAGCCTACTAAGTTAATCAGGACCTAAGTGGCTAAACCATCCAACCTCTCTATTCTGGCGATGTGGTTTTCCTATGTAGTAGAAATCCAATGGACCATTTTATTATCTCTCTTGTAGACAAAGAGAAATTATTCCCCCCATATATTTATCAAAATAGTGATGAAATGCATCAGGTATGTGTTAACTGTTTCCGTCTACTCCATGGTACTCTTCTTCCCAGGATGGTTTTGAACACTGTTTGTTCACTAAGTAAGTAAAGATAAGCTCCTCCATGATCTGTTCATGAACAGTTTCCATGTTGACTCTTGCAAGTGACCAGAGTCATAGACTTTGAGTGTCTCAGAATTTCTTACCTGAAAAAAAAATTCTCTCTTTAATATCCCCATTACATGGTTACCCATTCCTTGGTTGAAGACCTCTGATGAAGGAAACTGCCCTACCTACTGCTACTCTACTTTTGCACAGCTATAATTATTAGGAAGTTATTCCTTTAAACTTAAATATGCCTTCTCGTAGCTTTGACCTGTTCTTTCTTCTTATGATTTGAACTGAGCTTACTGAGACATGGTAACCCATAAAAGTAGAGTGCTTCCTTAGCATAAATTGAGGTCTGGTTCTTTTTGATATTAGAATGGGCAATTTAGGAAAAGTTCTGGAATGACTTACCATACAGAGTTCTCTTAACAAAGATGAAGCAATACTTTTTATTCTCCTATTTTCTCAATCATATGATAAAGAATTAGGTCCACCATGGAACCATTTTTCTCTGAAATTTTCCTAGTGCTTAAATGCTAATTCTGTTTTTTTCAATTTTTTTTCCCCAGAACTCAGCTAGGCTTCAGGCATTTTTAGCCTGACTTTACCTAGATCTCTTAATCAATTAGTCAGATCAGAGGGGTTCTGCCTCAATCACACAAACTTTTTAAGTCATTGAGACAAGAGCTAAGCTGAAAATTCAATTCCACCAAACAGAGATGTTATTTGTCAGACCTCATAAGCTATTCCAAAAATAGGAATAGTATGTGTTTAATACCTAGGACTTTTGGAGTGATGAGACTCAACATTGCAGGAAGGTAGCTGTGGTTGATTAGTTGTTTTTCAGTCATGTCTGACTCTACATGACTCCACTGGAGGTTGTCTTGGCAAAAGTAATGAAGTGTTTTGCCATTGCCTTCTCTAGCTTATTTTGTAAATGAGGAAACTGCGGCAAACAGGATTAAGTCACTCACCCCATGGTCACACAGCTATATTGTCTGAGGCCAGATTTGAACTCAGTATTCCTGACTCCAGAATTGGCATAGTTACTGTCACTCATTAGTATAACATTATTTAGTATCTTCAGTATATAGAAATGACTACAGTCATCCGTTCTACATTGGGGCTTTCCCCATCTTAGTTTCAATATATTATAGATCAGTATAAGAAATTATATGGAAATTTTTTGAGAGTTTTTCAGAAACTGCAGACAATGCAGGAAAGCCAAAACACCACAGAAAAAGTTTAGAAACTCAAAAATGCATAAAATATATGTATAGTAGTGTATAATATCAACCCAGTTTTAATAATAAGGTAAAATACCCCACAAATGTAAAAGAAAAATTCAGACTTCTTTCCCAAAGAGAGGGCCAAAAAAATTTTACTCAGATTTTCCAGATCACAGTGGTACCTCATCCATAACCCCCACAATGTAGAAGGGACAACTATACTTTCCTTTCAGATGTAGAACTCGTTGTCTTATAATTTTATAAACGATAAAAGTTGAGAGTTAAGTAAGTGGTACAGTAGATAGAGTCAGGAGGACTGGCTTTAAATCCAGCCTCAGACGCTATCTAACTACATGACCCTGGGCTAGTCACTTAACCCCAATTGCCTCTAAAACAAAAAATAAGAATGAAAAAAATAGAGAAAATTTATTCATAATAAATACTAAATTTCAGAACTACGCTTTGAAATGATCTGGGGACTCAGTGGTTACATTCTGGGTACCTCATTTCAGGAAGGACGTGCATGTCGTAGATAAGCTTATAAAGGAGACAACTAGGTGGTGTGAAGATTGTTTCCTATGAGGCTCAATGAGGAAATGAAGGAAGAAGGCATAACTGGGAGTAATAAGTAACAGCTATGAAAAGGTCAACTTCCAAAAGCTGGCATAGCCTGTTTATTATAGGCAGATAAACTGTCTGCACTACTAGGAAAAATGGAAAAGCAATACATGATAAATGTCCTTGTTTATACTGCTCAATAGGAGGAGCAGGTGTCTTCGAGCTCAGCAAGATGACTACATGGGTGTGTTGTAGAAGGAATTTGTATTTGGATACATTTTGGACGACAAGGCTTCTGAAGTTACATCCAACTCAGAAGTTTTGCAATTCTGTAATAACTTTGTATCTGGGTGGCAGGAGAGAGAGAGACAGAGACAGAGAGAGAGAGACAGAGAGAGACAGAGAGACAGAGAGACAGACACTCAGAGACACAGAGAAAGAGATCCCCCCAGTACCCTTCCTTCTCTTGCTTGAAGTAAATTGTTTTGTATGCCACTGCTAATACCCACTTCCCTTTCACTGAGTGTGATATATGGTGGTAGGAAATATAAGGTGGTAGAATTTTAGATCGGGGAAAGACCTAGAGCTCATGAGACCAAAAATTCCCAATTATAAACAGCTAGTAAAAGAGGTCATAGGACTAAAAATTCTTTATCACTGGTTCACTAATCACTAATCTGTTCCACCAATCAGGAAGTAGCCCAGCGTCCATAGGAAGGATTCAAAGTCTTTCCCATCTTCCTGCCTAGTGCCATTGTCCATTTTCCATTTTCTTTTATTCTCTGCCAGGCAATATGCAGCTAGTGGGTTCATAGAGAGTAGATTCCAAATCTTGAGGTGATTTGGACTTACTGCCTTATTTTTAATTTTATTTGTAGTCTTTCTTTGTTGAGTTTCCCATTGGCCTGTGGGCAGAAATATAATTAATATATTATCTGTGCCTAAAGTTTCTGCTTTGTAATCCAAGACTAGATGCTGATAAGTTTGTGCCAAATGTCATAGTAACGTTTTATGTTTGCCACAATATCACTGAAGCTTATTGTGTTGCTTTCCTAACCTCAGTGTGGATGAGCATTGCACAATAGCTGTATTTTTGTTCCTACATTCTTTATATGCTGAATATTTATTGATGTCAGGGCTTTTGATCCTGTTGTGAAACTGTTATGAACATTCCCTATACTGTTACATAGGGGTAACTCGTCTGTAGTTTTCAATCTTTGAGTGTTGCTTGGGGAACCAAAAGCTTAATGTGGCAGAGGCAGGACATGGACCCAAGTCTTTCTGATTCCAGGAGCAGCCACTGTACCACATTGACTCTCATGAACGATGCATGGCCTAAACCATTATTTTATTTTGTTGGTGGAGGGGAATGGTCCTTAGGCATCAGATAACCTTCTTTAAAAAGTCAAAGGTTCATCTCTTGATTTAATCATATGACTTCTGGGAGATCTGCATAAGGCAATATAAGTACAACTCAATTAAAAAATCATTTCCTAGAAATGTGTTGTTTTTGTTTCTTTTTGGATTCCCAAAGGTCCTTGTGACCCTGAATGCAGTAAAGTAGGATGTGATGGGCCAGGACCAGACCACTGCAACGACTGTCTGCACTATTATTACAAACTGAAAAACAATACACGGTAAGTTTTACTGTTTATGATGCCCATTTCATAAGCTTTGGTTTAGCTGGTCCATGGGGAAAATTATGAAAATGCTTCTCAAAAGAAAGGCATAATTCTGCTGTTGTGTCTAGCTCTTTGTGACCCTGTGGAACATTGCACATCAAGGCTGTACGTAATGTTTTCTTGGCAAAGATACTGGAGTAGTTTGCCATTTCCTTCTCCAATGGGTTAAGGCAAATAGAGATTAAGTGACTTGCCCAGGGTCATATAGCTAATAAGTGTCTGAGGCCAGATTTGAATTCAGGTCTTCCCAACTCCAGGCCTAGCACTTTATCCACTGAGCCACTTAGATGCCAAAATCATAATAGAGAAATTGCATTTATCATCATTGTCATTTATATAGTACCTTAAGGTTTGCAACACACGTTATTCTGTGTGATCCTCACCACAACCCTGAGAGACTGATATTCTTTTACAGATCTGGAAAGTGAGTCTAAGATTATAATTCCTCTACATTCTTCATTCCGTGTTCCACACATGGCATCTCCCCACCCACTGTTGCCTCTTAAGCCTTATCAAGATATCTAGGTTTAAACACATTATCTCTTCTCCTCTTCCTTGCCAAAGCAATAATGCCTAATGTTTTATTAATAACAACTTATATAATTATGACAAAGCACTTTGTATGCATTGTTTTATTTCATATTCATAACAACTTTGTGAAAGTTATAGGTATCCCTAGATAAAGAAAATGAAACCTAGAAAGATTAACTTGCCAGACATCAAACAATGTGTAAGTGAGAAAGCTAGGATTTGAAATGATGATATTCCTTTTTCCATTTTTAGTTAACCCAAATTTCCTTCCAGTTAACTCATACCAATTAGAGATTCTTCATAGTAGGCACTTCGTCAGTGTTTTTGATTAACGGATTAAAGATAGAACTAAACAGGAAGGCAAAACAAAGGGGTAGATCTCTTCTATTAAGTATGTGAACACACCAAGATGGAGTAGCCTTGAGACAATAACTGGACACATGGACAGAGGATAGTCAAGAAGGATGGCTAGTTGTCTCTCATACATTAAGAGAATATATTAAAAAGGATCAGTGGTTATTTTAACTTTTCAATTTTGTGTCCCCAACAATCCAGAATCTGTGTCTCAAGCTGTCCCCCGGGTCACTACCACGCAGACAAGAAGCGCTGTAGAAAATGTGCCCCAAATTGTGAGTCTTGCATTGGAAGCCATAGTAACCAGTGTCTGTCTTGCAAATATGGCTACTTCCTGAATGAAGACACCAATGCTTGTGTCATCTCTTGCCCAGATGGATTTTACCAGGATATGAGTGAGCTGATTTCTGTTGTTTGGGGTTGAGGGAGACAGTATTGGGTTTAAAGGAGGGATTTAAGGAAGGGGAATTCCTCTTTTTCCTGAAGTCTAGGCTCTAGTTAATGTTAAAAAAAAATTCAGCCATTGTTGAGATTTTGATGGACTTGGGTTATTTTGTGGATGGGGGGTGGGGTGGGGGGAAGTGTGGAAGATCTGTGTACAAATGCCTAAAAATGTAAGTGGAAACCAGGCTTGCAGATAACCTAAACATGATACCTACTGATCTGAAATTTTGTGTGTCTTTTTTTCCTGGTCAAGTGGAAAGACTAACTTTAAAAAAGGAATAACAGGAGGCTATTAAAGAGTTCCATGCAAAAAACTCACATTGATCTCTCTTACCTCCTGGGTAGTAAAATTTCTTGTTAATTCCATCCCAAAGTGGGTGGAAATTAGATCTTCTGGCTCAATTTCATCATCTTATGGCTCAATAGTGATCTCAGTATTCAATCAATAGACAAATTGAGTGGCATTTCCACCAATTCGTGCTTACGTAGAAAAGTCAAGTAATTGAGAGGGAGTGGGGAAAAACCCAAGCGGGGGGAAAAGATAAATAAAATTTCATTTAGGGAAACAGAGAGCCTTATCAAAGGAATATGACTGTTATCAGTATGTGATAGCATCCAGACTTGAAAGAGTCCAATCTTTTTCTAAACTATGAGAAATAACAAAATAGACACATTCAAACAATTTAAAGTTCAGTTTATCTGAACATCACGATGTTTATATTCATGGTTGTTGTACTTTCTTACTTTGTGATTCTTGTTTATATTTGTGTTTTATCAATCTTTCTATTTAAATAAGGTCTCTATAGCTACTTTCTGTCAAAAAGTACATGATATCTTCAGTGTAGGTACAACTTATTGTTCTCTTGTGTGTGACTCTTTGTGCACCATACTTTCCATAGAGTTTTCTTGGCAGAGATATTGGAGTGATTTGCCATTTCCTTCACCAGTGAATTAAAGAAAACAGAGGTTAAGCAACTTGCCCAGGGTCACACAGCTATTGAGTGTCTGAGGTTAGATCTGAATTTAGGTCTTCCTGACTCCAGGCCCAGCACTCTATCCACTGAACCACCCAGCTGCCTCCTAGGTAAAACTGCACTGATACAAATCATAGCTCTTTCATGCTGTGGTAGAAAGCTCTTCATTGGTTGCTGTGTTTTGCTTTCTGATGATGTGACTTTCCAGATTTAATAAGACTGGTAGTTGTCTGAGAGATCCACAGTTTATCCTCTACTGAAAATCTTTTTTGGTTTGGTACAATGGGCCAAAGCTTGAGATCCATTGGGATAGCCTTTGTAAACTCAGAGATGATATGACATAAGGAAGAATTAGAGAAGTTATCATCGCTTTTTCATTTTCACTATAACTCTCACAGATTATCTCCATTTTAAAGATGAGGAAACTGAGGCTCAAAAAATTCAACTATTTCCATGATAATGCAACTAATTTCAAAACCAGGCTAGTCTTGGATCCAAGCTCTTTCCACTATACTATGATATCTCTAGGTGGGTACCTCATAAACAAACAAACAAATAAATAGAGTCCCCTTCCAGGGAAGAACAGTCAGAAAAATCAATCATTTTGAATCTGTGCTGCATTCTGTTAGGAAAATTATTTGTCTGAATTAAAATGGACTTCCATAATCTACAGAAAATTACTTAGTAAATATGAAGTACTTTCTATATTAATGTAAATATGAGCATGCATTCATATTATCTACTTCCATGTGTAATTAATAATACCCATATATGTCATAAATATGTTTGAATTAAATATGTCTTGTAATTTTTTATAAGAACCCAGTTTCAGACCATAATTCCTATCAAGCATGTAAGACAGATAACAATAACCTGTTTCATCTTAGAATAGTAAATAACACCCTGATTCATGAATTTCCCAGGAGTTTTCCTCTAATGGACAACTGGTTGTGCTGCTTTTAACAGATACACAGAGCAAACTTGTTTTTCCAAAATCAGAATTCTTGGGGGGCAAAAGTTCTATTAAATTTTTAAAATGTGCATTTTGATAGGAAATAGCAATGAGATTAGTAATTTTGTGGTTCTTTTATGTATATTTTCCTACTCATACTGACGTAGAAGATATTGCAAAAATAGGTACTAGAACATTTACAGTTACTTTTGTTGGGTCAAATAGATGAACTGATTTTTTTAATCTGAATTTTATTTCATTTTTTTGATCAGATAAAAACCTTTGCCGGAAATGCAGTGAAAACTGCAGGACATGTACTGATTCTCAGAACTGCACTGAATGTAGACATGGCTTAAGGTAAGAAATAGCCAAATGAACTCAATAAATGAATATACCCTTTTTAAAAAGGTAATTTTACTGCCTAATCTCACTTTGAAAATCTCCATCTGTATACCTTCAGGTCCTCGCTATTAAAGCACCCTGTAGCCATTACATTATCTCTGCTACTTTGTTTCACTGAGATGCCATCTTTTTTAAGAATGAAATTGAATCATAAATATTACTATCCAGCACTTTAAAGTTTGCAAAGTGGCTATGCATACATCATTTAATTTGGATTGTGAAGAAATACACTTAAAAAAAGGAAAATACTAGTAAATAAGGCATACAGACATTTAAAAGACATCCTTTACTCTTCTGATCTATAATGTGGTGAAGATGGCCATAAAAATGAAGTCAGGAAATTGCTTTTAATCCGCTTGATTCCCTCCTTTGATTATCTGCTAGGATAGACGTTCATGCCTGGTAGAAGTCTGGTAGAAATTGTCACATGAAACTGAGATTTTATTAAAAATTATAAGATATGTTTAAACCAAACGTATTTGTGAAGAATATAGGTATTATAGACATGGTCTCTTCATCTATCAGTTGCTCTTTATTTTAAGTACCCCATGCTTCATGCCATTCTCAGCTGGTATACAAATAAATTTGCTTTCGAGGGAAATTTTTTTTCTTCAGTAGGTGACTTTTACCATTGCCGAAAGAAATATGTGAAATCCATAAGAAATGCTCCAAATGCACAAAATAATCTTGATATTTAAATAGAGGAAATCAAATTCTGTCCTAGGTTGTACCTTTATTTCTATTATATCCTTCTATTTCTATTATATCCTGCACCTGAAAGTTATTTTCTATAGATAGGGACTTCCAGTAGATGAGTGTTTGTTCAAAGAATGTTCATCTGTCCACCTCTCCAATGACAGTGTCTAAGCAAGAAGTTCTCCTTATGGACCAGTGTAGAAAACCATTTTTTGGTTTCAATAAATCCATGTAATCGATTTTTCCTTCTGTTATCATTAGATAGGATTGTAGATTGAGAGTTGGAAAGGACTTTAAAGATTATTTAGTTCAGCCCCTCATTTTACAGATGGGGAAACTGAGATCTAGAGAAGTAAAATAACTTGCATAAGATCCCATAGGTGGTAAATAGCCAAGCTGAGATTCAAACTCAGGTCACAGGATCATTGAACGAAAGCGGGAAGGAGCCTTAGAGATCTAATCTAACCCTTCATTTTAAAAATGAGGAAAGTGAGGGCTAAAGAGGTTGAATTCACATAAGCATAAAGTGGCAGAGGCAGGATTTGAACTCAGATCATATAACTCCAATTTGAGTAGTTTTTCCTATGCATCACACTTAATCATATTTCATTTCCTTTTGCATGAATGTACTGTGGGTTATAATACTGCCCCAAGTAGGATACAATGGATATTCTCCTCTTTGTTCTTTGGATCTATACAGAATGGTTTGTCAGGGCACAGAATTGATATATTTCAGAGTTGAAGGGAGAACCCAAAGCTTTTTTTTAATAGTAACATCCCAATTGAATCCAAAAAGTCTTTGTTAAGCACCTGCTATGTCAACGCACTATGTCTTCCTCATTGTGCATAAAAACAAAAATAAAAAAGTCCAATAGAAGATATAAATAGCTAGATATATAATTTGAGAAGGGAAAAGAAAGAACTAACAATTAAGGAGGGTCAAGAAAGGCATCCTAGAGGAGACTATACATGAACTATGCTTTAAAGGGACCCTAAGAGGTGGTGGGATAAAGGGGAGGACATTCCAAGCATAAGGGCTAACTTGTAGAAAGGCTAGCAGAGAGGAGATGTAAGGCAAACAGCAGGAGAGCAATGTGCCTGAGTGCAGAGACCCAACGCTCTGATTCTGGGGGGATGGTAGATTACCCAGTTATTACTAGGGTACCGTCAGGAATATGATTATTTCATCAGATATTCATTAAGTTTGTTAGGCAAATTGAATACAAAGATAAAAAGATTTTTTTTTCTGAAAGGTGGCGATGAGGAGGAAATCACATTCTTTATCTGAGATACCTTGTATGGTATAGAATGGGAAACTAAAATGAGGAATAGGGGAGAGAGACAGACACAGAGAGATGGAGAGGGAGGAGAGAGAAAGAAAGGAAGGAAGGAGGAAGGGATGAAGAGGGAGATAGAGGAAAACCAACACGCATTTATTCAATACTTACTATGTGCCAGGTACTGTGGTAAGCAGTGGGGATACAAAAAGAGAACTGTCAGTACTTTCATTCTGCTGGAATAAGACAACACATAGAGGGTAGCTGGAAAAAGAGGAGTGAGGGCACCTATTCTGAAGGAAAAAGCAGCCAACGTGGAGGTGGAGCACACAGCAGAATGAGCCAGAAAGGAAGGGAGCAGTGGGGCTGGGGCTTCTGATGATATGGAGGTCTTGTCAAGGGGCCTCCAAAGTCATCTAGTTGTCCCCAGGGTGGAGGGCAAGGCAGCCAGTGTGGCAGTAGGACAGAAAAGAGAGTAAGTTAGAAGGGAACTAGAATGTAGATATTTAAAGGGGGAAAATGTTAAATAAAGCTGAAAGTAAAATGAAATGAAGCAGACTGGTGCCAGGCTTGAGATGACCTCAAAGATAAGGTTAAGAAATTTATATTAAATAAAATATAACCTCTGTTTTTGAAAAGGGAGGGGAGAGATTTTTTTCTTATTCTCTGAGACCAAGATTTTACCTCCTTCTCGGTAAGGGTGTGTAGCAGAGTGGAAAGAAGTCTCAACTTACAATTATGCCATGTATTAGCTGTATAACCTTAACTAACTTATATTATCTCTCTGAGCCTCCATTTCTTAATTTGTAAAAGGAGGCACAGCACCAGAATCAGTTTCTGCAAGTTTCTCCTGAATGTTAGTGCTTCTCTTTGAAATTACTTTGGATTTTTTTTATCCATATGTGATATTTTTCTCCCAACTGAATGTAATACCCTTGAAGGTATGGATTGAAACTTGTTTTTAGTCATTCATTTTTTAAATTGTGAACACACTCACACACACACAACATTTACACACAAACATCAGAACACAAAAGGAGGATTTTATAGGAAACTGAGTCTCTGTGTTTTATTTTTTTTGTTTATAAAAATTGTATACATTTGTTTATAAAAATTGTATACATTATTTTCAAACCTGCTTATCTATATTTTTCTCTGAATTTCTTTCTGTTCTCTTCAGCATATTTTTTTTTAAAAGTTTTAATGGCACTCTTTTTTTTAGCATCATTAGTACTTCCCCTACATTACCCATTCCCAATACCACCACCCCCAATTAAAAATGGAGAGAAAAAAGGGGGTAAATGTAACAAATAAACATAATCAAGCTAAACAAATCTTCAGAGTGCCCATGTCCACAAATAAGTGTATGTTATCTTCCTTCACTTGTATCCCTCTCTTCTCTATTAGGAGATGGGTAATAAGCTTCATTACAGGTTCTCTGTAGATGTGGTTCATCATTGCATTCACCAGAGTCCTTAAGTTTTTCAAAGTTGTTTTTTTTATATTCTTCCTGTCTTTGTATACATTTTCCTCTGGTTTTAAATTCTTCATTACGTTACTTCATACTACCAAGCATTCTCTAAAATTTTCTCTTTCATTATTTCTTGCAATCTCTTATAATAATACTCCATTACTTTTATATATGATAAATTTTTCAGTCATTCCTTAATTACCTAAAAAACAATCTAGGGCACCACTTTATACTCAGTCTCTCCCCACCTATCTTTCCTTCTTATAATCTTTCATTCTAGATCATGAACCTTGTTTTTTTTTTGTTAGGATTCCCTACCCTATATTACCTTTTTCTTAAGTGATCCTACTCTCATCTGATTTTCACCTTCACTTGTTTCCCTGTTGAGTTTAATGTATTTATATATCATGCTGCGTGCGCGCGCGCGCGTGCGTGCGTGCGTGCGTGCGTGTGTGTGTGCGTGTGTGTGTGTATGTATATGTGCATTCCTTCTTTGGCTGTATCAGAGTGAGGTTCATCGTATACCTGTTCTCCACACCACTTTCTCAATGTTTGTATACTACTCCCACATATCAAAATTATGAGGAATGGCAAACTCCACCCTCTTCTTCCTCCCTTTTCCTCCCCTTCCTTTAAGCTCTTCAGAACAGAGCCATCTATCCTCAGGACTGATGTTTTTCTTATTTAAATCCCTCAACAATATCCTGTGAAGACACTGAGGTTCTAAAAGGACATTTATTTCTTCTCTGCCTGTTAGAATGTTAGCACTACATCATCATATAGCGCCTTTCAATTGCTTAGATAAATTTACCTTTTTAGGTATCCCTGGACTCATTTTCTTTGTGTTTCAAAGTTCCCACTCATTTTGGTTCATTTCATCAGAAATATTTGCATATTTTCTATTACAATAAGTGAGATCAGATTATATTTATAAAGTCCTTAGCTCTATGCCTAGTACATAGTAGGCTCTATATCGGTCCTTATTCCCTTCCCTTTCTGCCTTCTATTAAAGCTCCATTTTTCTACCTGTAGGATTATACTCAACTTTTCAGAATAAGGTAGATTTATTTGTAAACCTCTCTTTTTTTGCCTTTTGAAATATTATATTCCAAGACCTTCTTTCAATGATAGTAGTAGCTAGAAGATAGGAATTGTTTCAGGCTTTTAAAAAATCAGCTTTGTATTGTATTAGTTCAGTACTGTATCTAGTATAACATAGACTTAACAAATGTTTATTGAAATGAGTAGAATTGAATTGAATTTTATCTGTCTTGTAAGATTGTTTAGGGGAAAATAAAAAGAGATAAATAATAACAAAAGTACCTCGTGTCACAGCTTCCAAGAATAAAGTATTACTTAGTAGCAATAGTGATATTCCTGAAGCCTCTGGGATCACAGTATATGCTTACTTTTGACCCTGTTGCATAGCAAGTGAAGGCCAGCCCTGCACCAGAAAGAGCTCTTATTCAACCAATATTTCTGTGCCTATTATACACAAAGCACTTTGCTGGGCAATGGGAATATGAAGATGTCATAGATGATACAACCTCTATTGATGACAGATGTTTAGCTGGAAGGGACCTTAGAGATTATCTAGTCCAGTCCTTTCATTTACAAATGATGACACTGAGGCACAAAGGTAGTAAATGATTGTGAGGACTGGAATCCTCACACCCTCTGACTCCAAATCCTGTAGTCTTTGCACTGCACCACTCTGCCTTTCACAATCTACTAACTCTGCTACTGACCTTCCATGTGACTTAAGGCAAGGAGGTTTTCTTGCCAACTCTGAAATAAATTAACATGATAGCTAGTGTGAACCAGTAGGGCAACGGGATGGTACACTGGATAGAGTGCTGGACCTAGAGTCAGGAAGACTCATCTTCCTGAGATCAAATCTGGCTCCAATACATACTAGATGTGTGACCCTGGGAAAGTCATTTGACCCTGTTTGCCTCAGTTTCCTTATCTGTAAAATGATCTGGAGAAGGAAATGGCAAACTACTTCACTATCTCTTCTAAGAAAGCCCTAAGTGAGGTCATGAAGAATCAGCCATGACTGAAAAACAATCAGATGACAACAACAAAGAATAAGCCAGTAATAGTTCTCATTTCATTAGTTGGTTTATAAAACACTTCCTTTACCCATATTTCAGTATGAATAGTGCACCTATAGTCTACAACACTCCAGATATCTTCTGACCAGGGTGGATTACAGTGGGACTATCATTTCCTGAGGTCTAGACCCTATATTCCTCTTCATGAAACCCTAAAAGCATAGTAGCTTTTAGGACTCTAAAAATCTCAAGACCTATTTAAGAGATGAGGATTTTTCTCAGGGCCTCAGATCACAAAGCAAATGTTGGAAACAATATTCCAACAGTTCTAAATCCAAGTCCAAGATAAAACACCTCCTCCCCAGATGTTTATTCTAAATCCTAAAATCTCAGAGTCGACAAGGGACCGAGAGGCAATCTAGTATAACATAAACCTCGGTAAGAATCCTCCTCTCTAAAATATGCTTCTAATGGAGAAGGGGTTAGAGCAGGATGGGGATCTTTACCTGACATTCCACCTTTGGATTATTCTAATTGTTAGGAAAGTTCTCCTTCCATCAAGTCAAGACATTGGTTCTGTAATCTTAACCAGTTACTACTAGTTCTATCCTCTGAGCCTGAGCCGAACCAATTTAATCCCTCTTGAGACAGCAATTAGAGCCTCACTCAACACATCTTTTCTCCAAACTAATTATTCTCTTTTATTCCAATGATCCTCTCATGATCCGATCCCAAGGCCATTCACCATCTTGGCTGCCCCTTTCTGAATTCTCTCCAGATTACCAAAATCCTTTCTAAAATAGGCTTATAAGTGAACATAACATGGCAGAAATTTTTTGATCTGAACACAGAACAATGGGACTGTTATTTCTATTGCTCTGTTGTTACAGCCTAAAACCACATTTGCTTACAGTTCTCTAAAACCCCAAGATCTTTTTCAGTAGAATTGCTATTTAGAATGATCCAACCCTACACTTGGATAGATGCCAAGCTATGAATAAATTGCAATTTCAAATATTGTATATTCAACCTTTCTATCTTCTGGAAATTGTCTGTCTTTTACCCAGTCCAGGGGTGGGGAACCTGCGACCTTGAGGCCACATGTGTTCTTCCAGGTCCTCGAGTTCAGACTTTTGACTGAGTCCAAGTTTCACAAAATCCTTTTATTGAGGGGATTTGTTCTGTGAAGTTTGGATTCAGTTAAAGGGCCACACTTGAGGACCCAGAGGGCCGCATGAGGCCTTGAGGCTACAGGTTCCCCACCCCTGTTCCTAGTCTTTGTCTTTTACCTAGAAGCTATTACATTGTATATACAAGTGTAAAATATTTCCTCTATCACTAGCTCTTGGGTGAAGTGATTTTCATATTTGTAAAATATCTTATAAAAAGCTCTAGGTTGAAAGATGTTATCTAATTTCTACATACCCCTAATAAAAGGCATTTCTAAATAAGCCTACTTAAGATAAGTTGATTTGCCACATATATGCACTTGCATTGTCATTATAAGTCAAGAAACAAGATGTTAGGAAGCAGAGGATATTATTGAGATTTCCCTACCACAAAACATCAGTGGACCTGGTCATCTTTGTTAGACAAACTTCTTTTCTTATAAACAAAATCTTTACATCTTTGCCTTACTCCTGGTAGTCTTACAATGACACCTCTAATTTCTGTGCCAGCCTACATGGATCCAGATGTACCATCACTTGTGAAGATGGGAAATACTACAGTGGAAAGGACTGTGAGCCATGTCATCGTTTCTGTGCCACCTGTGCAGGTAGGTGCCTCCTGAGAGAGTGGATTTGGTGATTCTTGCTCTGACATATCTTGAGTTTTAGGCCCTACTTTTCCAGTTACAGTTAAGGAAATTGTCTTGAAAACTTAACCAGTCAATGCTGGAGGTGTCTGATGAGGGGTTTCGTGGTACAGAGATAAAAGCACTGGATTTCAGAGTTAATGGGTTCAAATGCCAGCTCTGCCACTTATTTCTTCCTTAGCCTCCCTAAACCTCAGTTTCCTTAGCAATAAAACAAGGAGATTGAGGACTTTTAACATACTTTCAAACTCCAAACCTATGATCCATGGATGGTCTCTGTGAGTTACACAGTTTTCTTCCAACTATCACTCAAAGACAAGTGCCTTAGACTCGTCAAATTTGACTTTCTCATTGAGAGTCCCATGGCCACAACTCCCTTCATGTCTGTAGGGAATTAAGAATTTTATGTAGGACTCTTTCTCTTTTTTAACAGACGTGTGTTTTTGTTGAGGGATGGGTATTCGTTGTGCTTCTTGTCTCGAGTAGGAAATGTTCTCAATTCCAATAAAAAAAAAATAGTAATTTTGTTCTTCAAAATGTCGCTGAGAATTGTAAATATCTCTACCTATGTTATTTCTCATACATTTCTTCAAAATGCTATGACAGATCTTGGATTATTCTAGGTTATTTTTACAAACCATTTGGAGGAGGTTTCTGATGAAGCTGTCCTAATGATGGCTGCCCTATTTCTTTTAATTTTAAGGCCCAGGAGCTGATACATGCATTACCTGCAGTGAGGGTTACTTCATGGAAGATGGGAAATGTGTGCAGACCTGCAGTAATAGTTATTATTTTGACCACTCTTTAGAAAGTGGCTACAAATCTTGCAAAAGGTAAGTCCATTTTCCCATTCAAAGAGTATTTAGATACCATATTCTTCTACTGAGGAACACTACAGCAATCAGGTTCTTTCCCCACCCCTGGAATACATTTCCTCCCCTTATTCTACCTTGTAGAATTACTAGTTGCCTTAAAGTTCACCCCAACTGCTTCCTCCTTTACCAGGCTCGTCCTGTTCCTATCGGGCACTAGTGCCCTCTTCCAGAGCCCCTAGATTGCTTTGTACATTATTTTGCTTTTTTTTGGCATTTACTTATCTGAATATATGTTGTTTCTCCCTAATAGCATGAAAGCTCCTGTAGGATAGGAATCGTTTCATTTTTGTCTTTGTATCCTCAGCATCTAGAACACAGCAGGCACTTAATAAATACTTGTTAAATAATAGTAGGCTTTGAATTATGATCTCAGAAGCAATTGAAGTCTTGTTTCTCTGTTTCCAATATGCAAGATCTTAAAATCATTTAAGGAAATTTCCACTTGCTACATTTTATGCAATATTGTTGAACTAGACAATTATCCTAAGATTTTGTGTCATCTACAAGGGGAGGTTTTGGGGGGAGATGTCATCATGCGTGCCTTCTCCTAAGAGTTATAGGAGATAAAATAAAATGATACCTTGTTACGTTGTTTCTTAGATGTGCTGCCAGCTGTCTGGCCTGCAGTGGTCCTGGAGACAGAAACTGTACCAGTTGCCCTAGTAATTATCTCTTAGATACAGGAACCTGCATCCTTGGAGCAATCTGTAAGGATGGTGAGTGCTGAAGTTCTAATTTGGTCTTCTGTGTGATCAATGGGCATCACTATAATGGGGAACCTCATGCAGCTTAATTTTGTTATAGGGGTGAGAGACAGGCTGATAAGATTTTGTTTTTTGATAGTTTGAAAAGTTGTTGTCAGCAATTAGTAAAAGCATTCCACCAGTATTCTCACCTTAAAGAATATTCTACTTAATTACTAATTCTAACTTAAATGAAAAAGGAAAAAAGAACCGCAACAAGTCTACCTTTCATAGCTGGGCCCTTGGTGCTAATATTCTATAGAATATAGAATGATAAAATAAATGAAAACCCTCACCTATAAACAGAAGATAAATCTGTTGTTTCCATAAGGATAGAAAACTGATGGAAGAAACATGAGTAATCGAGAAAATGGAGACAACGGGTCCTTTTGTTATTAAACCACTGGTTCAGGAATTCCCTAGTTTATTGTTTTGGGTTACATTATTTGCATATCTTCACATGTCAAAAATAAGTATTTCTCGGGTGTTTAGTTTTAGGACAGTTATCTGTCCTATTCAATGGCTTATATTTTTATGCCTATAGAACATGTTACAAAATTTTCCAATTGCCAAACATACAGATAGCACAAAAGATAAAGCAATGGAAATAAAAGAGAAATTGAAATCTCTGCATGAGATGACGTTCTCTGGATACAAATATTAAATATGACTGTGTGACCTTGAAAAAATAATATCGCCTCACTGGCCTCAGTTTCCTTGTCTGTACAGAGTATCTAAACTCTAAGTTTCTTTCTAGTTCTGACATTTTATGATTCTCTAACTTCCTATCTTTTATACAAACAAGTTCATCCCAAGTTGGGATCTTAATTTTCTGTCCATGCAGTAATATTGACAGGTTTTTTTTAAAAAAGCTTCCTCAAAGAGTGGTGTAGAAACAAGTACCCTTAAGCTTTTGTACTTACAGTGATATATTATATATTGATGTCATCCTAGAAATAATCAATCAAACACAGCTTTGATATCAGGGGAGAATCACAGTTTTGAATAACAATTCCAACTGACCATAATTAAGACATCGTGTCTTTTTCCTTTCCCTTCCTTTGCCTGCTTTTCACCTCTGCCTGGAATTTTCATGAAGAGGAAAAAATTAATAGAAAATGCAGTGTCATTCAGTAACCATTTAGTCATCATATATTATGTGCCAGGTAGTCTGGAGATAGGAAAGCAAAAGACAGTATCTACTCTCAAGGAGTTCACAGTCTATGAATCTGTCCTGTTCCCATGAGTTATGCAAAGCTTTTTTTCCCCACTTTAAATGTATGTCCCCTTCCTCTGAGAGTTATAAAATTGAAATGAACTTGGAAGGAAACCAAAACTACTCCCTTAAGTACTATTTTGGAATCATTTGGTAGAAGTTTCCCTCTCTAGAGCTGGTTCTGACGTTTGCGTACACAATGCTGGGGTGAGAGATGTGTGACAGCAGAGCCTTGAAGGTTGTACAAATGTATCCCCAACAGCTATATGTTACCAACCATATTTAAGCACACATTTTTGCCCTTTAAAAAGGTGGGGAAGGTATGTATACATCCACAAAGTACAGAGAAAGATACTGCCTTCTCTAGAAAAATTTAGTGCCGTGACAGTCATACAGATTTGAAGAGACCCACATCTCAAGCCAGTCTGGGCCAAACTCAAGTTATTCTGGGCTACAGGCAAACAGGAATTTTAATAGATTTTGAAAATCCAAGCCATACCCCTTGTGTTGTCCTTGCCATCGAATGCACCCTTGCTGGCAAGCATATGAGCTAGTCTGGGATAATCTTGATAACCTGGTAAAGTCCTTATGTAGACAAGATGGCACTGTATAGATAAAAGTGAAAGAAGAAGCTGTACCATTTGCAGTGCTGAACCATTCAGAGCTGACAACACTGGAGACACATCAGACTTTCCAAAACAAATTCACTTGCTGTTTGGAACTCATGGGTTTTTTTGTTTATTTTCTTTCAAGTACATATGACTGTATATTCTTTGACTCTAGATAATTCAAAATATGAAATTTCTTTGCTGTATTTATCACTGATTTCTGATTTATCTTTTCTCTAATCTGTTTTTTTTTTGTTTTTCCTTTTCATAAAATGGATACCAATCACACTTCCTGTCGGACTACAATATCTCTTCTTGAAAACAATGCTGTTGATTGAAATCACTTGGGGTGAACCAAATTTCCTTCTTGTTGACTGCTCCTGAATGGTTTCTTCCGACCCCTCCCTCCCCAAATCTACCTCTCTGATCAATCAAAACCTTATTCCATGGGTGCAACCTTGCTGTCTACGTCTCCAACTCCCTTCCCTTTCTTGCTGGCCCTTCCTGGAATAGCAACGGAAGAATCGTGGGCTGAGGGCAGCTTTTGTATGCTAGTAAAAAAAAACAACCTCTGTCAGCGGAAGGTCCTTCAGCAACTGTGTTGTAAAACTTGTACATACCAAGGCTGAACAGCCCACTCCCCAGAATCCCTCTGTTCCTGTAGACTTCTAGATTAATCCATATTATTATTAAAAAAAAGAAAAAGAAAAAGAAAAACAAGAAAGCCACCGCTCTCTCTTTTCTCGCTCTTATTCTGTCTCTCAAGTTTGTGCAGGGAGATGGTGAACTGTTTTGTCAGAACTTAAATGAAAAAGAAAAAAAAACTACAACAAGCCTACCTTTTATAACTGGGCACTTGGTGCTAAGCGCCCAGAATCAGAGTCAGTATTGTGTGGTGACCAAAGCATTTGATGCCAAAATTGAAGGTTAAACTAACAATTTGATTTCCTGTCAACTTCAGGGTTTCCTTGTTTTGGGAGGCCCTTCCCTCCCTCCACCCTCCCCTCTCTTTTTCTTGCCTGTTTCCCTTCTGAGACGATGAAAGACGTGTTTCGAGACTCGACAGGTTGACGTGGATTAAAACAGAATAAATGCTCCCATTGGTCTTCTGTGTGTGTGTGTCCATAGGTGGGGTGGGGGGAGATTCAGGAAAGAAAGTGTTAGAGAATGATGATCATGCAGAAGAGCTATACCCATATTTCTTGGCCAGAGACTTTCCAAGGTGAAAGCTGACACTTGCCCACTGTCATTTACTTCATGTGATATGTACTGAATTTTTTCTTTTGTTTTGTTGTGTTTGAATTTACTTACTTGAAAGCTCTTCCTTTTTGAAGGAAATGGGAGCCAAACACGGGAACAAAGGAATGGAATGTTCTGCCTGGTTTTCACTGGGGGCAGATTTGCTGCTATTGGTTTAACTGTATCTGTTTGGGAGCTTTTAACACAAATTGCATTCCATTCCATTCAAAAGATACTTACTGCTGAACCATGTTCATATTTCATGATCAAATCAGCAACGTCAACCTAGCCATTGAATGAAACTCTTCGAAGATAGGACTGTCAACTATCTTCACTATCCCCCTGTACCCCAGAATGCTAGCATTACAGAACATG
This sequence comes from Potorous gilbertii, assembly GCA_028658325.1. NCBI lineage: Eukaryota > Metazoa > Chordata > Mammalia > Diprotodontia > Potoroidae > Potorous > Potorous gilbertii. Next base: position 94,206,009 of record CM053772.1, on the reverse strand, counting down.
GGATTTACCTTGTCACGCTGGCATACATTTGGTAACAATGCTAGTGGGGATTGGGGCTAGTAGGGAGGAAAGAGTGTAAGAAATTATCTTTCCAAGTTGGACCAAACACTCTAGGAGGTATATGTTAGAGGGATTTTCTTCCTAGAATAAACAGGTTATTTTTTTTTAATTTAAACTTCCTGTATTTTTAATGAATGACATAATTGTTTTCAAGCTTGTGACCAAGTTGGCCAGCTAATTCATTCAAATGGTGCTTTTTTTTCTCTTGTTATCTGAAGAAAACACATCTGGAAAATAGTATGTGGCATAATTGTACCCTCCCCACCCCTCAGTTCTGTTATTCTGTCACTTGTATCTGTTCCTCCCTAGCCTTGCCACGATCTGGTTCTTACCTGAGCACTCTCATGGTGCCCAATTTGCTGGGCATTTCCTCTCTTGTGGTTTTCTCTTGCTTCCTTTACACATTACAGAAACCAGCAAACTAAACATCAGAGAAAAAAATGTTTTGAGTCAATTGGCAGAATTAGAAGAAGCCAAATACAACTTCTTGTCATTTCCAAGTTTCTCAGTTTTGAAGAGATCTCTACAGATTGAAAGAGGGCTATATTTCAGGGAATATAACTGGGTTTTAAGTTTCTCTCTCTTTTTTTTAATATACCAAAATCATACTGAGCACTTGGGGATTTTTGTGATTATTGTTTTTTTCCTTCAAAATTGGGGTGAAAGAAGTACTTTTTTTAAACCTGGGAGCTATTGGCTAGTTATCTGCTCTCTGTTTGTTAACACCTTGCATCCTTAGAATAATTGGCCTTATATCTGAGGAGGAAATAAAAGAGTCAAAAATCGGTCCATCGTTGGGGCAAATAAGGGAGTACAACCCCAAGGCAGCCATCTAAATAATCAGGATGCCATTTTGTTGTCCCAGTGACAGAATGTATTTTCTGATAGTGTTTTATCACCGTTAAATAGCATTTCAAATTTTTAAATAACACTTCTGTTGTATTTTTAAATGGCATTAAAATGATATGGAGCCACATATCAATTTATTGGGAGCTAGAGAAGCAATGGGTTGCATTAATTTGTTTTCCACTTTGTAATACTGTAGGCCACATTTGGCTTTAGGAAAGCAGGGATGAAATTTGCAAGAGCAGAAGGCAAGATTAAATTTACAGGTACTCACCTGTCAAGAACTGTGGACAAAAAGAACTGGGAGCATAAAATAAGGTCAAGAGAAGATCTCAAGCCAACATAGTTTTGTTTTGTTTGAAGAATCCACTTAGCTAGAGAAGCTTATAATCATTTGAAGTTCAAAACTGGTGTGATTAGAAAGGCAATAAATTATGACTTTTTTAGGGGAAAGCACAGTCACTGGGAAAACTATGGAACCCCACCCATACCCACTTCATTTCCCATTGACCATTCAGACTTTGAGTATATTTATACTGGTTTAACTACTAGTCTGTTACTGCCTCATTTCTCTACATAACATTATTAACTAGAATATAATGCTTTCAAAGTTTAAGTTAATGTTTTATATATATTATGTATAAATATATATATTCATAATTGAGATATAATTATGTAATGAATAGCAAAGAATTTGTTTGGATACTTAACAAATGCCTCTAACATTATTATAGAGACAAAAATTCATATCCAGTTTCCTTTTTCTTTTTTTTAAACTAGTGACCCATTGTTAAATCCAAATTCATTTTTATTGAGAAACAAAATACTGTACATGTGTAAAATGTTCAGTTGTTTTTTGTAAAATATAGTAGAAATGTTGTAATTGATATTGGCCAAAATCAATGTTATTCCATATTTTATTTTTTCTATTAAATTAACCTGAGTTCCTGTTCATTTGATCTGTGTATAAACCATGTATTTAGGGGATGTGGTTTTGGAGGGATGGGGAGGTCCTTTTTCTTTTAATTGGATTTGAAATGAAGTCAGAAGGGAAAAAGAGGAAAGAAAGAAGGACAGAAGGACAAAGAAAGAGGAAAGAAAAAAACAGAGGAAATTTGTCATATATTTAACTCAAACCTCTGGAAAGTAGACTATTCAAAATTCTCCAGAAGACTCAAGCATGAGTTCTTTTCCATTAAAAAGTATTTATATATGCTCTCAATCAGACAGAGGCTGGTATCCATGCTATAGAACTTCTATGAATTTTTTCCCCATTTTCTTTCATCTACTCCTCCCTGGTGCTTCTTAAAGAACATTCTTTTGGTTTTAATCACCACCATCAGAAGATAGCAGAGTTTGAAATTATCTGTCTCTCTGTGGACCTATGTAGGGGGGAGGCAGGGGGGCGGTGTGTGTGTGGCTAGGAAATGTCAAAATAACATACATATGGGTTGGTATGTAATGCAAAATTTATATTTTAAATGTGTATATATGGGGGAGGGAAGGTTTATAGATAATGAAAAGTTATTTTGACTCTTCCTAGCATCTGACTGGTTAGTTAAAACATTGACTCTCAATAAGCCTCCAAAATTAAGCATGGGTAATCAAATGTAGACTTTATATGAAGTGCAGCTCTAATATAGACCCTAAAATCAAACCTGAGTTTGTTATTCATTGAGGGAGATTAGACATTGACCCTTCAGTTCAATTCTTAGTTCAATCAAACATCTAGTTAAACCAGTGATATCAAACTCAAATAGAAACAGATCCCTGCAGTTCCATATTTGACTCAGGAAACCACAAATTAGCATTATCTATGCTGTATTATAGTATTATTTGTTTTGTTAATCATTTTCCCATTACATTTTGATCCAGTTTGAGCTGCACTAGAAAGTCTTTGCAGGTGCCCGTGGCAGCAAGTTTGACACTTCTAAGCTAGACTATTTATGTTGGGGAAGAAAAGTGAGGAAAAGTCAACAGCAGCAAACAGCTGTCAGCTTCATAGATGATAGCGTTAGAGCTAGAAAGTCTAATCGTTCTCACTTTACAACTATAGAAATGGAGTTCCAGAGAAGGTAAGTGATTTGCCCAGGGACATACTTACTAGTATGTGAGGTGGAATTCTGGTCCAAATCTTCCTGACTCAAAGTCCAGTATTCTATCCCTAAACCAATGGTGCTAGTGGGAGATTTGTTTTTGAAAAATGAGACTGGAAACATGAAAACACAGGACTGAAATTCAAGAGGGAGATATGAGTTGGAGGTAAAGATCTGGCCATCACTTACCACATAAAGGGAATTGTTGAAATTTGTAGGAATGGATAACATGATGAGAACAAAAATAACAGCACTGCTTTAAGGTTTGAAAAATGCTTTTATAGATATGTCATTTGATCTTCATAATCCTGTAAGGTGGGTTCTATAAATATCCCTCTTTTGCAGAAGAAAAAACTGAGGCTGAAAGAAATTAAGTGATTTAGCTCATGTTCACACAGTAAGTGTCTTAGGCAGGCTTTGAACTCTGGTCATTTTGACTCCAAATTCCACCACTCTGCACTTAGAAAGAGATGGCTAAGAAATGAACCTTGGAGAAGGTACATATCAAGACAACAAACATACATCTTCTCATCATAGTCCAACAGGGGGATTTGATTCTAAATCAGTTCTTGACCTTCTGTGGAATCTTAAAGGAGTCACTTAGCAGAACTGTAACTCAGTTTTCCTATCCACAGTATAGGTGGTGATGATTCATTTCTTATCTCCATTCCCAAGGTTGGCATAAAGCTAGGTTTGAAGTCATCAGCTTCACAAAATTCCATAATTAAAAGGGAATCTCTCTTGAAAACATCCTCCTTGATTCCACCAAATAATTACATATCTAGTGAAAATTATCACTTCCTAAAGCACCTTCCATTTCTGAACCAGTCAAATGTCTGGTCCAAAAATGTACCTTCCTGTAACTTCTACCCATTGGTCCTAATTTTGTTCTTTAGGGCCACACAGAGTGAGCCTCCACATAACCTCCAATTCTTAAATGTACAAGAGGTGATTACAATCATGTTTCCTCTAAGTCTGTTATTGTCAAAGCTAAACACCAAGCATCCTTACATGGCTTGATTTGAAAGCTCTTTACCATCCCAATTGCCCTCTCCCAGACACTTTCTATCTTATTAATGCCTTGGCAAAAAATGTGGCTCCCAAAACTGATTACAATACTCCAGTTGTGATCTGATTAGAGAAGAATATAGTGATACTATCGTCTCTTTTTTTTCAAGAAAATAAATTTTGTTACTGTTTTCTAAGACAATTGGCTTTTTTGACTGCTACGCCATTGTTGACTCAAATTGAGTCTTTTAAAATAAAACTTTTTTTATGAGAACTGTGATTTAAGTCATGTCTTGCCAAATCTATACTGGAGGTTATTTTTTTGAAATCAAAGTAGGATTTTACATTTATTCTAGTTAAATTTGATCTTTCTTGGTTTTAACTCATTATTCTAGCCTATCAAGATCCTTTAGGTTCAAGTTATCTCATCCTATCTGCTAGCTATCTCTCCTAGGACTGGGTTATTTTAAAATTTAATAAATATTCCCTCCATGATTTCACTCAAGTCATGAAAAAAAAAAGTTTAACATTACAGTGTTTTATGGCACCCCATAGAGATGTAACTCAGGTTGCCATCAATCTATGGTTTCAGTAAAATACTTAATATTCTCTAGCTTACTGTTACTAAGATTTGATTTCTAAATACTCAGAATCTAACTCTCTCTGAGTGCTTCAAACCTTCAACATGTTAAGTTTGACACAGAAATAAAATGTGAGGAAATGATCTGTTGCTGCATTGTTGACTCATTTTTGAGTTCATAGTCCTCTAAAAGCGCCAAGGTATATTTTTTAAAACATGAACTTTGTCAAATTGATTTTTATTCCAAAAGCAGGCTTTTATGCTTTGCTGTAGTAACTTTCATTTTTTAAAAAAAATTTAACCCATTATTCTGGCCTGTCAGAATCCTTTTGGACCTCCAAGTCTTCTTGTCCTCCTTGGTTCAGTGAGTTTTGCCAGATCCAGGAATAACAGTTAAATTCCATCCTCCATCTTCCAGAACTTCTCAGTAACCCTATGCCAGGCCCACATTGTGCACACTGTGGGGTGACAGAGGGGAAATGCTCTATTTTTCATCCCTAGGGTTGCCCTCTTCTTAAAATTTAAGCAGCAGAGAAAATGAGCTCCACATTGCCTGCTTCCACTATCAGGGAAATGCAACACTGTCAATGCTCCTTTCAAAATTAGAGAAGGAATGTAGTGCACTGCATTGCTCTTCTAGCCTCTGCGCCAAGGCCTTCTCTTTCCTGACTCTTTTTGAGATCTTACCCTATATATCCTTACAAACTGTTTGTGGATGGGTAGATGGAATCCCCTGGTTCTAATACTGCTCTCCCATTAAGTAACTAATGTGATTATGGGCAAGTCACTCTGGCCCTCCTCATTTATAAAATGTGAAGGTTGGGCCACTAAGGAATAATAGGTACCTATTCTTTCAACAAACATTTGTTAAGCACTTTCTAGGTGCCAAGCATGTTCTAGGCTTTCAGGATATGCAGGTAAGAATAAAACAAAGGCTTATGTTCTACTTGGGAAAATATACATATAAAAAAATACAAAATAATTTCAGAAAGGAAGGCACTAAGAGTTGGAGAAACTAGGAAAGACCTCTTGTAGATGGTGGCATTTGAGCTTAGCCTTGAAGGAATGTAGGGATTTGAATTGACAATATCGAGAAGGAAGTATATAGGGGGACCGCCTGTGCAAAGGGACAGAGACAGTAATAGTTGGAATGGCTAAAAACCAATTTGGCTGGGCCATAGGGTGCATGAGGGAGAGTAATGGAAAACCAGTTTGGAAGGAGAGGCTGGAGCTACATTGTGGACTTTGAAAATATTTGAAATATTTGAAAAAAATTTTAAAAAGTTTTAAACCAGAAACATGCATGTGCTACAATGCATCATGTTCAGATAAGGATAGGGACTAGATGCATGAGCTCATTGATATTGAGAGCTTATGGATAAAGAAACTCCACAACAAGGAGGGTCAGCACTTTCTCTACAACTTTAGAGACCTGTCTAGAAGCCAGAGACGTAAGTCAGACCCTGAGTCACCCAACTGCCGGTGACAGCAGCTTGACTTGAACCCAGGTCTTTCAGGATTCAAGGCCAGCTCTTTTTCCATGATGTCACATTACCTCTCATATTCTGAACCAGCAAAGACCAAGATATCCTATGTTGACCTCTTTCCTTCACTGGTCATCCTGTCCTTTGGGGATGACAATATATGACAGAACCAACGTCACTCTCCCTAGAGAGCAGATCCTGATTTTGTTAAGAATCCCTTTAAGAGCCCCTTTAAGGCTTCAGGGCTCCTCCATTGTTCCTATTCCTTTCATTGGAGCCCTGACTCAGCTCCACCCAATACAGTTCACCACTGCATTCATCCTGTCCTGGCCTTCCTTTCCCAGTGGCTAAGTGATATATCCAAAGTCCTCCCTTTTTCCAGTCTCCTCCCCCATCATGTACTATGAGAACCTGAAAAATAAGCTGCCTCTTTATCAACCCATCCATTAGGCATCCACACAGGCAATGAGTAGTTATTTTCTTTAATGCATTAGACAAGTGATAGCTCAATTCAGTCAGCTTAATGAAAGGCCTGGGCACTCATGGCAGCTTGACTTTGTAGGATAAAGTGTGCCCTGCAAGAGACTGTCCACATTTCCTCCTCAGGTTTGTTCCTGACCTGATCTCAACTGTGTCTGGCACAGGTACAAGATTCTCCATCAGCCAACAATCCCGAGGGCAGTAACAAAAGCAAGAAGGGGCATGGGGATTAACAAGCCTGTTTTCAAGATTGGCATTAGGGACTCATCAGACACTATCTCCACCTTCCATAAAAAGGAGAAAGTTTGTCATCCCCTACCGTTGAAAGTAGCTAGAGCCTTGCACGGAGTAGATGCTAAATCAACGCATATTTAATTCTTAATGAACAAATTTTAAAATAACAGTTAGCGATTATATGAAGCGTTATGATTTGCAAATGACTTCCATGGATATTATCTCATTGGAGCCTCACAACAACCTTATGAAGTGAAGTTTTTATAATCCCTACTTTACAAATGAGGAAACTAAGGCTGAGCAGTTGAGTGACTTACCAAAGTCATATGGCTAGTCAATACCTAGGGAGGATTTTAACTTAGGTCTTCCTAAGTTAAGGAAGTCAAGTCTACTCTACCTCCTAGCTGCCTAGGCATTTATCAACCACCTTATTATGCACCAGACTCTATGGCTTTAGGGATAGAAATACAATAAATTAAACAAAACCTACTTCAGAGGATCTTATCTTCTAACAAGGGAGACAACAAGGGTGTATTTAAGTATAAAATAAATATAAAGAGAATAAATACAAAGTAGATCCATGCCAGGCAGGTTTGGGAGGCAGGGCACTAGCAGTTGGGGCAGGTCGGACAGGAAAGGCTTGACCTGGATCTTGAGGGAAAAGAGGGATTCTATGAGGTGAGGACAGACTGCATTCAAGGTAGAGGGTTTGGTATGGACTCACAAAGGTGCAGAGGAGGGAAGAAGCCAATTGGTTTGGATGGTAGTGTAGGGAAGGGAGAGTGATTGCAATGGAAAGATAGACTGGGACAGACTTCTAAAGGGCTTCTACAGCTGAACAGAGAAGTTTCTATTTGAATCTAAAAGAAACAGGAAAGCACTGGAATTTACTGAGTAGGACAGTGACATAGTTAGGTCTGTGCTTATGATTCTTCAATTCTTTTTTTTCAGTGGTCTGTTTTTAAATTTATATATTTTAAGTATTTAACATTCACTTCCATAAGTTTTCTCCTCCTCCTCAGGATGATGCAATCTGATAAATGTTCTACATATACATTCTTATTAAATATATTTTCATGATAGTCATATTGCATAGAAGGAATTCTTCAATTCTTGTCAAACTGGATTGAGTTGGAATCATGCAAAAGAATGCTCTCGGTCTATAATTCACTGATTTGTTCACCTTCTCCACTTCAAGCTAATCAAAGAATGACGAATTTAAAGCCAGAAGGGAGCTCCAAGTGCATCTTCCACAGTCCCTCCATTAAACAGATGAGATAGCTGAACTTCCAAGAGGGTCACTTGTCCAATGCCATGCAGGTTGTGACACAACATCTCCTTTTTCCATTAACCTAGAAGAGGAGAGGTTACAAAGGATAAAGTGACATTTCCCTGAAATAACTAAACATCAGGCAGTGACCCATTGTGATTCTGATCTCTTGGTATTGTCACATTTGGGGCAGCAGGGCCATAATGGCTTAGTGAGATCAAGATTAATGACCCATGTTGTTCAATTGGGAGTTTAGTAGAGCAGAGCCCATATATAGCTTTGCTGGTGGAAGAAATTTGGTACAGAAGAAAGAATTCTAGATTTGGAGTCAAGGAGCCTGGAAGAGTCTTTCTGATGCCACCAGCCCCACTGGTATAGACACTCATCTCCACACACCCACATTACTGCAAGAAGCAGGTCTGCCTGCCCCAAGTCTCTCCTCATTTCTATCTATCGTCCACTCAGCTTGCAAAGTAATCTTTCTGACCATAGCCAATGCAGATTTGATTATGTCTCCCATTACCTCTACTCTATAAACTAGTCACTAGCTATTACCTCTAGAATTAAATATAAAATTCCCTGTTTGGCTTATAAAAGCCCCTTCCTCATTTTCCAGTCTCCTGAACCCTCCCTCCCCTTCAACTATTCTATGATCCAGCAACACTGGCTTCCTTGCTCTTCCTCACACAATATACTCTATCTTCTCATTCATGCATTTTCAGTAACTGCCCTTCATGTGTAGGGGTAGCTAGATGGTAAAGTGGTTAGAGCACTGGGCCTAGACTCAAGAAGACCTGAGTTCAAATCTGACCTCAGATATTTACTAGCTATGTGACCCTGGTCAAGTCACTTAACTTTGTTTGCCTCAGTTTCCTCATCTACAAAATGAACTGGAGAAGGAAACGATAAACTTCATGTCTAAATGGTGGGGGAGAGGGAGAGAAGATCTCCTGTAAGAGGAATAGTGGCTTAGCTAACAAAGGGGAAAAAAATCAGTAAACATTTATCAAAAAAAAAGTCTCTAATATTTTTAGAAAAGAAAAATTATCTCCTTTTCTTTGATTTTCATGGAAATTTTCATAAGTGAGACAGGCGCTAACATTTCCTAAACTAGTTGAGGTGGGGAGAAGTTAAGGTAGATATGCCTGGAAGAAAAGGGCAGGGAGGATGGCATTGATAAGTGGACATAAAAGACACGAGAAAATTCCAGTTGCATGATGGAAGAAACTGTCTTATGTTTGTATACTCATTACCTGGCATATAGGAAACTTCTAATGCTTATTGATTGATGTGAGCAAGCTATTTTGAGTGGCCTTTCTGGTATTGACCATAGGAAGAAATTTGAGTGCTCCACGACCAGGCCTTCCTCTAGGGGTGAGACACTCAGTATGGGCTTTTTCTAGGAGGCCCTCTCACCCATACCACCTTCTTAGAAGCTGCAAATGAAAAAATAAAGAAGTGGAGACATCAGCATCCTCAACAGGTTCATACCCAGCCCAGCTGAAACATATTATAAACATGTCAAATAAAAACAGCAACTGTACAGCAATAGGTTTTTAAAATCCCATACTAAAGTCAGGCGGACTGCTGGCCTCTGGCCAAAGGCCACGCATGGAAGTGTTTGAATGGCAGGCTGCAGCCTGAACCACATCAGGATGGAAATACATCGGTAGAGAAGTTAAGAAAATCCACTAATGGACCAGTGTGGGACTTTTTTAATAATCCAAGCCAAGGCATGCCATTAGATTGACCCTAGATCAACCTTGGTGTTGATCAGTTAAATCAAACCATATTTTCCACCACAATTCCAATTCCTCATTCATAAGAATTTATTAAGTGCCTACATTGTACAAGGCACTGTGTTAGTTTTGGAGAAACTACAAGGGTAGAATGATCAGAGCTTGACACCAGGGCATTAGAATTCACCAGGTGCCAATTTCAATTTTTTCTTTCAAAAAAAATCTTAAAATTTTGTTTCCCTATAACCATTTTTCTAAACAGCTGGATCACTGTTCCCCTTCCCCTAGCAAATAATAACAAAGAAAAAGAAAAGAAATTCAGCCATGGCTTAGTAGAAGGAGCACTAGCCCTAGAGTAAGAGGACCTAAATCCAAATCCTTTTTCTCATATTTTTTGGTTGAAGGAGGTGATCTCTGAAGTCCCTTGCAATACTAATATTCTGTGTTTCTGTGACTCTATGCTCTAAGTCCCTCTAATGGTCTATGGTTTAGCATTTACTTTTTCTTACATGCACTTGACACACTGAGGGAAGAAAGAGGCAGCAAAGCATTTCAAGAAGCAACAATGCTATATTTAAACACATAACTGTAATTTTGAATAAGTTCCTTAACTCTCCTACATCATAGGTAATTATATGAACTTTGAGCCTCAGTTTCCTCATCTGTAAGATGAGAGGGCTGGACTAGATGACTTCTGAGTTCTAGATCTATAAATCTTATGATCCACTGAGTCAGATGGCATATACAATGCTCAACACCTACTGTACAATATCTGCAAAAAATGTGAGAAGACACTCAAACTTTTTCAGTAACAGAAACAAATTAGTTTAGCACCAAATTAACAAGAATAAGAAAAACAAAGAATGACAAAATAAAAAGAGAAACTCCCAGATGTCATACTTCCCATATTGATCCTACCTCAGATGAGCCAGATGAGGCTGAGGGTCTCCTCCTCCATTGAACCTGGTGACCCCAGGGAATACCTCCACATAAACAACTATGTTTGTCTTAATGAGTTGTGAGGGTATCTTTGGTAAGGTTTGTCCCAACCCTGTTTTTTTGAAACTTATTTCTGGAGCCAAAAAGGGGTATTGGAGATTACAAAGATAAAAATGACTGAAAAATAAAGTAACTGGCTTAATTGTTGTCTTTTTAAGACAATTGATGTATTTCATGCACAGTGAAGAGTTTTGATCAACTTCAAAGGAGAAACTTCCATCTTTCATATGATGGGTTCTATCTTGGCCGGTGTTGTGTCTGTCCTTCGTTCTTGAAGGGGGCCATGACATCAAGATGATGACATGACTTGCATTTGACTTTGATGTGAGTGTAGGAGGGCTGTTCAAGGTCACCAGTCTCACGTTCTCTTCCAAAGCCATCTGGGTTCAGTAGCCTGATATTCATCAGGATAAATCATGACTGACACAGGACGGCTTTGCCCATTACTTTCTTAATGCCTTCCCTCTGTTTATTATGTCCAATTTATCCTGTGTATTGTTTGTTTATATATACAGTTCAAATATAGAATATTGTTAAATATGTCAACACAGAATCTTATCTCCCCCACTTGGGTGTGAGCTCCTTGAAGACAGAGATTGTCTGTTACCTTTCTGGGTATCTCAAGCACAGTAGGTACTTAATAAATACTTTTTGATTGACTATGTAACCCTTGGGCAAGTTACTCAACCTCTCTGGGCTTTACCTTCCTCACAGGTCAGATAAGAAAATTGATGACTTCTAAGGTCCTTTCCAGATCAAAATCTATGAACCTATCATCGCATGGCATTTATAAACCTGTATCTCTTCCACTCATTCATCTGTGTCCTATCTATCAGTCAGCTCTAGTGACCCCATGCTATGTGTGGGGCTGCTGATAAACTTCAATTTCCTTTGGTCATTCTAGAAATGGGTTTGGTTTCTGAGAAGCCCTAGCTGGTCAGAAAGGGCTTTGTTCATTCACAGAACCCCCAGGACCTACTGGCTGCTTGCAGTCAGGTAACTGAAATGTTGGAGTTCACAAAATGGTATGTTACCATAGTTGGCAAAACCTGCTGGTGCCAAGGAGGAGGAATAGTTAGTGACATCTCTGTGACTCACCAAGGCAACTTGCAACTTGCTGATCCCTGGATTACTGTTGGAATGGATAGAATGCTTGATGCTGGGTCTGGAATACCTGATTTGAAACCTGCATCAGATACCTCCTGTCCTTGTGACCCTGAACAAGTCACCTAATTCTTCTGGACTCAGTTTCCTCACATGTACAATAGAGATGATAATGCCTACATCAAAGCCTTGTTGTGAGGCCCAGATGGAATGATGGGAATTGCTTTGCAAAAGCTACAGCCCTGTATAAACTTAGCCATTATTGTTTATCAAAGTATGGGTGCATCAAACTGGGGAATAAGTGGGATTTTTAAAAAATCAGATGACTTAAAGGCATGACTGCTGTGTGGATGAAAATTGTGATCAAAAAACCTGAACTTGTGCCAAATTCCAGAAGGTTTGGTGAAAGTAGAAGAGGCTCTCAAAAGACTGTTGGTATACACTGTAAAGGTCAAGGTGCAGTGTTAAATTAGCCTCATGGTGGCATTTCACAAGCTAATCACTTCTGTATTTTATTCCCTTGTTTGGAGGGCTGTCCTCTAAAAAATTCATCTTTGGAGTCTTCCCTTTTCCCATCTCCACATCTGCCAAACACTGGAGGGTGAGGTTTCATGGTTCCTGTAAGATAAGAGCACAGGATGAAGAGTCAGATGACCTGAGTTTAAATCTCTACCTTGCCATTTAGAACTTATATGACTTCAGGCAAGTCACTGAAATTTTCTGAGCCTCAGTTTCCTCATCTACAAAATTTGGGGATTGCATTCTATGATCTCTAAGATTCCTTCCTGACCTAAAGTTATAATCTTTTTCTTAAAAAATTAATTTATTTTTAGTTTTCAACAGTCACTTCCATAATATTTTGAGTTTCTCCCCATCTCTCCCCCACCAAGATGGTGTGCATTTTTATATAGGTTCTACATATGCATTCCTATGGAACCTATTTTCACATTAGTCATGTTATAAAGAAGAATTAGAACCAATGGGAGAAACTGTGAGAAAGAAGAAATGAGAGAGAGAGAGAGAGAGAGAGAAAGAGAGAGTAATGTGCTTCAATCTGCATTCAGACTCCATTTTTCTGGAGGTGGACAGCATTTTCCATCTTGAGTCCTTTGGAGCTGTCTTAGATCCTTGCATTGCTAAGAAGAGATGAGTCTATCAAAGTTAGTCATCGCACAATGTGGCTATTACTGTATACTTCATTCTCCTGGTTCTTCTCACTTCACTCAGCATCAGTTCATAGAAGTCCAGGTTTTTCTGAAGTCCACTTACTCATCATTTCTTATAGCATAGTAGTATTCATTGCATTCCTATACCACAACTTGTTCAGCCATTCCCCAACTGATGGGCATCCTCTTTAAAGCTGCTATCTTATTAGCCTATTATGTTGCATTCCTTTTTTGTTATCTCAATTTTCTATCCAACAGTTCCCTTTTTCACTCCCAGATCTCAGGAGCTTTTTAAAATAATAATGGACCCAAGAGTGGCACGATGGTGCACACCTATAATCTGCTACCAAAGAGATTGAGGATGGGATCTCTTGAATTTAGGACATTTGAGCTGTAATGGGTTTAGCCGAACAGGTGTCTTCACTACCTCAAGTACCAATATAGGAAGCCCCGGAATCAGAGGGTCATCAGGATATCTAAGGAGAAGTGAACCAACTCAGGTTATAAACTAAGCAGGTCCAAGCTCTTATGCTGATGAGTAGTGGGACGGACCCGTGCATAGTTACTACCTTCTAGCCTGGGGGACACGGGGAGACCTCGTCTAAGAATAATGATAATAGATATTAACAACAACTGAAGCATGTAACATTTTAAAGTGTGCAACAAAAGCCCTGTGACTGACACATGGCTATTATTCCCATTTTACAGATGAGGAAACTGAGGCTGGAAGAGGTTACGTGATTGCCTAGGATCAATTAACTAGGAAGTAGTGAAACTAGGTCCCATATTCTAGCTATAATTACATCATGCTATTTCCCTTTCCTAGCACTGTTCCTACAGGTGGGATGATGGAGTGAGATTCTCCCATTCACAAATAAATTTATGAAGGAAAATTCCTTGAGTTTTAAGGATCTGACCTTAGATTCCTGAACCAGGAAGTTAGAGGAGGGAATACTTCTTGATTCTGGAATGTGTTCGATAAGGATCCTTTGAGGAGCTCTGTAAAACAAGAGAATGAACTCTATCACTTCTTAGATCCTTTCGGGGTCTTAAACCTATGAGTCTAATCCACCCAAAAACCATTTGAAACTTTTTGAATTATTCTATTTCTTACAAAGGACTAAATAAGGCACAAAGAGATGAGAAATCTCACATCAGCGTGTGTGTACATATGCAGACACGCTTTATGTTCTCCTTTTGTATTTGTCTAGTTCTATACTTTTTATTTGATCATGTCTCAGTTTTGCTGTTCCCTCTCATGTAGGTTCCCCCAAGGTATGACCTATATCTATTTAATTTGCCTTTATTGATGCCTAGAAAGATATACCAGAAGGTGCTTAATAAACATAAATGACAGGGATCTAACCATAAGTCTCCTGGTTATTTCTCAATCTAACTCTCCAACCAACTCTCTCCACCTCCATGGAATGATAAGGGCTTGTGTGTAATTCTCTGTTGACGTTTTATAAGATTATCAAAAACCAGAAATTCTCCCCACATCCTGATATTCTCACTGGAAGATTCAGAGTAGAAAGTAGAATTTCTTGCCCTATTCTGACATTATTCATGAGTTACATCCCCAGCCTTAGGTCAGAGAGTCTTGTCTGCAGTCAGAATAACACTTAGGCTAGGGCACAGTGGGACACTTGGGGAAAGAACTTTGGATATAGAGTACCAGGGTGAGTGTTGTAATGCCAGCAAACACACACACACACACACACACACACACACACACACACACACACACACACACACACACACTTCCTAGTTATAATCTATTTAGCAAATAATTTAACCTCCCCAAGTCTCAATAATAAGAACAAAAACCCAAACGAACATGGGTGATCTTATTTGATAATGAGTTATTTAAAAACATTAAAATTTTTTAAAAAAAGGTTTTAATGGCTTACTATGTGCCAAACACTGTGTTCAGTGGTATGGAAACAAAAAGTAAAATTAGTCCCTGCCCTCAAAAAGTGTACATTAGTATTTGGGAGGAGTTTTGTGGAAGTCACAACAGGAAAAGTTCTTTTTCATACAGTATTTTTACTTAACACTGACCTATATGTAGCCTATAACTAAATACTTAACCCAAATTTTACAATAAAGTGCTGTAAACCTCCCATAAAAGCAAAAGAAAAAGTTCAGACCTTCTCTGGTATGAAGGGAGGGCCAAACAGTTTTTGACGGATTTTCCAGATCTCAGGGTGAGGGAATAGGGAAGGTGGCGCAGCATGCCCCTGACGTCCTCGATGTGGAAGGGATAACTGGACATAGAATGTAAAACTCCTTCAGTACAGGAACTAATTCACTTTTGGTTTTGTATCCTCAGCACTTAGAAAAGTTTTAGAAAGAGTATATCCAGATTAATGGAGGGTAGTGTAAGAAATGATAAATATGAAAACTAGGGAAAAAATGGGAAGACCTCAATAAATGAATGAATCATTTTCTTATCTACTCTGGTTAGCATATGGGAACAAATTAGATTTCATCTAGAAGAAGTATTAGCAAGGAGCCTGGAAAGCCAGACACATGAGGTGTATTTGTACACATTGGAGACTTTTATTAGCCTAGGAAAAAAATGGAGGAACTTCATAAATGTTTGTTGATTGAGTTTTATAAATGTTGTTACTTTTAATGCATATCAAGGACAGGGCCCATGCACTTTGGGAGCCCCAGAGTACTGAAAATGAGCAGGGTCTTGGCAAGCCAGTTCTGGGAGGAGGCAGTACCTTCTCTGTCTAAATAGAAAATGAAGTTCTAGCAGTCATCCACAGCCCATAATAAACTCCACCTTGCAAATATCCCCAAGGTAAACTGCCTTCATTTTTACTCATCCCCTCAGGCTGCATGTTTTCTTGGGGTGACTTTGTTTCCCCTTTGTTTTCTACTTCTGTGTGTCCTAGGATGTTCATAATAACTGGATTTTGTCTATTTAAAAATAGAGAGAGATTTCTGACAGACTTTAGTTACTTGTAAATCCCTTGATTTTTTAGTGTCATCAGACAGTTCTCTGATGATATAAATTGCAGATGGTTTCCCACCACACGTGGTAGAGGGTGTTTACACATCAAGGAGTGGGTTCCCTACACTGACGAAATCACAAGGGTAGACTGAAAAAAAAAATGAAAAAGTGAGAAGGAGCGAACATACACTGTGACCCTTTGTGGATCACCTCTGGATATGGTTCAGCCGCCACAGCCAATATTCACTGCCGGAGTAATTCGGTCCTTTAATTTCCTTCCCATTAATCTTATGATATTTTCTTATTCTTTGTTCTTGATTTTTACATGTGAGTTATTTACAAAGTTAATCGTACAAAATATTCCCCCTTTCTCATTTATTTCCCTCTAAAATTATATACATAAATATTTATCTAGTGAGAATTTAAGTTACTTAAATGCAAGGACCATGTAATATGTCTTTCTTTGTATCCCTGCCACTTAGTACCATGTTGGACACAAAGAAATTATTTAATCAGTGCTTGTTGATGGACTGACCATTGGTAAAAACAACATTTTGTTGGACAATTTGGGCATATACTTCCATATGATGTGAGAATTCTTGACCTGACCAACTAAAAATGAGATGAGCCCTTTATTTGATTGTCATTTCCTTTGAACACAATGTCCCATGGATTTTTTTACCTAGATTGCATTCTTTCTCAGAGCCTTGGCATTTAATATATATCAAGGGTATTCTGGTACTTAACATATTGGCAAACTGCTTAAGTTCTTAAAGAAAGAGAATGATTGATTGACTTTTCTTGATGGACCTACCAAACTGCCTTGTAGTAATACCCAAGGAATTTCAGTAGTGATGCCTTAATACACTAGACTATGGTTGTACTGTGGACATATTTTTATTGGAAGAATGAAAATGAGCAAAGTTTGTGATCAGAGGTCATGCTCACATATCAAGAGGTAGACGGAATCATATAAAGGCCAATGGTTTTTATTTGGTATGGAAAATAACTTTTCTTACCTGTCAGAGTCATAACTAGGGTAGAGTGACTAGGGCTATGGCCCTGAGTGCTGAAATCTAGACAATGCTATCAGCTTTGTACTCCTTCCATAGGTAGAAATAACTGAACTTAGCACCTACTCAGCAAGATTAACTAGCTGGAATATGAGCCTTCCAAGTAGGAAGCTATCATTTTAGACAACCACACATCAGATGAGTTCACCTGTGGCCCTCTCCAACCCTGCTCCCTCATAGAGCAGAGTCCTCCCCTTCAGTACCCTGGTAGGACCCCAAGGCTCCTCTGCCCCTAGCTCAGTTGAATTTGTCTTTAAAGGCTACTTTGTGGGTGCCTCTAGTTTTTGTTGCTTCTGATACATTTTATGGTGCTAAACATTTGTGCCAAGATTATGAGTTTGGGGTCTGTTAGAGGTAAAGGATGATGAGAGATAATGGTTCCCATGTGGTTTACATCTTCCTGGATGCAATGAATATTAACTGGACATCTTTAGGGGGTTCTATAAATCTTAGGAAGTTTCACTATAAGATGTCACTTTTCTCTCTTTCCTATCTTTCCTTGGTCTTTCTTCCCTTTCTTTTCTTTATTTTTTCTTTATTTTTCTTCTTTCAAACAAGTCCTTTATTAATGCTTTTTATTTTCTGTCAGTCTGCATTTATTATGCACCTACTAAGGGCAAGATAATGTGCTACACACTAGGGATACAACGAAAGGAAAAAGAAAAAGAAAACAAAATAAAAGAAGGAGCTCACAGTCAACTGGGGGAGATGATATGCAAACAATTATGAGTAAACAAGATACATACAAGATAAATTGGGAGCAAGTCAGATAGGGAAGTCTCAAAGATTAAAGAGGACTGGGAAAGCCTCTGGTAGAAGGTGAGACTTTAGCTAAGACTTAAAGTTAGCCAAGAGGTGGAGATGATGAGGAGTGGAGTGTTCCAGTCATGGGAACAGCCCAAGTCAGAAAATGGAATGACCTGGAGTATGCAAGGAGCAGCAAAGAGGCTAATGTCAATGAACTGAAGAGCATGTGTAGATGTCAAATCTAGCTTTAGACACTTAATAGCTGTGTGACCCTGGTCAAGTCACTTCACTCTATTTGCTTTCAGTTAGTTCATCTGTAAAAGAAGCTTGAGTAGAAAAGATGAACCACTCCAGTATCGTTCTGAGTGCTCCATTTTATTTGTTTATTTGCTTGTTTGTTTTTATTTGCAGTTTTCAACATTCACTTCCACAGAGTTTTGAATTTCAAATTTTTCCCCATCTCCTCCCTTCCTTCACCCCAGGACAGCATGTATTCTGGTTACCCTTTCTATTTTCCTGTAGGGCAAGATAGATTTCTATGCCCCTTTGCCTATATATCTTATTTCCTAGTTGCATGTAAAAACAATTTTAACACTCATTTTTAAAGCTTTGAGTTCCACATTCTCTCCTTTTTCCCCTCCCCATCCACCCTCATTGAAAAGGCAAGCAATTCGGTAAAGGTTATACATATGTAGCCAGGTAAAACATTTCCATAACAGACATGTTGTGAAAGACTAACTATATTGCCCTCTAGCCTGTCCTGCCCTCCATTTATTCTATTCCCTCCTTTGACTTGCCCTTCTACAAGTGTTTGCTTCCAATTACCCCTTCCCCCAATCTTCCATCCCTTCTATTATCCCCCCTCTCTTATCCCCTTCCTCCTTGCTTTCCTATAGGGTAAGATAAACTTTCATATCCAATTGAGTGTGCATGTTTTTCTCTCCTGAAGCCAAATTGGATGAAAGTAAGGCTCACTTATTCCCTCTCATCTTCCCCTTCTTCCCCTCCATTGTAAAAGCTCTTTTATGTAAGATGATTTATTACTTTCTACATCTCCCTTTCTCTTTCTCCCAGTACATTTCTCTCAACACTTAATTTTCTTTTTTTAGATATCATTCCCTCATATTCAGCTTGCTCTGTATCTTCTATCTCTGTCTCTCTTTCTGTCTTTCTGTCTGTCTGTCTCTCTCCCTCTCTCTCTCTCTCTCTCCATATATATATATATATATATATATATATATATATATATATATATACACACACACATACAGAGACATACATACACACACACATATATACATACATACATACATATATGTTATTTTCAACTATCCTAATACTGAGTAAAGTCTCATGAGTTACAAATATCATCTTTCCATGTAGGAATGTAAACAGTTCAAGTTTAATAAGTCCCTTATGGTTTCTCTTTCCTGCTTACCTTTTCATGTTTCTCTTGATTCTTGTATTTGAAAGGCAAATTTTTTATTGAGTTCTAGTCTTTTCAACAAGAATGATTAGAAGTCCACTATTTCATTGAAGTTCCATTTTCTCCCCTGAAGTATTATATTCAGTTATACTGGGTAGGTGATTCTTGGTTTTTAATACTAGCTCCTTTGACTTCTGGAATATCATATTATGAACCCTTCAGTCCCTTAGTGTAGAAACTGCTAAATCTTGGTTAACAATACTTAAATTGTTTCTTCCTGGCTGCTTGTAATATTTTCTCCTTTGGTGGATTGTTTCAATTTCTATTTTACCCTTTAGTTCTAGAATATCAGGGCAGTTTTCCTTGATAATTTCTTGGAAGATGATGTCTAGGCTCTTTTTTTTAATCATGGCTTTCAGGTAGTCTAATAATGTTTTAATTATCTCCCCTGGATCCATTTTCCAGGTCAGTTGTTTTTCCAATGAGATGCTTCACACTGTATGCAATTCTTTTCATTCTTTTGGTTTGGTTTATAAAGTCATTAGCTTCCATTTGTTCCATTTTAATTTTTAAGGAATTATTTTCTTCAGTGAGTTTTTACCTCTTTTTCCATTTGGTCCATTCTGCTTTTTGAGGCATTCTCCTCATTGGCTTTTTGGACCTCTATTGCCATTTGGGTTTGTCTAATTTTAAGGCTCTTATTTTTTTTTCAGCATTTTTGAGTCCCCTTTAACAAGCTGTTTACTCATTTTTCCTCTACTTCACCCTCTGCATGATATTCATTTTTAAATGAATGATGCATAGTAGATAGTTAATAGATTCTTGAAGTGGATTGTAAAATAGCTCTGAAAAAATCTTAAAGAAATTTTGTTATTGTTGCATGCCAGGGGTGGATGATTGTGATATAAAAACAAAAGACATTAATAATATAATGACAGTAACAATGATTCTACTGCTGACAAGTTGGCTGTAATTGTGACTTCATATACCCTTGGTTTAAAATGTCTACTTTTCTAGACATGTGGTAGCCAGAGGAAGTTTCTTCCCTAATGTTCTGCCTTCATTTCTGAAACTTTGCTCTCCACTTTTATAAACTTCATCAACTAAAACATTTTCACTATAAGCTTTGACAAGTTGGTGATGGATTTCTGCAGCTGAAACATTTCCGGAGCTTCAGAATTGAAGAGCAGCCCATATTCCATCAGGGACCACATGTTGAGGAAAGCAGACACTTTCATAGGAGGGAACACCAGTTCTCAAGTTACAACGCATCCCCTTCCCACAGTTCCCACACATGCCCAAGAATACCTTGTTGTTGTGTAAGCAACATGGATGCATGAAAACCAAAGATGGAGCTTGTGTGTGTTTTTCTGAGCCACTCTCTTAAAATGAACATTTCTTTTCCTTTAGACCCATGATCTCCAGGATTCCTAAATATCTTGCATTTCATTCACCATATCCAGTTTCCATGGAGTTTTCAGCTGTCAAGTTTACCTATCTTCCTTCCGTGCTTTTTGTACAGATTCAGACCTCCTAACCCTGAAAACTTTTTCCTCTGCTTGAGTTTCCATTTAGTCTGACAAACATTTTTAAGCTCCTACTGAGCTGAATACTGAGGAGAATATAAAGATAATATTATTAAAATCAAAACTGGACAGGGAACTTAGAGATCACCTTCATTTTATCGACTTAGGGATTTATTTTTAAAAGAAAATTTTATTTTAAGCTTAATAACCACCAACTGTAAAAACTAAATCCATACATTGAAGAAAAGATACAGACCTATACCTGGAGAGGGAGTTTCCTCATCCAAAAGTTCCCTATATCACTGAAGTCCCTATCCCTAACCATTTATAACAAACATTAAAATGAACAAAATTGAATAAGCTCAAAATTATTTATTTATTTTAAGTAGATATTAATTTTAATACAACAATAAAAATTGCTTTCATGTCTCTGGATCATTTTTTTCTGTTTTTTTCTTTGTTACTATCATCTTTACTATCTATTATTTCATTCTTTTCGTTGCCATGTTACTGTCACTGTTGTCATTTACGTAGTCTTTGGTGTGTCCCTTTCGATCCTGTCCTCTTCACATTTCCTCTCTTCACATAGGTCTTCCCAATCTTTTTGTAGCCTTCATATCTGTCACTTATTTCTCATGGTGCATTAATATTATCATTCTAATCATTTACTACAATTTGTTCAGCCACTCATTCCCCAATCCTTGTATATCTGGATTTCCCCCTAGTCTTTTGCTATCACAAATAAAGCTACTTATGAATTTTTTTTATAGAGATTGGGATCCCTCTCCCTACCTCCCTCCTTACAGGATAATCCTAACATAATTCTATTATTCATCACTGAAGTAAGAGGTATAAGCAATTTTAGAACACAGTGTAGGGACTCTTGACTTTTGGTGTAGACCTCTGGTAGTCTGGTGAAGCCTGTGGATCACTTCTCAGAATGATATTTTTAAATGTGTAAGATAAAGTACATAAAATTACAAAGAAAAGTAATTTTGTTGAAATGCAATTATTTAAAGCTTTTTTAAAAATTCGTAAACCCCAAGTTAAGAACTTTTGACTTAGTGTATTTTTTCAAAAGAGATTATACTAATACAGATTTCCGTCAGCAGCATGACAGTGTACCTGCTTTCTCCACAACCCTGCCATCACTGAATTTTATCACTTTTAATTAATGATACTAACTTTGGTATTAGAGGACCTGAGTTCAAATTCTCTCTCTACTTTATTTTAGCTGTGCAGTCTTGGGAAAGTTATTTTAACCTTTCTAAACCTTGATTTCCTCACCTGTAAATGAGGGGGTTGAATTACATGACCTCTAATGCTATTGCCAGCCCTGAAGTCTGTGACCCAGTGATCCTGGACAATTTATTTGTGTAGTGAGGGGGAAACTGGTAACTGAGAGTTGTTTGAACTCCCATTTTCTCTAATTATTACAGGGTTTCAGTTATTTTTAGATGGTCCTTGACATTTTCCCCACCCAAAATTGCCTATTAGTTAAATCTTTAATCATTTATCCATTGAAAGAATTGTTCTTACTCTCATAAATTTATATATACTTCTTATTAATTTTTATGTTAGTTTTATACCAGGTAAATTCATGGAAAATATCTGATCTATTTTGTCCTTTTGATTTTAGATTCATTGTTTTGGGATAGCTAAATGCTATGGAATGCTATTTTTATATAATTAGAGCCATCTATTTTGCTTTTAATAATTTCTTCTTTTGTTCAGTAGATCAAACTTTCTCTCTCAAATTTAATAAATATATCATTCCATTTTATTTTATTTAAAAAAAGATTTTAAAATATTTGTATCATTGATCTATTTGGAACTTATTGAAATATATAAGGTGAGAGCTCTTCCAATTTTTTCCATCCTTCTACTTAATTGTCCCAGCAGTTATAATTGAATAATGAAGTCCTTCTCTAATGTTTTTGATTTCTCCAGTACTAATCTAGTGGTACTTTTAGTTCACATGCTGAATTATATAGTCTGTTCCACTGATCTATTTTTAATTCCAGCACCAGATAGTTTTGATAATTACTGTTTTATTTCATGATTCAGGAGTCAAAATCTGCTTCTCCTTCATTTCACAATTTCCCTTGATATTCTCATATAATCTTCTGTGGAAATTGTTTTCTCACTAATTTGAAAAAATAATCCAATGACCCTGCTTGATATTTCTAAATTAATTTCAGTAGTATTTTCATCTTTATTACATAGGTTTGAGTTAGCTATGGGTATTGGCTATCTCTCCTTTAATTCTTATTTTTCATGAAACTATTGATTTTGACCTGCAAAGGGCCTTGGACAGTGGTATATTAATCAATTTTTAATCAAATGGAGGATGAGGCAAGGAGAGAAGTACATACATGACATATTTTTAAGTTTAATTTACATTATTAATATTTCCTTCCCCCCCAACCCTTACTTTCTTAATTCTAGACAATCAACAAAATAATGAAGCATTTGCCAATTTCAGAGGTGTAAAATGTTCACCGTGAAATTTAATAATTCTCAAAGTGAGCATATGAGTTGGCTCCACAAAAAAGTAAAACATAGAAAGGTGAAATGACTTGTTTGAAGTCAAACAAGTAGTAACATAGATAAGATTTCAACCCAGAGCCTTTGACTCCAACTCCAGCACTCTTTTCCCTGCGTCATCCTGGCATTCCTTTTGTAAAGAGAAAGCTAACAGCTCCAATAAGATTCTTAGAACTAGAAGGGAGTGTAGCATCCTTAATCTCCCTTTTACTTTATGAATGGTCTGGGACCAAAAGAAGTCACACAATTTGCCCAACCAAGGTCATGCAAGGTTAGTCAGTAACAAAACAAGGAATCACATGTTCACTTCACATGGATTCCATAGGGTTTGATAATTTATGACATATATCAAGGACAAAGAATTTTGTGGCCTATGTTCATAATATCCCTGTACACTGAAGGCTTTCAGCCTTCCTACTTGATTTACTAAAAACTGAATACTCATGAGATTCATAGAGAAGGACCCCTATATATTGGTAAAAAAAAAAAAAGAGTATTAAAACTGCCCCTTCCACTGTGAGTTGCACTTTAAAAGACTATTTCTATTGCTCAACCTTAGTTCTGCTTCTGTGTTAATTCATTTTATGACATGATGGTCAGGCCATCATGGAAAATTGGAAATATCTAGGAAACATAGGAAAATTATTTTCAAATGTTTATATCTTTTCTCCTTTCCTTCTTCAAATGCTCTTTGGTCTGTAAGAAGCCTGTCCTTTTTCCTCTTCATGTTTTCAGTTTATTCCTGACAATTAATCTAACAACAAACTCTACTATGTACCAGACACTGTGTGCACAGAACATTGGAGCTACAAAAACAAGAATGAAAGTTAATCCCTGAACTCAAAATATTTACATTCTCATAGGAGAGATAAGCATGTCCGTATTGGTGTATATGACTCAAAAAGGCAGACCCAAGGTAAACTTGGATGGGAAGACATTTACATTCGGTGGGTGGGGGATGGTGGTGGTAGTGGTGAGGAAATGCCTCCTGCAAAGGCAGCACTAGAGAGAAATCTTCAGGGACACGAGGGATTCCAAGAGGCTAAGGTGAGAGGGGATGTCATTCTAGGCATGGAGGGGCAGTCAGTGAGAAGGTATAGAGATGGAAAATGGAGTCGTGTGTGAGGCACAGCTATTGGGTGTTAAGAGATGAGCTTAAATTTGATTTTTCCTAGAAGTATTTTTATTTTTTTAAGGGATCTGGAAGGCAGAAGTACCTTCAAGACCCAAAGGAATAGAATGAGTGTCTCAGAATAAAAAAGCAGTACTTTTATGTTTGGGGGCAGTACACATCAGAAGGCCAGCCAGTGGATAGAGTGCCAGCTTGGAATCAAGAAGACCTGAATTCAAGTCCAAATTCAGACGTTAATAACTGTGTAACCCTTGGCAAGTCACTTGCCCTACTTGCCTCAGTTTCCTCATCTGTAAAATAGGAATACAGGAATACACAGTGGGAATGGAGAAGTTGAAGGGCCTTGTGTAATGATAGCTAGGGGGTGGTTCAAGATCACTGGTGTGAGAAAGGCATGACCCAATGAGAGTTTATTAATCATCACCTGGCTTACTAATATCACTAGAGGCTCTGCCTCAGGGTGGTATCCTTTCAGAATATTAGAACTCAAGGGAGGGGCTTTGAGGGGAGCCAATGGAATAGCATGTCTATTCCTTCAGACAGACAGGCAGAAGAGAGGTTGGGGAAACAAAAAGAAATGGTATCTCTGTCCTCTGCAGGCAGCAAGAGTCTAGAACCCAACTTACCTCATTATGTACTCTGGTCCAGCTAAACTTCACATATGACACTCCATCTCCTATCTCCCTACCTTTGTACTTACTGTGTACCATACTGGAACTCACTCTCTCATTATTTACATCTCAAAGAATCCTTCTTTTCCTTCCATATTCAGATAAAGCACTGTCTTCTTTATGAAGTCTTTCTTCATTCCCCCCCAAAGTCTAGTGAGCTCCATCCCTAACTACCTTGCATTTAGCTACCTTGTATTTTTTTTATTTATTCCATCTACATTTATTCTATTCTGTATGTGTTTGTGTCTATATATGTCTTATTTTCCCTGACAGAATACAAGTTCCTGGAGATAAGAATTCTTTTATTTTCATGGATCTGCATCCCTAATGGCTAGCACAGTGCCTCACACAGTAGTAACACAGAGTATATACCCAAATTAACTACAAGGGACATGGAAAGGAAGGCGCCATCTGCATCCAGAGAAAGAACTGATAATAACAATATATACAGAATGTTTTTACCCACGTACACATATTTGTGTCTAATGGTAGCCATCTCTAGGATGGGGGGAGGAGAAGAAGAAAAGAAATTTATATGATAACTTTATATCTAAAAGGAGGGGCAAGTTGTACATAATAGATTTGCAGTTTCATATACAATCACCTTTTATTATGGAAATGCTTGTTTTATTCCATAAATTAAAAAATAAACTAATTGTTTAAACAGAGTGAGATGGAACCCTAAGCGACTTCCCTGTTGTCATGCATCCAGTATATGTCAGAGATAGAACTGGAACACAGATTTTTCCAACAACAAGGCTGGCTCTCTATCCGCTGCTCAAAGCTTACTCATGCCACCATGCTAAATTTCCTATCAGTGCTGTCCAAAAGTGGATGAGCTACCTGGATACGTGGTGGGTTTCCCCTCTTTGGAGTTCTTCAAGGAGAAGTTAGACGTCCACCCATAGTGGGGATTCTTTTAATGTATGGGTTGGTCTAGATGGACATTTAGGTCCCTTCAGGTTTCTAATTCTGTTAATCTATGATTTTTTCCTTTTTGTTGTTGTTGTTTAATTCTTTCTGACTCCCTTTGAGGTTTTCTTGGCAGATACTGGAGTGCTTTGCCATTTCCTTCTCCAGTTCATTTTACAGATAAGATAACTGAGGCAATAGGTTAAATAACTTACCCAGGATCACACAGTAGGTATCTGAACTCAGGAAGATGAGTCTTCCTGACTCCAGACCTGGCATTCTATCCACTATGCCACCTAGCTGCATTCATAGACGTCACAAATGACGTCCTCATGAACTTCACAACTAGAGTCCCACAACAAAATCTGAAATCAAAATTCAGTTCATTTAAGAAATACTCTGATGTTGTCACTGGAAGTATTATTGACTGGATCACTGGTCATGGGCCAGGCACACAACCCCCCTATAACTTCTGTATGTGGATTATTCCTCACCAAGGTTTGATTACAAATTAGAAAGCACCTGGGCTCAGGTTGACTTTAAAACTAGACATAGTTCTTTAGAGATTCTACTTCCCAGAAGTCAAACCATTAGCATCAGAGTTATCTATCCTTTCTGTACTTGTCACAATTTCCACCTTCACCGAAGATGGGATTTTCTGCATGGAGCATTTACAGATTCATGCTTCTCCCATCAAACCTCCAGCCTGGCAGACTGAATAGCACACTCCATAGGAGTGCTGGGATAATGACATTCCTTTCCTCATTGAGCCTTCAAAACATGACATTATCTGGTCACGATGAATTTTGTTTGCAACTGTTTGTGGTATTGCTTGAGGAAATAGAGGGCTATGGAAAGTCTACAACATCTTGGCCTCCATCAACTCTGCTCCTTTGGGTGTCTATAGTGACTCAGCGGCATATTTTTTTTTAGTAGTCTCAACTAACAGCTACTGTCAAAGTATTGCCAGCAATCTGTGGACACGTGTATATAGAACACTGCCAAGTTTCCAATGGTTTCAAAAAAATTCAAGCCAGCTCCCTTTCCAACGTCCCTGTCTCTGCCATTGGCACCTCAAAATTTCCAATCATCAGGCTCAAAGCCATGAAGTTTAATCTGTCTCCTCTTCACTATCCTTCATCCCCTACATCCATTCCATTCCCAAAGGTCCATAGCTATAGAGCTGGAAAGCATCCCCTCATCTTACAGATGAGAAAAGAAAACTGAGGGTCAGAGGGATTAAATGACTGCCTCACACAAGTAGAAACTGGATTCAAATCAAAGTCCCTTATTGTTAGTGTTCTGTGCTCTTTTCACTGCACTGTGCAAAGTCCTGTGGAGCACGGTTCATTATCTATCCTTTCTTTTCTATTCTTATTGCTACCTACTTCAGATCCTCGTCACCTCCCATCTACATTGCTGCACCAGCTTTCTAGATGATCTCCCTAACTTCAGTTCCCCATGCTGCTTCAGTTTGTTCTTATTTTCCTAAAACATTCCTTTCTCCCTCTAGAAAATTTTCGATGGTTCCCCATTGTCTACTGTTTCAAGTCCAAATTCTTCTGTCTGGTTATAGGATACTTTTATAACTTTTTCCCACCCTGTTTATTCGACCCTTTTTCCTATTAGTCTTTGCCATATACTTTCCACTCCTTACAGTCCTGTAGCATGTCATATTCATTTCCATACCCGTATAATCATTGAAACTTTTCTCCTCATCTAATCTCATTCTAATCTATCCAAATTCTACTCAGTACTCAGGATCCAACTCAAGTCTCATTTCTTTCTTTAAATTGGATAATATAGTGATGATGAAAACAGCTTATACTTCCTTAGTAGTTTACAGATCACTCTCTTAACTATCATCCTGAGAGGTAGATTGTATGAGTATATTTATAGTGATGGAAAACTGAAACTCAGAGAGGTTATATATGTTGTGTCTAAACTAGTGAATAGCAGGATTTTGATCCAGTTTCAAGTCTTCTAAATCCAAGTTAAAAGGTCCTTTCCACTATGCCACAATATGTCTGTAAACAAGTGGGTGACCACCAATTAGGAAATGGTTGACCAAATCATAGTATATGACTGGAGCATAAGAGTATAATAAAATATTATTGCACCATAAGGAATAATGTTGTTTCTCCTTCATTCTCAAAGAATGACATCAGGGAGATGGTGACATGACTTGCAGTTGACTTGGATTTGAGTGAGGGAGGGATGTGCAAGGTCATCAGCTTCACTTTCTCCTCCAGGGTCATCTGGTTCAGTGGCCAGATACTCTTCAGTATAACTGGAGATGGCCCAGGATGCAATTGGAGACCCTGGCCCTTTTAGGCTAAGGTATTAAGGAATAATGAATAAATTACTCAATAAACATTTATTAAGCTCCTACTATGTGGTTGGGTTTATGGGGTATTCAAGAAGCAGACTCTGTGGAATGCTTGGAGCTTGGTCAGACATCAAAGAAGCCAAGGTCATCTACTGCATCTCAGGCCATCACTAGTCCTCTCAAATTTGTCTTATCTTGTCACTTGGACTTCGATGACTCTGGAAGAGACAGTGAGGCTGATGACTTTGGGTAACTTTAACTCACTTAAATCTAATCCATGCAGGAATCAAGATTTCACCCCATGATATCTTTGGTCCTTTTCAAAAATCAAGGCCAAACAACAACTAAGCAGTAAGCGTTGCACTAAGCGCAAAGGAAGGTAAAAGACATTTCCCATCTCAGGAAAGGAAGAAAATATGCAAACAACTATGTGCAAATAATATGGCTATAGGATAATATGGAAAGAACAAAAAGAGGGAAGGCATTAGAATTAAGAAGAAAGGCTTCCTATAGGAGGTAAGATTTTGATAAAATTTGAAAGTAGCCAGGGAAGCCAAGAAGCAGAGATGAGGAGGGAGAACGTTCCATGCACAGGGACTACTAGTGAATATGTTCAGAGTTGAGAGATGGAGTATCTTGTTCCAGGAATGACAAGGAAGCCAGAATCACTGGGTAACCGAGTTGGTGGTAGTGGTGATGATGGGAGAAGGAGGGAGAGGAGGCATGTAAGGTGTAAAAATAGAAAGTATGTGGGAGTATATGAAGGGGTTGGAATGCCAGTGATTTAACAGTTGATCCTGGAGGTCATAAGGAGCCGTTAGAATTTATTGAGTAGAAAGGTAACATGGTCTTATCTGTGATTTAGGAAGATTACTTTGACAGCAGAGCAGAGGATGGTTTAGAATGGGGAGACTTGTGGCAGGGAGACCAACAGGCAGGCTATTGCAGTGGTCTAGGTTTGAGGTCATGAGGGTCTATACCAACATGGTGACCACATCAAAAAAGGGGGAAGGGGCTTAGATAAGAGATGCTGTGAAGGTAAAATCAATGGACCTTGGTAACAGATTCAACATGGAGGGTAAGAAAGGGGGAGTAAAGAATTATACCTATGTTGGGAACCTGGATAACTGGAAGAATGATGGTACCCTCAACAAGAAGAGGGAAGAATTTGGGGGAAAAGATATAGATTTGAGTTTTGGATGTGTGTTTTCAGGATTTCTACAAGACAAGCAAGTACTAAGTACCTGCTATGTGCCAGGCATTGTGATATGATCTTGAGGGATAAAAATTAAAAATAAAATAAAAGTAAAAGACATTTCCTGCTTTTAAGGAGCCTATATAATATTGGGGAAAATAACGTGCATATGTAATGGATATATGGTGAATAAAAATAAAACTATATTATAGTCTCCTCAAAATATATACATATATGTATATATACACACATACACATGAAATACAATGCCACACATATATACAATATAAATACAATGTAATGTAATGAAGGAATATTAAGATTTTAGACAAATTTGGTAAGACATCTGAAGTGAGAGAGTAAAGTAAACGAAACTAAGCAAATAGTTTATTAAATTAAAACTAAAATAACATTAAGGAAAACATTAAAAGACTACAGAACTCTTATCAATGCAGTGGCTTATCATAACTTCAAAGGACCAATGGTAAAGCATGCTTCTGGACTCTTGTCAGATAGGTAGACTCCAGGAGCAGTATAAACCTTATATTCTTTAGGCAAGACCAATGAGTTTTTGCTTGATTTCACTTGTTTCAAATAAAGGGTTTAAGGAGTTAGTGAAAAGTGACAGATAAAAAAAAACAGCTAAAGCATCAATAAAATTTCTTTTTTTTTTATCTTGGGATATTTGCATCTCTAAAATCTAACCTGGGCCCCCCACATAGTAGGTGCTTAATAAGTGCTCGTAGAATTGAATTGAGTTACGTGGTGGCTAACTTTCTGGTAGTGAGACTCTTAACCAGTCTAATCATCAGGGATGCACATACAGATGATCTCCAGACCCAGATTTGTGGGCTTTCTAGCTTGGTAGGACAGCAATGACCTGCTGTGGAAAGACAATGGACTTGGAGTCAGAGGATGTGGGTCCAAATGCTGTCTCTGCTCTTTATTACCTGTGTGACAATGAGCCAGTTTCTCAACCTCTCTGGGTCTCAGTATTCCCCTCCGTAAAATGATGAGGTTGGAATCAATAGTCTCTCAGGACT
The DNA here is from genome assembly GCA_028658325.1 of Potorous gilbertii. Taxonomy (NCBI): domain Eukaryota; kingdom Metazoa; phylum Chordata; class Mammalia; order Diprotodontia; family Potoroidae; genus Potorous; species Potorous gilbertii. The sequence goes on along the minus strand of CM053772.1, from coordinate 94,175,377 downwards.
TTTCTAGCTCTATGATTCTATTTACTACATTGTGGGACAACAGACGTTAAGTCTTTGAGCCTCAGTTTCCTCAGCTATAAATTAAGAAGTAGGTACCAGATAACTGTGAAGGTCCCTTCTGTCTCTAAATCTACAATCTTATGACATTTCAGAAATTACCCCCAGAATCTAAAACTGAAAGGCCAAAACAGGAGGGGGTTCACAACACAAACAAAATGAAACAGCTACAGCTTGCCCCATCTACAGCTTTGGAAAATTATTCTCTGCTTCTGAGGCCATTAAGTCTAGTTTCCGTGTTATTATCTACCACAGCAACTAAAACCTTCCAACCTTCTCATTTTCCCAAACAACCTTAAATTGTTCAGTGGCAGAATAACACAAGGCACTCTGACCTAATCATTGTGCCTTCCACGATCATTAAGGGAATTGATGTACTGTGTGTTCTGAGCTCAGCTCTGATAGGGAATGCGTGTCAGTTGTCAAAGGAACGAAGCCACTAGGTCAGGTAGCGTTGGTGAGAGAGAGGCAGTGGTTAATGATGACCCAATAAAAGACTAAATTGTCAATTCCATCATAGGACTCAACAGTGTTATGGCTTCAGGGCTTAGAATGCAAATTCCTCCTATTTTCAGGAACTTCTTCTTTTCTTTTAATTAGTGTTTAGGTTGAAATTTCTTACAGCCAGCCTCAGCAAAAAGAGGGAGGAGGGAGGGGGAAGAAAAATTCAGAGAAACCTGTTCGGCATTCAGTGAGGGAGGGAGGGAGACAAGAAAGGGAAGAAAGAAAGGCAAATATTTTGTCTATTGTGACTCGTATTTTGGAACAAGAGGTGTAATGACCATTGTGACCTGATTCTTCCTCATATGGGACACTAGGTTTGGAGAAATGATGATTCAGGGACAGATTCTGGGTTATAAAGACCTCAGTGCTGGCTGCCTTAGTTGCTTTGTTAATTAAAAGGATTTAAGCTAATTCTTACTCTTGGGTCTGCATTTCAGGACCCAAACCATTCCAGGGGGTGATCTTCAGAAAGCCTTACACTTTGACCCAGAAGAGAAGGGCCTTTGATATGTCTAAGAAATTTGGGTTCTGAAATAACCAAGTGACAGGAAAGCTTAATTGGTTACTCCCAGGGACTGAAAGACTAGGAACTTGGAATCTGGAAACCCAGGGTCTCAAGAACTCCAGATGTCCTTGGCCGGGGGATAGCAGCTGCTGGGTAAATGAACTCACCCACCCCCATTGAAAAACATCAAAGGCTTGCAGCTGCCCAGGTTCCAAGGGTCTCACGTACCCCACTGTGTCAGTTGTGGCCCAGTGGTGAGCAGTGGACCTGGCCAGTGCTATAATAAGACTTTGTTGAATGGAATTGAAATTGACCACTTTTAACATCACCGGGAGTATGGGTGGTATACTCTCACTTCTGGGCAAATGGGGAAATAGAAAGAAGATGTGATTGACCCATAAAGGCAGAGCCCAGGTCCCAATTAAATGAGCTAAGCCAGGGCTTCTTAACCTTTTTGTGTGTCATAGATCTCTTTGACAGTCTGATGAATTCAAAGGACCCCCTTCTTAGAATAAAGTTTCTAAATGCATAAAATAAAATATCCAGGATTTAAAAGTAAAGCAAAGGTTAGTGATCATAAAGATGTATTTTTTTCCATATCCAAGTTCAAAAAATCCTTGAAATCTAATCATAGACCTCAGACTAAGAATCCTTAAACCAAGACAGAGGGCAACTAAGTGGCCAAGTGGATAGGACCTGGAGTCAGGAAGACTCACCATTCTGAGTTTGTACATGACAGACACCGACAAGCTATGTGAACGCAGGCTAATCACTCAATCTTGTCTGCCTCAGTTTCCTCATCTGTAAAATGATCTGGAGAAGGAAATGGCAAATCTTTACAGTATCTTTGTCAAGAAAATTCCAAATGGGGTCACAAACGGTTGAACAAGACTGAAAAAAATGACTGAACAATAACCAAGTGAAGCCTCTACCTTGAATGCACAGCCCATTTTAGGCTTTCATATGAGTTTTCACTGAGCTGGAAGAGTCCTTAGAAATTGACTCAAGTTCTCTGACTACAAATGCAGGACTTGTTCCACAGGACCAGTCAGGTTTCTTTCCTCTTGATACTTTATACTCTGCTTATTTCATTCTCCGTTACTCATATCCTGACTCTATCCTTTAGAACAACTATTACTGTTTCTGTCCCACTTCATGGACCCACACATACCTTCCTCTTCCTTTTGCCTCAGATGTGTCTCCTGTCCCCTCGAAGACTATTCAATTTCCTCTTCAGCAAAATAAAGAAATTGGAGTAGATGGTCTCCAAGGTCTTTTCTAACTTGAAATTTGTGATCCTATGCATTCTCAGAAACTTCCTCAAAAAGAAATCCATTTTTTTTTTCAAAAAGAAATTCTTGACAAGAAGAAATAATTGATCTGGCCTTAGAGTCATCTTGAGATCCCATAACTGGAATTAGAGCAGAGATTGTCAGATCTCCTCTGGACCTTTGGATAAGCTCTGTCTGGAATGGACCTCATCTCCTAGGCTCAGTCTCAAGCGAAACTTCTGGTTAGCGGCCATCTTGCTGTTTTTGTTCAGGATACTATTGCCTTGCTCTTTACCCCTGAAGAGGAAGAATGGAGGATCCACCATAGCCTTCTAGGTCAAGTTAACCAACTTCCAGGACACAACCTTGAAGCCCTAGTTGGCCAACTGAAAATGAAGACAGGGGCACCTTCCTATTCTTCTTTCAGAGCTCTTTTATAAGTCAAGAGGAAGAAGTGCTTGGAAACATTAATCTGGGCCATGGGGTGATTTTCAAGAGAAAGTATTTGGCATAAGTAGCCATTGCCTTCCAAATATATGCAAATACATAGTACATTTCTATACACATATCTAGACTGGACAACAATAGGTCCCTGCCCACCCACTTAATGGCTATTTTTTGGGTCCTCCTGGCTCAGAATGAATGTAATTAATAATTATTTTTCTTTCAGCAGCAACCCAGAAGGTCTTCCCCTCCCAGTTTGATTTTTTTTTTATTATTATTAAGGGGGCCATCCCTTGCCCCACTTCTTAAAGAGGCCTATTCACTGAATGGGCATTACTTCATTCAAAGTGAGAACCTGAAAAAGCCTTAGCCTAAAAAGGGCCAGGGTCTCCCATTGCATCCTGGGCATATCTGGTCACTAGACCCAGATGGCTCTGGAGGAGAAAGTGAGGCTGGTGACCTTGAACAGCCCTTGCTGGCTCAAATAAAAATCAACTGCAAGAAATGTCATCTCCCTGTTGTCATGGTTCTCTTTGAGAACAAAGGACAAACACAATAACCTATCTGCACATACATTTGTGTAATATTTGTATATAAATATATTTACATATTTAATGTGTGTATGACCAGAACAAAGATAAATATAGATAGTTATAGATATAGATACACGTGCATGTGTGTGTAATATATATACATATACATATATACACATTTTTATATATGTATATATATATATATATATGTCATGAGTTACCAAGGACCACCCATATACAAAGGTATACCTGCATACATGCATGTATGTATGTGTAGCAGGTCACCAAGAACCAGTGTAGTATTGGGGCCGGGGATGACAAGTGGGAAAGCACTAAACCCTGTGGAGTAGTTACAGCAACAACCAAAACAAGAACACTCTTTTTATTTAAATTCAGGATTACCTGAATTCAAACTGGCCTCAAATACTTATTACCCGTGTAACCCTGGCCAAGTCACTTAACCTTTGTTTACCTCATCTATAAAATCACATCTGCTAGAACTGTTGTGAGGACTAGATGAGATAGTTGCAAAGCACTCAATGCCACACCCTGGCACATAGATGTTAGCTAGTTTATCTAATATTTTATCCCCATTGCCATAGGGGAATGTTTTTACCCTTTTCTCATTGACTGTTTATTTCCCTCCCCAGTGGCTATTTCAAATGTTCTCTTTACATTACCTTACCCCACTTTCTTACCTGATTGTATCATTTCCTAACTTACTAAGAAAACAGAGACCATTTGCTGTGAGTTCCTCATCTTGTACAATATGTATCTCAACCTCCTTTGGCATCATCTTTCATTGTTTCCTTCTCCGTTCCTGTCTCTGTTGGGGAAGGGGGGGTGCAGGGAGGTGGGAATGGTCCTTCTCTTGACCAAAGTCAACCCCTCTACTTGTGCCTTTGATCCCAGCTCAGCCCATCTCCTTTGGCAGCTGCACTTCTCCCTACTTTCATCATCCTCTTTTCTCTGTAATGTCTGTTGAATCTCCCTTTCTATAATCTCCTATGCACATCTGTATTTGCTATACTTACTTCTCTCATATCTGATCTTTCCACTGGATGGCCCATAGTGAATATTCTGCCCCCCACCCCCGACACACACAAACCCCTCCACCTTCTAGTTCCTTGGTTTCCTTCGAGACTCAGCTCATATGCCACCTTCTGCACAAAGCCTTCCCTACTCGCACCCCAAAAGCTGCTAATGTCTTCCCCTCTCAGAATGTATCTTATTACTCAACTAGGCAGTTTGACTGACAAAGTGTAAGAACTGTAGTGAGTTCAGATCTAGCCTCAGATATTTACTAGTGGTATGACCCTACAGACAAGCCACTAAACCTCAGTTTGCTCATCTGTAAAATGCGGATAATAAAGCCACCTACATCCCAGGGTTGTTGTGAGGAGCAAGTGAAATAAATTTATAAAGCACTTTGTAAATCTTAAAGTGATATATAAATCTTAAAGAGCTATGATTATTATAGTGTAGTTTATGTATACGTAATTATTTATATGTTATCTTCTCCATTAGAATATAAGTTCCTTGAGGACAGGGACTATTTTTATTTTTTAAAAGTAAAATAAATTTATTTTCTATGAATATCTATAAATAACATATCTATTGTCATAAAATAATGCATTGTATTTATAGAAATATTTACATGATGTAATGTTTTGCTATATTGCATCTATATTATGGTAAATATTTATGTTATAAAATAATATTAATTATTTTACATCTAGGGCAGCTAGGTGGTACAATACATAGAGTTCTGAGCCTAGAATCTGGAAAACTCTTCTTCCTGAGTTCAAATTCAGCCTCATACACTTACTAGCTGTGTGACTCTAAGCAAGTCACTTCAACCTGTTTGTGTCAGTTTCCTCATCTGTAAAATGAGCTGGAGAAGGAAATGGCAAACCACTCCAGTATCTTTGCCAAGAAAACCCCAAATGGTGTCATGAAAAGTCAGATACAATGGAAACGACTGAACAACAATTTTATATTTGCTTTCATTTTTATCTAGTCACTTAGCATAGTGCCTGGCTAGCGCATACTAAGGGCTTAATAAATACTTCCTGACTGATTTGTTGCCTCCTTCACTGTTATCTATAAACATGTCTGGGTTTATAAGATCCTTTTAAAAAAAAAAACCTTCATTTGACTTTGCCAGTGCTTTAAGCTCTTGATTCCTCCTGTGTCTCTCCTCCAATTCACAGTCAAATTCCTAGAAAAAGTAATCTCCATTCACTGTTTCCACTTCTTCCTCTCTCATTTACTTTTAAGCCTTTGTAATTTTGGTTTTGACCTCTTCTCTCATCTAAAACAGTGCCCTCTAAGGTATCCAGTTATCTCTTAAATCTGATGTACTTTTTCCAGACCTCTTTCTTCTTGACCTAATGTAGCATGACAATGTTGACTTTCCCTTTCCGTTAGTCACTTTGCTCTCCCTAGATTTTCATGAGAATACTCTCTTAGTTCTCCTCTTGAACCACTCACGACCCTGAGGACCACATTGAATTCAGCTATGGTCCTGGCCCAATTTTTGTGAGCAACACCTTTAAAAAAAATGAGAAAAATATTAATTCAACAAGAATAATGGATCCTTACAAATGTGACTCACTGCTCTAGCATTGTAATGAGAGTATCTCTAGACCTAGAGGACCTGTAAGGATTCTTGTCATTTGCAGTATGCTATAAATGGTTCATTATTTAGCATTCTACTGGCCATATATAGTTGTTTTAGGCACTGAAAGTATTTCCAAAACTTATCTCCTGTCATACAAACTTTTGTGGTCAAATCCAATGCATTTATTGATACATTTAAAAAAATCTGAAAATGTATGCAGTTTTCCACATCCATGGACCTCCCTCTCTCCTTCAAGGCCATGTTTAAGCAAGCATATATTAAGTATCTGCTGTGTAGCAAACGTACTCTGCTACAGAGCATGGATACAAAGAAAATGTGAATTTAGCAATCCCTGCTCTCAAACGGTTTATGTTCCATTAAGAGGTTCAATTCAGCAAGCATTATGAAGCACCTGTTCTGTGAAAGAAATTATGCTAGGATCCAAGGATACAAAACCAAACATGTATATAACAGTTCCTACCCTCAAGGAACTTTCATTCTCCTCATGGATACCACAGGTTAAACAGGTAAGTACAAGAGAGTGCACATCTGTTTCTTAGACAAGCCCTGAAAACAAACAGTGACTTGGACCCAGAATTGAATAGGAGGAAGAGAATGGATTAACTGGATTGCACTTGGGAAGCAGCAGCATCTTCAGTGGCTCCAAGCTGTTCCGTGACACAAAGAATCTCATCTTTTAAACACCAATGTGTTCCCTCTGACAGCACTGAACATGTAGTCAGAAAGAACAGGTCAAATAAACACTGAGGAAATCTTTGCTGGAGGCAACATAATCTTGAATGCATCAAGGGATCACTTTACAAGATGTCTCAGAGAGAAAGATATCAAAAGAATGGAAAAAATGCCACATGATGCTGCTATACCTCTCCTCCCTGGGGAAAAGAAAATGTGATCCCGAGGACATTGTGGACCACCAACCCATATGCCTGCTTTCTCCTGTAAAATCTTTAGGAGAATGATCTGCCCACACACATCATTTGGTTTGATTTTAAAATGTGGACCCTCTCCAGCTACCAGGACCTATGAGCAGACTGCCTGTCCAAGAGGGTGGATTTTGGTGAACCTTAAGAGAGAAGCAACCCTGACCAAACATTCTCTCTGCCTACAACTCCATAACTCTACAACCTCAACTAGATATTGTTAATGTTACTACACCACAACAGTAATGACAGCTGAATACCCAGACTTAAGTAACCACGCAGGACACTGATTTCACCTCTGTTCCTGGGCAAGAATCTATCTCCAGTGGTGTTCTGTAGAAGCAAAGCAATTTGTACATGCTTCCAGGTGTCGGGTAGACAACTGCCTTCCAAGCATGCCCAGTGGGTGAGCAGCCAAGGCATCTGTACATGCCTGCAGGTGTGGGGTGGATGTTTGCTTTCCAGACATTCCTCAATGGGTGAGCAGTCAAGCAGAGCTGGTTCCAGGATGTCAGTCATGAAACCTGAGAGTTACTTTAATTTGAATTTCTCTTATTCATGATTAGAGTATATTTCCATGGGGTCATGGATAGCTTATAATTTTTTGGAAAATTCTTCCTGTCTTTTGATAGCTTTCTTCCTTCCTCAGAAGTTGGTGTTGCCATTCTCACTGCACTTTTTGGAGCCAAGGTTAATGGTCTTTAATGCTATCTTATCTGATACCAGGAGAACCCTTCCTCTACCTCCCTCCTTCCACCCCAGTTGTTTATTTCAAGCCTGTTATAGAGTGAGAACCTTGCTGGGACTCTACTGAGCAGTCCTCTTAAACCTTCTCAATCAGAAGTGTGGTTAGTGGTCGACAAAGATTCATCTTGTGTGCTCAGGTTGGCCTCTTCCAGAACCAATGTTAACAAACAGGACCATGTGTTAACTTTAATTTTGGTTGTAATTATGAGTACTTATCCAATAAAATCAATCATCACCTCATGGTGTCTCATCTAGAATAGCCCCACTTCCCATTCACTCAGATGATGGTATTTTTTAGGAGTATGATTATATGATACCAAATGGAAGCAAATAGTGTGGTTACTCTTGGGGGTCTTCTCCCATGTCCAGTCATCTGGGGAAGAAGTTGATACCAGTGTCTCAGATTGCACAAACATATCTGTGGTAAAATAAATATAAGTATAAATGTATAGAATAGGTATTCATAACCTGAGGTCTATGAATTTTTCTTTAGACATTTTGATATTTATATTTCAATATCTTCAGTTTCTTTTGTAATCTTATATAGCTTATTTTATGCATTTAAAAGCATGATCCTGATGAGGGCTCCATAAGCTTCACCAGGCTACCAAAAGGGTCCATGATATAGAATAAGTTAAGAATCCCTGAGATAGCATAATCTCTCCAGGGAATATAATAGAGCGAGTTTGAAGGTGCTATTTGCCACATGATTTTCATCACTCTCCTTCCCCTGCAAAGTGCATATCTGGAATCCAGCTCTCATCACCAAATCCACAGAGGATTTTGGTTCTAACTTTAATTCTTCTACTTTACAGTTGTATAATTTTAAGCAAGTCACTTCCCCTCTGTGGGCCTTAGTTTCCTCATCTTGTATTGGATGAACACTGAGGAGTAGCAGAGTGTAGTGGATAGATTAATAGACTTGGCATCCTGAAGACCCTAATTGGATTCCTCTCTGAGTCACTTACTTGCCATTTGATTCTGGCAACTGACTTGCCTCAGTCTCCTCATCTGTAAAATGTAGAGTAGAGTAGATCTCTAAGATATGTACCATCTCTCCATATATGATCCTATCATCCTGTGTCCATGCCTAATAAATATCCTATGACCTCTACGGTCCTATGAATTATGGAAGAATAGACCAATGCTTAGTTATTTCAGTTATTTGTTCTGGTGTTGTAGAAAGAAAGCAACGGCACTGAAGTTGGAACACAAGAATCAGTATCTTGTTCTAGAGCTATTCACCCCTTTGCTGTGTAACCCTGGAGATATCACTTAGTCTCTCTGAACTTCAGTTCCCTCATCTATAAAATGGGGACAATAATTGTTGCCATACATACTTTATGGAAACCATAAAATGCTCCACAAATATGAAGTAGTAGTTCCGGAGAAGACTTTGGAGAGTCCCTTGGACAACAAGAAGGTCTAATCAGTTAATATTTAAAGAAATTAATTCAGTTTATTCACTGGAAAGTTAAATATTGAAGATGAAGAGTAACTAATCTGGCATTTTATCCACTGCGTGTGTTCCTCCTTTGTTGCCAAAGAAGACCATGCCATCAGAGAAGTAGTGACATGACTTGCCCTTGACTTTGTTTTGAGTGAGGGAGGGCCATGAAGATCACCAGCCTCACTTCTGCTCTACAGCCATCTGAATCCAGTGACCAGATGTTCATCAGGATGACTGGAGATGACCCAGGGTGAGGCAATTGGGGTTAAGTGACTTGCCCAAGGTCACACAGCTAGTGAGTGTCAAGTGTCTGAGGTGAGATTTGAACTCAGGTCCTCCTGCCTCATGCACTGGTGCTCTATCTACTGCATCACCTAAATGACTCTTTATATCATTTATTTATATTGTCATCAAAGGAAACAAATTCAAATGCCACCTTCTCTGCAGGTGCCCTGTGAAGCCCCAGTGAAGCTTAGCAGGCTGTCTGCTGACAAAAACCAGATCGATGGTTGGAACTGAAAGAATCAGCTCCTAATTCTTTCATGCTTGAGCAACATGCAGTCTGAACAAGGCTAAGCATTTGCATATGTGCTGGATCTGCAAGTTAAGATCTGTCCTTTCAGTTCTGATGCCAACCCCTAGGGGTGCCAAAGCAGCTCCTCAAAGTATCTCTGCACAAATCATACAGAAGAGCAGAGTGCCCTTGTCAGCACAAAAGCAATCAGGCCCACAGGGATGTGCTGTCTTGACAATCAAGAGTCTGTGGGAGGTGCACATGTGTGAAGTGAGTGAGGCAAAGTGATGGGGAAATGCTTGTCCCCTCGCTGCCACCACACTGGGGGCTAAGAATGGTCATTCTGTCTGCCCTGCATGTGCCTTTTGCCTTCGATGAATCCTAAGAGAAATGGAAACTACAGAGTTCTCCATCTGCCAGACCTCTCGGTTAGAACAAGGCTCTTACTAGGAGTTTGGCCAAGCCTCAGTTCAGCAAACTGGCTGCTCAAGATGGTTGACAATATCTGGGCCAATCCCAAAAAGAGAGAGACAGCCATTTTCCAGATAATGTGAAGAGAGTTCTGGTCTTTTTCAGTTAAAATTAAATAGTGATCTGTCAAGCCTAACTTCTATGTATAAACGCTAAGATGTTGAGTATTCAGTCTGGGTTTATGGCCTCTTAATTTGAGTGTTGCCTACAGTGGCGTTAATTTCTTACTGACTCCATGTCTTGCCATTTTCTTAGCAGGTGTTTAAAAAAAACAAGCCCAACCATGTTTAATTCATAAGCACCCATCTCATTGAAAGTGTTGAGCGTTGGCATTTCAGGATTAATATTGTACATAATTATTGTGGTTGGTGGAAAGTAATGAATTTATAGATTTATTTTAATGAGGTCATCACAACAGCAGATTCCTTAAGTAGGTAAGTAGACATTGGCATCTCTTCCAGGAGTGTTTTTAATTAACACCCTGTAGTTATGGAGAGATGCTTAGAAGATGAATGCTAAGTAAGTTTGTTGGCCTCCATGTAGCATGCCTTAGTAGATAGAGTATTGGCCTCAGGCTCAAGAATACCTGCATTCAAATTCTGCCTCAAAAATTTTGGATCATTGGATCATAGGCTTAAGGTTGGAAGGGACTTTAGATGCCATCTGATCCAGTATACGTCATATTATGATTGAGGAAACTGAGGCCCAAAGACTTCTTCAAGACCATGCAGATGGTAAGCAGCAGAGATAGGGTCTGAGCTCAGATCCTCTCTATTCTAAATCAGTTCATCACAAGCATTTATTATGAGCCATATTATGTGTTGCATCTTGTTAGGTTATAGGGATACAAGGACAAAAATGAAAAAAATCTTTGTCCTAAAGGTGGTTTACATTCTATCAAGCTTATCATTCTACCAACATGTACACATATAAATACATACAAAACATGTATAAGATTATTTCAGGGAGAGGCACTAGAAGCTAGGAGAATCAGAAAAATGTAGGCAATGTTTGACCTGAGCTTTGAAGAAAATTAAAGAAATTGGGAAATCAAAAATTCTTTCCAATGTGAGGATATTGGCAAGTGACTTGACCTCTCTCTCAGCTTGTTTTCTCATCTATAAAATGAGGGTGATAATACATCAAAGGATTGTTGTGAGGCTCCAATAAGATAATGTAAGTTTCCTTAAAATTTTAAAGCACTGTATAAATGTCAGTTATTTTTTTATTATGAATGCTATTATTTAAAAAAAAGAGGAGGATAGAGTGTTTGGTTTCAAACTCAGAAAGATTTTAGTTCAGATCTTGCCTCTGACATAAGCTGTGTGACCCTGTACAAGTCACCAAATGAATGAAAAATAAGCATTTATTATATGCCAAACTCTGCAGTAAGATTAGAAATGCAAATACAGAAGAATAGCCTACCATCAGTTATTCAGGCAATTCTCTAAGCCAAAAAGTTATAGGGTAGTTGCACTTTAGTTGATTGAGGAAGGTGCTTTATGGGGAGTTCCCTACACCAGTCAAATTACAGGTAGGAAAGAAAGAAAAAGACTATTATTATTAGAAATCTATGAAAGGCTTCCTGAAGAGATAGAAAGTCCTGTCCCATGGTTAGTCAGTGGAAGAACTAAACCAGAAATAAAAGGTGTCTGATCTTCAGTTAAGAGTTCAGTCTACCTTTTCATTCTCTTCTACCTATCTGAGAAGTTGATGTAAAATCTTGTCCTTATCACTCTCCTCCTTATTAGCTATTTCTTATGCAGTTTATGTCTGGAGAACCATATTACATGCTCAATTCAATAAGTTAATCAAAGGGAGACTTTATTTCCTCTGAGTCTTCATCAAGTTTGCTTCCTTTTTTAAAAAATTCTAATTTATTCATTTATTTTTAGTTTTCAACATTCATTTCCACAAGATTTTGAGTTCCAACTTTTCTCCCCATCTCTCCCCTCCAAGACAGCATGTATTCTGATTACTCCTTCCCCCAGTCTTCCCTCCCTCCTATCACACCCCTCTCTTCTCTTATCCCCATACCCTCTATTTTCTTGGAGGACAAGATAGATTTCTATACCCCATTGCCTGTATATCTTATTTCCTAGTTGCATGTAAAAACAAATTTTTACATTCATTTTCAAAACTTTGAATTCTAACTTCTCTCCCTTCCTCCCTCCCCACCCACCCTTACTGAGAAGGCAAGCAATTCAATATGTTATACATGTATACTTATGCAAAAGACTTCCATGAAAGTCATGTTGTGGAAGACTATCTATATTTCTCTCTATCCTATCCTGCTCCCCATTTATACTATTCTCTCTTTTGACCCTATTCCTCCTCAAAAGTATTTACTTCTAATTATATCTTTCTCCCATTTGTCCTCCCTTCTATCACCCCCTTACCCCCTCTCCCCTTTCTCCCCTTCTCCCCTACTTTCCTGTAGAGTACGATAAGAGTTTCATAGCAAATTGAGTATGCATGTTACTCCCTCCTTAAGCCAAATGCGATGAGAGTAAGGTTCACTTTTTTCCTCTCACCTCCCCCTCTCTTCTCTTCCATTGAAAAGTTTTTTCTTGCCTCTTTTATATGAGATAATTTGCCCCATTCTATTTTTTCCTTTCTCCTCCCAATATATTCCTCTCTCACTCCTTAATTTTTTTAGATATCATCCCTTCCTATTCAATGTACCCTGTGCCCTCTGTCCATATATATATATATATATATATATATATATATATATATATATATATATATATATATATATATATATAATTCTTCCAGCTACCTTACTACTGAGAAGGTCTTAAGAGTTATAAATATTACCTTTCCATGTAGGAATATAAACAGTTCAACTTTAGTAGGTCCCTTATGATTTCTCTTTCCTGTTTGCCTTTTCATGCTTCTCTTGATTTTTGTGTGTGAAAGTCAAATTTTCTCTTCAGCTCTAGTCTTTTCATTAAGAATACTTGAAAGTACTCTATTTCATTGAATGACCATTTTTTTCCCTGAACTATTATACTCAATTTTGCTGGGTAGGTGATTCTTGGTTTTAATCCTAGTTTCTTTGACTGCTAGAATATCATATTCCAGAAATCCCTTAATGTAGAAGCTTCTAGATGTTGTGTTATCCTGATTGTATTTCCACAATACTAGAATTACTTCTTTCTGGCTGCTGGCAATATTTTCTCCTTGACCTGGGAGCTCTGGAATTTGTCTACAATCTTTCTAGTAGTTTTCCTTTGGGGATCTCTTTCAGGAGGCAATTGTTGGGTTCTTTCAATATTTGTTTTATCCACTGGTTCTAGAATATCAGGGCAGTTTTCCTTGATAATTTCTTGAAAGATAATGTCTAGGATCTTTTTTTGATCATGGCTTTCACGTAGTCTCATAATTTTTAAATTCTCTCTCCTGGATCTATTTTCCAGGTCAGTTGTTTTTCCAATGAGATATTTCATATTATCTGCTTTTTTTTCATTCCTTTGGTCTTATTTTATAATATCTTGATTTTTTCGTAAAGTCATTAGCTTCCTCTATCATCTCCTCTATTCTAATCTTAAAGGAATTATTTTCTTCAGTGAACTTTTGCACCTCCTTTTCCATCTGGCCAATTCTGCTTTTTAGGACAGTCTTCTCTTCATTGGCGTTTTGGACCTCTTTTGTCATTTGGGTTAGTCTATTTTTTACAGTGTTATTTTCTTCAGCATTTTTTGGATCTGCTTTAGCAAAGAGTTCACTCATTTTTCATATCTTTTTTGCATCACTCTCATCTCTCTTCCCAATTTTTGCTCTACTTCTCTTACTTGATTTTCAAAATCCTTTTGGAGTTCTTCCATGGTCTGAGACCAATTCATATTTTCCTGGGAGGCTTTGGATGGAGGAGTTTTGATTTTGTTTTCTTCTGTTTGCATGTTTTGGTCTTCCTTGTCACCAAAGTAAGATGCTACAGTCTGATTCTTTTTTCAGTTTTTGCTAATTTCCTCTTTGAAGCTTTTGAGCTCTTTGCTAAGGTAGATCTCTACTTTCAGTGGAGGTGGGGGATGTACTGTCAGCCACTTGATTCCCCCACAATCTATGGGCCTAGAACTCCAGAAACAGTTGCTGTCTCTGCCCTTGCTGCTGCTGTGATTGCTGTAGGTTCCTCTATTCCCTTCCCCTTTGGCCACCCTGGGGCTGAGGCCAGACTCCACTCTCCCACTCTGGTCCCATTGACTTTTTCCACTGACCTTCCAATTTGTCCTTGGTATTTGGGGGTCCTGAAGTCTGGAAACTGTCACAGGTGAGAGAGATTCAGTGTCCTCAAGACTTGCTCAGGTCCTGTCTGCGCCGGGGCAGCCCACACTGGACTGTGCCCTGCCCCCTGTGTGGCTTGATAGACATTTTGTAGCAACTTTCAAGGCTGTCTTGAGGTGGAGATTTGCCTCACTCTGTCCTTCTTTGGGTTCTGCAGCTCTAGAATTTGTTTAGAGCCATTCTTTTACAGGTCCTTGACTGGGCTTGAGGGTAGCACTCTAGAAAGTACATGCTGTCACTCTGCCATCTTGGCTCCACCTCCATAAAGTTTACTTTCTAAAATGGATATTTGACACTAACATGAACAGAAGAATACTGATAAAGGCTTGGACAATAAAATTAACATCTATTCAAATATATCTCTGCTTTTATCTGAGAGATATTCTGGTTTTGGTTTTAGTTTCATTTTACCATACACAGAAGGGGGAGAGAGAAGAGAATAAGCTTTTATATTTTGCCTACTATGTGCCAGGAATTCTGCTAAGCACTTTACAAATATTCTTTTATTTCAAATCAAATACCCTGTCATTTAACTCCAAATTTTTCAATGGGATTATGGATTTATAGCTAAAAGGAATGTCAAAGATCATTAAGTCCAGCTTCTTCACTTTATAGATGATGATGGTCTGAGGCCTAGAAAAGTTATGTTAATTACCCAGTCACATAAGCAGTAAGCAGAACCAATCAGATTTGGGCCAAGGTCATCCGATTCTAAATCCAGCACTCATTCCCTGCCCCACTGCACTTTTTCTATTTTTAGAGATATATTTCTTCTTTCATCTTATACAGCCCCTGCCACCACCACCCCTTCTACCCTATCCTTTCCACTGGAAAGAGGGGGAAGAACAGGGTAGGTTAAAAAGAAAATTATAAAGGAGTAAATAGAACTCTGAGAGTTAAAAAGAGGAGAATGATAATGAATGACCTAACATCAGAAGGCCTGGATTTGAAAGCCTGTTCTTCTACTTCCATCCTGTGTGACCTCGGGTCATAGTGTTCTCATCTGTTAGATGAAGAGTTTGGGCGAGATCACTTCCCGGCTTCCTTTGACCATGGGAAGGTCCCTTCCAGCTTTAGATCCCAAAAGAGCCTAATCCACAGAAAGATCAATCACACAGAAGGCTGAATAAATAACCAGAGAACCCAAGGCTGGGCTCCCCCAGATGGCTATTCAAGGCAACTTCCTTCTAAGAATTAAGTAAAAAAGTCTTGCCACAATCATTCATATTCATTACGCAATGAAGACAGACAATGAGAATTTGCTGCCCAAACAATTCAGAAGAAAAATCACTATGTCCTTGGAATCTGGCTTGTTAATCTCCAAGTTCACAGTGGAAAACTTGTGCCTGTAAGGCCTGTGGGCAGCTGTTTATGTAACTAATTGGACATTCACATAAATATGAAAATGCAGACAGGGGCAGGTTTCCATTCCTCTCTGTTCTTTGGCCAGAGTTCTTTTTTAAGTCAAGAGGCAGGCATGCTTGCGAGAGATGCATGGTTTAGAATCTGGCCCACAAGACTCCTCACTTATATAATAGCCAGCACACTTTCCATTTTGTGTTAAGAGGGTCTGGATTTGTTTTAAAAGTTCTGATGTTAAAATGAGTCTTTTTTAGTTATCTGGGAAATTTGCTTCTGTGGGACTTCTCTTCCCCCAAAGATGGTCATGGACAAACGAGCTGCCACTGTACATCTCTATTTGCTACTGGTTCCTCTTGCTATGAAGAGTTGTCTTTGGCAGCCCTACTACAACAGGATATGAGGTACAGGGAACCCCTTACAGCCCCCAAATGCCATATGAAGTTATCTGGAGGTGTGCAGAGGCCACACTAATTTCCAAGTCTGACTGCAACCTCCCCGTGACCTCCAACAGGCTAGCTTTGTTTTCTCTGCCCTGCCCATAATTAAAGCGGAGACTCTGGTATGGGTGTGGTACAACCCTCAGAGTCATTTGACTCCCCTTTGCTGGGACAGACAGGGTGAGTTGTGTTTAACTTAGACTCCTACTCTACCCAAGCACTGGACCTGATCACTTTATAGGCAGTAGGGAGAGTGGGGAGCGGCTGAGAAGAAAGAGGGTTGAAGAAAGCAGAGCAGAATCAAAGTTAGGTTCTACAGAGTCAAACTAGGCAATGTTTTAGACTCTCTGATTCCAACTTTCTTTCTATCTTCCCAGTTGACCATTCAATTTGGGCATCTATTTTAGATTGGCCAGAGAATGTTTCCACATGTGCCTCTATGAGACCCTGATTAGTTTCTTTAAAATGGGGAAAACAATATTATTATAAAATACTTCATACGGTTGTTGTGAGAAAAATAAATTAGGGCAGCCCCCAGGGTGAGAGGATGGGCAAATGTTATTTTTTCCGGACCCTTCTCTATATAAACAATTTAATTTAAATATGTATTACAAAATTCATAGGCCAATGTGAGGTATAATGGTTTAAAATAATGGATAAAGAAAAGACAGATAGATTAGATAGATAGATGGATGGATGGATATTCCTATCTTGTCTGTATGTCTGTCTGTGTGTGTCTATCTCTTTACTGTCCAGTCAGCGTACATGAAGTTTCTTCAAAGTGTCTAGCAGGCCAGGTAGGAAGGGCACCAAGTTTCTCAAAGAAGGCACAGATCAGTCTCAGCAGGGTGATGGGTGGTGTAACAAGGTGCTGCTGGGTCTTAGGCCTGCCTCAATAGGTGGGCAGCCATAGCATTAGAATTCCATGTTTGATATCATCAGGTGAGCAGGTCTGGAAGAGGGTCAGGCAGAGTGAAGGGAGCCCACACACAAATCTCACAGCTAGAGGGCACCTGATCCTGGAGAGGGCATGGAAAAATGGTAGTTCAGAAAACTCCTAAGGCTATCTCCTAAGGTCTAAGTCAAAAGTTCTAGGGTAACCAGAGTATCTAAGATCCTGCCCTTTCAACCATAAGATAAGCAGGCGGAGGCGACATAGGAGCAGGGAACCAATTCCAGGCTAAGGTCAAAGGCACAGCCAATTCTAAAATAGAGAATGTTAAGTTGTATAGTAGCTACTGCTGCTGTCCTCCAGAACTTGGAGGTCCTAAGGTCCAGAGACCCAGGACAGGGACCTGCTTGCCCAGCTCTAAGAGTGGTCACAAAATTGCCACAAAATTGTGAGTTATTATTATAGACTATATGAAAGAGAATTAGGCTCTTTGGGTGGCTATCACCCCTCTAAATGATTCCCTCATACCTAATTATGATCCGATGAGTATAAATTAGATGGATTATCCAAACAAGCAGAATTACTCTCCCATGTCAGTCCACTCAAGCCTAGGGCATCTTCCCCTCACCCAGCAAGCTCTGCCTCCCTCCCACCCACAGGTAAAGATAAATAGAGGAGTGACAGAAGGTTTAATCAGTCTGTCAGCAGGCATTTAATTAAGTGCACTATGCTAAGCACTGGGGAGAAAAAAGGCCAAAACAGTCCTTGCCCTCAGGGAGCTCCCACTCTAATAGGGCAATATATCATATAAATGACTAGCTCCATACCACACCAGATCTATTCAGAATAGAAGAAAGGAAAGGCATTCACAGCCAATGAAATTAGGAAAGGTCTCCTACAGAAGAAAGGCTTTGAGCTGAATCTTGAAGGAAATGAAGGAAAACTAAGAGGTAGAAGGGAGGCCATTCCAGGCAGTGGGGACATCCAGGTATAGTCATGACATAGGGAGACAGAATTTATTTTCTAGGAACTACAGCTAGGTCAGTGTATCTACATTGTATGGAAGGGAGTAATAAAAAAACTGGAAAGATTGGAAGGGGCCAGGTTACAAGAGGTTTTATATTTGATCCTGGAAGAAATGGAGTCACTCTAGCTTGTTAAACAGCAGTGACATGGTAAGACCAAAGTTTCAAAAAAAATCACCTTGAAAGCTGAGTGGAGGATGGAGTAGAGGAGAGAAAAAGGTGGAAGCAGGGAGAGCTCTTACAAGGCTAATATAATAGTCCAAGAAAGAGGTGATCAGGGCCTATAGTTATATGACTGAGCCTTAGGATACCCACTCACTTATTCACATAAGCCAGGGAACTACCCAGGATCTCTGCCAAGCACGGCTGAGAAGCATCATCCTGATAAATCTTCTAGTCTGGCCCAGATAACCGGTAATACTTAGAGCGCCAGGGGACTCCCAAGTCTAGTTGCTCCAGACTTCAGAAAGACCATACAACTCTTTAATGTCTGGGAGAGAGTAAAAGAAAATTGATTTTTGAAATCAGCATAGGAATAGGGCAGGTAATGGCACCGTGGATAGAGTGCTGGGCCTGAAGTCAGGAAGACTCATCTTCTAGAGTTCAAATCCAGCCTCAGACACATACAAGCCATGTGACCCTGGACAAATCGCTTAATCCTATTTGCCTGTTTCCTCATCCATAAAATGAGTTGGAGAAGGAAATGGCAGCACACTCTGCTATCTTTGCCAAGAAAACCCCAAATAGGGTCACAAAAATCGGACAGGACTGAAAGAGACTGAACAACTGTCTTCTCACATCATTGTAGAGGACTACATTGATAAATTTCTGCAGTTTAAATATTTTTACTCTCTTTATTAACAAAATTAGCCAGAGATAAGACTATAGCTTTAGAAAAATATTTTTTTTTACTCAAATTAAATCTAAAACTAACTGCCACTCTGTTTTTTTTTTTTCATCGGGAAGACTACATTGGTCTTAGAGGCATCTCCAGTTGGTTACCCTTGTGTAACTCTGGGCAAATCACTGAGTCTCAGTTTCCTTATCTATCAGATGGGATAATGACACTGGCTACATTTTATTAACACTATTATTATTATACATATTTTATTCCATAAATTAAAAATAAAATAAATAAGAAAAAATGTTAAAGGATTATTATGAAGAAAGAAATTTATCACGCACTCATTTATTGGTGAGGACAGACAAGTGCAAGATTTTATTTCCTGGATACTCCAAGCAGTGGGGGAAATGTATTTTTGTGACCCTATTTGGGGTTTTCTTGGCAAAGATAGCAGAGTGTGCTGCCATTTCCTTCTTTAATGAGGTCTAAGGTTGGGTTCACTTCACTCCCCATTTTATAGGTGAAGAAGGAGGCTGACAGAGATTGAGACTTTTCCAAGGTCACCTAGCTATAGACTCCACTCCTGACTGGATGTCCCCCATCCTCAGAAGCAGTCTCCCCGCTCCCTACCCCACCCCTCTGTCCCTGCCCCCCCCACCACTTTCCATCTCCCTTCATACTCTACTTTTCTCCCATCAGAAACTACTCAAGATTGAAACTGTCTTTTCTTTTTTTTATTTTGCTGATGGTTGTATCTGCAGTACTTACAGTAAATGCTTATTAGATACTTTATCTATCTGAATATCTATGGATGGAGAAAAGAAACTCAATTCTTGCTCTCACTCAGTTCTTACACCTGTCAAGTTCACTTTCCCAGTGCCTATCTTTTGCATACTCCAGAAAATAAGGTAACACATCTTAAGAGACTTTGTGCTATCATCAGCACTTTTGTTTTTAAAAACTTGTCATACTTTTATTGGTTTTGTTGTTATGGTTCAATTACTTTTTCAGTTCAACTTTGCGACCCCATAATGGAGTGGTTTACCATTTCCTTCTCTAGCTCATTTTGTAGATGAGGAAACTGAGGCAAACAGGGTTAAGTGACTTGCCCAGAGTAACACAGCTAGTAAATGTCTGAGACCAGATTGGAACTCAGGAAGATGAGTCTTCCTGACTCCAGGCCCTGTACTCTATCTACTACGCTGCCTAACTGCCTCTTTAATTGATAAATTTAGCTTTTATATTTTCATTTCTGAATATATTCCTTTCTCCCACCATGTCCAACAAAACATCCATTAGAACAAAGATTTTTAAAAGCATATGCACTATTCCACACCCACAGTCCCATACCTCTTGAAGAAAGGAAGGGAGAGAGGTACATTTTCTTTTTTTTTTAAATCATTAGTTTATATTAAACAAATACACAATAAGAAAAGAAAAAGAAATATTATATACTAAAATATTAAAACTTAAATACAAAATAAGGGGGAAAAAAGCATTGCCATGTGCAAAATGTAAGAAAAAATTCAAAATTTCCATTTCAAGAAAGCCGATCTAATAAATCCTATGCATTATGTTCAGAGCTGTCCATCTTTTTTTCCTTGTAGGATTTTTTTTTCTCTGCTGTGCACTTTTTACTTTGTTTTCCCCCTGCCCCCAAAGGCTACACTTAAGTGCAAATATACACACACACAAATATATACATGCATATACACATACATACACTTATATACTTATATATGTACTTAGATATCTATAATCATACTCATATATAGACATATATATTTGCATGCAAGACTGTACTATACTTATTTATCCTATGTTTCTCTGAGGGTGGATAACATCTTCCTTCATGAATCTGAGTCCTTCCGTATTTTTCTAAATCCACCAACTCATCATTTCCTACATTACAGCAATATTCCAACCTTATACTGTCTAGCTATTTTAAATTGTGTAAAACAACATTGATGAATATGGCTGACATATAGTGTAGAATAGAGAGATACATTTTCTTAACTCTTCTTTGAGGTCTAGCATGATCATCATGAATACAAAGCACTGAGTTTCCTTTTCCATCCTTCTTTCTTTCTCCATTGTTGTAGCTGTTGTATAGAGTGCTTTCCTGGTTCTGATTACATCCTTCTGAATCAGTTCATGCAATCAGTTCTTGCTTTTGCTTCCTGTATTCACCATATTCATTGTATCTTACAACACAGGACTATTCCTGCACCACATTCATGTACCACAATTTACTTAGCTATTGCCATTGGCCATCCACTTTGCTTGCAAGTTGGATTTGTTGTTTTTTTATGTTGTTACTACAACAAGTTTTTCTATAAATAGTTAGGTGAATATAGAACTTTACTTTCTGTCTTTGACCTCCTTGGACTATATAAATTCACTGTTGATCCTGGGGTTCTGGTAGCATAAAGGGCCCTCTGGTGTCTTACCCAAATGGCTTACTTTCTCAAGACCAATTTGGAGCTTAAATCCTAGACTTCATACTCCCCTGAGGAATGTCTATTAATCTCATGTTCCCTAAATGGCATTGAGTTACCTAAAAATGTTTTCAGGGTATTTGCATATGTTAGGAGAGAAAAGGAGAGACAGGGAGAGAGAGAGGGAGGGAGAGGGGGAAATGGAGAGAAATAGAGACAGAGAAAAAGAGAAAGAGAAAAGAGGAGAGAAAGGGAAGGGGGAAGGGAGTGAGAAAAAGGGAGAAAGAGTGAAAGGAAGAGAAAAAGAGAGGGGGAAAGGGGATGGAGAGAGGGTGGAGCTGAAGTCTGAGGGCCTGGCTTGTGAAGATTTGCGATTTCCATTCAAAGAGATAAATTGCCCTTTGAAATAAGAAAAAGGACCACTTGGTTTGGGCCACACTGTTCAGTCCATTTGAAGAAGAGTGTAGATTTTAAGGAAGTGGGAGTAAGGACGAGATCATTCTGTCTCCTAACCTTCAATGAGTTTGTTGGAGTTACTGCTATTTTACTTTTCTACCTCCCAAGTCCCACTGTAATAAGTGGGTAAGGTCACTAGTAATCGGCCCAGCTCTGTCTGCTTCTGTCAAAAGGCTTCGTCTGTTATTACTGTAAGCAAAAGAGAAACTTTTTAAGTTAAGTCAGGGATTCTCTGGATATCAGTGTTCCTCTTTCAGGGTGAGAGGTAGCGCACATCTGCCAAGTGGCAGCCTAGACTTGACTTCCTATCCTAGCCAATCCACAAAACTTTTTGCTCATGGGGGGCATGCTGGGGGTGAGTCCTTCTTGGCACTTTGCCTCCTCCCAGATGACAATTGAAGCCCTTTGGGACCACAGACCTTCACTCTTAAAAGACAAATCAGTAGAAGATCAAGGAGGGGTCCTTCTGGGAAGCCCCTTTGGCCTTCCCTGATTTTTAAAATCTGTAACACATTCGGACCAGATCCAAAAATATGTCATTGCCTCATATCTTTCTAAGGGTCCAATTCCAAGTGCCCCTGGGAGAGGAGAAGTTGTTGTTGTAAGGAGAAGGATTTGGAATTGGCAGCTGGAGGAGTTCAGGGTCTCTCTAGAGTGTCTCCATTTTTTCTTTTTTATGCAAGCAATCACTATGAAGTCTGCTGCTCTCAGAATGACAAGGCAGTCATCATGCATGGCTATGGGAGCTGAAGTAAACAATTGGCTTTTGTTCCCCAGGGGAATACATTGATGACCTGGGCCACTGCCTACCCTGTGAAGCCTCTTGTTCCACGTGCCGCGGTCCAACTCGAGAGAACTGTACTAGCTGCCCCAGTACAAGGTAACAGTAACCATAAGAACTATCATTTATAAAATGCTTTAAGGTTTGCAAAATGTTTTACATGAATCATCTTATTTTATCCTTTCACAACCCTTTGAGGTAGGTGGGTGATCTTAATTATCTCCATTATACAGATACGGAAAGAGAGGTGTTAAATGATTCATCCATAATGCTGCCCAGGGGAGATTCCCAAGGGAGAATGGAATTCTGCCACCATTTTAGCAGTCGTTATCCATTACTTCACAGTGGTCATAAACACAAAAGTGCAGCTTTTCTGACGTTCCAACAGGCCATCTTGGCCAGACCCTGTTAGCCTTTTTAAGAAAATTCAATTCAACAAACATTTATTGAAAACATAATATTTGGAAGACCTTTTACAGGTTGTGAGAGATGCAGAGATGGAAAAAAGATATTAATATTCTCTTTACTCAAGGACCTTACAGTCAAAAAAGGGGGATTCATATACTGATGATACGACTTCGTCAGTTTAGGGGCTTCCTACAGGTTGTAGCCCCTCCATTTCTTCTCAATGATTCTTGTGGATAAAACAGTAGACTTAAAAACAGGAAAGCTTGGGTTCAAATTCTGCTTCATGTACTTATTAGCTGTGTAATCCTGGAAAAGTCACCTAACCTCTCTGGGTCTCAGTTTTCTAAGTTATAAAATGAAGTAGTTTAACTTAATGATATCTAAAGTTCTAAAGGGGCCAAGGTCTCCCAGTGCATCCTGGGTCATCTCCAGTCATCCTGATGAATATCTGGTCACTGGATTCAGATGGTTCTAGAGGAGAAGTGAGGCTGGTGACCTTACAGAGCCATCCTTCACTCAAAACAAAGTCAAGTGCAAGTCATGTCACCATTTCTCTGAAGGCATGGTCTTCTTCAGCAACAAAGAATGAACACAACAGCAATCTAAGGTCCTTTCTAGTCCTGACTTTATCATCTAAAAGCATATTCGTGAAGCATCTAGTTATCTCTCTTATCTCTCATGTTTAATATTTTGAAGCAATATCCCTTAATTGGTATATGTGTTGGTTTTGGTTTTTTAATAAAATTTCATTGATAAATTTTGTTTTTATATCACCTGGCATTTCCCCAGTGCCCTTCCTTTTTTCTCTATTACAGAGCCACCCCATAAAGCTTCTTTTAAAAAGAAAAATTCTCACAATATAAATACCTCATCTTTTAGTATATCATTTACATACTTGGCAATATCTTTTGCACCGCTTTTCACAAGTAAGTCATCATTGATAATATGATCTATCCTACTTAAGCCTATAATGTACCTTCACACTTGCATTGGAGTTACTTATAATTTTTCTTCATGGTTTTCAACTTTAGAGTAATACACTGGAAAACTATGGATGACAATAAAGCATCTGTGGCAATGAGTAGACTGATCTGCTGCTGGTATATAGGTGACATATGGCAGCATAGACTCCTTTATAATTGATATTGTGAGTCTTCTCCAGTTCCCGAATGGGGAAGCATCATGAGACATCTGGAGGAAGATGCTTCACAGTCAGGCTTTTCACCTCATGCTCTTGCCCTGGAGTCGCACTATCCTTCTTGCTGAGAGGAACAGAATGCAGAAGAGCAGAGGAATGATTCACACTGTCCACTCAAACTATAATTCCCAGGAACCCATGCAGTGACATACCAGAATCTTTCCCAGCCCACTTAAACCTAATCCCCTCCCCAAGTAACTCAGTCTAAATACCCAGTTGCATCGGTAAGATCAATATAGGGTAGACTATGGCGGGGCAAAGGAAAGGTCTAGATAGAGAACTCTTAGAAAATTTGAGAGGAAGAATCCCTTTTTAACAGAGGTTGATTAATAAAGGCTTAGTGGGAAAAGTGCACTCATACATGCCTTGAAAAAAAAGGAAAGTATGGCAATAAACCAAGATATAAATGGAGTATAGTCTAAAATCTAGGCATACATCAATGTATGGTAAGATTGGACAAGAGCTAATAGATCAGTTTGACCAGAAGAGAGAGTATAAGAAGGAGAATTGTATAAAATAAGGACAGAAGAGTAGACTCATGTATTGTTAGCATTTAGAACAATCCATAAGACTTAGCATGTCAGAGTTTTCCGGGACGATGAGGTTTTAAATGACTTGTCCATTGTCACACAGTCAAGATGCGTCAGAGACAAAGATCTTCTTGAGTCTCGGGCTGGCTCTATATCCGTTAGGCCACACTGTCTTTTATTTCCAAATGAGGAAATTGAGACCCAGAGAAACTGAATGATTTGACCCAGCAAGTAAATAGCAGTAATACAAAGCGTTGCCCATAAGGTACTAAAAGCACAAGAGTAAGGCTTCCCGAGCAATGGGTGGATCCATTATGAAATAATTTTGGGAGACATGGATGAGAATCACAGAGCTTGAGATGCTACAGAACAATTGCACCCTACACCAGTAGACAAAGTCCTACAGGATCAGGTTTTCTGATGCCCAAGTCATTCAGTGTTCTTTCTGCTACAATAGATGGCGAGATCTCCCAAGGCAGGGACTCTCTTTTGCCTTTCTTTGTATCCCCAATGTGTTAGCACTGTCCTTGGCATATAGTAGGAGCTTAAAAATAATTATTGACAATTATGTATCACTGCCTCCCTAGGTTGGATCCAGGTTGCAAAGAGCCTTAACTGCCCAGTTAGGGAGTTTGTATTTTATTCTGTAGGGCAATGGGGAGCCACTGTCAGTTTTTGAGAAGGGGAATGTCACAGGAAGATCTTTGCTATAGGAAGATTATGGTGGCACCTATATGGACAATGAGGCAGAAAGGCCTATTATTAGACCTATCTAAAATTATCTAGGTGAGAAATGATACCATACTTAACTCAAGAGAGATGAAGAGAAAACTGAAGATGAAGGTGAGAGATTCCACAGAAGTAGAACAAATATAATAACTAATCAGATGTGAGGTAGAAAACAAAGCAAGGATAACTTGAAGGATTTGATTCTGGGTGGCTGAGAAGAAAATGACATCAACTATAGAAATAGAAAAGTTGAAAGAGGGGTGGGTTTTAGAGAGAGGAAAATTATATCCCTTGGTGTTAGAATCTAGACCAGATCCAGGGTTGATGTTTTTAAACCACTGAGACTCCGTTTTTCTCCTTTATCTTGAAACACCTCTAACCTGTTATGGGAAGGACCATGGATTTAGAGTTGTAACAGACTCCATCTTTCAAAGCCTTCATTTTAGACATGGGGAAACACACTCAGAGAATTTTGATGATTTGTGTAGGTTCAGAGAATTAGTATCAAAGGCAATATTTGAACTCAGGTTTTCCTTACTCCATGGCAACTACTCTATCCACATTGCACCATGATGCAGTCCTTCCATTTTGGTTCTCTGAATCTATTTTAAAGGGGACAATAGAATAATAGATAATTAATTTAGATATATATTATGTATACAGATGAGATAGATAGATGGATAGACAGAGACAGACAGATAGATAGATAGATAGATAGATAGATAGATGGATGGATAGATAATAGAATAAACAATTACTTTAAATCTCTCCTTATTCCAACAACAGAATAACCTTTTTATTCTGGAAGAAAATAAACAGGCACTCCTTTTAATCATCAAAATAACTAAACCTCATGCTGGATGGAGTAAAGATTCTATCCTTCATGAAGCCCTAGGTCTTCTGCTTTTCTTATGGACTTATGATCTAACCACTCATGTTATGGGGTAACCTTGAATCTAGGAAGTTGCCTTACAATGAATGGGGAAATGAACTCTGGCCTGTAACATCTGCTCCTCTCCCTTTGCCACTTCACTGGGTTGATTATGATTTCCTGCAAAACACTGAAATTAAAGCAAAAACCACTTTAAAAGCTACTGGTAGCCATCTCTGGGGTGGGAAGGAGGAGAAAAAAAGAAACTTATATGACAAATTTATATTTAAATGAAATAGCAAGTTGTACACAATAGATTAGAATTTTCATGGGCAATCATTTTTTAAAAAATTATACTTTTTATGGAAATGCTTGTTTTATCCCATAAATAAAAATAAATAAATAATGTTTTTTTAAAATGCTGGAAACACAAAGGACAGCTTATTATTGTATAGCATGCCCTGTTCTCTGAAGGTTTTTCAGGTAAATTTTAAATTAAAACCTAAAGATTAGAGTTGCAACCAGAAAGCTCTGAACCTGGGACAAGTGCCACAAACTGTACGCAGTAAAAATGGCTCAAAGTATGCCCTAAGGTGTGACTGGTGAGAGGAAAGTTTATTTCATTTCATCTGTTAGCTAATTATCCTTGCTGACTAGGTACTAAGCTCTGTTGTTTTTATGCTATTGAAGGACTGACTGCAAGTTCCATGTAACTGTGGTTACGGTAATGTGGTGCCCTGGGACAAAGCCCCAATCACGCCTCCCTAGTTAAAGCTCTGCTAAAGATAGGCATCTAAATTAAAAAACATCCACAAGCTACTTTTGCTCTTATTTCAATCCAAAAATGTTTTGGTATACTTCTGTGGACTTCTGGGAACAGGAATTCTTTTTTTTCCTGGTTTTGATTCCATTAGAACGTTTAAGTACCGAGAAATTACATTAAGGACTATTGTGACTGGCTTTAATTAGGGAAAGCCAACAAAGGGAAACAAAAGATATAATAACTCCATCCTGAGATCATCTGTTCCAGCACATATCAAACACACCACACAGTGGAACGTCACCCTAGGGGGTTCTGGTATATTTACCCCCAACACTGAGGACAGTGCCTCAGCCCAGCTGTTAAAGGTCTTGGCTCTGACTTTTCCTCTGCTCTGTGTGAGCTCTATTGGACCTGAATGGCTGGTTACAATTTGGTAATGAAAAGGTCACGAGGATCTGAAATTTGGTGGTGGTCAAATTCTTAGCTTTCCTGATTTGCAGTGAGGGAGCTTGGCCTGGAGTCATTGTGATCTGAGCAGGGAGGCTAGCTGTCCCACAGATGGCCTTAAAGAGAGTATCTCTCAGTCTCCTTGGAACCCAAAAGAAAGCATCCATCCTCCTCTTCTCAGGAAGATTTGTTGCTCTCTCTGTAAATAGAAGCAACTGGAAATATGCCTCTTCCCACAGTTGCCAGGTAATTTGATTGAGACAGAGACAAACAGAGAGAGAGACACTGAAACAGAGACAGAGAGATAGAGACAGTCAAGAAAAAAGACATTGAGGAAGAGACAGAGAGACCAAGGAGAGAGAAATAGACAGATTCAGAGATAAAGAAACCAAGAGAGACACAGAAATGGACAGCTACTAACCCAGACTCCTTCTTTTTCTTTTTTAGCAGAAATTTTTTTTTACCTACTACTGAATCACTAGTTTTTACTTTGCTTTTCTCATTCTAGTCTTCACACAAAGTGAATTTTATTTTACTATTTTGAGTTCTCTCTCTCTGTCTCTCTTTCTCTTTGTCTCTGTCTGTCTATGTCTCTCTGTCTTTCTGTCTCTTTCTTTCTCTCTCTCTCTCTCTCTCTCTTTCTCTTTCCTGTACTTTTTATTTCTGCTAAAAACAAGACAAAGCTGTTTAGATTTAGGAAAAGATCAAGACCCATAGAAAAATAAGTAGTTCTTCTTTTCTACAAAAGTGGTTTGATTCTACTAGGGGTCCTGCCCTCCTCCACTTCAGGATAGCTTTAAGAGGCACCTTAAACTGAAGATACTCACAAATGACCCTGTCACAAGAGAGAGACCTAAAGTGGAGAAAAATGATTTTTTTCAACTAGAATTCTCTTGGTTGCCTCTAATGGATAAAGCAGTGTTATATTTTATATATTGCCTTTCCTCTCTCACCCTCCCTCAAGTAGATTTAGTAAAAAAGTGAGCACGTTGGATGAATGCATGCCCATTTTCCTTTTCAATATTAAATTCTACTTCATATAGGCTTTTGGTCTGAAAACCTTGAAAGTTCTTATCTAGGTCTCCTATTCACTCCCTCTACCACCACTACCACCATATAATGAGGACATTTCATTTATTTTCTTTTTCCTTTGAACCAACTCAAATTCTTTCTTGATTAATCTTCCCAAGCTCAAAAACCATAGCTGGTTAGGAACTGGACTTTTCCTCATTGGCTTGAATTATCAGTCTGATCACTGGGGGATGCTTTCTCTTTGTAGGCCTAGTGGAATTGATAAGATAATTTGCCTTTTTTGGGTGTGATGACATAGACAGCCAGATATTTGTGAGTGTGCCCCGGTACAGTCAGCAGCTTGACTGAAGTATTGCTGGCTACAATAGGGTCAAGTGTAGAAAGAGTCTATGACTCAGTCCAAGCAATTTTGGGTAGGCAAAAGTGGGGAGCGGGCAGAGGTTCACTGGTCCCACTATAGAATAGTGTAGAATAAAGAAATCAAAGGAGCTGTGTTCAAATCTTGCCTCTACAAATTATTACCTATAGGACCTTGAAAAATTATTGATTTCACAGCCTCTGAAAAAGAGGAAGTTGGATCATTTATACTATGGCACTATGGCCTATGATGGCAGCAGGTCAGATTTGACTTTTGGTCCATAGTTTGTTGACCCTGATCTAGTTCAAATTCCTCATTTTACAGATGAAGATATTGAGGCCCAGAAGTGACACAGCCCCCAAGTCTTCTAATTCTAAGTTTGAGTCTCTTTTAACTAGGATCACCTCACCACAGATTTAGACCCAAAGGGTCTTTAGAGGCCTTCAAGTCTAGCCTTTTCATTTTATAAATGAGGAGAATGAGACATAAAAAAAAGTTAAGAGACTTAAAAAAGTCTTATAGCTAGTAAACTGTCTGATGTGCAATCTGAACACAGGTTTTTTTGAGTCCAAGTCAAGTGATCAATCCATTACACTACACTGCCAGTCACTATATAACATTTCCTCCCAGACATATGAGTTTAGAGTTGAATTTCAGTAAACAGCAAATTTCTATTCCATATAATGTAATACAATTTTTAGAAATAATCCATAATGGAAAAGAGATTGCTCCTCTGCTGTTCCCTAAGAAAAGTATAAGACCTGTGTCCATGGTTCCTTCCTTAACCAAAGAACCCAAGTATAATTGAAGTATCTCTCAGTTCTATGGTTCATTGCCTCTATCTGGAGAGGTTCAGTGTCACATACTTCTTCAGGAGTAACCATCAGCTCCCCTTATAAGCACACAGATTGACAAAGCTCAAAACATGAACAGTTTTGTAGATAAGTAGTTTGAAACATGGAACAGTCATAGTCCTTGGGAATTCTATTACTTCCCTGAGTAGCCTTACATCTTAAGGTTATTAGGGCACTTTTCCCACTTCATTCCTCATTTTCATAACTAAATGGTCCGCAGTGATAGAATGAATGAAAAACACTTTTCAAATACTCTGTTCCAAGCTATGATAAGCCCTGGGATACAAACACAAAACAAGACAGTCTATGCCCTAAAGGAGTTCATATTCTGGTAGGAGGAGATTACATATATAAGGGAATGGTGTCCAAGATGTTTTGGCTTGGGAAATCAAAGGGATGATAAGTGGAGTCATAGGTCAATTGATGGACACTCTCTTTAAGCAATGATATTGTTTTTATTACTGTTCAGAGAGCAAGAGATGAAGAGGAGAGGAGAGAAACAGGAAAGTGGCAGTGCTGGAGTGGCAGCAGAGGGATAGTCAAATGATTAAATTTTAGTACTTTTTCCTCCTGCCTCTCTAAGCTGACGTTGCTGGTTGCCTCCAATTTTGGTAGTTTTCCTTACTCTCTAGGAGAAGCAGTCTCCTTGCTTCTTTAATTGTCCTTCATAGCCCCTCTTGCTCCTCAGTTCTCCTGTCCAACCCAGGTTCCACCTTGTGCCCTCCATTGTTTAGTAGTGCTACTTTCCTCTAGCAGATGGCACTCATTGACTTCTGCACTCTGCTCCCACTCCATTAGAGGATGCTCACCATCTTTTCCTGAAAACCAGCTAACAGTGGCCCCTAATGCACTTAGTGTCAGAGTATTTTTACAGTTTAAGATGGCACACCTTGGTTGTTCTTAAGTTTATTTTCATACATGGTCCCTATGATCCCAAACATTAAAAGAAGGCCTGAGAATGGGGTGGGGGGGGACGGGAAGAAGTTATAGTAACTTTTCCTTATTCTTATTGTAAAAGTAAATTTCTATCTTCCATCCCTTAAGAGTTTATGATGATATATTACCACTTTACCTTCTCTCTTTCCCAGGATCTGGGTTGTGAATTTCCTGCTCACATCATTACTTCTCCCTGGGCCTCAGGGCTCTGGACAGCATCCCTACTTTCTTTTCAATTGTGCCTCTATCCCCATCTTCCCCCAAGGTAGTTATTGTTGTTCAGTCATTTCAGTTGTATCCTTTTCCTGACCCAATTTCAGGTTTTCTCAGCAAAGATACTGGAGTGGTTTGCCGTTTCCTTCTCCAGCTTATTTTGCAGATGAGGAAACTGAGGGAAACAGGATTAAGTGGCTTGTCTAGGGTCACACAGCTAGTGTCTAAGGCCAGATTTGAACTCAGGTCTTCCTGATTCCAGGCCCAGCACTTTATCCAGTGTGTCACCTAAGGTAGCTGAGCCAACTTAATCAAATTTCTCAGGACTGCTTTCTGAGAAATCTAGAAAACAGGGAGAGGGGATGGTAAAAGGGGGTAAATGGGACAACAGCTCAAAGCATTGGCTCCACTGATGATGGATCAATAGTGCCATCTTTGTGAGTAGAATCATAAAACAAAAAACGACAGAGTGAAACAAAAATACATACACCTAGCATTGTTTTAGTACTCTGTTTAGTACTTCTTTCTTTATGAATTCTGGAATTCTTGTACGTTCTTTCTGCTGCCCCAGGTTTTTTGACAATGGCCACTGTGTGCTGACCTGTCCTTCAGGGAAATTTGCCTTTCACAACCAGTGCCATCCATGCCACCACACTTGCCAAGAATGCCAAGGAAGTGAGCCCTCCAACTGTACCTCTTGTGGCACAGGTAAGGATAGCTACAAATTGCTTATTCTCTATTATCTCAAATCCTTCCCTCCACTGTTACTACTCAGCTGTATTCAGAAGCATTGTCTCCTCTACTGAGGGGGTGATCCTGGACAGCTACTCATCAGTGTTCTTCAACACTTAAGGCAAGTGTTACTTAGTGGGTGAATACTAGGCTAAGAGTCAGGAGTGAATGCATGATTGAATAAAGGCATTTCAGTGCTGGACCCTCTGCTAAGTTTTGGAAATACAAGTACAAAAGTAAGAGAATCTTGTCTTCACAAACCTTATATTCTAATAGGGAGAGATAACATGTCTAGTGGAAGATACTAAAAAGTGTGAGTAGCTTGGATTTTGGGATTTAAATCTATAAGTGTTGCCTGGTGTTAGTTAAATTAAGTGTTATTATGTACAGAATGTTATCCTAGGCATTGAGGGACTTAAAGTATTTAGATAAGACAAAATTCTTACCCCCATAGAGTTTACATTTGTGGCAATTAAAAGGTTCAAAAGATAACTTCTGGGTAATTTAATCATTTTATTAATAATACCAGTATTTTAATAAAAGTGTGCTCATTTGGCCATCTCTCTCCTAGATCAAAAACAATCATGGTGGCAGTCTCACAGCTTATATACCTTTCAAAGAGCAGATGTTCCCTTGGGTGGGAATCGACTCTTATTGGTTAACAATTAATAAGAGAATGAGCATTACAATGAAGGGCTGAGAGTATTATCTTGTCACCCTTGGACAGAGAGACTATCTCTATATCCAGACACTCTCCCTTCTGTCTCCCCCTCCTTTGGAGTTTACTGGCTAGATTTCCTTCCTTCCTTCCCTCCCTCCTTTCTACCTTCCCTCCTTCTTTCCCTCCCTCTTTCCTTCCCTCCTTCCTTCCCACCTTCTTTCTCGCCTTCCCTCCTTCCTCCCTTCTTTCCTTCCTTCCTTCCTTTTCCCCAAACCTTAAACCCAGTGCACTCTGAAACCCATAGGTTAAACAATAATAGGTCCCTGCCCAGGCTCCACTTAATGACTGGCTTAGTAGTGTTTCTGTTTCCCTCACAGTTTGATTTAGTTTTTTTTTTCTTTTACTCATTAAAAGGGCCATTCCCTGACCACTTCTTAAAGAGACCTAGCCACTCAATGGATGTCACCTCCCCCTCTAAGAGAGTATGTGAAAAGGCCCAGCCTAAAAAGGCCAAGGTCTCCCATTGCATCCTGGGCCATCTCCAGTCATCCTGATGAATATCTGGTCACTGGATCCAGAGGACTCAGGAAGAGAAAGTGAGACTGGTGACCTTGCACAACCCTCCCTCCCTCAAAACAAAGTCAAGTGCAAATCAAGTCATCATTTCTCTGATCTTCTTTGGCAATGAAGGATGAACACAAAAATATCCAGACCACTCCCAACTGTGAATAGTATAGACAAAAGGGTCTGTCTCCACCCAAGCTTGATTGAATGGAATTCACTTTAGACTAGAGATTCCTGGTAAGGTTGAGTGGGATCTGTTAAAGAAAGTTGACTCAACCTTGAGAGACTGAGGTCTTGAAAATAGAAAAAGGGAAAATTCTGAATCTCCCCAAATAATTAGGTATTAATAGTGATTTCTCTCATATTCTAATAGGAAGATAGGACTATACTAGAAACCTATAATATTAATAATATATGTGTATGAGAGAGGCACAAGTAACATATGTGAGATCCCAAGGAGGAAAAGTCACCTCTACTGGGGAGGATCACAGAAGGTTTCCTGGAGAAAGTGATATTTGAGTTGGGTTATAAAGAACAGTAGGATTTCCATAGCAGGGAATATGGGCATTAGGAGGGGTAAGAACAAAAAATGGCAGTGAGGTTTCTACAAAAGATAGCAAATCATCTAATGTGGTAGAAGTATTGAGTAGGAAGACAAGGGGATATATCCTAAAAGACTAGAAAGGAGGGGCAGCACTAGATTTGAGGGGAAACTTGAATGCCAGGCTTATGTTTCAGGCATTAGGGAGCCACTGAGGGGATCTTAGGGAGAGTGGGAGAGGGAAGGGGAAAATTGGGAACTCAGAATTTAAATGTTTAAAATAAATAATAAGTTGAAACAGGAGAATGAATGGTTAGGTCAGGTCTCTCTGAGTCACCAAGTGTCAAAAATGTTATTAGGTATTCTGCAATCCTTTGTGCACATGAAGGATTGTTGTTTTTAAACCTTGACCTGGCCTTATCCCCAGTCCATGGCAAATTTAGAATAGCTTCACAGAAAGTAGCCCAATTTTCCACATACTTCATTCCCAAACTAGAGAAAAGGCACAAAGAAACCTGCAAAAGATGTCTTGTGATGATGAATTCTTTCCTTCCCTACATATGACCAGAAGGACCTGGAGCAAGCTATGCCATGCTACCCTCAAGTCAACTATATAATTCATGATTTGAAAACAGTGACAACAATTGGGAAAAATTCAATTGAGCAGGAGGAGGAATTAGTTGTGATGGTAGTTCACAGATGGTGATTATTGACAAGTCCCCCATTTGGCAGCTTCCTATTTTATCAAGTTATTCTTGCTCATTAGGTACTAAATCTACTTTTTTTCTATAGCTGAAAAAAAGTACATGTTTTGAATATTGATGCCCTCTAAATCCGTGTTGTGGGGCAAAGTTCCAGTTTGCCTTACCCTAAATACAACTCTGTGAGCGCCACTTGTTTGACACCTTGTTTTATACAAAGGTTGGAGTGGACCATAGACTCTTCTAGACTCCTGTGGGCCTCAACATGCATACCCCACCAACCACCCAATGAGGATGGAGAAGCCACTTTCAAACAGCCTTCAAACTCCACAGAGACAATGGGGTGGGGGACAGGTGTTTTCACATAAAACCTCCATCAAGTTACTTAGAGAGATAATGGAAAAGGTGTGAAGGGATTGCTTCCACCCTCAATTATTGCCAAGTATGTCACCAGCCCACAGGGGAACATCCAAGATGAAGAGGTATAAGCCAGGTGACATTTGAAAACATGGTTTTCTCTCCCTCTGGGGAGAACACGCATACACCGTAAGCTGTTCAAACTTTAGCACAAATCTTTTATGGCACTGTATGAAATAGGGGATGAAGGCTAAAAAAATTCCCCTTTGACTCACTGAACACAAAGATAAATTCAGCCAGTCACAAAGTAGGTAATATGTTATACTGTCCCATTGCACTGCTTTTCAAATCTTATTTTCCGTACAGTAGGTTATTCACATTAAAGGTGACTGGAGATAAAAGCATGAGGCAGGTGAAATTTATTCTTTGAGGGTCTCCAAGCCTTCAGCTTGTGTCCTTTATCCTGTCTGTAGTTCCCTTTCTTGGTCCCTTCCCTTTGACGCCTGAGTCTTAGAGATCTCCTCAGTCTTTCCCTTAAGCAAAACTCTTATCTGAGTATGAATTTGCCAGTTTTGCCTCCCAGGGGAGCATGAATTTTAAGTCTCTTCTCTGGGGTTGGAATGAAAGACTTTGTCCTCAGAAACCACCCCGAGTGGGCTGCTGCCTGCTCTGCCTACACCTAGAACCAGCCTTAACTCATTCCAGGGTTTTATGGTATTACATCAATTTCAGTCCCATGAGCTTGTGGCAAGGAATTCAAAAATTTAAAGCTGACATTTTAAACCTGTGGGCGATCTTAATTATCATCTGTAACGAAGTGTGCTTAGATCATCCTAAATAGGGCCAATCCTTGACAGATGTCATAAATGAGCAGATGACTAAAGAACGAAGGATCAGTGCTTTTATCATTAAACCAAGGGCAGCGTGTCTTCCTAACCTTCCCAAATAGGCTGAATATTTTACATACCAACACTTTTTCAATCCATTCCTTTTTTCTTCTCTTTGGTAGACTCCCATGAGAAGATAATAGAAATTCTTTTGAATGAAGTTTTCCAAGTACATATTTCTACAACATCTGTTCCCGGTGAAAAGAGCTTTATTTTAATTGATTGTGACCCTAGTGGACAGAACACTAGACCAGGGGACAAGAATATTGAAGTTCAAATCCTGCCTCTGACGCTTAAAGGCTTTATGACTCAGGGAAAGACCCCTAACTGATCTGAGGCTCAGTTTCCTTCTCTGTAAGATAGGAATAATAGTTCTTGTCAGCCTTACCGGACAGGATTGTTGACTCAGCTAAAATAATTGTATAAGGTAGTTTGCAAATTTTAAAGCACTATATTGTGCCAATTATTCATCAATGATAACAAATGATGAGCACAATGAATAATTATTCAGAGTGACAGTGGTAGCAGTGGGCATTCACTCTAACTTATTTCATGTTTGAAGTTAAACTGGAGGAATAATGACGAAAAGTCCTCATACTATGTAGTAACTGTGCCCACGAGGTCTGGGCCTCCTTTGATGGAAAATCAAAATTGATGTCAAACAAGGGTATTTCTAGCAGAGTCCAGCAGGGGAATTAAATTGGGGGTGGATCACCTTCAGTGAGCACCTGACTTCACAGCATTCTTTTCCTAGTAACCAGATGTAGACATGAATGAATGTGCTATTTCATTTTGGGGTTAAACAAAGGAAACAGCCTCTAAGATGTTTGGTTTGAAGACCCTCCCTTAAATGCTCAATTTAAATTAGTTCCTTTGCCTAAAGGAAGGAGCCCGACTAGAGTCAAAAGACCTGGGTTCTAATCCTGCCTCTCATAATGGGTAAATGATCTCGAGCAAGTCAATTTAAAATGAGGATAAACATACTTCTACTGTCAACCTGAGGGAGTTATGTGACATCTTGCTGTAAAGAAGAAAAATCATAGGCAGGTGGACAGTGGGTACTGGGTGTGCCCAAACTAGCAATCAATCAAAAAGTAATTATTAAATGCCTACTATGTGCCAGGTATAATGTATCAGGGTTGGGTTTTTTTTTTAATATTTTGTGTTTCACTTCTAAAGACTGTAATTTTTAAAGTATATTTCATAATTATAATAAGTTTTAGTCTGATGACTTGATGACTAAGATTATTTTTTATAATTGATGTTAAATGTAATATCAAGAGCAATAAAAGAATTTAAAGAAATGTGTTTAAAATATCTTAAATTGAAAATATTAAATAATAATTTTTTATTTTTAAATAAAATTTTAAAAAAATTTACTTTATTATTAAATAAAACATTTAATAAATATATTAATTTATATTTTTAAATCTTAATACATTCCTAATGAAATGTATATTGAATATATAAGGAATCCTGAATTTCAATCTCCCATCTTACACTATTCCATAGTTATATGAGTACCCAACAACAAACACTTATTAAGTACCTACTAAATGCAAGAGCTGGAGAAGGAAATAGCAAACCACTTCAGTATCTTTGCCAAGAAAACCCCAAAAATGGGGTCACAAAGAGTCAGAAATAACTGAAAAATCACTGAACAAAAGTATACAAGAGTCTATCCCAATCGTTGAAGCTACAGACAAGTGAGAGACCTAGAATCTTGGGTAATTCTGGTAGCTGATCATTTTATCAGTGTGGGTACCCTTTTCACTAAATAGACTATGACCTCCCTGTCAATTGGTCTTTGATAGTGAATGTTAGTCAACTGCCTAATTAATTAACTAATAATTATGTATTAGCATAACTTGTATATCCATGCACTGGCACTTCATACTTGAAAGAAAATATAAAATATTCTTTTAACAGCCAAGGTCATCATCTCCTTTTTGTGTAGATATGCTTAGAGCACTGAACTGGGAGTCTGAAAGACCTGAGTTCAAGTTCTGAATAAGACATTTACTTAGTTTTGTGACTCTGGTCAAGTGACCTAACCTCTCCCAACCTTAGTTGTCTCATCTGAAAAATGAAGAGTACCTAATTTTCAAACCTGTCATTAGGATCAATTGAGATGTCATATGTAAAACACTTTACCAGCCCTAAAGTACTATAGAAATGTTAATGTTACTGTTGTTATTAGACTACAGTATTTCTCTGCAATGGATTATGGCTTATGTGTTAAAGATTTATCAGTTTCACCAATTTCTAGACATTAGATTAAGGCCTAAGATGCTTTTAAATTCTCTTTGAAATATATTCTTAACCCATTTAAAAAATTTATTATGTTTGATGAATTTGTAGTCCTGCTATATTTCCTATGTTCTCCTGGAAGTTATATATTTTATAAAGCAATCTAGTCTAGGCTCTTTGGTAATTTTTTAATATGTGAGCTCATAAAGAAGAGATATTTCACACACACACACACACACACACACACACACACACACACACACCTTATGGTGTATTGTATGGTAAGGCATAATTGGAAAAACAAGCCAGGGTACAAATGTGTACATGGGATTTTTCTTTCTTGCTGCCTATGTGGGTTTACGTACATAAATAAATCATCATTTTCCAATGACACTGTACAAAAGGAGATGTGATATTGTGACTAAAGGATTGAGCTTGGTTTCAGAACGCCTTGATGTCAAACCTTGACTCTAACCCAGACTAGCTCTACGACCCCGGGCCAAAAGACAAAAACAAACACTTATTCTCTGTCTCTCATTTCATGGTACTCTGCCTCTGCCCATCCATGTAAATTATCTTGCATGTATTTTGTTTCTGAGTTTTGAGCTTGATATAGTGAAGAAAGGTAACCTCAGAATCAAGAAATGAGTTAAAGTTCTGCCTGTAATATACTAGCTATGTGACCATGGGCAATCCATTCTATTTCTCTGTGCTACATGGGCACCTCTCTGAGACTACAAATAACAGAACCGGTGCCCATTAGGCATTGGTAAAGGGAGATTCCTCAACAGAAATTGCCTATACGATGAAATCACATCTCTGGGCATAGATATCAATAGATACACAAATACTAACATACATACACAGCACATTCCAAAAGTTTTGGTGCTGTGTTAAGTTTTTAAAATTTCAGAAGTAGAAATCCTCCAAACTTGCAAAAAAAAATGTAACTGGAAAGTTTAATTAGTTAAATTGCTTTTATGCTTAGTTTTGAAAATTTTAAATAATATATTTTTAGTTTTAACAAGATGGGGCAACCTGTCATTATGCAGTGCAATTTCTGGATGATACTTCCTGAGACCTGTGGATTGGTAGAGATAGGCCCTCTATCTGGCCACCTTGGTCACCTAATCTAGCTCTGTTCAACTTTTTCTTGTGGAGTCTCATCCAACTGTCATTTGTGCATCAAAGTCTCATTCTCTGGATAAGCTTAAAGCTAGGATTACAAACAGGATCATTTCAGTCACTCAGCAGCAGCTGATGAGAATCTTTACAAAGTGAAAAAATGGAGTAGAATAAAACAAGGTGGTGTTTATGTTGAATTTAAATAAAAAACATGCTAATTTAAAATTTTTTAAAATAATTAATCTTTCAACTAGTGAGCCCTGCCTCACTACCCCCTCTCATCTTTGCCCTCTCTTTTCTTCTCCTCTGCTGCTCAGACAAGCATGGGAAGACACGCTTTCTGTACATGGGTGAGTGCCGGGAAGGCTGCCCTGCCAGGTACCACCATTCTGACAACACCTGCCTGTCCTGCCCAGAGAACTGCGCCCTCTGCACAAACTCTTCCTACTGCACTCGATGTTTGCAAGATTATTACATCTTACCTACAAACAACACCTGCAGGAAGTTGGAATGCAAAGAAGGTAAGCTGACTCCAGTGGGAGCTCTGGATCCTTGACCCAAGTGCTGATGTTTCAGGTGGATGTGAACCCCATAGTATTTTGTTTTCCTGCGTAGAAAGTGGAGATGATGATTTCGCTCCCTCTCTTTTCTCTCAAATCTCTCCTCCCTCCCCCATACAGATACATATGCTTCTCACTTATTAGGTATCAACACACTTGGCTTCTATTGCCTGGAAAGGAATCAGCAATAGACTCCCTCTATGG
This sequence comes from Potorous gilbertii, assembly GCA_028658325.1. Lineage (NCBI taxonomy): Eukaryota > Metazoa > Chordata > Mammalia > Diprotodontia > Potoroidae > Potorous > Potorous gilbertii. Next base: position 94,135,874 of record CM053772.1, on the reverse strand, counting down.
AGAGAAAGAAATCCATTCATTCAACAAGTATTAATTGAGAGCTCACTATGTTCAGGGTACTGGAGAAACAAAAATAAAAAATAAACATGTACTGTCAAAGAGCTTATAAATAATAGATCACATTTCGATAGTCACTTTAAAGTTTCTAAAACTCTTTACATATATTATCTCATGTGATTCTTGTAATAGCTCTATGTGATAGTTTCTATTATCCCCATTTTACAGATGAGAAAACAGAGGATCAGAGAGGTTAAGAGATTTGCTCAAGGTCACAAAGCTAGTAAGTGGCTGAGTCAGAATTTGAGCCCAGCTCTTTCCAACACCAAATCCAACATGGTATCCATTAAACCATTTGGTTTTCTGTATTCTGCCTCTCTTTGTATTCTACCAATGTTCATAAAACACTCTACATTCCTCTGAAGAGGTGCTAGTGGATAACACACTTAGAAAGTAGGGCTACCTTGATAAAAAAAGTACTTCCCAAGGCCATAACTAGAAATTTTGTCCCCCCAAGATAAGTAGCAAAAAAGGTGCCCTCAAATTAATATGCTAAGACAAGTTCCTTTGAGCTGGGGGCAGGGGAAGCATAAGCACAAGGAGTTTCTTCATACCTTGAAACATAGTACTCCATAGAAAGAGGGACTGCCTTGTAACCTGTTGGGGAGATTGCCATTGGGAGAGAGAGCAGGCTAGGGTAGGACCTTGGAGGGGCTCTCCTAGGATATAACCATCAAGGAGAAGAAGTACATAATCTGGTAACTTCCTATTTTAACTAATGATAAACTTAGTGCTGATTCTGGGCATCACTTAACCCTATTTGCCTCAGTTTCTTCCTCTGTAAAATGAGCTAGAGAAGGAAATGGCAAACCACTACAGTATCTCTGCCAAGAAAAACCCCAAATGGGGTCATGGAGAGTCAGGCATGACTGAACAACAAAAAACCTCAGCACTACAAGACTGAAAAAACAACTGAACAAATTCAGTACTGTCAATGCCCTATAAATTCCAGCTTCCCATTGCCAACCCCTGTCAACCCATCCTTGTAATGTCTCTGGGGCTTCCTAACCTGTAGTTTATTCTGTGTCCTGGGGAAAGTGGGACTCTGAGCCTTTTCTTTTTTTTAATTTTTGAAGTGATTTCTTTCCTGTGTACCAAGGAGATCTTCAATTCAATGAATGATGACTAGGAGTTCTCCTGATGAAAAGCACTCTAGCAAGTAGAATGATTAAGAAAGTTATTTTTTTCCTATGTGTTTGAGGATTTATAGCAAATAAAAAGGTTCTTGTTTGAAGGGATAGATAAAACTGTTCATTTCCATGCTAAGTTCTTTTGCATTCCCCAAGGGCATGCCTATTTTTTTTAACGTCTACCAACTGGATTTTAAGTCCAGTTGTCTTACATAAGTCCAAATGTTTTTCCCCCATTTCATTCAATCCAGATGATCTAATCTACTAAATTAATATAAGGAAGTAAAAAGGGAGTAACATATACATCCTGGAAAGGACTTATCAACTTCTTAATTACTTGGCTGATTACTGAAAAAGAAATTACTTAACAATAGATTTTCCAAGCCATTAGTGTCCTTCCACTTGATTAAAAATGAGTTCATTGCTCTCAATTCATCTAGGCGAAGTAAAAGATCCAGATTATGAAGACTGCACACCTTGTGAAGAGGGATGCCTGGGTTGCAGGTTTGGTATGTTACATTCTCGTACCATTTTACCCTCTTTGTCTGTGTCTTGGCTCCATGTTCATCCTTTTCAGAGCTCATGGAAGAAAATAGGACTATGTTGTAGTGCTACAGAGCTAGGGCCTATGATAAGGCTAACTATTCACAAGTTTATCTGTAGAGGGATGTCTCAATAATCAGTTCAGTGAATATTCTATATGTATTCAATACATATATATTAATATATATTCAATATTCAACATACCCATAACACTTTGTAGGTCCTAGGAATAAAGGGGAAAAAAATTAAACATGATCCTGCCTTGAAGGGGTTTACATTCTACTGGAGGATGGCCAGTGTAGAGATACAATGGGCCTACAAATTAGTATAGGGTTATGCTAAGTGGAGCAGTGGATAGAGTGCTGGCTCTGGAGTCAGGAGGACTTGAGTTCAAATTCGACACTTACTAGCTGTGTGACACTGGGCAAATCACTTAACCCTGTTTACCTCAATTTCCTCATCTGTAAAAGGATCTGGAGAAGGAAATGGCAAATCAATCAAGTATCTTTGCCAAGAAAACCCTAAATGGGGTCAAGAAGAGTTGGAACATGACCAAAAAAAATGATTGAACTGAGCAAATAACAAAATAGTTTCAACAGGGAGAGAGTATCAATAGCTGATGAGATCAGGAAAGGCCTTTAGGACCCCTTAAACTGTGTTTTGAGGTTAGCTTGGAATCTTACCCAGAGGGCTCTTTTCCTGGGCCCTTGTCAGTCCCTCTCTTGCGTTATGCTGAGAACAGGTGAAGAGAGAGAGGAGCAAGTGTGTTGCTGAATTTGGACGGTAATGAATAAAGAAATGAACTCAGACAAAGCAGCACTAAATCGTTCGGATTCATGAAGCCTACTTGGACTGGAAACAATATGAAAATGTCAAAGATAAAGCTCAAAGGGGGAGAGATTGGGGATTTTCCTTGATAAAACCTTCCCGGAGGCTCCGAGTCTTAGAAATCCTCAAATGCAGGCAGCACAATGATATCTGTGAAGTCTAAAACTCTATTATGGAGGCAGAAATACCTGTTATGCTTCAAGAGAATTGTCAAATTCAAATTAACACTAGGGTTTTTTTTTTCCTCTTTTCGTCTAGAGGGGAAAAAATACTTTGTAATATTCAACACAGTTCTGTAAGTCAATAGGTTCAGAATGCAAAGTAAAGAGAAGAGAAATTACCAGGTTTAGGTACGGGACCCTGGTGCCAATTTAGGCCAAGTCTGAACATCTCTGGTGTCTTGGATCTTGGGTCCTTAAAACCAAATCCCCCCAAAAAGTCACCAATGATGTTTCGGGGGGAACTTTCAGCAAGATAATCAGTGATTTTCCGGTGGGGGAGGGAAGGCCTCAAACGATTTGGGAGGGGTATGGAAGATAGATGCCTCTCTTACTCACAGGGAATGTGAATGCTCTAGTGTGCAATCTAATACCGGACTGAATAATAGGAAGTGAATAGTGAATAAACAGCATTGAACTTCAGTTCAAGAAGACCTAGATTTATGTCTTGCTTCAGACACTTACTAACTGTATAACCTTGGGCAAGTTACCCTATCTGTGCCTCAGTCTCCTTATCTATAAAATAAGAGGGTTGGACTTGATGATCTCTAAGATTCCTTTCAGCTCAATATCTATGGTTCTATAATCCTGGAAATGGAAGCTGTCATGGGGTTGAGTTGATTTTTGAAAATCACATTTTATTTTTGGAGGTAATGAGACTTAAGTGACTTGTCAGGGTCACACAGCTGGTCCTTCTGATTCCAGGACTCATACTCTATACCTGCTCCCAGAAATAATATTTTAATTGTGTGTGATTTGATAGAAGTTCATCCCTTGAATGCTTCCACCATGAAATTAGGACCTAAAAGGTTAAATCAAGTGCCTAAGATCACATGGGTACGAAGTGGTAGATCTGGAGCTAAAAACCAGGTTCCCTGTCTCCAGAGCTAGTGTGCTTTTTCATAATCTCATAATGTTTTTCCTTTATTTCAAAAACTATTATCCCAAAGCTTCAGGGTGGATCAAAAGTATCCCTAAGTCATTAAAGTCTATTAATGCAACACAAACTCTGCAGATTCTTTGTCATGCTGAAAGGGTCTCCAGAAGAATCCATGGCCTAGTAATAGATGGCTTCTGCTTTCCGAAATCCAACCTAGCTTAAGTATAGAAAAGCACATCGCTAGGTGGTGGTCGATGGGTGATGAATTCTTTGCCCAGGGAAATCCATGGAAGAAAGTAAAATACATAATGACCCTCTGTCTTGGCAGCCTCTTGTTCTTTGGCAGCAATGGTGACAAAATGTTAGAAAAAGACATGGAGTTTAGGTGGAAAAGACATGAACATCAGTTTTAGACAGTCTACTAAATTCATTTTTTTGTTTGTTTTTTTTTTTTGTTTTATTTATTTATTTATTTATTTTTAAATGTTCTGCAATCACTTCCTTAAAATTAAGATTTTATCCCCTCCACTACCCCCCTCCCTCCCCATGACAGCATACAATTCTGTATAGGTTCTATATATACTTTCCTATTGAGCACATTTTCACTATAGTCATGCTATGTAGTTGCAGTAAAATAAATGGAAGAAATCATATAACAAATCAAAACATAATACACTAAAACACACACACACACACAAACATGATCTGCTACATTCTGCGAATGGCTTCGATATTTCTTTCTCTGAGTGTGGAAGGCATTTTGCCTTAGAAAATCGTCATTGGGATTTTTTTTTTTCAGTAAGTACTTGTGTTATTACAAAGTTCCAAGTCTACCAGAAAAAACTCTCACACACTATGGTCGTTGCTGTGCACAAAGTTTTCCTGGTTCTGCTCCTTTCACTCAGCATCAGATCATATAAGTCCTTCCAGGCCTCCCTG
>CM053772.1:94099790-94131179 GCA_028658325.1 Potorous gilbertii | reverse complement strand
TTTGTACAGTGAACACAGGATGAATGTACACCGTAGGAAATGAAAACTATCAATCCTTTTAAAAATTGTATTATAAACTTAACCAATATGTACCTGTCTGTGTACAAATAACAACAAAGGAGATTTGTAATTGAAATTGTGAATCCTATTTCATGTAGGTTGGGTTTTTTAAAGCATATCTTCAATTTAACATGATAGTAGAAATGCTTCCCTGATTGTCTCTCCTTCTGAATTTCCTTCTGCTATCTTCCATGTGTTTTTAATGTGTATTAACACTCTTTTACTTCCTTCCCTCTTTCTCTTCACCCTGATGCTTCTTATGAATTCAGAGTTACACATTTTTTAGAAATAAAAACAATATAATTCTTCTCCTTAAGGAAGGGTTCCCTTACCTTTAAGGGATTTTCTCTCACTCTAGTTGCCTTTGTATTTAAATACTTGTATTCAAAGCATGATACAATTCACACACATATTAAAACGAATAATAATTAACTAAATAAAAATAATAAATTGAATAAATAACTAAATTTTAAAAATGAACAATAATAGTAGAGACACAAATTCATCCCTATAGCTATAAATTCTGTAGAGGATGGGTTTGAATACTGCCTCTGATTCTTGCCACCTTTGTGACATTAGACAAGTCACTTGACCTCAGTTTCCTTAAACGGTAAAATGAAGGGGTCAGACTGAATAGCCTCTCAGATTCCTTTCAGCTTTGTATCTATGGTCTCATGATCCAAACCACCATAGCGGAACTAACGGGGGCTTAAGCCAAGCCAAGGAAAGAGTCTCTGTTGAGTTTATAGGAAGAAGTCTTGTAGTGAAAAAAGATCTATATGCGGAGCAGGGTGCACCAGCAACTTAGTAGTTCACCATTTAGATATTGATTTTATTTGAGCAAACTTTTCTCCTTGGTGTGCAAAAAGAAAATCAGCAACATAAAGGAAACTCTCCCTCTGCCAGGGCATATTGGGATGGAGGACATGATTATGTCTCATGGCATCCCCAGATTATCAACAATTTGCTACTGGTTCTCCTAGGGCTCTCCTGGGTGACTCAGGCACAGCCTTTTGCTTATAATTCTTTGATGACAATTAAGCTCCATATGCAGATTCAATCTTAAGCTGTTTTTACCCAACACAAAAGATGAGGACGAAAGCAGAAAAATACAGTCAAGAATCCAGATGTTTTCTCTATGCTTTGCCAAATGTTTGGAAACATCTGACACTTTAAGTTTGAGTTTTTCCATTTCCATCTGGATGTTTTGTATAGTTCAACAGACACAAAGAGCAAGGCACTGTGCTAGGCACGGAGGATACAAAGAAAAAGCAGATTATATAAGAGATGGGGAAGATTGCTTATTCTGCGTCAAGCCTCAAGTAAACTGTGATCCTTCACGAGCAAACAGCTGGACTTTCTATTGGTCATGCCAAATGACAAAGAACAGAAAGGAGGTGAATAAATATCATGAAGTGTTCCCTAGAAGATTATTTCTCTGACTATGTAGAAAATACAGAATTTGGTACATTTCGGGGAAAAACAAGAGAGTTCCATCCAGAGTTTACGATTTGGTTAGCGTTTTCTTCACCCAAGCTGTTAGCTTGTAGCATTTTAGAGAATATTATTTAGTTCCAAAAGACTCATGAAAAATTCCTTTCTTTATTAAGTAAGATTTTTCAAATTACAAGTTTATTAAGCTAAGCCAAATATTTTATACAGCATTCTTCTTCATTAACAGAAAAGAATATTAGATGAAATTATTTTAGTGTGCAATTGAACAAATACATATGAAGAATCAAGGAAACAAAATTGAGCAGGACACTTTCTTACCCTCAACATGCTCACAATTCAGTACTGGCAAATACTGAAGGAAGGCAAATAAACAATCATAAAAACTGGCATGTGAGTAGCATTTTAAAGGTTGCTTTACCAGAGACTATTTGATGGAGGCTAATAACAATCCTATAAGAAAGGTTCTACAGATAGTCTTATACTCATTTTATAGGTGAGGAAGTAGAAACTCAGATTCTATGACTCATGGGTGGTCACATAGCTACTAAGTATCAGGGATAAGATTTGACCTCAGGTCTGCCTGGGTTCTAGCGTTCTCTCCATTCTATCAAACAATCTCTTAATCAAATGAGATATTTGCAAAATCCTTAGCACAGTTCCTGGCACACAGTCAGTGCTATATAAATATCATCATCATTATGACTATATAAGGCAGAATGTGATCAATATCATAAGAAAGGTTTGAAACAAAGGATGCTGGAGGGAGATAACACATCTGATTGGGTTCACACCCAATGATTAGATTATGATTAGAAAAATCTTGAAAACCTGGAAAGACTTAAATGAACTGATACAAAGTGAAGTGACCAGAACCAGGAGAACATTGTATACAGTAACAGTGACATTGTAATGTGATCCACTATGAATGATTTAGCTCTTTTCAGCAATAAAATGACACAAGACAATTCCAAAGGACTCATGATGGAAAATGTCATCCGCATCCAGAGAAAGAGCTATGGAGTCTGAATGCAGATAGACACATGCTATTTTCACTTTATTTTTTTTGTACTTGTTTTCTTTTGGTCTGTTTCTTCTTTTACAACATGACTAATGTGGAAATGTATTTTACACGATTACACACATATAACCTACATCAAATTGCTTACCATCTTAGAAAAAGGAGAGGAGGAGGGCGAAAATTTGAAACTCAAACTTTTTTTAAAAAAGAATGTTAAAAATTATCTTTACATGTAATTGGAGAAAAAATAAAATATTGTTCTAAAAAAAAAGAAAAGGCTTCATGAGCAAGGTGACAGTTGACATACACTTTAAAGATAGGTAGGATTTTAAAGGGTAGCCATACTGGAAAAGGGCGTTTTCAGATAAGAAAACCATGCATTCAGAGGTCTGGAAGTGGTAAAACATAGGAAATGTAGATTATTGTGTGGAACGCTAGATTAGGATTCAAGTTTGGTTCCATTTTATCTTCTTCATTGACTTACTTGTTGACCATGAGCATAGTAAAGGTGTCAATTGATTCTTGATTAATATTATACCTGTAACCTGGTCAATAAGGATGAGTGAATAGGCAGAGAAACTAAGGTGTACTGAATACAGGGCTGGATTTGAGTCACAAAGACCTGGATTCAGACACTGCCTCAGCTGTTTAGCCAGCCGTGAGATCCTGGGTGAGTTACTTAATCTCTTGGCATCTTAGCTTCTTCAGGTGAAAACTGCGGTATGCAGTAACTGCTAATGTCCCTTCCAACTCTAAATCTATGATCCTTTTCATCATAAAATTTTCATCATAAAAACATTTGCTGATTGCTTACCATGCTTATAATGTAGTCATATGCACTGTAGGGGTTACAAAGAAGTTTGTTACCTGGTGATTGCTCTAAAGTCACTTACTATGGAATCAAGGAGACAAGATGCATACACCTAAAAATAATATCAGGCAGCAGCATGACCCCAAACAATTAAAGATAAGAGCCAAATGAATACAGATAGTAAAAACCAGGAAAGTTCCAAGGAGAAAAGACTTTTGGGGGATGGAATAATGAGAAAAGTTTTCAGGGAAGCTTTAAGACTTGAGCTAAGCTTTTAAGGAGTTGGATCATTTTGCTAGGCAGAAAGGGAAGAGAAATGTATTTCCTCTGGGGTAGAAGGAAGTCTTCAATTTGAAGACTTCTGTTTTATATGTCTCCCCAGTTTCTTCCAGGACATCACATTCATACTGCATCCTGTATGAGTGCTAATCAGGAGTCAAGTCTGCTTAATGGAGATTTACCATCAATGCAAAATGAAGGATTATAGATCTGGAATGAGAAGGGACCTCAAAACCTTCTCTTTTACAGTTGAAGAAACTGAGGCCTGGGGAAGTGAAGACTTGCCCATGGTCACAGATTGTCAAAGGCAGGATTTGAACTGAGGTCCTCTGACCCCAGGGACAGTGTTCTTTCATCAGTACTGCTGCTTCCCCATAAATTGCTAATTTTCAAAAAATCAGAATCTAATACAACATTTAAACTATGCTGAATAATATTAAATCTTTGAAGATTCAGGAAGTCCTTCATAGCCTTAGAGTGCCTCAGGGACATAATTATTGACATCAATTATCACTACTGTGGATGTGCTAGAAGCTCTAGTTAATAGAGATATTTTTTTATGAATAGAACACCAGATAAGAGGGTTTTGCTTTCTAAGCATATCATCGCCATGTCAAAAATCCTCTCATGACGTAGGTCCACCTGAGGGGATTCTCTCCCTTTCTTGGTTCCCATCCCCCATCTAAAAAACCTAGGAAATGCATGTGTAGCACCTCTCATTATACTAAGATAGATTCCACTTGCAAAACCCATTGGTTGCAGAATAAAAGAAACAAATTTCACTTATGTCATATAGAAAAAGAAACAGCCAAGCTCTTCAATGTACCTTCCAATGATAAATCCTTTCATGAAGATCTGATAAATTTTTAGTCACTTGCAGTCACTGGAAGGCAGTTTGCCCCCATGGTTCCCCAGCCTTACTTCCCACAGTTCACAGTGGTTCTGATGGTATCAGGCACTCCTGATGGGTCCCCAGAGCACCATTGTGATGCCTCCAGCTGCATTACTTAGCTTACTCCTTATCCCACTATCTCCTTCATTGCTTACCCTTCCCAACATTTAACATCAGGTAACTTACAGACATGGCCAAACATTCTGTCAGAACTAATCTTTCCTCTGTCATTGGGAATCATCTCCATCTGCTACAGATGGGAAGACCTCCAGGGTTCACACAGTCTGAAAGGAGATGATAAGAGACACTGTTCCTCCTACATTATAGCTTTAGCTGTGTATTCCCAGACTAAGGACCATATCTCCTCTCAGTGAGGCTTTCCCCCTTGGCTACTACTCTTGCTAACCCTGACATCACAAAATCCTCTCCAGAGTAGGCACATAGTTTCCATATCTGAACATATGTTCACAGTATCATAGATTTTAAACCTAAAGGGGTTACAATTGTAACCTTAGGCTGCAATTGTTCAGCTTGTAACCCCATTTGGGATTTTCTTGGCAGAGATACTGGAGTGCTTTACCATTTCCTTCTCCAACTCATTTTACAGGTGAAGAAACTGAAGCAAACAGAGTTAAGTGACTTGCCCAGAATCACATAGCTAGCAAGTATATGAGCTGGATTTGAACTCAGGTCTTCCTGACTCCAGGCCCAGACTCTACTGCACCACCTCTATGCCAAAGGGGTCCAAGTTTTCTCCTATTATGTAGGAGGAAACTAAAGTCCAGAACAGTTAAATGTCAGAACTCATGATTCCATATTCCAACACCCCATGAAGCCATTTAAGAAATGAGGGGAAGGAGTGGTTAGTCTCAATGTTCAATGACCTTTAAGGTCCATTATAACTCTTGCGGGGTCTAATCTTGTTCAATTTACAATAAAAGAAACTGAGGTCAAGCTCTGAACCAATAGAACTTTATCACGGGGTCCATGTCCCCCTCTAATGAAGTGAACCTTAGATCTTCCTCATGATCTGAGGTGCCTCCTTTCCTTAAAGTCTTAGTTTTATACTGCTTGTTACCTAGAGGATACAGAAGAGGCAAAGCAAAACACATAATCTCATTGGTTGATAGACATCTATCTTGACCTTCCAAGAGAAACTTCAGCTCATGCTGGAGATAGAATCGCTGGTAGAAGATATCCAAATTGGGCAGAGGTGATGGTCTTCCATTGGCCCCATGTTGGGCCATAGATTGGGGGATAGATTTGCAAGCAGCCCTTGCTATGTGAAGACAGGGTCACCTATTGGTCAAGTACTCATAGGATCTGTTGGCCAAGTGCCATAGGGCCATTTCCTTAGTCAAGGGATGACAAGGGTGAACAGTAGAGAAGTACAGTAGTCGTAAACACTGCCCCTATAGAATCAAACTCAACTGAATGATACTAACCAGTGTATAAAGAGACCTAAATAAAAGAGACCAAAATTAATCATTTCCCACAATCTAAATCTGTTGTTGTGAGAATTTTCAATGTTTTTGCTAGCCACTGCACAAATAAGCCAGCACAGGTAGTTTATCCACTCATACGCCCTCAGTGATGATGGGCATTGTGTCTCCCAATTCCACAAATGACATAGAGAGATAGAGGGACAGCTAGATAGGTAGATAGATAGATAGATAGATAGATAGATAGATAGATGGATGGATGGACAGGCAGACAGATAGATGATAGAAAGAGAGAGAGTCTCTTCCCCTGAGCTACATGACCCAAAAAGTTTGAATGAGATCACATAGAGCTGTAGACAGGAAAGGGTGCATTTTTAGTAAAAGAAAATGGATATGTAAACTGTTACAACAGCCTTTAGCATAACTATTCTCATCAGACCAAAGAACACAGTATCTTCATTATCAATCATTTGTTAAGCTTCTACTAAGTGCCTTATTAAATAGGTACTATTGGGATATAGATAGATAAGATAGATGGATATGATATAGATATTATTAGGGACAGGGGTGAGTTCCTGAAACTATTCAAAGTCCTATGAGTTTTCTTTGGTAACTGTAAAGTGATTGGAGGAAAAGAGAAGCTGAAGAAGGCATTCAGTGACATTATGTCACAGAGAAAAAGAAAGAAGTGTAATAATACCAAAGATGGAGTTAATTATGTTCTCCAGACCCCAAGTCCACATGTGACCATTAGTGATTTTGCTTTCATAAAGGCAGCTAGGTGCTGCAGTGGATAGAGTATTGGGCCTGGAGTGAGGAAGTTCCCTGTTCAGTCATAGCTGACTCTTTGTGACCCCATTTGTTTTCTGGAAAAAGCTATGGAATGATTTGCCATTTCCTTCTTTTTTGCATTTTATTTGTCCCCAAATTTATTAATTTGTTTGTTTTCAATTTTTGACAATCACTTCCATAAGTTTTAAATTTTCTCCTCCTTCCTTCCCAAGACAGCATACAATCTTATATGGGCTCTACACATATATTCTTATTAAACATATTTTCACATTAGTCATGTTGCATAGAAGAACTAAAATGAATGGGAGAAACCATGAGAAAAAGAAAACAAAACATAACAAAAGAGAAAATACTCTGCTTCATTCTGCAGCCTGACTCCATAGTTCTTTCTCTGGATGTGAGTCCTTTGGAAATGTTTTAGGTCTCTTCATTGCTGTGAAGGGCTAAGTCTATCACAAACAATCTTCACACACTGTGGCTGTTACTAAGTATAAAGTACTCCAGGTTCTGCTCATTCACTCAGCATCAGTTCATATAAGACTTTCCAGGTTTTTCTGTAGTTCACTTGTTCATCATTTCTTATAGCACAATAGCATTCCATTACATTCATATGTACCACACCTTGTTCAGCCATTTCCAAATTGATGGACATCCCCTTGATTTCCAGTTCTTGGTCATCACAAAAAGAGTTGCTATAGATATTATTATACATGTGGATCCTTTTCCCAGTTTTATGAACTCTTTGGGATACAGACCTAGAAGCAACATTACTGGGTCAAAGGGTGCATTTTTATAGTCTTTTGGGCATAATTCCAAACTGCTCTCCAGAATGGTTGGATCAGTTCACAACTCCAACAACAATGAATTAGTATTCCAACTCTTCCACATCTTCTCTAACGTTTATCATCTTCCTATTTTGTCATGTTAGTCAATCTGATAAGTGTGACCTCACACATCTCTCTAATCAATAGTGATTTAGAGCATTTTTTCACATGACTATAGATAGCTTTAATTTCTTCCTCTGAAAACCTCCTATTCATATTCTTTAATTATTTATCAATTGGGAAATGACTTGTATTCTTGTCAATTTGACTCAATTCTCTATATGTTTTAGAAATGAAGCCTTTATCACAGATACAAGTTGTAAAAATTCTTTCCCAGTTTTCTGTGGTTGCATTGGCTTTATTGGTACTAAAACTTTTCAATTTAATGTGATCAAAATTATCGATTTTGTACTTCATAATGTTCTCTACCTCTTGTTTGGTCATAAATTCCTTGCCATTTCCTTCTGTAGCCCTGTGGTAAAAAACTGTGGTAAAAAGGGTTGAGTGACCAGGGTCATATATCTAGTAAGTGTCTAAGACAGGATTTAAATTCAATAACTCCAGGCCTAGTGTTCTATCCACTGTGCTGCCAAGGTGCCCTTGAAGTCAGGAAGACCTGAGTTCTGAGCCCCAGACATTTATTACAGTGTGACTCTCTGCCCCAGTTACCTCAGCTGCAAAATAGGGATAGCACCTACCTCCCAGGGTTGTTGTGTGGATCAGATAAGACACTATTTGTAAAGCAGTTAGCAAAATGCCTAGCACATAGTTAACATTATGCAAGTACTTATTATTCCCCAACCCCTTCCTTTGCTTTAACATGTGAGGACATATTCCCATCTCTGGTACCAAGAGAGTCCAAGATATCAATATCAGGTTCAGATATGAAGAACATAACTTTCAGTGTTCTTTCTTTCCTAGAAGCCCAGGAGGGATGGCTACCACCTGAACAAACATTTATTCCTCATTTGTTCAGAAGTTGATAGAGTGTTCCATATTCCCCTAATTATCTCTCTTAAATTCCCAAAGTCAGGCTGCTAGGCAGCACAGTGGATAGAGAGCTGGGCCTGTAGTTAGGAAAGCTCATCTTCCTAAGTTAAAATTGGCCTCAGACACTTACTAGCTGTGTGATCCGGGGCAAGTCACTTGACCCTACTTGTCTCAGTTTCTTCCTCTGTAAAATGAGCTAGAGAAGAAAATGGCAAACCACTCCAGTATCTTTGCCAAGAAAACCCCAAATAGAGTCACAAAGAATTGGGCACAACTGAAACAACTCAACAACAACAACAAATCCCCAAAGAATTTATCCTTGGCAAGGGCCTGAGATGATGCAAATCACATCAAGCTGTTTTAGTCACCTAAAACATTGGATGGCTGTGGAAGGAAGATCCACACTCTTCAAGCTCTCAAACATGTATCCAGCAGGGAATGTCTCCTAGAAAGAAAGAGGTCATTCTCCTAAACTGGCAATATAAGGATTAGATACTCTGATTCTCCTCATCTGTTTTCAGATCACACAACAATGTCCTCTCTGGAATAAAAGGCAATTTTTAAAAGAAATAAAAATATATTTGTTTTCTATCTCTCCTGAGTTTTTTATGCTAGGGAGAACCTTGTCCAACCCATTCATCTGTTTTGCTGAACTGATGGGTCAAAAACGTTTAGGCATAAAGTTTGGATTCAGTCAAACACTTGAAGACCTAGAGGACCTCATGTGGCCTGGAGGATGAAGGTTCCCCATCCCTGGTAGACACTTACAAACATATTTCACAAGATCATGGATTTACAGATAGAAGAGACATCCATCTTCTATTCCAAATTCCCTTATTTTACAAATGAAGTAACAGGTGAAAGTAGATGCCCAAGGTCCCACAATGTGACAGAAGTAATTCAGGGCACTTTCCATGGAACCACACTGCAGATGCAGAAAAGACAATTACACACCTAGTCCAGACCCATGCTGTCCAGCTACCATGTTCCTGGGCAGTAGACAGAATAGGTTCATGCTTCCTAGAGCAGCCTAGTTGAGAGGACGCCAAGGAATTCATCTTGCCAATTCCAGCAGGCCTCAGCAGCCCTGCTTCCTTTGTCGGTTCTGTCCACCCCCAAAAGGAACTCCATAGCCAAGCTTGTGCTCAGGGACGATGCCTTCTACAATGCCTGATCTAAACTTCATGGAGTTCAAAGAATGCTCCATTTACACACCCTAGATTCGACACACACACACCCTTATTGCCTATGTGACCTTAGCTGTCACGGATTACGATAACGTCACCAGTAATAGTTATTACAGTAACAGATAGCCAGCACTTATACAGTACTTTATGGCTCACAAAGTGCTTTTACAAATGTCCCTTTTTGTCCTTATAACAACTCTGAGAGGTAGGCACTACTATTATTCTTATTTTATAGATGAGGAAACTGAGGTAGACCAAGACTTATCCAGGGTCACACAGCTAGGAAGCGACTGGGGCCAGATTTGGACTCAGGTCTTCATGACTCCCGCTCTGACTCTCTAACCACTATGCCTCTTAGCTGCCTCATTTTCCATATCTTTAAAATGATGGTGTTGGACAAAACAAGTTTGAAGGTCCCTTTCGGATCTAAATCTATGATGCTACAAGAAGGAAGAAATGTTTCTCCCACATGCACACAGAAACCGGTATCCCCACGCCTGTTCTCTAGTGTCTGGTTTATTGTCATATTACTGCCATAGGATTTATTGTTCTTTTTCTTCTCATTATTGATATTTTTCAACTGGACCTGTGATTTCACTGGCAGGGAACTCCTGATAAAGAAATTAACTCTACCCATGCAGGCTAGTACACACCCTACTAATTATGGTCTTAGAGAGTTGCCTGGGGCACTGAGAAGTTAAGGCCAGGTCACACAGCCAGTATATTAGAGGCAGAATTTGAATCCAGGTCTTCTCACCCCAAGGCAGACTGTCTTTATTCTGCCTTGCTGCCTCTCCTACTTTGGTTGCTGTACCATTTTACTGCCAGGGCAGGACCTGAATTCCTTAAAAAACAACAACCATCGCTTTCTAAATTATAAATTTCATGTCTTATTTTTTCCATGAAATGAGCAGTCTGGGTTTTATCTAATTAAATACCTATAACCATAGGTCCACTTTTAACTGATCTCTTCTTGTTAGATTTCAGAGTTGCAACTAGGGTGTATGATGGAAGCTTTGCCCCAGGGTATCAAATTTAGAGTGTACTGAATTCAAAGGTGAATGATAATACTTGAAATTATTTACTGCATAAAAACAGCAGGCCTCAGTACTTAATTAGTAAGAATAAATAAAATTGGAAGCTATTCCATGAATAGTTGCTGAATTATCACCTAAATCCACTAAGGTAGGAAAGGCAATGAACAGAAAGGTCACTTTGAAAAGACAAAGACCTGGCTTTGTGACCCTGGATAAGTAACTTATCCTTTTAGGGTTCTAGGCAATCCTCTAAGATCAGAGGTGTCAACAAATGACTCAGGATCATATACTACTCACAACACTTTACAATGGGTCCAAACTAGAATAAAATGTAATTAGGAAATGTTAAACAAAATAAATATAAATACAATGTAACATAGATACCATTACATTTTAAAACTGTCAGTTTTCCACCCTCAGGAACTCTTATATATGATTAGTGTTCCCAGTTTCTGTTTGAGTTTGACACTCCTGTTCTAATACTATGTCAGCAGAGCCTTAGTAGAGAGCATTTCCTTATTGGAGACCTCTAATACCAATAAAATCACAGATCTAGTCCCTAAACCATGTTATCTTAGACACACAAACACAGTCATTTTGATTAGCCCGTTGCAGATCACCTTGCAGGGTTACTGGAAGGAAAGAGATTTGCGGGTTACAAAAACATGAGGCACTTTCCCACATTTCTAATATCCTCCCAGTGATAAGCCAGATGGGAAAGATGGAGAGAAGAAATGAGCATTTAATAGGCACTGCACTAAACACTTTACAAATATTATCTCATTTGATCCCCACCACAGACTTGGGAGGTAAATACTATAATCATCCCCTTTTACAGTTGAGGAAACTGAGGCAGACACAGGGGAAGTGACTTGCCCAGGGTCACAGAGCTAATTGACTTCAGGCCCTGCACTCTGTCCACTTTACCACTATGCTGCCTTCTTTTGCTCTTTCATTTGCTGGACAAAATTGAAGGTCATGCATATCTTTAAAAGGCAACAAAATCCCAAAATGGTCAGATGGTGGTCTTACCTATGTACTGGAAGGTTGGAGAAGCTTAGGTTTCTTTCTCTCACTCTCTAACCATAAAATATTGGAAACAACAAGAAATGACTTTGTGCATCAGGCCACTAAGACCTCCAGGCTTTTTTTTTCTCCACATAGACTATATAGATTTGCTTTTTGTCCATGACTGACTATCATGTTACTCCCATAGATACAGGCTCCCCAATGCTAAGTCTTTGAAAGCTGTCTGTAGTATATTAGGCAACTGCATTTTTTCTTGGTTTTATTAATAATATTCTTTTAGGCAGGAAGAGCCTGGGGGGATAGAATAAAATGAATATAGCTCCAGGGGTTTCTCAAGTCTCTTTCTTTTGCATGTATTATCACTTTCTTATTGTTTGGGGAGAAGAAAAGGGCCTAGAGGAATCATCCTAAATTCAAATCTAGAGCAATTAGCTCATCCTCTTGGCGCCTTAGATTATTACACTATTTTTTCCCCTGAGCTGGTATAATCAAAGTTCCTCCTCCTTGTTTCATAAGTGACCTGAAAAGTAGAACTACCAGCCAAGTCTGTCTGGGTCACGTCTTCTTGCAGTAGAACTGAGCCAAAGAATTCAGTAACCAACCCACTATGGGAGAAGGAAAGGGAGAGAAAAGATCTTGTGACCAAAGGCAGTGAGAAAGTAGAAAGGAACCATCACTGGCAGCTGTGCTGACTTCACTGTGGAAACTGAGTTAGTGGACGGAGCTATAGATTGAGGGGAACATTGAGGAAATCTGGGTTTTGGTGGCACCTCTAACTTTCTTTATAACAAAGGTTCATCTGATTTTTGTGGATGCCTTTTGTTTTTACATAACATTTATTTCTGAGTATGCCCTTTCCCTCTTCCCTACTCAGTAAGCTATTTCTTGTAACAAAGATTGAAAAAGAAAAAGAAAGAAAATTTTCAGCAAAACTATCCAAAAGAATGATCCTGTTTGATACACTAGTACATGATATATGTATATATGTGTGTACATATATCTGCGTATATATGCAGATACGTGTGTGTACATATATGTATGTATACGTACAGGTGCATATATCAAGTCTATGTACATTACTACATATTTATTGTCCCTCACTTCTTCACTGAAAAATCACCCAAGATTTCTTGGAGATTTTTTTGGTCATCGTTATACCATATTCAACTTTCTTCTTTGTTTTCTGGTCTTTCCGTTTACTTCATTGTAGACATTGGATATGTTCTTTTCCTGGTTTTGCTTACTTAACTCTGCATCAGTTCATATAAGTCTTGCCATGCCGCTCTGAATTTCTGATATTTGTCATTTCTTATGGCCCTGTCCCTAACTCTCCATTCAATAAATGTTTAATGAATGCCTCTCAGGTACAACATACATTTTGCTGGGAAGGGAGGGATGGAGAGTGTTTCTTTTGTGTTGTTTAAACCTTTATGACTTAACATAGTGCCTGATGTATGGTTGTTGCTGTGGTTTGCATTTTTAGTCATGTCTGACTCTTTGTGACCCCATTTGGGGTTTTCTTGGCAAAGATACTAGAGTCGTTTGTCATTTCCTTCTCCAGCTTATTTTACAGTTGAGGAAACTGAGGCAAATAGGGTGAAGTGGCTTGCCCAGGGTTACACAGTACATGAGGCTGGATTTGAATTCAATTCTTCCTGACTCCAGGCCTGGTACTCCACCCACAGTACATCCTAGCTGGTGTATGATAGGCATGTAATAGATGTTTTTTGAATTGAGTTGTCTCTGCCTCAACTGCACAGTAAACTCTTTGAGGACAAAACCATCTTTTCTATTCCCAACACTTCCTCACACAGTTCCTTACTCATAGAGGGCACTCTATACCTATGGACACATAGATAGAGTAAGGGCCCAGAGAAATAATAAGCAGACAACAGCATTCAATACTCACTATGTATAGACTACATCCCTTCCACATCATCAAGGTTGGGGGCAAGGTGTCCCTCCCCCAATCAGGGAATCTGAGTAAAATATTTTGGCCCTCCCTTCGTACCAGAGAAGAAGTCTGAATTTTTTCTTTTTCTTTTATGGGATGTTTATGGTACCTTACTATAAAATTGATATTATGCAATGTTTTGTGTGTGTGTGTGTGTTATGCATTTCTGAGATTCTAAACTTTTTCTGTGTCATCTACTGGCCTTCATGTGTTGTCTGTGGCTTCTGCAAAACTCCCCCAAAGTTTCTGTTTAATTTCTCATGCTGACCTGAGATACAGGGAAACCACAATGGGGAAGATCATGATGTAGGAAGGATAACTGTCCTACGCCAGGCTTTGTAAAGAAATCCCTACCCTTAGAAAGCTTACAGTCTAGCAAAGGAGGGAAAACTAATTATACATGAAAAAACTGAAGATGTGAGCAAATCAATGTTGTCCAAAAATGATAGGTGGGTTTTGCACCATTGTGGTACCATCACAATATTTTTTATAATAGCAAACAATATATCAGGCTTGTCCTAAAGTATGAGAGAAGAAAGCTGACTTAGATCTCTAGGAAAGAGAGGAAGAAGACACAATATGAAGTCTTATTATGAAGCAATAACAGGAGCTCAGAAGCCATTCCCAGGGTCCCCTCCACCTTGACATTGGATAGAATGCCTCTCCTGTAGCAGAATGCAGTCTAGGCCTCATTCTTGCTTACAAAATCTGAAGCATGTTCTGCCGAACATTCTCTAATATCTGGATACTCTCCAAGGAAGTCTTGCAATATTAAAGTTGCACATCTGGCTTCTATTGTCCAGTCCTTAAGCCATGTCCTCCCCACACCAGCAGCAGCACCAAAATGCTGTAAGGTTGAACAGATGTGATTTGATGGTTAGTAGGAAGAGGCCTCAACTCTACTGGTTGAGAGGAATTTGGGGGGAGGGGCGTGAAGGGAGGGCAGTGTACCAGAGCAGAAGCCTGAACAAAGTGAAAATATTAAAAATCAAATAGGCGGTAAAATCACCTACATTTTGCTATCCAGATGGTCCTTTGGTCAGCTATCTGAGCTAGGGCTGAGTCCAAGCTGAATGAAAGCATATTGCCTCCATACCCACAGAGCCTGAAATGTTGGCCCTTCAGAAATGAGCAGATTAAATGTCCAGACTCATCCCTTCTCTGAAATCTCTTCCTCACCCTGGAGTGAAAACAGAACCCTCAATAATAAGAGCCTACCTTGTTCCAGCTTGGTTTCCCTTACCACTGGCAGCCTCCAAGCAGATATGTCAGAAACAATGCCAGGACAAGTCAGAGGAGGTGGTAGGCAGGCACAAGCTTCATTGGTCCCTCTCTCCTCCACATGGCAGAAATAGTAAAGCTGGAGGAAGAAGAAACATCATGAGAGGCGGGGTGTGGTAGAGTGGAAAGAGTGAGGCATTTGGAGTCAGGAGGCTTGGGTTCGAAACTTAACCTTGCCATTCCATGTGTGACTGTGGACAAATCTCTTTGTTTTTCTAATTTGGTATCCTTCACTTGTGAAGCAGAAACAATAATATTTGTACATATCAATAGGTGGCCTGAGGACCAACTCAGACCAGGCTCCACAGGGACTTTGCCATGGGCCTTCTTCTGGCCCACCCCGATCCTATCTTGCCCAGCTGCCATCATGTTCCGGGAGCCTCCTCCTGGCACACACACCCCTACCCCCTACCCGTATCCTTAGTGAAAGCACCCCAGAGTAGAGGTGTCAGATTCTCTGGCCATGAAACTTCAGAGTGCTGCCCCAACCAGATTAAAATGCACCTGGGAAATATTTAATAAAATAAGCAAAAAAGGAATTCAACATAGATAATGTTAGTTCATCAATATTAATTCCAAGTCAATATACAGTCCGTAGGAATCCATTCCATTTGAATTTGATACTACCTCCCCAGAGAAATGCTCTGCCCCAACTCTTAGAAGAACTATTCCATTCCCAACATGATGTGAACAGCCCATTCCTGCTTACATCATTTAATGAGCAGGAAGCCACCAACTAAATCCTTCGAAGAGTAATAACAGCTAGCACTTCTATAGTGCCTACTATGTGCCAAGGCCTGTGCTAAGCATTTTACAAATGTATCATTTAATCCTCACAACACCCTGGAAGATGGGTGCTATTGTTATGTAACACCATTTTACAGGAAAATGAGGCAAACAAGGTTAAGTGACTTGCCTAGGGTGACATGGCTAGTAAATGTCTAAGGTCAGATAAGAACTCAAGTCTATCAAGAATTCAGGCCTAGGGCTCTATCTACTGAGCCACGTGGTGAAATGGTAGGACAGTGGGCCTTAGCATCCTCACTGAACCTATAGCCTATGAACCCTAGGCATTGCCCTCTGACCCACCATTACTAGGTTTTGTTTCCACTCCACCGCTGAATGCCAAAGGCTTCTCTGTCTGTCCCATAACTGACCCTCCTTAAGGAGTTATCTTCCCATTAGAATGTGAGTTCCTTCAGAAAAGGGACTATCTCACTTTTTGTATCCCTAGAAGCACTTGGCACATAGTGAGTACTTTTCCATTCCATTTCACTACCTCTCTCGTAGGGCACTCATGAGCCAAGAGCTTTCTAAGTCATAAAATATTATGTGAATAGTTATTTCCTATGATTTCTATACCTACCTTTCTATGCCTTGACATCTACAGATCTTATTAGTGCAAAAATAGAATATTTTTCCAAGGAGAACTGAAATCAATTTTTTATTCTAAATTTTATAAACACCAAACAAAATGAGCATTTCAACATACAAAATAGAATTTTTTTTAAAAGGGATTATACATAAAACTGTGAATCTCTATTAGGTACAGCTTACTTTTTAAAAAGTATCTAATAAATAAATTCAACACATTACTTTCAAAGTTGTTCTGTTTATCTGTGTTTCCTTCTGATCTCTTTCGTGCATTTAAAAATGCTTTAGAATCCCTCTTTTCTTGTCCTTTTTTTTGGTGTCCCTATTTCTACCTCCCTTATGTCTCCAACTCCCCCCCCCCACATACACACACACAACTAAAAAAAAAAAAGAAGAAAGAAAATCTTCATAAAAAAATTAGACATAGTCAAATGACATATTCCCACATTGACTATGTCCAAAAATGTGTATCTTTTTCTCCACCACTAAACTTATCACCTCTCTCTCAGGAAGGGGATTAGCTTCACCTATCCATGATCATCAGTAGTATACTATTTAAAAAAACAAAATGAAAGCTTTAAAATAATATTCTAAATAAATAATAAACTGTCACCTGAAACAAACAAGTGAATAGTGTGCTGTTTCAACAGGCCAGAAGCCAAGGGTGGTTCTGAGTTCCAGCCACATATTCTATGGGTTACTGGGAATAGGGAGAACAAACAATGAAAGGAGTGGGAGGAAAGCATTTCTCCCTTCTCCATCACAATTCAACCAGTTCACCAAGACAGGGATAAACTGAAATTTATATCCAATTGTCATCTTCCTCCACGTCCTCCTCCCACTTCACTAGAAAAGTAATGTGTGTAACCTAGAGCTAGGGAAAGGCGGAATGTTGGAGAGGAAGGTTTCCCAATCTCTTAAAACTCCTAAACTGGACCAGAGACAGCTGGCAATCATTTAATGAGCAGAATGGAACCATGCTACTTAAAAGAATCATAAGGTCCTAGAAAATCAGACTTAGAAATAAATTTAAAAGGATAAATACCAACCCAAAGTCTTCCCTAATATTGCAAATGTTGACATTGTATTTTTGTCACTATTTAAGGCCAATATTAAAGAATAATGTATACAGATACACACACACACACACACAGGTGCACATGTATTTTAAAGGTGGCCTAATAAAAATTTGCTAAGTGTCCTAACTGCCCAAACCAATTTCATATTTGCATTGGAAATGTATAACCTTTAGGAGAAATATCATGGGTATTTTACAACATTATCTAAATGGCCCAGTTTCATCCTGAAAACCCTATATGAATTTTTTAAAAGTATATTAATAGTACCTGGTAGCCCCCAGCAGTAAAGGATCTATACAAACAGAGCTAGGAAAAGTTATTTATAGTAGTGATAAAGTACTATATTTAAGGCTGTAAAAATTTGGCAGTCAAGGTTTCAGTTCAGAAGTAAATTTATTTTATGCTCCTGACCAAGGAATAGCTGGAAAATTAAACAAACAAGAAAGACTGACCTATTGGGATTTCACAGATAAAATGTGATGATGGTTCCCAACTCCAGGGTCCAATTATCACCTCTTCTATGGTGAAAGGCAAACTGAAGCGAAGAAGCTGGTGATAGCTTCGAGCCACTATGGTACATGTGGCTAATAGCTCACTAAAGTCATTGCCTGACTATCTATCTTCTGTGCTCAATACATCCTTATGTGATAAGGCCCTCAGGATCCTAGCCTAGAAGTACAGTAGTAAACTTGGAAATACTGTGCAATTAACAAATTCGTAGACTTCTATAATGTTAGGACTAGGCAGGACCTCCAAGATCATCCAGATTAATTCCCTCAGTTGATGAAAGAAGAAACTGACTTGCTGAGAGCCTATGCATTTGGTACATTAAAGCAAACCATCTACTTGGGAATTCTGGGTCTGACTCAAACTACTGTGCCTGTGAATTTGATCAAAAATCTCTTACAACTTGTAGTCAGATCCCTAGAAAGGTAGTCAAAGGATCAGTCAGTAAAATCCATTGCAACTAGTCACTTATCAGAATCGGCTCTGCCAACAACCAGACCATTTATGCCTATTATATCAAAGCCCCTATATAGAATATTAAGAGTTGGTTTTCATTCATTCATTCAATGAGCTTTTATAGGCTTAACACTAAACCTCTGAGGGGCAGTTAAGCAGAGCCATAGGGGTTGGAATCATGAAGACTCATCCTCCTGAGTTCAAATCTAGCTGTGAGACCTTGGGCAAGTCACTTAACCCTGTTTGTCTCAGTCTCCTCATCTGTAAAATGAACTGGAGAAGGAAATGACAAACCGTTTCAGCATCTTTGCCAAGAAAACTCCAAATGGGGTCACAAAGGGTCAGACATGACTGAAAACTACTGAAATTCTGAGCTCTGGACTCCCCAGTCTGTATGTGCCACAGAGAAAAGGGCTAATCATTTCTAAAGAAAAGGCTTCATATTAGAAGGAAGGGAAAGGGCATTTCTTCAGACTCAGTACTCAA
The DNA here is from genome assembly GCA_028658325.1 of Potorous gilbertii. Taxonomy (NCBI): domain Eukaryota; kingdom Metazoa; phylum Chordata; class Mammalia; order Diprotodontia; family Potoroidae; genus Potorous; species Potorous gilbertii. The sequence continues at coordinate 94,112,226 of CM053772.1, read as the reverse complement.
ATGACAGTATAGTGTATAGTAGGGAGTTTTGTGAAGACTATCTGACACTAATATCCTGATAATGCATCTTTCCCCAGAGGAGTCCAACGAACTACCTCTGCCACCTACTATCTGTATAATGAGCAAGTCATTTCATCTCTCTAAGTCTCAGTTTCCTGTATTTTAAAAATGAAAGTGTTAAAGTAGATAATTATTAAGGTCCTCCCATCTCTAAATCTATGATCATTAATTGATGCTTGTGTTTCTATTATATGTTTATTTATTTCCCTATGTCATTTATTTACTTCCCAAACTCTTAGAACATAAACCTTTTCATAGGAAGGGAAAGAATAAGAGCCTGGCAATAATTAACAACAATAACTAGAATTCATATTGAGCTTCGATGTTTTACAAAATGCTTTGTATCGCTCACTTTATCTGAGTCTCAGAGCAACCTGATCAGGAAATTCTACAGGTATGATCATTCTCATTTTATAGATTTTATAGATGAAAAAGGCTGAGTCTTAGAGAGACCAACCAACTTATTTGCAGTCCCAAACTAGAAAGCATCAAAAACCGAATCTAACCCAAGATCTTCCTGTTGCTGTCTGTCTTCCATAAGCCCTACTCCAATCTGCCACAGAAGTTTTTCATATTCATAAGATCATAAAATTTTAAAATTGGAAGGGACTTTGGTGGTCCTTACTCCACTTTTTAATATACTGAAGAGGTCAGTGAGTCCCAGAGAAATGACTTGTTTTGCCTACAGGGGTCATTGATATAGCAAAGTCTGCATTAGAAAGGAGGTCTTCTGACTAATGCAGTGTTCTTTTTGTGACACCATTGATGTCTCCAGCTAAGTGGAATAGGAACTTAATCATACTGTATTAAGCTTATAAAACCAATGTTGTTAAAAGAAATATGCTGCTTGCGAATGGACAAAATAGGTACATTATATTCAATAGCTTTGAGACTCTGTGATTGTAGATGTATGAGAAATACCCTGATAAAAAGACTAAATAAATAGATTTGTCCAAAAAGGGAGATTTGTCAATGAAAATTGTTAGATAGGTGGAGTAAATAGTCCATTGTATAAGATAATTTTACATGTGCTTACTAACATGAAGGTCTGATTGACTATAATGGTTGTAAATCACAGATGTTTCAAAGAGTTTCTAAATATATGACTAATTATTGTTGTATTTCAAAATTTGCTTTTTCATCTCTCACAAGGTTGGTAAGGAACATTGGTGTTCTTTTGGGTTGTTATAGTAACTGGGTCATGCTCTTTTCTGTTTATTAGCCAAGTACATAAGTTCTTTCAGCCCAGCCTGGGCCTTTGCTTCCCAGCAAAACTTTTTAGAAATATCCAGAAAGTCCAGAAAATCCCAGTTGTGCTATTTAATGCTCACATGACCTGAGCAAGTCACTTCATTTTTCTGGGCCATTAACTCACCTGTAAAATGAAAAGCTTAGACAAAGTGATCTTCAGGATTCCTTCTGCTTCTAGATCTCCTATGTTACTATGCATCTGTCCTTCATAGAACTTCTGCGTTCATCCTTGGTCCAAATGGAGACAACATGGAACAGTAGCTAGAGCACCAGCTTTCAAAGTTGGAAGAGAAGGGCTCAGATCTCATCTCTGATCCTTACTCTGCATGTGTTCTTGGGAAAGCCATCCTTTGCCTCTGTTTCCTTGTATGTAAAATGAGAATATTGAGCCAGAGGGCCTCAAAATCCCCTCCATCTCTAGATCTTAGAGATATTTGGATCTCTGAAACTAATGTAAAGGAAGGAATTCAGATCATCCTCATGCTCATAATTAGTCAGTTAAGAAGTATCTTTAATTGTCTCAGACTACAACACAAGTTGTCTCTATAACCTATCTAGGGAATAAAAGGTTGAATTAAAAAAAAGGAAATGCTTAGATGAGCAGCTTTTACACCTATTTTTCTTAGAGCTGCTAACAAGAAAAAATATTGCAGAATTTCTCTGCTTCAGTCTAACCCAATTCAACAAGCATTTATCGAGTATTCACTGTGCATAAGGTACTGTGCTTGGCTCTAAAGATAAAAAGACAAAATGAAACAACAGTCCCTGCTCTCAAGGAACTACTAATCATACGTTATATTACTGTTCAGTCATTTCCATCATGTCCAGCTCTTCGAGATTCCGTTTGGAGTTTTCTTGGAAAAGATACTAGAATGGTTTGCCATTTCCTGCCATTTCCTTCTCCAGCGCATTTACAGATGAAGAAACTGAAGCAAAAGGGGTTAAGTGACTTGCCCAGGGCCATATTTGAACTCAGGAAGATGAATCTTCCTTACTTCAGGTCCAGCACTATTCAAAACACTACCAAGTTGCCCCATTGGTTGACAATAACTTCCTTCTGGCAATTAAGGAGGAAAGCTGTATGTAAATGATGAACTCATGTGCCAGGAGACTGAACAAGGCAATCCTTTTACTTTTTCATAATTAATTCTTTAATCTGTTCACAACAATGGTTTCATGCCTTCTCTTCTCTTCTCAAGCCTCTAGATACACTCCCTATACATTTTTACCTGAGGTCGTTACCTGGAACTTTACAAAAAAAGTGATAAATGGAAGATGACTTCTCTCCTCCTCCTAAGCAGATAACCCTTCTTCCTTATGTCCCAACCTCCAGTCATGCTCTCCTTTAATCTGTTCTCTTCTGAAGTGACTTTCTCCTCACAATCAACTCTTCAAAGGCATCCGTGATTATATCCCCTCTTGTCTTCTCCATCAAATTGTGTCTACTACTATTATATTCTCTCTCTCTTTCTTTCTACTTCTTCCCTCCTTGCTTCTTACAAGCATGCCCAAGTTTCTCCTTCCTCCAAAAATCTCTGACACTCGTATCTCTCCTCCCTTTCTCAGACAAACACATTGAAAATGTCACTTATGGTCACCAATTTCCTCTCTTTTCAGTCTCTTAACCCCCTGCAATCTAGTATCCCATCCAATCATTTAACTGAAACTGATCTTTCCAAAGTTACCCAATTCTCCTTACCAGCAAAGGTAATATCCTCTATTCGTCACATCCTCCTTAACCTCACTGTTGCATTCCCTGTTAACTATCTTTCAGGATACTTTTCTCTTTCCAAGACTTTAGGACACTACTCTCATCGATTCTCCTTCTACATATTGAACCACTCCTCTGTCTACTTTGCTGATTCATCCATGTCATGCCCACTACTTGTGTGTATTCCTCAAGGAACTGTCCTGACCCTCTTTTCTTTTCTGTCTACCCCTTCTCTCTTGGCAACCTCATCAGCTCCCATAGATTCATTCTCATCACAAATACAAATGACTCCCAGATAAATATAGTATAAATATTATGTTTTATTGTATGATTAAATATATTTTGTATATGTATGTATTTATATATTATATATGTGAATATATTAATGTATGCACAAATATTTTATGTCATCTATATTATGATGTTCCAAGATAAGCTGAAATATATTCATATATGTATTTGTGCATGCATATATCTGTGTACATATATGTATATATAATATGTATATAAATATTGTTCAGTCATTTCAGTCGTGTCCAACTCTTCATGACCCCATTTAAGGTTTTCTTGGCAAAGATACTAGAGTAGTTTGCCATTTTTTTCTCCATCTCATTTTACAAATGAGGAAACTGAGACAAACAGGGTTAAATGACTTGCCCAAGGTCACACAGCTAGTAAGTGTCTGAGGACAGATTTGAACTCAGAGAGAGCTGAGTTTTTTTGACTCTAGACTCTATCCAGTGTACCACCTAGCTGATGTGTGTGTGTGTGTGTGTGTGTGTATACGTGTACCTAGTCTCCCTCCAGATCACTAGTCCCTCATCACCAATTGCCTATTGGATATTTTAAACTGTATTTCCTAGAAGCCTACTAAATGTAACATGTCCAGAACAAAATTTATTCTTTTCCTCCCAAACTTGCCCCTCTTCCAAACTCACCCCCATTGTTCCAATCACCCAAATTCACAATCCTGTATCATCCTCCTCTTCTCAATCTCCCTCAAACCACACATCCAATCAACCCCTAAAGTCTATCATTTCTATCTCCACAACATCATCTCTCCCATCTTCCCCTTGCTCTTCACTCACATGACCACCACCCTCGCTCAGCCCTTCCTTACCTCTTACCTCAAGACCCTTTACGGTCTCTCATTTATCCTTCTGGTCACCCAGCTGCCAAAGTGATTGTTCTAAAGCTCAAGTCTGATCATGTTGATTCCCACCCACCCCCAACAAATCTCAGCTGCTCCCAATTGGCTCAGTTAAAGTTCTTTACAATTCAACACCTTCCAATCTCTTCAGTCTTCTTACACTTTCCTTCCTCTCCTTCTTCATTCTAAGCCCTCTACTTGCTATGCCTCATACTAGAAGCTTCTACCATCTCTATACTTAATCGCCCCAATCTCCAGTATTCAGTTCAAGCACCACCTTCTTCACGAAATCCTTCCCAGTCCCTACTAGGATCTCTTCCTCACATAAATTGAATTTGTTTAGTATAGCTATATTTATAAATATTGAAGTTGTTTCTCTCACAGGATGGGAATTCCATGAGGCCAGGAAGCACTTCAATTTTATCTTTGTATTACCAATACTAAAGAGTGCTTCACATAGAGTATTCAATAATTGTTGATTGATTGATTTTTAGTACAATGACATTATTAACAAATTTGATGGTGAGAAAGGAATCCAGTGAACAGCAGAATACAAAGTATTATAAAACCATACTCCTAATCTCAATGAATTTTTTAGAATTGTCTTGTGGCATTTCCATAACATAAGGAAAATGGAAGTTAGTTTATATTATTTCTCTGTCCACAAAGCATGAAGTGAAGAGGAAAGGAAACTGGAAATGACTTGAAATCCAAATATCCATTCAGCCAGTTTCAATATTGTGATCATTCAGGTTGAGTAGGAGATTGGGAAGGAAGCAGAGAGGAGAAACAAATTCTCTAGCTCATTGCTAGCTCTCTCTCTCTACTTGACTTGATGAAACTGTGAAATCTTTCTTGCTTTTCAGCCCTGAATATCCTGGGAATGCTGTATTAGGACAGTCACATAAATTTTATTTCAAATCAGTCTTAAGGTTTATAAAGGCAATATGTCTTACTGCTCACTGGACTCCTTTCTCAGCTCTCACAGACTTCCTTGTTATAATACCGTTGTGCCAACTAGAGCAAAGAACATCTCATAGCCCTCCAGGAAATAATGCCTCCTGCAGTTTATCTTATTGGCAGGTGTGAAGCTATGGTTCTTAGAATGGATTCCCCCCTCCCCATGACTTATTAGAACTAGGTATTTGCACAGCCTGAATTCACCAGTGATGACCATTGTCCACTCCAGGTATGGCTGCATAAGCCCAGGCTTTAACTAATCCAAAAATCTTTAATAATAAAACTTAAAAAAAAAAAAACATTCATTTTAGAGGATAGCAAAGAGAAGACAGACTAGCAACCTTTTTTCATTCCCTAGTTGCTTGCTTTCTGTTTCGTTGCAGATTCTCACCCCCAACCACCATCCCTTTCAAATAAACAAACCCACACAAAAAGCATTGTGGGTCTAGGCTGAGAAGCAATACGGCACAGAGAAGTGAACAGAAAAAAGGACCATTAAACGATATATAAAGATCTCCATTTTCTATTTGACGTTTTGACTATTATTGACTGTAGGCTTTTCTAATTGACTTAGAAAATCACATCTATTGTATTTTTATTTATTCTGTTCAATATTTCCCAGTTATAGTTTAATCTATTTCTGGTGGAATGTTTGATGCGTGTTTGCTGTAGAGGATGGAATTCTGGACCTGACATCAGCAAGAACTGAGTTGGACTCTGGCTGTAGACACAAGCTGTGTAACATTAAATGGATTATTTAATATTTCTAAGCCTCAGTTTCCTCATCTGTGAAATAAAGATAATACTCCTACCTCACAGGGCTATTGTCAGGATCAAATGGAATAATGTACCTCAAGTGTTTGGTAACCCTTAAAATGTTATAATTATTCTATAACAACACATAAAATCATTCATTGCCTTAAATTCGTATGGTATGGTTTGTTGGGTTTAGAGTTGGCTAATTTCCACCTTACTGTCATTTCTTTGTACAACTAGGTGGCAGGTAAGTAGAGCGCTGCTTCTAGAGTCAAGAAGATTAATCCTTCTGATTTCAAATCTGCCCTCAGACACTTAATAACTGTGTAACCCTAGGCGAGTCACTCAACTCTATTTGCCTCGGTTTCCTCATCAGGACAATAAACTGGAGAAGGAAATGGAAAACCACTCTAGCCTCTTTGCCAAGAAAACTCCAAATGGGATCACAAAGAGTTAGACCTAGCTAAACAGCAACAAAAATCATCTTATGAATTTTTACAGTTCTTGGATACAGTTAGTCAAGAAATGTTTATTGACTACTAATTATTACCTGGTACTTTTAGAGATATGGAAGAGATATGTCATAGTCCCTAACCTTGAAGAGGTCATAGGTTTTCTGGGAGTCATGATGAACAGTTATTTTAGCAATAATATTTGTTGTTACTATTATGGAATGTTTGGACTAGAAAAGACCTCATCGATTTCATGTCTTTCATTTTACAGATGAGGACTCTTAGGGCAGAGGGAGAGCTAGAAGATTGCCCATAGTAACATAGTAAGTGAAAGATTCTAGATTCAAGCCCAACTCCTATGATTTCCAATCCAGTATTCTTTCTACTACACCACGGCTTAGTCTTCTCACCTATCAACAGACGCAATTTGTCTAGATACTCCCTAATGTTATTTTTAATCTGTAAAATAGTTCTGTTATTTGGTAAATTCCAGGGCCCCTAGGCAACTGATCTGCAATCTGTTTACACAAACTTAGATGAGTCAGTCAGTTAATAGTCCATTAATGTCTACTATGTGCCAGGCACTGGGGATACAAAAATAAGGCACTAGGGATAACAAAGAAAGGCAAAAAACAGCCCTGTGTCCCAAGAAGCTCACAGTGTATTGGAGCAGACAACATGCAAACAACTATGTATAAACATACTGTAGTATATATAGGATAAACTGGAAATAATCAATAGAGGCAAGGCACTAGAATTCAGCAAGATTGGGAAAGTCTTCCTGCAGAAACTGGGATATTACCTGGACTTGAAGGAAGCCAGGGAATTCAGAAAGTGGAAATGAGAGAAGAGCATTCAAGACATGAGGGACAGCCAGTGAAAAGATCTGAGTTGGGAGATGGAGAGTCTTGTTGGAGGAACATCAAGGAAGTCAGTGTCATTGGATTAGAGAGCACATGGCAAGGTGGACAGGATGTAAGAAGATTAGAAAGGTATGTGAGGGCAGTAATGGGGGAGGAAGAGAGGGGAGGATGTTTGTTCTTATTGAGTCATTTCCGACATGTCCAATTCTTCATGACCCTATCTGAGGTTTCCTTGGCAAAGAGACTAGAGTGGTTTGCCATGGCCTTCTCCAGCTCATTTCTACAGATAAGGAGACTGAGGCAAACAGGGTCACACAGCTTGAGTTCAGATTTGAACTCAAGAAGGTGAGTCTTTCTGAGTCCTAGCCTGGCACTTGACTGTGCCACCTAGCTGACCTTTTGGGAGATTGGTCAGTTTATAAAGAGCTTTGATATCCAAATAAATGATTTTATATTTGATTCTAGAGGTAAAAAGGATTTTTTTAAGCAGGAGGATGACATATGCTTTAGTAGATCACTTTAGCAGCTGAGTGGAAGATGTGAAATAAGGATTGCTATCACTTAACTCTTAGATTCTCATTTATCAAAATTTCAGTAACTCCAAGATCTACAAATTAGAATGGGGGTAAGGATGGTAACTTTTGTAATGAAGAGAAAATATTTAAGGAATATTAAAGAAAACAAAAAATTCATTTTTACCTACAAAAAAATGTCCACTTGTCAATATGGCATATGGCATTATAATATGACACCTGACGCTGAAGAATCAGCAAACTCTGTCTTTGCTACAAAGAACAAAAGAAAATAAAAACAGAGATTAAACCAATCATATACTTAAGGCATAAAACTTCAGTGCTGTCAGAGTTCACAAGACATAGAATGTTAGAAATGAAAGGCGTGTTGGAACCGAAAGTATCTGACCTGGAAAGGATCTTGTCGATCTTATTCAGTCATTTTCAATCATATCCAACTCTTTGTGACCCTGTTTGGGCTTCTCTTGACAAAGATACTTGAGTGATTTGCCATTTCCTTCTCTAGCTCACTTTTACAGATGAGGAAACTGAGGCAAATAGGGTAGAGTAACTTGCCTAGGGTAACACAGCTAGCAATGTCTGAGAGTAGATTTAAACTCAGGAAGATGAGACTTCCTGACTCCAAGCCCAGTGCTCTAATCTACTGACCCAGAAAGGGCCTCAACACACAATGTCCGAGCTGAAAGAGACCTTAGAAATGAACAATCTGACCTGGAAAGAATCTTGAAGACCAGGTAGTCCAAACCCTTCTCTTTTTTCTCCATTTTATACAAGCAGAAACTAAAATACAGCAAGGGGAAGCAATTTGCCCAAGGTCACAGGACTAACCAGGCACAGTGCAGAAACTGGAACCCAGGTTTTCTGCCTTTTCAGACTAGCCTGCTTCCTTGTGCATCATGGCAGCTTTAGTCTTCTATGAAATCTATCAAATAATTCAAAGGAAGAAAAGTATAATGATAAATAACACACTGAATATAGAAAACCAATCAGATCAAAGGAAACATATTTGGAGAAAATAATTTCAAGAACTCACAAAGTTTATAAATGGCAAATGCTGTGAACCAAAGATCCAAACCTATGAGGAAAGATAGATATCTTGTTGGTGCCTTCTGATTAATAACTAGAGAAAAAAAATAATCTAGTTACCATGGCAACATAAAGAAACACAAAGGAAAACATCACTTCTTTAAGAAAGTATTCTTGGTGATGAATGAGTAGAGACATTCAAAATATTAAAAAACATAAAACTGAAGGATATGCTTTTTTTGGAGCAAATATTCCTTTGGAGGTTAATCACAGAGAATGCCGCTTAGATTTTTCAGATAATAGGACGTGTTTACACAAGCTTGAGTGAAACTAGCAATTTGGGCAAAAGTAACGACCAGCGAATGCATCTGTTTGGGAATAAATTTTGTTCTCAGCAGTTGTGTTTCTGTTTAGGCAGCAAGGGAGATAAACGCAGGTTGGGCTTTGCTTCTTTCCCCCGATGATATACTTTAGTTAAAGCGTTTCCTAGGATGCTGAGATTGTGAAATGCATCTAACCAGGATCAAAAAATGAACGGTTGCATTTTTTTTCTTTTGTCTGAAAGAAGTGTGTGCATGTGTGTGTGTGTGAGAAAGAGAGAGAGAGAGAGAGAGAGAGAGAGAGAGAGATATTGTGTGAGAGTGTATGGATGGATGGATGGATGGATAGATGGATAGATAGATAGATAGAGATAATGTATATAGATATTAAAATATTTGCATCTCCTCATTATAGAGGCAATATTATATAGTGGATTGAGAAATGGTTTTAGAGACAGGAAGATCTGGGTTCAAGTATCTTCTCTGATTTGTATTGGTTATGTGACCCTGAACAAGTCACTTAATCTCTCAGTGCTTCAGACCAAAGGTGTTAAACACAAAGTTATTGGGCCTCATTGCAGCCACAACACTCAGAGGGCAGACCCAACCAGATGATAATGTAATTGGGAAATATTTAATAAAATCAAGAAAAATACCACAGAACATAGATAATATTAATCCATAGTTGTCTAAATTAATACATGTACGTCAGGGATCCTTGATTTGGTGATCCCATTTCTATGTGAACCAGGCAACTCTTGAAGGGTATAAATCATAAAGAAGGGGCCAGTCTGCAATGGTAGAGGGAGTTGGTGCCCCTACCAATGAAACCACAGGTCTGGGTCCTATCCCTCTATACAAAGATACATGGGACATGGACCATGTCAAATGTTCATATCCCTCTGATTCTTTCCCTAAAATCCAGCCTGGAACTGGTGATATTATGTTCAAATATGAAAGGTTATTCAGTTTTGCTCTAAACATCTCTCCTCTAGCAGTGTCTTCAGATTAGAGCAGATACAATAATAAAAAACTGACGTTTACATAGCCCTTCCAAGGCTGCAAAATGTTTTACATACGTCATCTTATTCAAGTCTCACAAGGTGAGGTGTTATCTTTATTTGTGTGTGTTTGTCCTTTGTTGCCGAAGAAGACCACGCCATCAGAGAAATGATGACATGACTTGCACTTAACTTTGTTTGGAGTGAGGGAGGGTTGTGCAGGTCACCAGCCTCATTTCTTCTCCAGAGCCAGCTGGATCCAGTGACCAGATATTCATCGGGGTAACTGGAGATGAGCCAGGATGAGGTAATTGGGGTTAAGTGACTTGCCCAAGGTCACACAGCTAGTGAGTGTCAAGTGTCTGAGGTAAGATTTTGAACTCAGATCCTCCTGACTCCTCCACTGGTGCTCTATCCACTGCACCACCTAGCTGCCCCTATCTTTATTTAATGGAAGATAAAAAATGGTGCAATGGATATCACATCAGGCTTGGAGTCAGGAGGACTTGAGTTCAAATCTTGCCTCAGACCCTTATTTGCTGTGTGACCCTGAGCAAGTCGTTGAACCCTGTTTGTGTCAATTTCCTCATCTGTAAAATGAGCTGGAGAAGGAAATGGCAAATCATTCCAGCATCTTTGCCGGGAAAATCCCAAATGGGATCATAACAGTTGAGCACGACTGAAACTACTGAACAACAATGAAACAGGGTCAGAGGGGCTAAGTGCCCATAGTCATACAACTAGAAATGCTAGAGGAAGGATTTAGATCCAGTTCCTCCTCCCTGCAATCTATTTACCATATCAAAGTCAGTCAATAAATCTTATCATGATTGTTTTCCTTCAGGATGCTGTGTGATGGTGGGGCAGGGGAGGGGAGGAGAGTGCTTTGGGAAAATCATTGACCACAGATACAAATGAACTTGGGTCATGTGTCCAGAGTGTCAACCGCCAAACCTCTTTCTGTTCCTTAGAAGGTCTGATGTTTGCATAAACGATAATGACTCCAGATGAGTCCGTAGTGAGATATAGAAGTCAAAAAGTCTGATGTACTCTTGGGATGCATTAAGAGAGTTATAGGGTACAAGGCTGGGGAGTCGAAAATCTGCTGTACTTATCAAAACACACCTGGAGCATTGGGTCTAGGTATGGATATCACATTTTTGGAAGGACATTGATAAGTTAGAGATTATCCATAGGAGAGCAACCAGGAAGGGGAAGTGTCTTGAAGTCAATGGCATATGAGAATTAGTTCAAGCAACTGGGATGTTTATCCTGGAAAAGAGAAGACCTTTGTAGAGGAAGAAAGATGTTTGCTATCTAATATTTGGAAATATTATGCTTGTGCTGTTTGGTTCCAGAGAGCAGAAATAGGAACAATGGCTGAAAGTTACAAAGACACAAAATTAAGATTGATATAATGCAAAATCTCCTAGCAATTAGTTATACAAAAGTATTATGGTCTGACTTAGAAGATAATGAGGTTCCCCACATTGGAGCTCTTTAAGCAAAGGCTGCTTTCCTTGTTTAGGGAAGATTCTCAATGGGTATGGGTTAGACCTAAATCCCTTTGAGGTCCCTGCCAACTGTCATTGTTTTTGTTTGTCCTTTAATCTCTTTTTTTGTATTTTAAATTATTTTATTTATTTTCAGTGTTTTACAATCACTTCTATATATCTTAGATTTTTTTTCCCTTCCCTCTCCCTCCTTCTCTCCTCCCTCCTCACTCCCTTCCCCAAGATGGCATGCAATCTTATATAATTTCTACACATACATTCTTATTAAATACATTTTCACCTTAGTCATGTTGTATAGAAGAATTAAAATGAATGGGAAAAATCACAAAACAAAACACAAGAGAAAATGGTCTGCTTCATTTTGCGATCCAGTCCCACAGTTCTTTCTCTGGATGTGGAAAGCATTTTGCCTCAAAAGTCTATTGGGAATTTTTTTAGGTCCTTCCAATTGCTATGAAGGACTAAGTCTACCAGAAAAATTCCTCAGACACTGTAGTTGTTTCTGTGCACAAAATTCTCCTGGTTCTGTTCCTTTCACTCAGAATCAGTTCATATAAGTCCTTCCAGGTCTCCCTGAAGACTTCCTATTCATCATTTCTTTTTTTTAAATTAAATTATTTTATTTGTTTTCAGTGTTCTACAATTACTTCCATATAGCGTAGATTTTTTCCCCTCCCTCCCCCTCCTTCCCCACTTCCTCCCTGAGACAGCATACAATTTTATATAGGTTCTACACATACATTCCTATTAGATACATTTTCACCTTAGTCATGTTGCATGGAAGAATTAAAATGAATGGGAGAAAACATAAAACAAAACATAATACAAAAGAAAATGGT
>CM053772.1:94000664-94099690 GCA_028658325.1 Potorous gilbertii | reverse complement strand
TTGCTGTGTACCAAGTTCTCCTGCTTCTGCTCCTTTGACTCAGCATCAGTTCATGTAAGTCCTTCCAGGCCTCTCTGAAGTCTTCCTGTTCATTATTTCTTATAGCACAATAGTATTCCATTACATTCGCATACCACAACTTGTTCAGCCATTCCCCAGTTGATGGACATCCCTTTGATTTCCAATTTTTGGCCACTACAAAGAGAGTTGCTATAAATATTTTTGTACATGTGGGACCCTTTCCCATTTTTATGATCTCTTTGGGATACAGCCCTAGAAGCAACATTGCTGGGTCAAAGGGTATGCACACTTTTGTAGCCCTTTGGGCATAGTTCCAAATTGCTCTCCAGAATGGTTGGATCAGCTAACAGCTCCACCAACAATGAATTAGTGTTCCAACTCTCCCACATCTTCTCCAACATTTATCATCCTCCTAATTTTTCATGTTAGCCAATCTGATAGGTGTGATGTGGCACCTCAGAATTGTTTTGATTTGTAGCTCTCTAGTCAGTGATTTAGAGCATTTTTTTCATATGATTATAGATAACTTTAATTTCTTCCTCTGAAAATTGCCTGTTCATATCCTTCGACCATTTATCAATTGGGGAATGACTTTCATCCTTTGTTCTCAGAGATGACCAATGACCTCAGAAGGGTGATATCTTGACTTGCAAGTGAGTTGGATTTAAGTGAGGCAGAGCTGTGCAAAGTAATCAGCCTCACTCTCCTCCAGAACCATCGGAGTCTGGTGGCAAGGCATAGGTCAAGACAACTGATGTTGGACCCATGGAATGGAATGGCGAAGACTTGAAGGAGGGAGACCAACCGGAAGTTGATGATAATACTTTAGGCATATAGTGATGAGGACCCATACGACCTCTGAGACTGAATTAGATCACTTCCTTTTTTAATGAATAATCATTCTCTTTTTATCAATTGGTAATAAACATTCAAGTCAGTCCAGTCCCCCTACCAAAAAAGGAAAAGAAAAACCTGCCCTTGCCTCTTCTAACCAGATATTTCCTTATCTCTCCTACCCTTTACTGATGAGTCTCTTGGAAAAACAATTCCTCTATCAACTTTTTTATGACCCCTTGTTATGACCCACCATTTTTTTAACCCTTTGCTATATTCCCTACAGATATGGCTTTTGCAAAGGTCATCAGTGATCTTCTAATCATTAGTTCTGATGATATTTTCCCCACTTTTCATCTATCTTGACTTTTCTACAGCTTTTAACATTTTTGACCACTCCCTCCCACTGGCTAATTTCTCCTTCCTTGGCTTCAGAGACCTCCCACACTCCTAGTTTTCAGCCTCCCTAGCCACTCATTCTGCCTTCTTTGCTGTCTCCTTAACCTCTTCTTGATTTATTAATGTGGATCTTCATAACAGTCTGTCTTTGGCTCTCTTCTCTCTGTAAACACTCCCTTGGCAATCTCTTTCAATTCCACTGCTTACCAACTCTATTCAGAAGTCTCCCAAATCTTTTCTCAGATACAGACACTTCTCTAACCACCTATAAGATGATGTGATGTCAATATTCTCTTGCTATCTCAAAATCAATATATCCAAAAAGAAGCTTATCATTCCCACTAAATCTGTTTGCCCTTTTGACATCACTACTTCTGTGATACAACTCTTTAATTTTTCACCTATTTATAACCTTGTTTTCTTTGATTTTTTTTCCTTTTTCCCATAACTGTTCAGTCATTAAGTCCTGTCAATCTCCTCTCAATGGCACAATTTATTCCCCTTGCCACCATCCTCATTGCCACTTTATGACATCTTCTAATGGGTCTTCCATCACCCACTCTCCCTTTACTCTAGTCTCCCATTCATATAGCCATCAGAGGAATTTTTCTTCTGCACATGTCTAACCTCATCACTTTTCTGCTCAAAATAAATTTGACAAATAAAAAATCAAATTCATATCTAGGGCCCTCCACAACCTTGCTCCATTCAACATTTCAATTTTTTCTCATTATTTCTTGATGATTGGTCAGTCATTCCCCTCCAGGCAACCCATGCTTCATCCAAACTTGACAGTTGTATGCCCAACCATGTCTTATGTTCCCTTGCCTCTGTGCCTTTGCTCACACTGTTTAAGTACATCCTCTTTTTCTGAGGTTTGCAAAACACGTTTTATTTAAAACATTTCATTTATTCTCCACAACAGCCCTGGAAGGTAGGTGCTATTATCACCCACATTTTATAGATGAGGAAACTAAGGCAGACAGAGGTTTTGAATTTTCTTCTGCAGCTCATTTTACAGATGATGAAACTGAGGCAAATAGAGTTAAATGATTCTCTCAGGTTCACACAGCTAGTAAGTGTCTGAGACCAGATTTGAATTCCAGTCTCCCTGACTCCCAGTCCAGTTCTCTCTCTCTCTCTCTCTCTCTCTCTCTCTCTCTCTCTCTCTCTCTCTCTGCCACACCACAGACACCCAGAAGCACATAGAAAGAAACAGATAAGAATGGACCAGATAAAAGTTCATTGCCTGAGAATATCAATCACAAGTTATATATATATATATATGTATATATATATATATATATATATATATACATATATATATATATATGTATATATATATATATATATACATATATATATATATATAAAACCTAACTCAAATGTGGCATGTAGCCTTCCTTATTCTCCTTGGTCAATTAGTATCCTCTCCTTTACATGTGATATTACAGTTCGTTTTCCAATGCTTAAATAACCCTACTTTGTAATTATTGTATATTGTAGGAATCTGTGTTACTAGAATGTAAGTTCCACCAGGGCAGGGACCTAGTTTTTCTCAAGTGATGTGTTTCCTCAAACACCTAGTACAGGGCTATATAGGAGGCATTCGAGAAATGATTCAATAGAATGAATGTTTGAGTCAATGAGTGGCCCCAGCAGAGTCCTTTGGAGAGTGAGCTCAATTAGGCCATCCCCATAGCAACCTAATTCCCATCAGTCCCCATAACAATCCAGCTGACTGTACTTTCTACCTATGAGTAAATTAGGTATCGTGCATAAGACTTAAGATAGTAGAAGGGGAAGAAAACTCACAATTTGTCTGTATTTGCAAGGTAGAAATTCTATTGTTTGAGTAAGAAAAAAATCAAGATCCATGGATGTGGTCAATACTAAAATCCAATGGTGAGTTTGGTAGACGACCAAATCAGATAATTCTAATATATCTGCCTTCTCCAATACATATTTGACTGACATGTTGACAAAGTCTTAGATAACTTTATAAAGTCTTTTCCAGTACATGAATCTTCAGGGGATGCTTCCCAGTTGTCAGTTTGCAGGCATTGTACTGCCAAACAATTAAAATAATATTTATTCATTGTTCTTGGACATCAGTGAGGACAAGATGAGTGAAAATTGCCAATGACTCCCCCTTCCATACACAGACACACACACACACACACACACATACACACACACACACACACACACACACACACACACACACACCCCTGTCATTCTGTATCTGTGTCACCATTTCCCATCTCTCTTTTTCTCTTCTGTCTTCTCTAGCCAAATTACCAAGCTGTTAGTAAGGCAGTTCTATATGCGCTTGCTAATTGTTCAAAAGGACTATAAGTTCAGCATCAGCTTGAATTATGTGTTTTGGGGGCTATGGAAGGTTTATAATTAGTCACAGCTTTTGGGCTCATAAGTCTCTCACCGAGATCATTATCCTCAGGGTGGGGTGAAGAGTGTCAGTGACTTTCTCTCAAATCTGAATGGCATCATCTCATAACTAAGTACATATTTATTCAAGGAGAATATGCATCAGTGATCTTTTTTCTTTCAGTTACCTACAAAAACACTTCCAGAAATGACTACATCTATTGTAGGTTTTCCCAGACAAAGAAACTACATTTTCCTCTTTCTCTCTCTCTCTCTCTCTCTCTCTCTCTCTCTCTCTCTCTCTCTCTCCCCGTCTCTCCCCTTTCCTTCCTCTGCCTCCTCTTTATATGTCTCTATATCTCTTGTCTCTTTCCATCTATTTCAATCTCTTTGTCTTTCTGTCTCACTTGCTCTGTCTTGTCTCTGTCTCTGTTTCTCTCTTTTGCACACACACATACACAAAGAGTGAATATTTTACTGATATTCCATCAAAATGGCAGGAGCTTATAAATAGAACAAGAATCTGTTTTAAGAAAATTTAACCCTAAGTAATTTGCTCAAGGTTATCCAGCAAGGTCATGGTAGTACCAAGAATAACCCCATTTCCTAGTCATCCATTTCCTTTTTGGGATTGAATTACCAAAAGCAAGGACAAATGAATTATTCCAAAAAGTTTCTAGAAACATCTATCACTGTTTCAGCCATACGCCATGGAAAACAGTAAGGTTTTAGTTAGTGATTGGCCTTCCTAAGAAAGAGGATTGGGAAGAGGGATTTAAAAAAACATCATTCAAAAATAGATAAAAAGAAAACAATGCAACCAAGTAATATGCCTACCTCAACCCAGTATGTCAGGTTCTATAGGAGACATGTTTCCAAATATCTGATCCCAGTAATTTCCTACCTGAAATGCCTCCTTCTGCATTATCTATCTTTCCTCACACAGCTAAAATCAGGATGCTCATTAACAGCTTTAATTTGGAAAATCCTTCCAGAAAAACACAAGTATTTAACCAAAAATGAAAATCAAAGGATAGAAACTAGATTATCACATTTTGATCTCAGTATTCTCATATCTCTATACACCAGTTGACTCCCAGCCAAAACATTCATTTTTTTATTATTTTGGGAGAAACAGTTTAATTTCAAGGTTATAAATATTTTTGGTTGGCTCAAGAAAGCTTATCTTAATCATAAATTTTGTTTATCTAGCATCATGAAGTGTATAAAACATTTGCCTTTCAATTAGCCTATGAAATAGGTAGTTCAAATATTAATCCCATTTTAGAAATTAAGGAACTGAGACTCAAAATGTTTAGCAACTTATCTAAAGACATGTAGCTATTAAATGTTGGAGTCAGGTCTCATGACTCCAAATTGTACAGGGTGTCTTAAAAAATCTTTAGTGCAATTTTAGGCTTTAATAGCTGAAGTTGCTAAAAAAAAAAACTATATTAAGATTTTGGTGACACCATGTATTGATACCACCTCTTGATCTCTACATTTAAGTTCTCTTACCTGCAAAATGAGAGGGTTTATTAAATCACCTCTGAGGACCTTGTTCTAGCTCTAGTTTTATGATCCTATCATCCTGTACAGTGCTCTTCTGGCTGTGTTTGGATATAATAGCTTATTCTTTTAAATTGAGAGATGATCCATCCAGGGGTCCCCAGTTAAAAGGTAAATTACCCTGATAAAATAGTATTTTTAATCCATGGATACTTCAGTGTATAATAATTCTCTAGATTATTGTTGTTGTCTCCTTTGTTTTTGAAGAAAACCAATGATATTATGAATGATGTCTTCATTTATGTGTGAATTGGATTTAAGAGAGGTGGAGTTGGCACAAAGTCATCAGCCTTTCTCTCTCTTCCTGTGTCAGTGTCCAGTGGCATGTCAAAAGCCAAGATGACTAGCGATGGCCCAGGTTGCAGTAGATGACCTTGGCATCTTCAATGTCTGACCAAGCTCTAAGCGCTTCATGTTCCATGGCCACTGGAACATCATTCTCTTCTGCCCATTCTACCAGGGAAAGTCTACACATGTTTGGGATAGACACCCCTCAACTAACCAACAGGTTTGAGACCTGTTAATTACCTTCAGCCTGGTTTAGTGAGTCTGATGAGATAGTTTAACAAGGTGTGACTTCTGCCCTTGCTGCACCTTCTTGGAGCCACAGGTGAGAGTTGGGTGAAGGTGGAGAGCAAAAGTGGAGGAGCAGCCCAGAGCAGGGTTCAGTAAGCCCTCACACCAGAGATGTTAGTTCTCCTTGAACCCACCCCCCCACCCCTCCTCTGATTATTAGATGCTATGTGACTTACCTAGCATGGCCTTGAGTAAATGAAACGAAAGTTTAGTTTTTATGGACTGAGGTCAAAAAGTTCAGCCTAGAGAATGATGGGGATACATGAAGGTCCTAGAAGGACCACCATGGGAGAACCATTGGAAGAAAGTCAAAAGACTTAGAAAGGGAACATGGAAGATTGCCAAAGATAAAAAATTTCCAGTCCTCCCTGTTATAAGTTATTCCATTGTACTATAGTTAAAAAAAATTCATTCTTTTAATTCTTATGATGAAAAGGTAATGGTATACTGGATAACGTATATCTTTAAATAATCTTCTGATTACTCTAGACCACTTTAGAGTTCATGAATTCTGGAAAAGAATGATTTCTATATGAATGAGTAGCTTTAAAGGTCATGTCCTGTCTGGATAATCGTTTGTCTGTATATTATAGTAGCAATTCCATTCATGTTTAGATTGGATAGACACTGATGTCTGTTTTCAAATTCTGTGATTCTGTATTATCTGTCTCTGATTCAAAATGTACCTTTCTGGTTCATTTTACTGAGGAAAGGGATTTAAGTACTAATTTTACCATAGTATACGTTCAACAGAAATGGTCATTCAAAGAGAAGCCAAAAACACAAAATCTAATGTTTAAGCACCCAGATGGTAAATTGTCACAATGACAATAATCCAACAAGAAATAATTATAAAGCCTCTATTGTGTACAAAGCATTATGCTAAAGGAGATGGGAAATTACAGAGTTTAGGTAAAGTTTGGTGCCTGCTCATGATCCAGCAGGGAAATAAGATGCAAATATAGAAAATTATAATACGCATTGTTCTATAATAAGTGCATTACATGCATACAAGACAAAGTCTTAAGTGATGTCCAGGTCAAAGGTCATTACCAACAAGAGGAACCAGAGAAGGTTTCAGGGTGATGGGCATTGCTTTGGGATTTTAAAAATGAAGAGACATTCAGCAAGCAAAGAGTGTGAGGGAGCATATCCCAGGCAAAGAGAATAGGATGAACAAAGGCACAGAGATTGGAAAATTCAGGCCATGTGTAAGGGACAGTAAATAGCATGGTTTGGCTTCAGTGAGTAGTATAGCAATATGGCTTACAGTGCTGCCAGAATGTGAAGAGCCCTCAATGCTAAGCAAAAGATTTTTGAATTTAACTTGATAATCAACAGGGAAGCACAAAAGATTTTTCAGCACAGACAGAAGCAACAAAACCATTATTATGTATTAAAAAAAAATAGTTGTATAAAGGAAAAGTTACTGGGGGAAGAGAGCTGATGTAGGAAAACCTACAAGAAGGTTACCGTAATAGTCTAGGAAGATCTTAATGAGGGATTGTAGTAGGATAACGGCAGCAGGATAGAGAGGAGAAAATGGATAAGGCAGTGTGGCACCATACAGGGAGATGTGTCTCTACCGCCAAAGGTGAAAGTATAAACATTTATTAAGCACCGACTGAATGTCAGGTACTGTGCTAAGTGTTTTCAAAGGACTTGGGTTCAATTTGACAGACTTTAGACAAGTTATTTAACCTCCCTAGGCCTTATTTCTCTGTAAATTGAAGGTATTTCCTTCAATTTGGCCTTTGAAGTCTCTTCAAACTGTAGCTCTCTAATCTAGGTGGAATGAAGACTTGTTGGTTGCTTAGACTTTGGAAGTAAGCAAAAGTGTAATTAGAGAAATCAAAATCTCCAGGCGATATCAGTTAATTTTCCATGAGATTATTGTGTATCTCTATAACTGATGCCCACAGAGTAGGAAACAACAATTAGGAAGTAAAATACCGAATTATCAATAGCTCTAAAGACTCAATGTTGCAACCCCTTGCTGCCCTCTCCTCTAAAGGGACACAATAGCTGTGAGCTTTCTCAAAAAAAGAAAGATTCTATCTTCTCTAGACAAAATAAGTATCTTCTCGCGTATTTTTTCTGTAACAGAATGTAAAAAGTTAGAAATTAGCAATTGTTCCTGAAGGCTTTTCTTCCCCAAATGTGTGAAGCCCTCTGAATTCTGATACTGTTACTCCATACACACCCTCATCCTCTGCCCAAATTTTTATCAAAATATACTCTGTCCCCTCAATAATGTGGGCGAAGGAGAGGTGCCGGACCTGTGGTTTCATTACTATAGTGAATTCTTGAATGAAGAAAACTCTATCTACCCATGCAGGCTGGCAAATTCCCTTTAGAGAAGTTTCCTAAAGAACACCAAGAGATTAAATGACCTGCCTGGGTCCACACAGCCAATATGTGTCAGAGCAGGACAATAATTTAACAATATTTGAAAAATATTAAGCTTTATACAGCAACCTTTAAAACAGCTAACAATTCTAGTTTGATTAAGGGGTGTGTGTGCGTGCATGTGTGTTTGTGTGTGTTCATACTTGGCCTGCATATCAAGAACCAGGAAGCTTCATATTCCTTTGGGAAACACCATCCTTCATCAACCAAACTCAAATCTGTTTTACAACAAAGTTCAAGTGCCTAAGCTTGGTTTCCTACCTCTGGATCAACTCAAAGGGGCTACCTTTTACTGCGTAAACTAGCTAACATGCAGCTTATGGGTTTTCTGAGAGGGAAGACTTTTTAAAAATAAACTAATTATTCTTTAGAGTAACTAACAATAATGAGAGATGTGAATGTGCATTCATAAAGTGTTTATGTGAAACTATTATGGTCCTATGCATTATTCATTTAGGGAAACTACTGTACCCAGTTCACCATGCAACTGAGCAGGAAAAGTCCCTGAATTGAAAACAATGTTGGTGGATGCATTTTTTAGACATAGTCATATCTAATAGTTTCATCAGTGACCTGCATGAAGGAATAAAGAATAAGCTCATTAATCTGAGAGGGTGTCATGATTAGCACCTTGGAGAGCAGGATTTGATTTTTTTTTGGGGGGGGGTATTATCAAATCAGAAAAATGGTCAGACTTAATCACTGAATAAGCCACTGTGGTTGAATCTCCAATTTATATTGGGCTCTAAAAAGTAACTTGGTGAGGAGGAGGAAGAGGAGAGTGACAGTGGTGGTAATGGTGATGATAGTTCACTTTCATATAGTTCATCTTTACACATATCAACCCTCTTGATTCCCAGAAAATATCTTTGAATTTGGTGCTATTGTTATTCTTAATATATTGTTATTATTTAATACATGAGGTTATTCAGTCTTAAAGAGAGTGTGATTTGCCTATGGTCACACAGCCGAGTTTTGAACCTACGTCTCTTCTGTCAGAACTGGAATTCAAATCAAATTCTCTCCTGACTCCAAGTCCAATCCAGTGCTATTCTTAGGAAAGATAAGCTACCTCTATTACAAGAAAGGAATCAGCTAGGTATTCAGAAAAAGAACAGATAAAAATTTGCATGTTATGATGGATAAAAGATAATGGAGTAGTACTGCTTTTTAAAAGGTAAACGGGGAAACCAATTTGACTTAATTAGAAAAAGAGCTTATAGTTACTCAACTCAGTGCCGGTAGGAGCCTGATCAGTTGCTATATTTCATGTAGGCTAGCTATGCACTCAGTGATATTCTTCCAGTACCATTTCAACCCTAAATTTTAGGTTGAAATAGATCAACAGTTGTCTAACCAACTACATAACAGTATAGCTGGCAGAAATTTCTTCCTGACAGAGACCTACCAAGAAGCTAATGAGTTTGACCAAAAGATTTAAGTCAGAGTGATGTTAGAATGATTCTTCTATCAAATGTGTAGAGATTGTCTCAAAGGGGAGCTCAAAGAGAAATCAAAGAAGTCTAATATCCTAGGAGATGTTCTCTCTCAGCACAAGTTAAAGGAAATCTCTTTAGTAAGCCTAGAGATGAGAGAAGGGGTTGACCTGTGAATCTTAAGGTATTAGGAAGATTTTGAGAAGGGCAAAAGCTCTCCATTTAGAACAGAAAAGGCAAGATTTTTATTAAATTTAATCGTGGAAGTCAGGTTTTAAAAAGAGCCCACTTGCAATGAGGTCTGTTTCTAAACCAAATGGTTTGCCAAAAGGTGTGGTAGAATTTCCTTGAGAGGTCTAAAAATAGAATTGATTCTCAGATCTCCTTGTAGACAGTGTGATGTAGAGGTAGATCTTGGAACCAAAATCCCTGAGTTCAAGTCCCAGGTCTGACACTTACCAGTCATGTAGATCCTGGGCAAGTCACTTCACATATCTGTACCGCAGTATGTTTATCAGCAAAATGGGATTACAGTCCTTGCCTCACAGGGCGATATTGAGGGAAGCATTCTGTAAACTTGAACTCATTCTAGAAATATAGATTGTTCCACTCTAGAAATGTAGTCTATTAGTACATAGAAGCAATGAGATGAATGGTCAGGAAATTTTTCAAGGTCCCTCACTGAATCTTTCTTTCAAGTTTCAAGATTTTGAAGAAAGGGATTGTTTTATTCACAGCATAGATATATTTAATCATCGTGGTAAAAGAGGGTTATGAAGTACAGACACTTGACACTCACTAGCTATGTGACCTTGGGCAAGTCACTTAACCCCAAATGCCTCATCCTGGGTCATCTCCGAATATCTGGTCACTGGATCCATCTTGGATCATCTCCAAATATCTGGTCACTGGATTCATATGGCTCTGGTGGAGAAGTGAGGCTGGTGACTTGCACAACCCTCCCTCACTCAAAACAAAGTCAAGTGCAAGTTATGTCATGATTTCTCTGATGGCATGGTCTTCTTCAGCAATGAAGGACAAACATATACATGACTTAAGCCAGACCTCTGATAATTTAAGTCTTATATTGGAATGAAATGGAACACTTATAATTCATTCAATAGTTAGCAAAAGGTGATTTATTTAGCCATAGTAGAGAAAGACATTCAACAAGAATATGCATCAAGGATGCCACAAGATTATTCAGCTGAGTCAAGTTTCCCTCTCTTTGAACTGCTCATAGTCATTTGTTAGCCAAGTATCAGAAAGCATCTGGAGCTCCTCAGGACTGGTTTATATTCAAGCAACCAGGAATTGATGTCAACATCTAGAGCCTTTAGTCAACTGAACCACTTAATTCTTAAGGATAGTTTCAATGCCTTTTAAGGAAAAACTAGCCTAACTTGCCTGGGGGGAGGAGCTAGGATGTTGCTCACAATACAAAAGTCATAATTGGAAACTCATTCATATTCAGAAGCCTGCATTCCTTTCTAAATGTGTGTAGAAACACTTGTCAATCCCAACACATGCCCACTGAAGTTTTCAGACCTTAGCAGAATCTGAATTTATGAATATTAAACTCATCTCAGCATTTTAAGAGTTTGAGCCTGCCCTTTCCTGACAGTCAGTGTCCAACATGGTTTCCAACATTTTTAAGAATTCTCATTTTACTTGCCTTTCCTAAAAACAGATGGAGCTGATCCACAGTGCAGGTAGTTAGAGGGCCTGACACATTCTTACTATATGACCCTGGATAAGTCCCTTAACCTCTGAACCTCCCTAGGCAACTCTTCTAAGGTTGGAGTTACAGATGAGTTGCAGGTGTGTATTGGTGGAGGGGATTTCCACACTGGAATTCCTGGCACCAATGAAATTACCTTCATACCAAAATTAAGAAATTAAGAAGTGAATGAAGAACAGGTGTCAAAGTGATTAGAAAGAGCCTTCCTATAATGACTCATATGGCTTCAAGTTTTGGTCCTTGACAAAGTCACTTTGTGAAGAATATCCCAGTTTCTTCCTTTGAGACAAAGCAATAAAAATAAAAGAAATGTGACTTTCTTATAAATGGTGATTTTTTTTTAAAGATGGGAAATTCATTGTGCTTTTTTAAATGATTATTTTTATTATTTCAGATGATCCAGGAACCTGTACATCCTGTGCTACGGGGTATTACTTGTAAGTTCCATCATGTTCTAGTGCTGTTACAAACTTTTCTGCAATTTAAGCAATGCTGACCTAATCCCATAGCCAATGATTAAAGCAAATAGGCCTAGCAGCCTGGAGCTACTCTGCAATGTCAGGCTATTAATGAGTGATTTTTTTTTTTTGGATTTAGAAATAATAGCCCAGCTGTTTTCTTGACTCAGAAGGAGGCCCTTTCTTTCTTGATTCTGGAAGTCATCCAGCCTGACACTGGTGTCTAGGAATCCTTGCTGTCCATTCCCAAAATTTGGACCTCCCCTGTTTATGGACAGACACTAATATCATGCTAGTCCCCTAAATAAACTTTTCCAAAATGTTTACACGGAGTCCTGCTTCTGGCCTAAATTCAGAATGACCATTCTGAGGTCAGAAGCTAGTCTACCCTCAACTGTCCTCAACAAATGAGAGATTTAAAAACACACAGAGAAACAAATGAAGCCAACAGAAAATCCAGAAACCTGATTTTGGTTCCCAATGTCAACCTTTCCAAACACATTTTTACAAGTTCTCAGGATGTCACCCCTTGCCATCACCAGGAAGTAAAGCTAATTTAAGTGCCACCTTCTCTCTTTCTGCTAGACTTTTCTCTTTCTGAGGTATTTAATGAGAAAAAAATGACCAAAAGGTAAATGCAAAAGGAAGAAGAAAGGGACATAAGCAACCAGGGTAATCCACAGACTAGATAATCCTGCTTTGAATAACTGAAAGTTTATGACTATATGTAATAAATAGAATATGACAGACCATAATACAATACATAAGGAGAAGTGATGTAGCCCAAAGGCTAGAGAGTCAATCATGAAAACCTGGATCTAAGTTCTGCTTCTCACCAACATGGACTTAGGACTGTGCATAATGCTAAAGCTCTCAGTGTTCTGGGCAATTTCCTAAGAGGAAAAGTTGTAGAGAAAGGACTGACTTGCATTGGTAGAGAGAGTTTCCTTACCCAGGTATTTCCTATATGAATGAAGCTGCAGGTCCACTACATATCCCTATAAGGAATGTAATATAGTATAATACAATATGTGGGTTTATGCATACAAAAGAACATATATGTTCTCTTTTCTAAAAGTCACTAGGCACTATACTGAGAAACTGATGTTTTGGCAAACTTGTTAGAATTCACATGTCTACAAGAGCATTGGGTATTTCTAATGGAATTCTTGTTTCAAGACATCAGCACAGACAGCCATTATTCTCTTTTCCTTGATCATGTTACAAAATGCTTTCTCCAGGAAGAATGAAGTAATCTTTATTTGTGCCTTCTTCATCTTTCTTTACCTGCCGCACCTATGACAATGCCTTGCACCTAGTAGATATGCAATAAATGTTTACTGAATATCCATGATCTTATTTCATCCTCACTAGGATCCTATAAGGCATATTATTCCCACCATGAACAGACAAAGATACTTAGTCACAGAGAGTTTGTGAATTTCCCAAGATCACAAAGGTGCCTAATGATAGAGTGAGGCCAGGAAACTAGGTCACCTGGTTTGCAGAAGTTTTTCTTTTCTTTTTCCTTTCTTCTTTTCTTTTTTAAAGAAGTTTGATATGAGTTCTCAAGAATATTATTTGAGTCCTTGGTGAACAGCTGTTCTTTGTTTCCACTGAGAGCAAAAAATAAAATAAAATGTATTTAAAAGGGCAGTAGAAGAGTTTTAGGTTAGGCAATGGAAGGGAGGACCTTGGAATATCACCCAGTCAGGTTGCAGAAAAATTCTTCTCTAGAGCTAAGAAAAGGATCAAACGTATTCATGTTTCTATCCCTCAATGATATTCCACAGTGTTTGAGATCCCACACAAAAGTAAGGGGAGACCTCAGGATTTTTGAGTGGGGTTGAGCAAAGCCCGTTTTAAACAGCTATTTCTTTTTATTGGGCTGGAATTTCAATTAGCCTCATCAGTTGACAAGTAGCATCTTGGTTTGATTTCACTAAAGATAGCTTGACAACATGGCCAGAATGCCTGAGTTTGTCCAGCACTAACACATATCTACTCTGTGATCCTAAACAAATCAATCAACCTCTCAGTTTCCCCGGGAAACTCTTTAAGTTCCAGAGTAGTTGTATATCTACATGGTAGAAGGAATTTCCCCACCAGGAGGTCCAGACACCAATGAAATCACTCATTCCAATGACTAAGTAGCATATCATTCAGATGTAAGAGCGACTCAGTGATCTCTTGTGGTAAAGACAAAGCTTTGTATATTGGAAAGAACAATGGACAGGAGACCTGTGTTCGAGTCCTGCCCCTGCTACTAACTAACCCTGTGTAACCTTGAGCAAGGCCCTTTACCTTTTTGGCACCAAGTTTTCTCCTCTTTAAAATGAGAGTAACTAACTAGATGTAGCTACGGTCTCTTCCAGACTTAAAGTTTTATAATTCTATGAAAATATAGTATTAAATTTCTTTTAAGAGAAAGGAGTGCCTCTGTAAACCACGATAAATTTCTCCTGCAGTCAACTCAGCTGTCCATAAGTTCACATAATGACAACAACCCTCTACCATTCAAAAGCATCTCTTGGCTAATACTTTACTGTTCATTTGTGTGTATGTATGTGTGAGAGAGACAGAGACAGAGAGAACCTTTCTATATACTTTACCTTGTGCTAATCTATCCTTCCCTCTGATGAATGTTATCACCTGATGCACTCTTATGCTGCTGATTCAAATTGCTATTTAATTTTTAAAGAGCACACACACACACATGCACACACACACGCACTCTCACATACACTGGATTTGAAGTTTGATAATTATAAGGTGTGCCAGTTGACATTTGGTGAACAGAAATTAATTTGTCATTATGCTCATAGCTGGCATTTACATAGCAGTTGGCCTGCTAAAGGATCCTCAAATACTTTTCAAACTTCATTTACACAAATACATTGAGGAAATATGGAGATCTCTGGACAGAAGTCATGGGGCCAATGCTTCACCAGATGCCTCTCTAAAAGCAGGACTGGGGGAAGGTCTCATTGGCCCTTGAAGATATCTGACCATGAATGGAAGTCCCACATCATCTCTCTGATCTTTAGCTACCTCATCTATTTAGTAGAGCTAATTATCATGTGTCCTACCTCTGAGGGCCATTTTGAGGAATATATAAATGAAAGAGTATTTAGTATGCACTTACCATATACCAAATGCCAGGAATACAAAAAGCAAAGAAACCAATACCAGCCCCTGTTCACAAAGAACTTACAATCTAATAGGGAAGACAACATTTTAATAAGAAGGAAGCATTGCAGAAATGTGAGCTATTATTAGTTTCTGCAAAGATCCAAATCCATTTCTATTTCCAATCCTACTCATATTTAGAACCCATGATAAATCCCCTCTCACTTGACCACCATAGTGCTTCCTATGGGGCATCTTTTTTAAAACAACTGAGGGTCTAGGAAACATAAATACTACATACAAATTTCTCCATAGAAAAGTTCCATGTGGGTAGAGTCACCTACTAAAAAAGCCATTTTGATTTTTAATGTCTTAAGGATGTTTCAGAAGTTAAGGGAAGATCCTAAAGGCTTTGGTTTGGTGTTTCCAACTAGCCACGTAGGATTGGCATGCTGAGAGGGGGAGGGAAGTATGCATGACATAATTTTGAGTTTAATCGGCATTATTAGCTTTCTCTATAACTTTCTTAAGTCTAGACCGGGGTTGGGGAACCTGCAGTCTACAGCCCAAATTTGGATTCAGTCAAAAGGCTGCTCTTGAGGACCTAGAGGGCCACATGTGGGCTGTGGGCTGGAGGCCACAAATTCCCCACTCTGGTCTAGATAATAAACAAAATGGTAACTCAAGTCCTGCTTTGTGGTATGTGCTGATTCTGAAATGTACTGAAAATTAGTGAAAGCTTAGCAGTCAGCTGTCGAGAGCTGGCTCCAGCACACCCCTGCCCAGCTGACATTGCAGATAGCCCTGATAGCAAAGATACTCATGGAAAGATCACTTGAAGGAAGACTTCAAATTCTTTCTCAACAGGTTCAAGCATCACTGCTATGAAACCTGCCCTGAAAAGACCTACAGTGAAGACTTTGAATGTAGAGAGTGCAGCAAATATTGTGGAGACTGTGACCAGAATGAGTGCTACTGGTGTGAAGACGGTTTTTATCTTTTCGGTAAGTGAGGAATAGTCACATAGAAATTTATTCTGAGATTCCCTGGTGTAAATCTAGAGATAGAAGACGGGTTCAAGTCTCAGATCTCCATGTGACCCTGAGCAAGTCATTTAATCCTGATGAACCTCATCTATAGAACAAAGGGCATTGGACGAGAGGACTACTAAAGTCTAAATTTATTTATTAAAATTCTAAATTTATGCTTTATCTCAAACCCTGAGAGCATGGAGCATATTTTTCTCTGGTTAGGGAAAAAACAGCATTTTTTTTAATAGCCTTAAGTCTTCTTTTTGCCTTAAGCAGGTCATTCATTCATTTATTGTTCTTAAATGTATTCATTCCGATGGGAATAATGCAGGAATTGGACCTCAGGAATGGCAATCATACAGGGCCCATGAATTGTCTCTCAAGACTCAGTCCTGCAGCAGGAATTCTCATAAAATGGCAACAGCATCTCACTAAGGGATGGTTGCAATGGCCCATTGATTTTGATGGAAGTTGTATGGCTAAAAATACTGGTCTTTTCAGTGGATTCCTGATGGTCCAAGAGGCTCATGCTTGGGGTGAGAAAGTACACAATGTTCTTCAGTAGTGACCTCTGTGTCTAAGGGTGGATTTTGACTCTATTTTCTTATGGCCTAAAGAAGACAAAACATCTTTTATGGCATAGCCTGCCTTTTCATCAACTGATCTAAGCTATACCAAATAATGCCAGTGCTTCATAGCTTCTTTTTCACATTCCCAGGTGGTATTTGTGTCACAGAGTGTGGCTCTGGTTTCTACAGTGACACTGAAAATGGAGAATGTGAGCCATGTCACCGAACCTGCAAAACCTGCACGGGGTTTGCCTATGATAATTGCAGCAGCTGCAAAGGAGATTTACAGCTGGTGGACAGGAAGTGTGTGGACCCATCCAAGACCTCAGGACAGGACACATTTAAGAGCGGTATGTACCTTTCAATGATGGAACAGCAGGGGCCCATCTGCTTCTTTTAGGACCCTGTTCAGCCTCCACTCTGGACAAAATAGGACCTCAGACAGAAGAGAACTGGGCGGTGAACCAAAAGTTAAATGGTGAAAATCCAGATTGGACAATTGCTGAATACAATCTGGTATTTGCCACAGGGACCTGTGATCTGTGCTTAAGAGAGAACAACAACAACAAAAAAAAAAAAACTGATGGATGCTCTATCTGGTGATCTGATGCCATGAGAAATTAACAGATCCATTTTGCACATAAGATCATATAGCAAGAGCTACAGGGGAATTTAGAGGCCATCTAATCCCTCATTTTATAGATGAGGAAACTGAGGTACATGGAGGACCCACCAAGTCCAACTCTTTCATTTTATAGATGAGAAAACTTAGGACCAGAGAGGGTAAGTGATTTGCCCAGTTATACCTATATTAATTGTCAAAGGCAGGCTTTGAAGCCCAATCTTTTGACTTCAAAAAGGACATTCTTTCCATTGGACCAAACATTTTATGGAAGCAGCTCAACTCTTATCTTTTTGGGTATCAGTAAAGTGATGCAGACAAATGTACCCATTCCCAAATCCAATTTTCCTGACATTTGCCAAATTTAGGTAGAAATTTACCTTGATGAAGTTGAGCCTTCCCCAAGCCTTTCCTGTTGAGTAGGTGAGGTGTTATCTAAAGTTACTAGTAGTTCTCAGAAGTAGTAGATGGGGATCATTCAGTCCAACATCCTCATTTCTCAAAGTCCCAGAGAGTCAGAGACTAGCCCAAGATCCCATAGACGATAAGCAACAGTGAGGACTAGAACCCAAGCCTTCTGACCCCAAATCCAGCACTCTCCATTTTTCATGTATGATTATGCTTGATATAGAAGAGCTACCAACAGTGGTCCTAACCTATCTCATTGGAATTTGGAATGGTTCCTTTAAACAAAAAGTGATACAGGCCAATATAGGACTCAAGGAAGGAAGAGGAAAGGAAAGGTTAGGTTTCAGGCTTTTCGTCTGAATGTTCTTTCTATTCTGCTTATGTAGAGTTGAACACCTGGCCGTAGGCAGGCTAGCTTGCAAGCCCTTCCTGTGATCTCACTGGTTAAGCCTATCACAAACAATGACCCATCCGGCTGGGAAAATCTGATTCGCATTCCACCCAGAGAGGCTTGTGAAATAAGAGATGTTCTCAGTTTGATTTCTAGGCAATGGTTCTTTAAAGAGGTCATTTCAGTCCAGGAACAGCAGCTGAGGGAACAGATGAGTTTCCTAACAGCTTGCAGGAGTGATCTATCTAGGTCAGAATTAAGATCTCTGTGGATTCCAGAAAGAAGGATTCCCATGTAGAGTCTTCCCTACTACCATTCCCCACATGTAAGGGAAGGGTAGAAAGGGCTTGGGACTTCTCTGATCCCATTGGCCAATGGCTAAAGAGGCCTTCTAAAGCCCATACCTATTTTGGAAACACAGCTAGGGAGAAATCAGTCTCAACTCCAAAGTAGGCTATCTTTAGTGAACTGTAACTGGGCCCAAAATGCTGAAAATGAGTTTGTTTGGCACTCAGGCATTTAAGAGGAGGTGCAAGCCAGGGGGAAAATGGTCTGGGTCTGTGTTTGTAGCTGAGAACATCTGTATTTTATCTGGCGTACCAGATGATGAAATGAAGCAAGGAGCCAGGAGACAGAGAAGGCTTGATTCACCAAGTGAGTACACATCCTTTCAACTGGACTACACGTGTTGCAAGCTGGAACCAGGTTTTGATTGTTCTTCTTTGCTTAAGTGCCACACCCAGCCCTCTTTAATTTTCTCCCACCCAAAGCTAGGTTGTTTTTTTGTTTGTTTGTTGTTTGGTTGGGGAGAAGGAGAAAGATGAAGGGAATTAGAGCATTTGTGGGGCATGGTACTAATCAGGACTGGATGAAGTAGACAGTGTTATTTCTCATGACCTGGCAAAGAGACAAAGCTAATGACCTGAAAGGTCTCTTTCACCTCCATAATCTTTTACATAAGACATAAAGACTATAAAAAAAAAGAGGAAAACACTTATTCACTGAATAAGGTAAGAACCTAGCTTAACCTACACTGTACGCTCCAGACATTGAACTGGATATTGAATGGAAAATGCATTTAGTCCTGTCTTATAAAGTCTTGGGAGCATGTGGGCCACAGTGTCTATCTTTCCACTGTTTATTTTTTCTTACAAAATACAGTTAAAATTGCAATACAATAGCTGAGGTTATTCCAGAATAAGTCATAGTCTGTTGCCCCTTGGAGATTAGAGGAGGCAAACCTGAGTCACCCTGGGTGAACTCGAAGGAACTGGAAATAGTTGAGAGGCAGTCCAGACAAATGGCCCAGTGAATAAGGGAGGATATAGCTGTCTAGGTGTTACGAGCATACTCTTTGGATGGATTCATGTGTGAAAGGTAAGCAAAAAAATCAACTCATTCCTTCACCCATGCTGCACCCCAGTGGAAAGAATCAGTTCATGTCTGCATCTGGGATCATGGGCTACTGAGAGCACAATTTTTTAAAATAAGGCAGCTTTAGAAAAATTAACACATGTGATCGGACTCACCAATACTAAAATGAACTTTTAATCAGTTGTATAATTGATGGGAGGGAGAGTGGCAATTACAAAAAAAAAAAAATACCAAAAAACCACTATTGGTTTTCTCACTAACACGGAATAGGGGAGAATGCCTTCCCCATTTCCTGGATTGGACTATTTATGACCATGGATCATGGGTTTCTATAGTCAAGTCATTCATCACCAAGAGATCACTCTGTACTTAGCAAGGCTCCAATCTATCTTTCCAGAATTACTGTACATTCCTTTCCTTTACCATCCTATTCTAGCCAAACTGGCCTCCTGGCTGTTCTCTAAAGTCAGGTCTCCATTTATTGCCTTTGAGACTTTGTACAAAAAAATGCCTAGTACATACTTGGATGGCTGTAATAAATTCCTTTTTCCCCTTTGGCTCTTAGCATTCCTGATTTCTTTCAAATTTCAAGTCATGGGCCACTTCCTACAGGAAGACTTCCCCTCTTAACAGTTTTCTCTCCTTCCTTCTCAAATGTTCATGTATATACTTATCTGATTGTAAGAGTGTTCCACTCCTCCCACAGAATGGAAACCTCCTAAAGACAGGGACCATTTAATTTTTATCTTTCTGTTCCCCAATATGGGACACAGCATGGTGAGTGGATAGAGAACTGGCCTTGGAGCATGAGTTCAAGTGTTACCTCTGACCCATGTGGCCTTGGACCAACCAATCACTTAGACTCTCAGTACTCTTAGGCAACTGTCTCACACTATAAGCTGAAGAGAAGGTGCTGATCTGAACTGGTGAGGAAATTCCTTTCATCCAGGAGTTCTAGAGGCAGCTAGATGGTAACCTAGGCCTGCATTCAAAAAGACCTAATTTCAAATCTGCCCAGTGAATAGAATATGAACTCAGGAGGGATCAGGACCTCAGATCAAATCTGGCCTCAGACTTACTAGCTGTGTGAACCAGCGCAAGTCACTTAACCCCTAGTTGCCTCAAAAAAAAAATCTGACCACAGATAGTTACCAGCTATGTGACCTTGAGTAAGTTATTTAAATTCTGTCTGCCACAGTTTCTTCAACTGTAAGATTGAGATAATTAAGAGTACCTACCACCCAAAGATGGTTATGAAGCTCAAATGAGATACTTGCAAAGTGCTTACCAGAGTGCCTAGCACCTCAGTAGGCACTTCATAAACGTTTGTTTCCTTCCTCCGAAAGCCAGTGAAATCACAGGTCCACTCCCTATCCTCAAGGTCCCGGACAGTGCTTTATTTACGCTTAATAAAATACTTGTTCCTTTGAATTGTTGGACTGGTCCTTCCAAAGGAGACATAGTTTATAATCTGGACCATATGACAGATCAAGTCAGAGAAATTCTCACTACGCCATATTACTACTAGGTACTTTAGAGAGGGCAGGACATTTTGTTATTTCCCTCTTTTTCTATTCCTTTCTCTTTTCCTACTCTTTTCCTTTGCCCCTTCCTCCACAAACTGAAACAAACAAGCAGAGTTGTCCAATTAACTTTGACAGTTATTAAAAGCTTGCTGTACATAAAGCACTGTGCTGAGTCCTGGGAGCAGAGATAAATAGAGATGGGAAAGATTCCCAAACCCAAGTGTATAAATAGATTCCAACTCCTTCTATCCTATATGAATACAAGCCTCACCAAAAACACAGATCAAGGCCTGCCTGCCTAGTGACCCAAGATCAAACACAAAGACACCAGCTGTAAAAATGCTCAGGTGTGTCCACTGGCTTTGGAAGGAGAAGGTGGCCTCAGTGCATCTGGTTTCCTAAAGCTGGTGGTGAGAAGAGAAGTCATCTGGCTGTTAAATGATTTGTAGGCTGTTAAGTGAATTACTGAGAGAGTTAGCAGGTCCCAGACCCGTGTCTTTCACATTTCCCCTACACACATCCTAAACTCTGGGGTTTTCCAGCACAGTCTAAAACTATATTCCCAGCTGGCTCTAATTGGACTCAGTAGTCATAGCATCGGGCCTGAAGAAGTTGAATTATGTTTTTGTCCTTGACCACATCCTAACAATTTACCATCAGCCTGGTCTCAGCCCTGACATCCCTGCCATAACAATGGACAGAGTTCCAAGAGAAGGGTTTTCCATGCTAACCTGTACACTGAAGGTCAAATACCATGTTTTAAAAGTCCAGGTCATAGATTTAGAACTGGAGGGAATATAGATTATTAGAATATTACAAGTTACCCTCTCATTTTACATTTTCCTAAGATGAGGAAACTGAGGCCCAGAAACGTTAAAGGATTTGCCTAGGGTTATACAGTTAGTAAATGTCTGTCATGCCTTCATGACTCTAAATCCAATACTCTATCCACAATACCACACTGCCTGGATGATGGGGAAAGAGAATTCATATGTATTTGGTAACAATATCTAGAAAAACCTTTGTGGGGGGGGGGACAGGGGGAAGACTATTTGCAAGCTTAATTCTTTTCATTAAAACCTGAAATTTAAAAGGCTTAATAGCTCGAATGGCTTAAAACTAAACTAAGAATTTAAAGAACCTTCATATATAAAGTACTTTGCAAATTTTATGGATAGAGTGCTGGGCCTGAAGTCAGGAAGATTCATCTTACTGAGTTCAAATCTATCCTCAGACACGTTGTGTGACCCTCAGAAGGTCACCTAGTCCTGTTTGCCTTAGTTTCCTCATCTGTCAAAAGAGCTAGAGAAGGAAAAGTCAAGCTACTCCATTATCTTTGCCAAGAAAACTCCTAACAGGGTTACAAAGTATCAACACACTGAAAAACTGAACACTACCACCAACTGACATGACTATTTCAACTTAGAACTAAACCCAGAATTAATTTTTTTAAGTAACCATCAAATTCCTTGATCTTATACAGAGAACAAAGAATAGTCTCTATGACAATATGCATTGTCACTAAGAAAGTTAAATTTCTTAGATTACTTGACCTTAACAAACATCATCAGAATCTAACTTTGGTGCTGAATATTTACTACAAGAGAGCCTGTTATTCTAGAGGGCTGCTTTCCCTCTTTTTCTTTTTCTTCCCAATTCCTCCAGTTTATCCCAATTATATACTGTAATAAAAAGTCCTGGCCCTGAGGAAGTCTTGTCCTGCCCCAATAGATGGGTTGGATTCATTATAATTCCTAGGCATCTCAAGAAAGCAAAGAGTAACTAGAACCAGCCTAGGAATAAGAATTATCAAAAGTCAGGTCCAGGAAGCCACTAGCACATTACACTCAATAAGAATGTCTAACAGCAGGGCAGGAGTTCAATTTGACTTAAGAAACCATCTTGTCTGAAAGATTATTCTTGGTCAAGGACTTGACCAGGCTGTAACTAGAGTAGAATGAATGGGGCTCCATCCCTCACAGCAGATCAAAGACTGTCTCTAATTCTTGTGGTCTTCTACCACAGGTGGGATGGGACCATCCCTTGTCTTGCAGGTGGTTCCCATCCCCCAGAGCCTAATCTCTCTGGAGACACCCCTCCCCCATCTCTTCAGTGACATCAACCAGTTTTCTGCCAGAATGAACTGTATATCCTGGTCAGACTGTCCCCTTTACTACCATTGTTTCATCTAAAACCCCATACTGCTTCTCTAAGTTTAAACAAAATTCTTCCTTATAGCTCTGATAACAATAAGAACCAAAGAAAAGGGGATAGTGAAAAGAAAGCCTAGAGACCAACATTAAAAGTGGAAAAAAGAGGGAGGGAGGGAGAGAGGGGAAGAGAAGGGCTCAAGAAAGATGAAATACAGATGGGGAAGAGGGTGTGTCAACTAAATCAATATAAATATAAAAATTTGCAAACATAGACCTTAAAGAAATGCAACAGTAGAGATCTGCAGAAACCAGGAAGGAAATTTCCTGACCTTAGAGCTCTTTAAGAACAGAATAAAAAATCATCCATTTCAAATAATTTTGACGTGATCTTGGCTGAAAGCAGGGGATTGGACCAAACAACTTCATTTCTCAGGGACTGTTCTTATGCTATGAGTATATGAGTCAATAAGGACAAGGCGGGACATGATGATTGAGGTCAGGAAATAAATATAAAGCAGTGAACTTGTTAAGATTAAACCCTTTTTTTTTTTGTGACAAGGACAATCTTTCTTACATTCAGTGCTTTAAATGGCCAAAATCCTTAGCTAGACTGAACTGGATAAATTCCTTTAGAGTCTCAAATGTTGGTGCATATTCCCCTCTGGTGGACATCTGGGCGTATTGCAGAGTTTGAAATGAATGACTGCTGGAAAATGACAGTTTCAAGTTGTCACTGATATAGCAGATAAATAAACCAAACTGACCTGTCAATGTCAGCCTTCCATAATGGAAAGAAAAACAAATAAGCAAGAAGGAATGAATTCAGGACTCAGTTCATTGAAATTAACCAGCCCTTGGAGTAATTCACAGGCCAGTCAGGCCCCTGAGACCATTCCGGACCAATTCTTCATGCCTTGTCAGCCTCTCAGCCAGTCTCAAGTTGAAAGCACTTGAATCATTTCTATATTTATTTTTCCTTCTTCCAGTCTTTTGGTGAATAACAGCTTATACTTATGCTTTCTACCTGAAAACCCTACTTGCCATTTAATTTCTCAGTTCAATTCAACCAGCATTTATTAAATGTCAACTGTGTACAGAATAGTGAAGGAAGTTTAGATAAGACACAGTGAAATATGTATTCCTTGGAGACAGGAACCTTCATTCTTGTCTATCGCCAATGCTTTGCAAACAGTAGGCACTTAATAAACAAAGGACAAACACACAACAATAAATATCTATGGAACTGGATTGAATGTAATTGTCAAAATCAATTCAATTCTGTCCAATTCAACAAACACAACTATCCCTGTAGAGCTTACATTCCAGTAAAACGACAAGAAATAAGCATGGATAATTACAATTCACAACAGTTTATAAAAAGCAATCAATTAGAAAGGTTTAAAAAAAAAAGACATGTGCTTCCTGAGGAGAATTAGACAAGGTTTCCTGGATGAAACAGCAATTGAACTGGGATTTAATAAAGAAGTAGGAATTTCCCAGCTAAGAAGAAGGGGGAGAAGAGAGGAAGGAGCAGTGTGAGAAAAGGCATAGAAGTGGTTATTTGCAGTATTAGGAGATAGATGGGAGACCAACTGATTGAATTGTACAATATATGGAGGAGAGTAAATGAGCTAAGGCTATAAAGGTAGGGCAGGCTATATGTGGAGCAATACTTGGTCATTTAAAAAAAACTAAAGATAACTTTTAAAGAAGTAGTACAAAGAAGAACTTTCTAATGTGGCTAATCCAGAAATAGAATGGCTTAATTTTCTGAGGAAATAAGCTCCCTATTGCTGAATTGTTCAAGCAAATGCTGAATTCAGAGATACTATAAAAGGTTTGGAGATTGGACTAAATGACCCCTTGGATCCCTTTCAACTTTAAGTCCTTGTCGTTCTCAGTCTGTCAGCACCAATCCAGATACCCCAGCAGTCTTGTGGAAGGGACCTACAGTTGACTTTGATCTTGGGACCACTTATTCCCATGTGGAATCCTTTCAAAACAGCAAAGCAAAGATCATGCTAATAACCAAAGAAAACAGGACCATCCCTGGCTTCACTAGCAGAAAAAAATTGGCTTAAGATGTAAAAAGATCAAGTTGTAATAAATCCCCAAAATGGTTTTTGATGCCAAGCATCTTAAAGGTCACACATTTGATGATGTGGTAGACATGAAGCAATGGCCTTTCATGATGCTCAATGACACAGGGAGACCAAAGGTTCAAGTGGTGTACAAAGAACAAACTAATGGCTTCCAGCCAGAAAGAGTACTTTCCATGATCTTGACAAAAGATGAAAGAAATTGCTGAAAATCACAATCATAGTAACAGCCTATTTTAGTGACTCCTAATATCAAACCACCCCAAAGTGCTGGCAAGGCCACTGGTCTCTTGCTACTTCAAATCTGCTGCAATTACTTTGGGTTTAGATGAGAGGGATGGTACCAAACTTTGACTTGGGAGGTGGTACTTTCCATATTACCATCATAACTGATAGAAGACAAGTCCATAGCTGGAGATTCTCACTTGGATGGAGAGAATTTTGAATGAATGAATGAAATGCATTTATTAAGTGCTTAACTATGTGTCAAGCACTAACTGGGCTAAGCATTGGAGATACAAATACAAAAGTGAGAAAGTTCCTGTTCAAGGACGTTATACTGAATGAGAAAG
This sequence comes from Potorous gilbertii, assembly GCA_028658325.1. Lineage (NCBI taxonomy): Eukaryota > Metazoa > Chordata > Mammalia > Diprotodontia > Potoroidae > Potorous > Potorous gilbertii. Next base: position 94,073,985 of record CM053772.1, on the reverse strand, counting down.
ACAACACATATAGAGAAGGGGAAGGAGCCATTTCTGCAGAACCCAAACTCAAGCACAATTAGGACATCATCCTCTACCTCCCTACTGCTTGTGGACTTGAGAAGCACACCTTTCCTTCTAATACCCAGGTTAATGTTGAGATTCACTCTGACTAAACTTTTAGCCCTATGCCTGCATTGAGCAGCTGAATGCAGTCACTTTTGAAACATTGAGAGATGTCAAGATGGATAAGTCCTAGATCTATGACATTATTGTGGTGAGTGGCTCCATTCTTATTCCTAAGAAACATTTTCAAGACTTCTTTAATTGAAAGGAGCTGAACAAGAACATTTAGTCAATAAACATTTAAGTGTCTACTATGTGTCAGGCACAATGCTAAGAGTCGAAGATACAAAGAAATTCAAGACAGATCCTGCCCTCAAGGAGCTCACAGCCTAATGGGGAAGACATTGTGCCAATAGCTATATACAAACAAGTCATATACAGGATAAAAAGGAAATAATCAACAGAAGCAAGGCATTAGTAATGAGGGAGACCAGAGACTTGAAGGAAGCCAGGGTACTCAGGAAGCAGAGATGAGGAGAGAGGGCATTCCAGACATGGGTGGCAGGCAGAGAATAAGCCCAGAGCTAACAGATGGAGTGTCTTATTTGAGGAACAACCAAGAGACCAGTGTCTCTGAATTTCTGTTGGTATGTGCGTAGGAGTTAGGAGCAAAGGGGTAAGGTACAAGAAGAATGGAAAGGTAGGAAGGACCTAAAGCCCCTTCAGGGCTTTGAAAGTCAGACAGAAGACTTTATATTTGATCCTGGCGGTGATAGGGAGAGCTGGAATTTATTGAATAGGGGGATGTCAAGGTAGGACCTGTGTTTATCCTTCACTTTCCAAGAGGACGATGACATCAGGGAATGATGGCATGATTTACAGTTGACTTGGATTTAAGTGAGGGAAGGCTGTGTAAGGACACCAACCTTACTTTCTCCTCCAGGACCCTCTGGGTCCAGTGACCAGATATTCATCAGAAAGACTGGAGATGACCCAGGATACAATGGGAGGCTCTGGCCCTTTTAAGCTAAGGTCTTTTCAGGTATTCACTTAGAGTGAGGTAATGCCCATTCAATGAATAGACCTCTTTAAAAAGTGAGTCAAGGGATGGCCCCTTTAATCAAAAAAAAAAAATCAAACTGGAAGGGGAAGTCCCTCAGGGTTACTGGTCAAAAGAGAAGTAGTTATTATTTACTATTTAGTATTTACATTCATTCTGTGCTAGGAGGGCAGGGACCTATTGTCCAATTTATGAGCTCCAGAGTGAATTGGGTTTAAGATTTGGTCTTTGAGAAAGAAATCTAGCCAGTAAAGACCAAGTTAATGGGGTAGCTTTCAGCCAACAAAATGTACCTTCTTTTGGGCAGAGTACTTTTAGGTGAAGAGGAAGAGAAAGGGAGAGAAAGAGAGAGAGAGAAAAAGAGAGAGAGAGAGAGAGAGAGAGAGAGAGGACTACTCACAGGTTGTGTTTGTCCTTCATTCTCAAAGAGGACCATGACTTCAGGGAGATGATGACATGCCTTGTAGATGACTTGGATTTGAGCGAGAAAGGGCTGTGCAAGGTCACCAGCCTCACTTTCTCCTCAAGAGCCATCTGGTAGGACTTGAAGATCAAATTGAGAGTTGATTGGGTTATGGACTGGAATGGGGAGAACTCATCATAATTAAAGGACCCAAATTTGGAACAAAAACTGGGTACAGGGGAAATTTGAAAATCACATGAGAGCTGCTATGTAATTTCTGGCTTTATGGATTCCTGCGAGACAGACTGAAACAGAAGGTAAGTAACTACAACTTCGACAGCAATAACCACTACCGTTTATAAAATTCTTTAATGTTCACAAAGCTTTACACATATATTATCTCACCACAACCTTGTGAGATAAGTGCTATTATTGTATTCCCATTTTACAGATGCAGAAACAGGCTCCAAGAGGTTAAGTAACTTGTCCAGGGTTCCACAGCTAAGTGTCTGAGGCAAGATTTGAACATAGGACTAGCCTGACTCACTGTTCACTGCACTACCTAACTGCCTTAGAGAAAAGACAGACTGGATTCAAGTCCTACCTTTGGCATATACTGCTTCTGTGACCCTGGGCAAGTCCCTTAATGGGTCAGCGCTCAATCACAGGCAACCATCCAAGACTATATGTTAAAGAGAAGGTACTAACTTGCATTGGTAGAGGGTTTTCTTATCTGAAGGTTGCCTATTCCACTGAAATCTCTGTTCAACACAATGACCAGACCTCTTTCCAAAAGGTCAAAAGAAGTCATCAACTCAATACATAAAAATATATATATATATATGCATATATTATTTTATATCAATACGTTATATAGCAATAATATAAATATTGGATATAATCGATAGAAGAATTTGTTTTGCTTGACTGGGCAACTCTGTTATAAAGGGTTTATTTTTTTTTTATTTGAAGGGAGATGAAATTTAAAAATTTTGAACTGAGAGAAAATAAATGCTATTAATTTTTTTAAAAATTGAAGAAAATGACAGATTTAGTTCCTATTTCCACTACTGTCCTGAATACTAGAATTGTGTGCACAGAGAGAGAAGTGAACACTGCCCTTTATCAGTATTGCAAACAGATAGAAATGTGATTCTTTTTCTCCCTAGAGAATAAAAACCCACTTAAAATTGCCATAATGGAAAAAAAAATCTATGATTTACACATAAGCGATTAATTTATATTTTCCCCTTTCCCATTTTATAGGTAACTGGAGAAAACATCAACTTTGTGATCCTTCTTGCAAAACTTGTAATGGATCGAACACTCTGTGTACTTCCTGTCATAAAGGTTAGTGATGTCCTTGGAAAGAGTTAGACAGCAGAGGGCCACTCCTATGCTTGTATTCCTCTGGGAGGTCAAAATCACTTACGATAAAACTTCAGACATTTGACTTTAAAATATTTATTTAGGTTTTGTTTTCATTACTCTTAAACAAGATCCCTAAAAACTTAAAATGATCTTAAGTACTTTCAATCAAAAAAGAGACCTTAGAAAGTATTGACTACAATCCAGTAAGTCTTAGTTAAGCTACTTGCTGGTTATTGCTAAGAGTCAGGACTCAAACCTGGATCTTTCAATTCCAAATCCAGTGCGCAAAACTGTTTTCCTGAATAGTTACTTCTTAAATAATCCAGTTTCCTCCTCACCCACTTAAATGATTCTGTGACTGACTCAGTGAGCTGCTGAGCAGCCAACTACAGAGTGAGTAGAATTGTAGGCTGTGCCACTCCTTGATGTGACCTTAGAAAAGTCATTCTATGTGTCTAGTCTGTTTCTTCATTTGTAAAATTAAAGACTAATAGTGTGTTCTTCGGAGCATAGCTTGTTTCTCTCAGTACTCTGATTAGCTGAGTGAAAATATAAATACCTGGTCACACTTGTTTCAGTTTGTCCATTTAGAATTCATCTCTCACAGTCTAATATGTTTGCAGATGTGGCAGATACCAACTCTCCCTTCTCTCCTCATTCCCCTGGAGAGTCCCCAAATTCCCAAGTAACCTGGCATGAAACCTTTGCCCTCTCAGGGGTTATTAGAACTATATTCAAGGGTTGTTAGAACTGTGTGGATTAATTTATGATTCCAGGGACTGGAAAGGTGCAAAAAGTTTAGGGGCCAGGGTGCTACCATGTACTGATAGAAAGAAGATATTGGAGAATGAGGGAAGAAAAGGAACAAGCAAGAACCTACTATGTGCCAAGCACTTTACAAATATTAACTCTTTTGATTCTCATAACAATCATGAAAGGTAGGTATGCATATCACAACCATTTTACAGACAAGGAAACTGAGACAAAAAGAAGTTAAGCAACTTGCTTAGAGTCCCACAGCTAGTAAATGCTCAAGGTGGGATTTGAACTCAGGTCTTCTTGATTTCAGGTCTAGCATGCTCTCCACCGTACAACAGTGAGGGTGAAGAGGGAAACCAGCACCACCACCACCCACACTAACAGGAATTTTCAGAATTAAGTCTTTAAAATTAACCCTTGCTCTCTGGTTTGGAAAATATATCGGTGTCAGGGGAGTTGGCAACAGGATGCCTAGGATGTTGAATAAGCAGTTATTGTTTTGTGAACTGTCTATTTGTGTTTTTCCCTCCCTCAGCTCTTGCCATGGTAGCTCTTGGAATACTTTCCCTTAGCTTGATAAATGCATGAACTTAAACACTGATGAAAGCACCATTCTGGTCTTCACATACCTGGTCTAATCTATGAGACCAATAAGGGTAAAAGGCAATAAGAGAGTTTATCTGAAATTTGAGCACAGAGCTAGTCTTAAGTAAAATTATAAAATAGGAACAGTTTGTTTTTGAGTGTCTGGGTCTCCCCATTTAGCTGCTTTTCCCACCTTTTTTTGTATGTTCTTTCCACTCCCACAATCTAATTGCCACTGTGAAAGAACAGGATGGGGCAGATAAAATTATTTTTCCAAGCTCAGACCAGTTAGTAGAATCTGTTAGAACTCTTCTGGACAAAGCCTTCCAGCAGATTTGGCCAGTTTGGAAGAAATGATCATCCTTGTTAAATACTTTGGTGTGTCCCAGAGAGTACCAGATGCCATAAGAATTTACAGAAAGTTGAAAGACAAGGTTCTGCTCCCACTTTCTTTGTATAGATTAATACATCATTTAGAACAGCCTATACACCCCGCAGACCACCAAAAGATGTTGGGTAGCCTGTGAATACTGTAGAGGAAAACGTCCTCAACATTTGTATAGGTCCCCCCAAAATCCTTTGGTGTGCCCGTAGGTCATATGCGGCTCATATGTGGCTCACAGGCTGCAGTTTATGCTGGCCTGGTTTAGAGGGTTCTTCACCCTTTGGCGGTCTCTAATGAAGCCTGTGAAGAGCTTCTCAGAAAAATGTTTTAAATACACAAAATAAAACACAAGATTACAAAGAAAATCAACATAGCAAAATACACTTTTCAAAAAGAAAAGTTGAAATTCCTGGATCCTAGTTTAAGAACACCTGCTTTAGAGGGAGACACAGATGACTACTTTGATTCAAATGTTCTTACCTTTTCCCTTTTCTGGGTTTCTAGGAACCTATCTTTTCTCTCAGTCCTGCATCTCCTCCTGTCCCCAAGGAACCTGGCCCTCAGAGAACAGCGGCAGATGTGAAAAATGCACAGAGGAGTGTGAGTCCTGCTCTACAATGAACAGTTGTATGAAGTGTCTGTCTCAGTCAGACCACCCACTCTACCTGCACCAGGGCAGATGCTACACGCGGTGCCCTGAGTAAGTACAGCTCTCTCTCTCTGTGTCTCTGTCTCTCTTTCTCTCTCTTACTCTCCCTCTCTCTCTGCCTGTCTGTCTCTGTCTCTCTCTGTGTGTCTCTGTCTGTCTCTCTCTGCCTGTCTGTCTCTGTCTGTCTCTGTGTCTCTTTCTCAGTCTTTCTGTTTATCTGTCTCTCTCTGCCTCTGTTTCTTCATCTTTGTCTCTTTCTGTCTTTCTGTGTGTCTCTGTCTCTGTGTCTGTCTGTCTCCATCTCATTTTCAGTTTGAATGTCTGTCTCTGTGTGTCTTTGTCTGTCTTTGGCTCCCTTTGGCTCCCCATGTCTCCCTTTTAAAATTCATTTAAGCTTCTTCCTGGGAAATGCCTTCTTCCAAATTTCTGTCTCCCTTGAAAAGGCCACCCACATCATCCCTGTTGGATTGTTGTCATACACAGTCACACGCATACATCATAGACAGTATGCCATTGTATTTCTTTAAAACTTGGGCTCTTTCCACTTTAAACTAAAGTTTCATGCAAGTATCTTCAGCATTGTTTTTCCATTGTCAACCAGAGTCATGCAGTTGTCAGGAAAGGGCCACCCTTGGACCAGCACTTTATAAACCCTGGAGTACAATATCAGTATGAATTATTGTTGTTAACTGAGGAAGACCCCCTGGGGGAGTTCAGCATGGTGAATAGAAGTGATGACTGTAGCTGGAGGGGTAGGAATTTGATTTTTTTTTAGCAGATTTGTGATTTCATCCATGCAGGGAGCTCTCAGGAAGGGACTCCCTACACAAATGTATATTAACAACTGCCCTCCAATTTACAGCCTTGGGGAATTGCCTAGAGTGGAGGCATCCAACATGCTCCTAATGCTGCCTAGCAGTCCCCAATCAGATTAAAATATAATTGGGAAATATTTAACAAAATAAATAAAAATACTGTATCATAGAGATAATGCTAATATGTGGCTTTCTCAGTCTATATGCCATCTGCAGGGATCCCTATGTACAGTTTAGTGGCCCCCATTTCTATTTGAGTTTGATACCACTGGCCTAGAACACTGAGAAGTTAAATGATTTACCCAAGGTCGTGAAGCCTATATATATATATCTCTGGCAAGACTTAAAGGTCAGCCTTCCTCTACAATTGCAGGTTGGTACCTGCTCTACGATTTATGGTCTTAGGGAATAGCCTTGAGCACTGAAAAATTAAGCAACTTGCCTGGGTCACACAACCACTTGTAATGTGGTTGGTAAATATATTATTATTTCTGCTTTCCAGATGGGGAAACTGAGACTTTAAAAGATGTAGTGACTTACCCATAGTCACATAGCTAGTATCTGAAGCACAATTTGAACCCAATTTCCCTGGACCTATATGTGGCACTTATTCCACTGCACCATTCTGCTAATATTCTGAACAATGTAGTTCATTCTAGGTCCCAGAAAAAGTAGACACTTTTAAAAATCATCAAATGTTCCTACATTTGTAATTAAACTCATGAGGAGACATTCCTTTTGGCTTTTATTTCTTTCAGTGATACCCCTTCATCCTTTAACCTCATCACTCTCTGTACTGTTTATGACTTAGAATGCCCACTTCCTGTTAATAAACAGTTCCTCTTTGGAATGAGATCCTGCCATTTTGACCCCAAGCCCTCCCACATCATTGACTCATTGATTGCCCTAGAGATAAAGCCAAGCAGTCCCTTAGAGTCTTAAGGTCCCACATGAACAGCTGTGGGAGTAATGTAACTTCTGACCCTACTCAGAGGCATTTCTGAGGTTCAGATTAGCTCCCACCTGAATCCTCAGGCTTTCTTAATGTTTCCCTTTTGGTCAATATCGCAACCCTCTCTTCAACTTGTGTTACTCAACTCTAGACTTGGTGCAGGAGTACAGACAGGATTCCCACTTTTCTCCTACCCTCATTTCTAGGAAACAAATATAAGACTTGTCTTTAGAGTTTCCATTTTTAAAAAAATGACAAGGAAGTAGATTGCTGTTGTTACTCCTGTTCAACTCTCCATGACCTCATTTTGGAGTTTTCTCAGCAAAGATTCTGGAATGGTTTGTTATTTCCTTCTTTAGCTCATTTTATAGATGAGAAATAGGATTAATTGACTTCAGCTAGTAAGAAGGGGAAACTGATTTGAACTCATGAATATAAGTCATCCTTATTCCAAGTCCAGGGCTGAATATGCTGTGAATACACTGGACCACCTCCCTGCCCTGAGGAAATAGTAGTTCTTAAAAGACGTAATCTGGGGTCTGTGCTCTTGTTTCATTTTCGAAGAAGACCATGACATCAGAGAAATGATGATATGGGGGTAGAAAAAGAGATAAAGTTGTAAGAAACTTTAAAAATTCCACTCTTTAAAGAAATCTAAGTAGGAGGCTAGTTAGGCTTTATCTTTCTTAGCATCTCCCCTCTTTCATTTGCTAATCCTGTATTTCTTGTCTTGGGAGTTATATTCTCCCCAGTCATGTTTGGGTTGGATGCTGGACCAAGATCTCAGGCTCCCAACCCAAAGAACTTGGAACATTCAGGTAGGCGTGAACTGCTAAGATTCTCAGCAACTTCTAGACCCTGCCTTCTACTCCTGCTTTTTGGAATGGATTCTCTGGTATAGGATGTAATTTCTCTGTTTAGACTCAAGAGTCTTTCCCTGAACTTCAGGAAATCCCACACTGACACCGAAATCAACTGATTCTTCCTTCCTATAGATCTTAGGGGATCCATCCCTTGAATATTCTAATCCTTTCTTCTTCATTAAAAAAAGATTGCATGCATAACTTTCATTTTTATATCACCTAAATTTATTTCTGTATCCTTCCCTCAATCCCATTCCAGAGAATCATCTCACATAATAAAGAATTTTTTTTAAAAAAGGAAAATAAGTAAAAACAATTCAGCAAAATCAATCATCAAAAATATGAAATTTTATGTAATGTTTCACACATGGGGATCCCTCATCTCTACAAAGAAGTGGGAGGGAAGTGTCTTCTCATATCTTTTTTTAGGGGGAGGAGGTTAAGTTTATTCTTCAAAATGTTTACACCATTCATTTTGGATTGGGGGTGGAGGGGCTGCTGGGACATAATGTTTCCCTGACTGTAGTTACTTCACTTCAAATCATTTCGTGTAAGTCTTGTCTTCTTTCTCTGTATTTCTCATATTCATTGCATCTTGCAGCACAATTATGTCTCATTATATTCATGTCTCCCAGTTTGTTTAGCTATTCCCCCACTGATGCACATCTACTTTGTTTCCAGTTCTTGGATACTACAAAAAGTGCTCCCATAAATGTCTGACCTACTGCCCTAAGATCTCAGACCTTGCCACCCACCTCACTAATGATCTCAAAGGATTCTTGTATGTGTGATCTTCTCCAATTAGAGTGGGAGGTTTGAGAACAGGAGCTGTTTCACTTTTTCTATTATTTGTATCTCTAGCAATTAACACAGTATCATACACTAGAAAGGACTTAATTAATGGCTTTATTTTTCATTCATTCACCTGGGGTCAGTTCTTCTGTCTGTCCCATTGTTCAGGGACCCATCAGCCCTCTAATACCATTCTCTAGAAGCCAGAATCAGCTTGCTTCTCTTCCTGTTACCAAACTCTCAAATAAATCTTCCTTTGTTGCTATAAAGTCTTTCTCTCGCAATTAGTTCAAGAGTAGATTAAACATTCCAAAGCTCTTTGAGCTCATTGAATAAATAAATTCAGAACATCAGCCCTCCTCATGTCCCAAATTCGACTTGATGACTCATGATGACTTGAGTTCCCCAGAGTCTTCCAGATTCTTGTTAATTTCAACTTTTTCCCTAGAAAAGAAAGTCAGTAATAATTGCAGGTGATTCCCCAGACAGATACAAGACAGATCGTTTCCAGTAGCCTTCAGATGAAGGTGTTTTCCTGATACTATCTATTATCCATATCATCATGGTTCTCCCTATTGGCCCAGGTAGAGCTCTGTTCCTTTAATCATATTTTTCATCAGGTGTGCTTAGAACCAGTTATTGCTGCTACTAAGGCCAATTCAGTCAGTTAATAAATAGACTTGTATTAAGTGACTAAGTGCTAAGCACAGCACTATGCTTCCATTTTTAGGTGAAGGGGCTGGTCTTCCTTTTTCCAAATGGGTAGATAAGGAACTGAGGTTTAAAAATAGAATGGAATCACATAACTACAGAGTTAGAGGAACCTCAGGTGCCATCTTGTCCAACCTATATCTCACCAAGAATCTCCTCTATGATATAACTGGTAAATGGTCTTCCACCCTTTGCTTAATAATCACCAATGAGAGGAAATCTGCCCAGCTCCCGAAGGAGATGTTCCACTATCAAGGCTTAAGTATTCTTTACCTACAGTGACTCTTCAGTCTGCCTCTGCACAACTCCCCATTACTCTTAACTGTCCTCTGGTGCCAAGTAGAACTTGTCTTATCTAACTTCCATGTGATAAATCTTTCAACCAGTTGAAAACAACCATCTGCTCTTCCCTCAACATTCTCTTTTCCAAGTCAATATCCCCATTTCCTTCAATTGATCCTTCTATGACACCATCACCAACCCAATCACATTCCTCTGAATATGCTGCAGCTTATCTAATACCAGTCTTAAAATCTGATGTCCAAAACTGAATTGCTAATTAATTTATGAAATTATAAGATGAGGCAGGCACGCCTGATTCTTTGAGTACCTAGGAAAGATCACAATGGAAGCAGGAAGTGAGGCTGCAATCACACTTTAATAAGACCTAAAAGGTGAAGGGGAAAATGGCAGACAAAGCATAGAGACAAACAGAGAAAAGGGAGATGGGGAGGAACAAAGAAGTAGCTAATGTGGGGATGGGGATAGAGTGGTAAGGGAAGGTAGGTGACAAGAAAGAGAATGGGAAGGGGGAAAGTCATAGAGAAGTAATTCATGTAACCATGGACTCAGATGAAGATAGAAGAGTGCTGGGAGCTGTACAGGCCAAGAGTCTGAGGTCTCATTTTTATAGACTTTTTGGGGGGAGGAAGGACTCTTATCCATGCCATCTTGCAGTTAGTTCAATAACAAACTTTAAAGATAATGAATCCAAATCATCTCCAAATGATCACTACCATTTGGTGCTTTGCTAGTTTGCTGCAGATGTCTGAAGCTTATCTGAAACTTATATATCACAAGATCAAAAGACTCAGACATATATGACTTCACCTGATTTAGCACATATTAGCAGGATGAGATTTTTGGTTAATATATGTTACAGTTTGATCTTTGAAACAGGCTGTATTTAACTTCCAGTTTCCACTTCACAATTTTACTTCCTGCTATTGTTACTTTATACTAACTACTTATAAATTTACTTCACTGACTAGAAGGGGGCGGTGGTGGTAAAGGGAACCAGAACAAGATACTATTTTAACCTCCAAAAATATCTGGGATATAAACAACAGAGAAGGACAGGAAAGAGAAGAAACTGTGAGGAACCTCAGTCTCCCTCTTATTTCCTGCCTTTAGTTTTCCAACCTTCATGATAATTTTTATCAATGTCTTACTGTTCACTTTCATCACTTACTACCACATTTGGAATGTTGCTTAGCCTGGTGATGCTTCATCTAATCCTTACCTCCTCTTCCAGTCTTGATTTCCCTTTATCCCTTTGATACGTTATCTAGACAGTCATATTGGGAGGAGAAAGGCAGAGGGAAAAGAAGGTAAAAAGGGATAAGAAGATGAAGAGAGGAATAGTGAGTGTCCAGAATGAGGAGGAAGATAAATCTACTCTCCTAGTCAGACCATATCTTCAGTATCCACTTCAGCTCTGAGTGTCATATATTAGGAAAGACCTTGATCACCTGGAGTCAGTTCTAAACACTGTTGAGCATCTAGTACTTCATTAAATATTCATTTATTATGACTGGTTGAGATCATACCTTGGAAGAAATCATTAAAGAACTGGCAGTGTTCAGCTTGGATAAGAGAAGACTTGGCTAGGGAAGTGGGTAAGCTAAAATGTTGAGTCTTGTTCAACTTGTCGTGATCCCATTTGGAATTTTCTTGGCAAAGATACTGGAGTGGTTTGCCATTTCCTTCTCCAGCTCATTTGACAGATGAGGCAAACAGGATTAAGTGACTTGCCCAGGGTCACACAAGTAGTGAAAATGTTTGAGGTTTCATTTCATTTGAATTCAGGTCTTCTTGACTCCACATCTGGTGTTCCATTCAGTGCACCATCTAGCTGTCCCAAGAGATAAAATAGCTATCTTCATTTGCTGGAAGGATTGCTGGGAGAAGAAAGATAAGATTAATTCTGCTTGGTCTAAAAGGGCTGACCTAAGAGCTGTGTAAAGAAGTTACAGAGAAAGGAAGATTTGGGCTTGATATGAGAAAGCACTTCCTAGTAACTAGAACTAATCTCAGACAATAGTGGTCCCTCCTCACTTGAACACTTTAACTAAAGGTTAGATGAAGACTTTTGGGGTTGTTATGTATGGGACTCTTTTCCAGGTGTGGTTAAGATGGCTTGTGAGGTCCTTCTAACTTGGAATTTCTTTATTTTTTAAAACTTTTTTGTATTTCCTTCATTCCATGACCATAGGATCATAAATTTAGAGCTGGAAGGGATTTTAAAGGCTATAAATTCTAATTCCCTCATTTTTCTAATGAGGTAAATGAGTCTGAGAGAAACTGTATGGCTTAGCCAAGGACCCACAGCTAGTGAGTATTAGAGGCAAGGTTCGAACTTGGATCTTACCGATTCTGAGGCCAGTGCTCTATCTACTGTGCCACCTACCTTTCCTAGAATCTTTTCTTGTTTCATCAGAATCAGAACAACCCTACGAGGTAATTAGTCACCCAAGCAATGAATGCCCAGTGGCCTTTGGAGTAACCAACTATACTTGATGTCCTTCCAGAGCTATGTGAAAGAGGACAAAATAGTTTGATGACCCTGCAAACTCTGGGATGGGAAGGGAACAGAAGTTTGTGGGTGGTTTACATATTAGCTCTGTCCCTTACTGCTTTTAACTATTTTCTCCCCTAAATCATGGCAAACATGGTTTGGGTATTCATCTAATAATAGCTTCAAGTTGAGGAATAACTTGCTTGTTTAAAGCACAGCTCTCAATGTTGTGAAATTGGTTTGAAGTTAGGAAAATAGGCAGGTTCCAGATCATCATTCCTTTTCTCTAGTTAATTGTGAGAATTTTTCCCAATGTCGAGGAAAGTGACTTTGTAAATAGATTATTGCCTCTTATTTTTCTAACCCATTTCCCTCTGAGGAAAAGAAAGTAAATTCCTTAGACTCAAGTAGAAAATAGGAGGAGAATACATCCCTGGATCAGTGTTATGTGTAAATGTTTCCTTTATCTGGCATGCCATTATGAACAACACTTTTCTGACCTTACTTTCTGGGTGGGTTCCTTCCTCAACTTCAGTTGCTGAATCTTTATCTTTGAATTAGCTGTGATCACAAACAGGGTTTTGGCGAGAACACACACTTTTCACTGCAGTTTCTTCCAGAATCAGTCAGATCTCTCATTCCAGCTCCCTTCCTGTCCTCCCTTGCTGAGATGGATGGCTTGCCCTGACTATGATTTCTTCATCTTAGAAGTGGCCTCATCCTCCCCTTTTCTATCTCCACCCTGTTCTTCCAGCAATAAGGCTGCTCTTGACCTCACTTCTCAGGGACTGTTCACCTGATGATCAAGCCCACCCTTCAAAACCAATCTGATTAAATGAGTCCTTAGGGTAATAATCCTTTCCAATTTGAGAAAAGCCAATCTATTGTAAAGGCAATCTGGTACAGAGAATTCAAAATAACTTTTGGAAAACCTCAATAGATTGGGTAACACATAGAGCAAATCTGAAACTAAATAAAATGGTTTCCTGCCTCTTTATAGAATTGGAATAAAGACTCTAATACCTTAATAGAAAAACTAGATAAGAGTAAATATTTGAGGGGCAGCTAGGTGGTGTAGTGGCTAGAGTGCCAGACCTGGAGTTAGGAAGGCAGAAGTTCAAATCCAGCCTCAGACACTTACTAGCTTTGTGACTCTGAGCAAGTCATTTCATCTTGTTTGCCTCAGTTTCCTCATCTGTAAAATGGACTGGAGAAGGAAATGGCAAACTACTCCAAATGGAGTCACAGAGAGACAAACTCTACTGAAACAACTGAACAGCGGCATAGGTGATTAGTAAAATTCCTTGAGAACAGGGGCTCATTTCCTTTTGTCTTTTTATCCTTAAAACCATGCAAGCTGACTTACACACAGACATGACTGAAATGACTCAACAACAACAAAATATTTGGGAGATCTCCTTCTCTTATTTTTTAATTTTAAAATGTATTCTAATCTTCACAAACACCAAACCAAGCAACCTTTTCACACATACTGCTGAATATGAGAGTTGTCCATGAACTGATGAATCACTATTAGGTGAACCTTGCATTTCTTTTAAAGTTTGTAATCAATTCAACGTGTAACTTTCACAACTGTCCTTCTTGTCTGTTTCCCTCTGACTCACTTGGTTTTTTCTTCTCATTTCCTTGTTTTCTTTATCCCAAGCTTTTATGCAAATCAGCCCTAACCAGCAAGGGCCCTACAAAAACTGGCACCAATGTATTTGCTGTCCCCTGTGTTTTAACTATAATGTTAAATTCATTTAGGAAAAACAAACTTCGCTCCACAGTTCAGCAATGGCTTTGCTCATCTAGTTTCATCTGAAAGATTTTCTTCCTAAACTGTAACTAGGAATATTTTCACCAAAGTAAAAATCAGGGAGGTTCCGAGGACATGTGGACAGCAGCCATACTGGAAGGGGTGGCTGCTCCATCCCAGAGAGCTTCTTCTTCTTGCCTGAATAGGCTTGGGAAAGATGAACCATGGAAAGGAGGCCACGGTGGCAAGACCCTAGGAAGGGTGACGCAGAACCACCATGGCATGGTAGGGCCTCAAGGCACTAAGGACAGCATTGGACTTTGGGAGGAACTCCATCCTGCTGGGGAGGACATACTGTTAAAAAACAAACTTTGCTTAGTGCTGCATACTAGTGAATAAGGCAAATGCATGGAAATTTACAAAGGAGTTTATTGTAGCACACGAGGCACAATGCTATGTGTGCAGCGAGACAATTTAAAACCCCTGGCTGCTTTTGTGGAAATAAGAGCAAAATAGTCCCAATAAGTATTGTTACTCAGTCAGACTCTTTGTGACTCAACTGGGATTTTCTTAGCGAAGATACTGGAGCGGTTTGCCATTCTCCGGCTCATTTTACAGAGGAGGAAACTGAGGCAAATAGGGCTAAATGACTTGCCCAGGCTCACACAGCTTATAAGTGTCTAAGGCCAGATGTCAAGTTAGGTCTTTCTCACTCCAGGCCCAGCACTATCCACTACACTACCTGGCTGCTACTGATAGGAACACATTTCTCAAAGGGGATGAGCTAGAGCTATCTCAGCCCCTCCCTTATTATTTCATCAGACAGCTGCCCTTTCCTATGGACTGCCTGGTCCATACTCAGACTTTTAAACTAAGTTTTAAAATGGAGTCACCAGACTGACTTAGCTGGGACAAAACTCAGAGTAGTCACAGATCCATTCTATCAGGAAGGTATTTTTCTATATGTCTATATATGCATTTAATTCCAACTTTTCTCCCTAATCTCTTTTTTCCTTGCTTTCTGATTCATGAATGAGTAACCCTTCTTCCTATCCTATTATTCCTTCATATTCCCTCCCAGTGTGAGAAATCCTGAAAGAACTTTGTTATTTTGGAGATGGAACTATATCTGAGCCAGGTTTAGAAAAGCGCATAAATGAAAAATAGTAGGAAAGGCTTTTGGCTATCCCATTATGTTCTAAGAGAACATAAGTTTCCTGACAGCAGAAGCTATTTATTTTTTTACTTTGCGTTCCAAGTACCTAGTCTCACACCTTTCATAAAGTTATGTTTGCCCTTCACCTCAAAGAGGACCATGACATCAAGAGGATGACATGACTTACAGTTGACTTTGATTTGAGAGAGGGAGGGCTGTGCAAGGTCACCAATCTCACTTTCTCCTCCTGAGCCGTCTGGGTCCAGTGGCCTGATATTCATCAGAATAACTGGAGATGACCCAGGATGCAATGTGGAACCTTGGTCCATTTAAGCTAATTCTTATCAGATTCCTCCCTTGGGTGAGCTATACCCATTCAGTGAATAGGCCTCTTTAAGTTGTTACTCAAGGGATGGCCTCTTTTAATAAAGAAAAAAAAACATCGAACTGGGAGAGGAAGACTCTCAGGGTTCCTGGGTAAAAGAGAAACAGTTACTATTTAGTATTTACATTTCAAAAAGTAGACTCTCCATGAATGTTCATAGAATTGAATACTATTTCAGAAATGAACACTGCTACAGATTGTTTCCTGGTTCTCCCTACTCCAAACTTCCTAATCCTCCTTCATTTTGCAGTCAAGGTTCAACAAGAAAGAGGCATACCACCACTTCTCACCCCTCATCTCCCTATTCCTCTGAGAGCTCTATTCGCAACAGAATCCCCAAAATTTGACTACAACAGACTGGGATGGCTCTAATAGAACTATATATTCAACTAGATATTAACCTCTGCCTTGGGGAGTATTTGTCCTCAATAAATATATACTCTTTATCCTCTTAGAGAAGGAAGGACAAACCACAACAAAATTATATTTGTAATTCCAAATACAAAAATTTGTTGTCATTTTTCAGGCATATCCAAATCTTCATAACTCCATTTGGGATTTTCTTGGCAAAGATCCTAGAGTAGTTTGCCATTTCCTCTTCTAGCTCATTTTACAGATGAGGAAACTGAAACAAACAGGGTTAAGTGACTTGCCCAAGGTCACACAGCTAGTAAGTGTCTGAGCCTGCATTTGAACTCAGGAAGAGGAGTCTTCCTGACTCCAGGACTGTTGCTCTATCCATTGTGCTGCCTAGGTACACCCAAGGTCTAGAGATACAACTAACAAAATGAAAGGCAGTTGGTTCTCCTCAAGTCGCTTAGGGAGATAAGACACAAAAGGAAGAAGGGAAGGAAGGCTGGAACCATCCAATTTCTGTCTTCTATAAAATCAATGGGAGGAGTTTGCCAAGCCTCCAATCTGAAGAAAGAAGAGACTGAGGGAGGTGGTGTCAATCAAGGCTTGAATTTGCATTGATGAGATTGGAGGTGAGGAACTTAACCTGGAAGAATCGTTCCAGGATTTGCTCCTTGCTTGCTCCATGGTGTTGAAACTAAGAGGAGCTGCGGGTGCATAGTGGAGAGCTGTGTCTCATAACTTCTCTGGGCCTATTTCCTCATATGTAAAATGAGGGAGTTAGATTACATGGGCTTTAAATACCTTAATAGTTCTGAATGTATGATCCTCTAATTATAGAAGAAAATTAAATATTAGACTGAATTATTTTTTAAAAAAAGAAATACATGGGTAGGACTCAGAGAAAGATTCCCACTTTCTAACTCATTAACTATATACAAGGCCAAGTTATTTGTGTATAAAATTTTTATTTTGATAAATTATTTAATTACACTAAATATAGGTGATAGCAAAGAGTTGGAAGAGGAAATATATATTATAGATACAAATAAATACCACTTATCTTCCAGGAAATTAAATCTGGTTATTAAAAAAACATGGTCTTTGTTCTACCCTTTACATCTGTCCTTTTCACTAGACTATGTTTTAAATATTTAATCAATCAACAAGTATTTATAAGGTGCCTTTGATGTGCCTGGCATGGTACTAGGCACCAGACATGTAAAAAATAAATTTAAGATAAAAAAGGAAATAGTTCTCTCAATTTTTATAGTCTCTCAAATATTCACTTTAATTTTGATTTTCAGTATATGTTTTTTTTTCATTTTTAGTGATAATTATACTTACCACACTTCCACCAAGGACCTAACTCTATTGTGTTATTATGAAGGGGAAGTTCTGCTAACTGAATGTGAGTTCTGGTGAAGCAGGGAAGATTTCAGGTGTGGCCCCAGTGGAAGGCTATACATTTGGAGAGGATTGTTGCCAGGTGGATTGGCACAGGGTGATGGATTTTTCTGGTTATAGTCATTCATTACACTGTCTACTAAAGCACAGCAGGAGCTGGGGCAGAAAAGGCTCTGTCCCAGGAAAACAGCTGAAATTTAGAGATCTCTAACAACTTCCTATACGGACATCTGGGTAGCAAGAAGAAGTGAAAGTAAGAAGCTATCTGCATGGTATAATGGGTGCAGGGCAGGCCTAGGAGTCAGGAAGATCCAGGTTCGGATTCTGCCTGTGACATTTACTTAATGAATGACATTGAGCTAGTCACTTAACCTCTGAGTGCCCCAGAAAAGTCTCTACAAGTCACAGAAGACTTGCAGTTCTGCATTGGTAAAGGGATTTTCCTACACCATAAAATCACAGGTCTACACCCAAAAAATGGGGTGGAGGGGTAAAAGTTAGCCAATGGCACGCTGATGGCTTCACCCCAAGGCAGGCTCTTTCCTAAGCTGCTGCTGCCTCATCCAGCCCCACCTCATCAGTAGCATTCATGGACAAATTCAATGACATTTGCCCTACATGCTCTCTACCAAATTATGGAAAGTTGCCATTGGCATCAGTGTACTGAGAGCCCGTATTCTGACAAAAATATGGATCTTTTTAAGTACTGAAATATCTCTACTCCCACAAGGCACAAAATATGGGCAAAATCCCTAAATTCATTCATTTCTTTTCTTCCCTTTATAGGGGGTTCTATGCAGAAAATGGCACTTGCAAAACCTGTGACTTAGTTTGCAAAACATGTGAAAGAAATGCCACTGACTGCCGCTCATGTAACAGGGACCTGGTTCTGGCCCAGGGCACATGCCAGGAATCCTGCCCTGAGAGGCACGTAGCAGTGGATGGAATATGCAGACACTGTCCAGAGATGTGTCAAAAGTGCATACATGAGAAAACATGTCAAGGTATGTTGGAGAGAGGGAAGGAGGAGTTGATGCTCTGGCCATCCACCTAAAGAGGGGCAAGGGAACAGTACATTCGTGTGTCCAGAAAGAGGTGTGGGTGTCAGTTTCCCAATGATGAGTGAAAAGACTTGGCTAATTCGATGTGTATCAGTCAGCTGATGCACGTTGTTCCTTCCCTAATGCAGAATTAAACAAACCTGTCTAGAAGATCCCCAGCTAGTGATAAACATTTTATTATTCAAGGTTCCCAAGGTATATAGTTAAATTCAATTCAAGACGTGTGTATTAGGTGCCTGCTCTGTGCCAGACACCATGCTAGAGACTTGAGGATAGAAAGGGAGAAGAATGTAGTCTTGCCTTTATGGAGATTATGCTCTATTAGAGAGAAAGAATGTGTCTCTGGAAAGTTAATATATTCCCTATTTCTTGAGGAGGGTAACCTGTTGTTCTCTTTTCTGATTTAGAATGCATGTCTCCTTTCCTCTTGCATGATGAAATGTGCCTTCGGGACTGCCCCCCTGGCTTTTATGAGGATTTCTCCAAGTGTTCCCCTTGCAGTGAGAGCTGTAAGGAGTGCAATGGCCCTGATGATGATGACTGCAAAGTCTGCCCTGATTCCTTGGTCCTTTATAATGGATGGTGTCTGGATGCATGCCCAAATGGAACTTACTATGATAAGTCTTCCAAAGACTGTAAAGGTAAAGACTACAGGAGACTTGATGGATTGTGCTTTGGTGATGTATTAAGGAAAAGGAGTGGAAAGCAGCGTTTTTTGCTAGGTTAACTCTCTAATTATAGATTGTAGATGAGTCAGAATGAGTTTGGTGGGGAGCATTTGCACACCCATGAAACACAGGTCCTTAACATATTAAATTTGACTGGTCCTAAGCAATATTAGGAAGGCAATCAAGTTTTTCAGTGCTATCACTCTCCTTTAAGCCTTTCTCTTCCCCCCCCCACAACCCCCCCTCCCACTGTGATGCCTCTGAAAACTACTCCCTGGAGATGCCTAGTCTTCCCCTGCTGCTTATTCCCTATATAGCTAGGTGGTACACTGGACAGAGTACTGGGCCTGGGGTTAGGAAAATCTGAGTTCAAATTCAACCTCACACACTTACTAACTCTGTGACCCTGGGCAAGTCACTTAACCTCTGTTTGCCTCAGTTTCCTCAACTGTAAAATGGGGATAATTACAGCACGGATCTTCCAAAGTTGTTGAGAACATCAAATGAAAGAATAGCATAGTGCCTGGCATATACTAGGCACTATAAAAATGCTTATTGCCTTCTCCCAGTGGAAAAGACATTAAATTTACAGTCACAAGACCTGAGTTCAAATCCCAGTTCTACTGTCATTTACTATCTATGTGACCTTGGGCAAGAAATAAGCTCTCTAGGCTTCAGTTTTCTTACCTGGAAATTGAAATGTGTTGCATTAGGTTACTTCCAAGTCTTGATTTATAATCCTATGATCTCTCCTAGTCTCAGGAAAAGGTCTGATATCAGTTATTTATACATTGGAGTGAACTTAATTCTAGGTATTACCTCTTCCCAGGCTGTTGCATTTTAAATCTAATCTCTAATTATGGAATAAAATTTCGTGCCTTGGTATAGGAACCTCAGACATTCTGTAAAACAGAAAGGAATTTGGGGAGAGGGTGTGTGAGCATAGGTGGGGAGCCTCTTGTCACTGCTCTCCCTATGACAAACTTCTTCTGTCTCTGTAGCAACCAAGCAGAGCTCCATAAGCCCCCCAAAGTTAGAGAGACATCTCTGGCTTTGTCCCCCGCCCCCTCCTTCTCTCTTGTATGAGTGGGCTCTGTGGCATACAACATCCTTAATCTCTCTGTGGGAAGGATGCCACTGCCATTTCAGGTGGGACTCTACCAAAGTGCCCCTCCAAAGCCTTACCAAAATATGGAAGAGACACTAAGTGATGGGCAAAGTCTCCACCATCCCAATTTTTCTGGCAGAAGAAGAAATAGATTCTTTCCTCCTTCCTTGCCCTATCTTGTGAAAACAGTACATATCCTTGGCAAGAGTATTGGATTTAGAGTCAAAAGACCTGGATTCAAATCCAGATTCTATACCTTGCAACAATGTGACTTCAGGCAAATTGTTTCACTTCCCTAAGCCTCAGTTTCCTCATCTGTAAAATAAGGGAATTAGACAAGTTGACCACTGGAGTTCTTTCCAGCTCTAGAGCTGTGATTTTATAATTCCTAAGAATCATAGAATTTGAATTGGAAGAGACCTAAGAAATCACCTAATCCAATCCTCTCATTTTGCAGAGGAAACTGAGGCCCAGAGAAGCAACAGCTATTATAAAATTTGTGATTGCTAAGCTCTGGTTTGTCCTTACTAACCTAGAAAGCCTAAAAGTACAGAAGCAGATATTGCCTCCATGAGAACCAACCTCACTAAGTTCAAAGTAGCTCTGTGCCAGAAACTTGGCCATAGGGACATTATTAATATTAGTATCATTTTTACCAAAAGTGACTTTTCCTATACTTCAAATGTGCAAAGGAGGAAGGAAGGAAGGAAGGAAGGAAGGAAGGAGGGAAGGAAGGAGGGAAGGAAGGAGGGAGGGAGGGAGGGAGGGAAGGAGGGAGGGAAGGAAGGAAGGAAGGACACATTTATTAAGTATCTAATATGTATCAGGCACTGTGCTAATTATTTTTCAAGTATTATCTTATTTGATACCCTCAACAACCCTGGGAGATAGGAACTATCTTTCTTTTTGTTTGTTTTGTCATCTTTAGTCCTTGGCACAATGCCTGCAATATAACAAGTGATTAATAAATGTTTATTGTTTGCCTGCCTACTTTTCATCATGCAGATAATAACTGATAGAGCTGCGATTTGAACCCAGGTCTTCTGACTTCACACGTACCACATTCTGCTGGCCCACATTTCTTTCCAATGTGAAGGGGACTAAATATAGAAGCAAATTACCTGAAGAAGACTTGGCCTCTAAGATGAACAAAACTGGGTTCTACATCGGCTTTTTTTTTCACAATTATTGTGCACTAATTTATAGCTCATATCTTCATAAATTCTCCCCCATTGTTAATCAGTCATTGTCAGCCATGTCAGACTCTTCGTGACCCTATTGTGGATTTTCTTGGGAAAGATCCTGGAGTAGTTTGCCGTTTCCCTCTCCAGTTCATCTTACAGATAAGGAAACTGAGGCAAACAGGATGAAGTGACTTGCCCAGGGTCAAACGGTCAGTTAATATCTAAAGCCACATTTGAACTCAGGAAGAGGCATTTTCCTAACTCCGGGCCTGGTGCTGTATCCACTGTACCACCTATCTGTCTAAATCCTCACCCACCCCATGGTAAAATAATTTTGTTTGGAATCATAGTGATTAGCCCTGAGACTACAACACTTTACTATTGATTAGACTGGCAATAATATAGGTAACATCTTGGAAATGCTTTAAGATTTACAAAGCACAAATGATCACTACAGCCCTGTATAATACAGGATTAAAAATGATGCTCAGAGACTTGACCAAAATCACCCAGGTAGTTAGTGGCAGAGCCAAGATGGAGTTGACCCAGCTCCCCTGAGTTAAGTTTCCATTTCACCAAAACTGCCTAGAGAAAGGTCATATTTCTAAGACTCTTATCCTAAGAAGAACCCGTACATGATAGTAAGAAAAGTAACAGCAAAGATATTTTTTTCCCTTTTGTCCCAGGAGACTTATACTCTCCGCCTTAGAACTCAAGTCAGAATTGTCCCAGCCTAAGCTGGAGAACTCTTGGAATTGAGCTGCAGAATCTTTTTAGGGAATATGGTATTAGAATGGATGAAAAGATGGTAGATTTAGAGTTGAAAGAGACCTTTGAGACCATTTAGAGCAATTCCCCATTTTAAAGATGAGGAAACTGAGATCAAGAAAAGTTAAAGGAATTGCTCAAGGACAAGGTAGTGAGAAAGGCAGAATTTGAGTTAGGGCCTGACTCAAAAGCCAATGATCTTCCTACTGTACCAGAAGAGAATTTCTTAGCTATTGTCATAAGGAATGAAGTCCAAGGTTTACTGTCTGTTCTGCTGCAGGTTGCCATGAGACCTGTAAGACTTGTTCCTCTTCTTGGATATGTGACTCTTGTAAAGAAGGCATGACATCCTCTTGGCTGGGGTTCTGTAAGATCCATGAGAACTGCAGCCCTTCTGAGTACAAGAATGAGAAGACTCAGATCTGTGAACCTTGTCACCTGAAATGCTATCAATGCACGGGACCTGCTGAAGATGAATGCCTCAGCTGCCCCGAAAAGGGCCTCCTTCTCAGTGAGTATCTATGCCTTCCCTGAGGAAAGGCAAGTAGATCCCCAGACAACTACCAAATCTGGTGCAGTTTGCCCTGAGTGACACTACCAAAGCTAAGCAGTGTCTGGGGGTGTCATGAGCAGGTCTAAGACATAAGAAAGGGGGAAAGAGAGGAGAGAAGAAGGGAGGGAGGGAAGGAAGGAAGGAGGAAGGAAGGAAGGAAGGGTTAGTTCTATGGAGAGACAGTGCTTGGTCAGATTGACCCACCAATCCTTTAATGCATCCACTGCTGAAACTCAGCCATTTCATAGAGTTGGTATATTATAGATGATCAGGCCAGTGGCACTCTGTTCTAACAGATATTAAGGGCATATCTTTGTCTCACTGATTAGTGTTTGCCACTATCTCAATCAACAAGCACTTAAGAAGTGCTTACCATGTCCCAATCACAATGTCATGGCTTAAAAGTAGATCATAATCAGCATTCACAAAGTACAACAATGAGTTCATTCTGTTTCCATCTCAAACACAGAGAGCTGGGTTTAGAAGGCACCAAGAGTAGCAGTAATCACAATATCAAACTCACCTGGTGGTGTGTATAAAGTCCCTTGGAGACCAATATTGTCACTGCTTCAAATTAACATTTGAATTGTAGATCACATTTATGATTATTCAAGTACAGTTTTACTTTCAGCCTATGGATAAAGCTTGGAGAAAAATCTGGTATCCAGAATTATGATTAAATTTCTATAAACCAGAAAGAGAATTAGAAAATCTTTACACTCTCCCACACCACATTCCATCATATGTGCAACTAAGAAATAGAAATGTTCCTGACTTAATGTAGACAAAGCAGATCATGCAGAAGAATCTGTCAAGGTCTGAAAGAATCTGCTCAAATGATAGTCTTTCCCATTGCCTATTGGGAGCGGAGGGTGGGGGAGAAAGGAATGGAGAGAGAATTTTCCATGTCAGTATCTTTGACCAAGGGAGAAAAAATAGATTTTGAGCAGGAAGGAACCATAGAGGTCATCCAATCCAACCCCTTCATTTTATAGGCAAGGAAACAGACTCAGAGAGGTCAAGTGATTTGCCCACAGCTACTAGATGACTTTGAGTCCAAGTTCAGTGATCTCTCCACTATGTCTTGGAAAAGCCACCGAATTTGGGCATACTCATGTTCTTTTTTTACCTTCAGATCTTTTGCTCATGAAATCCTGACATCTTGGAAATGTGTTCATCTTTCCACTCAAATCCTAACCATCCTTCAAGGACCACCACAAGTCTAATTTGCTGCACAGAGTGTCCACTATCACCTCCATTGATCCCTTCCATCTCTAAATCCTGACTGCACTTAGTATCAAACAATTTCATTCCTTACTATAAACTTGTTCTCTACTTTTTCATGCATAAAGGTATCATCACAAGCAACACATGAACAGTAGGAAGCATGTCTCCTACATAAAGCTTGAGAAGACTCAAAGGGTTAGGTACATAGTAGGTACTTTGTAGATATCAGAGAATGCTGCTAACTCTTTTTTCCCCTTTTCAGATACAACTTGTGTGGAAAAGTGTCCTGATGGCTACTATGCCGATACAGAGAATCGTCGATGTTCTTCCTGTCATAGCTCTTGTGAAACATGTGACGGGAAACACAGCACCCAGTGTCAATCCTGCCACCCAGGCTGGTTCAAGCTAGAAAACAAATGTCTGCTAGAATGTGAGGAAGGGTAAGATTGTCTTACAAACCCAAGCTTGGCATTCAAGGTTGTCTGGCTTCAGCATTCCTATCTGATGCAAAGAATGCCTTATAAACTCTTGAGCCTAGAATTCAAGGGGCCAGGGACTGGACCTGGCTATTTCATGAGTATAAGGACCCCTTCTACCAATGTACCTTCTCTGGAACTATAGTCTTAAGAGAATTTCCCAGAGAGAGTCAGAAATGGATAGTGAATACAGGTCTTCATGATTCCAAGGCCACCTCTTCATTAAGTATTTAATTGTTTAATTAAATTAAGTGTTTAATTAAGTATTTAATTAAGTACTAAATTGTTTCTCCCTGGAATTCAAATCTATCGAGAAAGAAGGAAACAGGCATTTATGAAGTGCCTACTATGCGGCAGGCTAAGCACATTACAAATATTGGATCATTTGTTCCTTAAAACAATTGTGGGAGGTAAGTGTTATTTTACAGTTGAGGAAACTCAAGCAGAGATAAAGTGACTTCCCCAGGATCATGCAGCTAACAAGTTTCTAAGGCCAAATTTGAATTCGTCTTGCTTATTCCAAGCCTAGAGCTCTATCCCCTGTACCACCTAGTTGTCAAACTCCCTTTCCAGCTTTATTTGATTCTAAGAATGTCCTACCAACTCTTGAGCGTGGCATTCAAGACCATCCATGATTGGGTTCCAACCTTCTTTTGCTTCATTCTCCTCTCCTTAGTACTCTCTTTGTTCCAGCCAGACGAGGCTCTTCATCATTTCCCCCATCTCATCCTGCTTTACCACTTATACATCATCACAAAGTTCACTCCTATTCCTGGAATGAAGTAGTTACATGGCTTATTGGACAGAGAGCCAGGCCTGAAGTCAGGAAGACCTGAATTCAAATCCAATCTCAGACACTTACCAGTTATGTGAACCTGTAGAAGTAGCTTCATCTCTATGTGCCTTAATCCATGGAAGAAGGAAATGACAAACTACTCCAGAGTCTTTGGTAAAAACCTCAAAAGGGGTCGCCAAGAGTTGGACGTGACTGAGCAACTAAACAGCAGTTCCTGGAATACATTCCCTTCCCACATGCACACACTTAAATCTTTTCTACCTTTCATAGCCCAATGCAGTTGACATCTTGTCCATGAAGCCTTCCCCAATGGCACCCACCTTCCCTCTCATGTTTTACTTGAACAGTTTAGATCTCCTACATTATCACATTTTACCTTGCATCATTCTTATCTATGGAATGTCATATCTACCACTAACATTACATTTTATGTTCCTAGAGGACAGGGGGCTACCCTGTTTTAATCTTTCCCTACTCAGTACATATTGTTTAGTCATTTTTGGTTGTGTCCAACTCTTTGTAACTCCATCTGGGGTTTTCTTGGAATAGATACTTGGAGTGGTTTTCCATTTTCTTCTCTGGTTCATTTTACAGATAAGGAAATTGAGGCAAACAGATTTAAGTGACTTGCCTAGGGTCACACAGCTAATAAGTATCTGAGGCCAGATTTGAACTTAGGAAGATGACTCCAGGCCCTATACTTTATTCACTTCACCATCTAACTGCCCCAACTCATTACAAAGCAAAGTGCTTTCCATGTAGCATCAGAATAGGACCTATACGTGAAATTACATTATTATAGGGAAGTACTGCACAAGAAAATTCCCTCTAACAATGCGACTTGGCATCTTCTCTGCAACTTGCAGTTACCTAGAGTACTAAGAGGCTAAATGTCTTACCCAAAGTCATACAAGATCAGAGGAAGGATTTGCACTCAAGTTTTTCTAGCTCTAAAGCCAGCTTTCCGTAATGTCTCAACTGACTCTTATCTTACACATAGGAATGATGTTCATGGAGTTGTGTTGAAATGAGTTGGAGACAAATTTAAAAGAAAGTTTTACTGACCAAAGAGATTAAGTCCCTTAATAAATGAAGCAACAAACAAGTATTTCTTAAGCATCCCTTCTGTGCAGCTAAGTGATAGCATGGGGACTCTGAGCCAGAAAAACTGTAGGTCAAGTCTAGTTTGAGACACTCACTAAGCTGTGAGAACCTGGGCAAGTCACTTAACCTCTGTCTGCCTCAATTTCCTCAACTGTAAACAGTTGTTGCAGGGATTAAATGAGATCATCTTAGTAAAGTACTTTGAAAATCTTAAATCTCTACATAAATGCCAGCTGTAACTATTATGTGTCAGGCATTGTGCTAAGTGCTGGTGTAACAAAGAGATGAAATAGTCCCTATTTTGGGGATAGGGTGAGGTGAAGGGAGTGGAGCAAAACAGTAGGAGTGGGCAACACGTATGTATAAGTGTAGACAAAATGGAAGGATAGGGACTGGATCCATGATCTCATTGCTCTAGGGGACTATCAATAAGGAAGCTCCTTCTACCAATACTGATTAGCACCTTTGCTATAACTTAATCTCTTAGAGTTGCTTACAGATATTTAGTGACTTGCCTGAGCTCACACAACCAGGATATGTCAGAGGCAGGATTTGAACGTAGGTCCACTAGAATGAGAGGGTTATGATCCTTGAATGACTCATTCTTTCGTCATTCCTACCATGCCTTTGGATATTCTTTTTAATCTCTGTACTTTTCAAACATATTACGGATTTCATAATTGACTAAAGAGAGTCATTAACCATCTATGCAGAATGACAATGATGATTCCAATAGTCTAAATAGTGCTCTAGGATCTAAATATTACTGCCTAAGTGGCGTTGGTAGGGTCTGAGTGGGGCAGCTTATGCAATATATCTATGTAATAAATGGAGAAATACCTAGACACAGACTTGGCTTGTAAGAATATTCCTTTTCATCTTGACTATTAACAAGGGAATGCTAAACTGAAAATTGACCTGAGCTGGTATTTTTGTTATAGTTGAAATCTAGCATGAAATCTCCTCTTTCCAAGATGTTTTAAGTGCACATTCCTGCCAGATAGAGGAAGAAATAAGAAAGAGCAACTAGGACTTTGTCTGGGGCACTGAAATTCAAGATTGTAACAATATAATACGCACTCTGTTTCACAAGTGAGAAACCACTAGATAACTAATCTCCCCTCCCAGTCAGTTGAATTAACTTGTGACCTATTAATCTCATATAATTAGTTAAGTTGATTTGAGGGGGATTTGCCCATGTTTTGCCTGGTCGCTGGAGACTTTTTTCAAGTTGTTGGTCCAAAAGTGGGCTTTGTGCCCTATGTGCCAACATTATTAGTTACAGCTCTGCCCTAGAGACTGAGAGACAAACTAGATGATCTCTTTAGGCCCCTTCTAACTCATAATCTCCCTCCTCTCATGTTACCTAGAAAAACTACATTGGCAGCCCATCAAAAAATATAGGCGTTTCCAAGTTCAGATGGTGGGTTCGCATTAGACTAAATTTGCAGTTGTTTATGAGTCTTAAAAATATATTTTTGTTGTTCTTTCATCAAAACCCATCTGTTAATGTTGAAATCTTCATTTTCTGTAATGTCCCCACCCATTTAAAAAGGATTTGATTGTGTAATAATTAGAAAAATAACTCAGAGGTCCATTCACAATTTTCTCCATTTCCTTTTCCACTTTTTCTGTGGCTCAAGGCCAAAGTCTGAAATGGAGAATCTGTTGGTCGGATTAAACTCTGTTAGGGGAATAAAAAAATGAAATTTAAAGAACCAGCTACCAAAGAATTCACAAGGGAGAAAACTTCTGAATCAGGAAATGGAAAAATCCAGTCTTTTAGGTGAAAATTGGACTATTCCCTGCCACTGGGAAAACAGCAACAAAGATATGAAAATAGAGCTGATTAAATTGTGACAAAGAAGAAAGAAATGAATGTTCCTTTGAGCCATGGAGTTTCTCTGAAACTCACTGTTTTCTCCTTCATTTCAGATATTATGCAGATAATTCCAGTAGACTATGTGAAAAATGTAACCAGGACTGCAAAGGGTGTCGGGGCCCTAGCATCACAGACTGCCTTTCTTGTCACAAGTATTTCTTCCTGATCCACTCTAAAGGAGAATGTCATCGAACCTGCCCTGAGCACTACTATATAGAAAACAGGACACACACTTGTGAAAGATGTCATCCGACCTGTAACAAGTGCAAAGGTGAGGATGATGGTCTCTGAGTGGAATTTATTATATGGCCATGCAAGAGATAACAAGACTTCTCGTCACCTCCTGCATCAGATCCAAACGTCTATAGCCAGTCAGTCAACTAGTTTTTATTAAGCTAGAATATGTTCCAGGTACTCTACTAAATGCAGGAGATAGAAAAGCAAAGGGCAGTTCCTCCTCTTAAGGAACTCTCTGTCTAATGGGGAGACACCATGCAAACAACTATATACAAACAAGAATATTGTTTGTCCTTGGTTCTCAAAGAGGACCATGACATCAGGGAGGCGATGTCATGCCTTGCAAGTGAATTGGATTTAAGTGACAGGTGGCTGTGCAAACTCACCAGCCTTACTTTCTCCTCCAGAGCCATCTGGTTCCAGTGCAAGATAAAGACCAGACTGACTGGAGATGGCCCCAGATGCAGTTGTCAGCCCCAGCCTTTTTAAGCTGAGATCTTTCTCAGGTCTCAGATACCAACAAGATAAATACAGGTTGAATTGCTAATAATCAAGAGAGTGAAGGCATGCACATTAAGGGGTCTTAGGAAGGCTCTTGCAGAAGGTAGGACTTGAGCTGAGACTTGAAGGAAGCCAGAAGAGCCTGGAGGCAGAGAAGAAGAGGGAGGGCATTCCAGGCATGGAGGACCACCAGCAAAACCTGACCGGGAGACAGAATGTCATATTACCAGACAAGGGACAGCAAAGACACCAATGTTGCTGGATCTCAGAGTATATAGTGGAGTTTAAGGTATAGAAAGACTGGAAAGGTAGGAAAGAGGCCAGGTTGTAAAGGGATTTGAAAGTCTAACAGAGGATTTTATAATATAATATAATGCTGGTGGTACTAGGGAGCTGCCAGAGTTTACTGAATTGGAGTGATAAGGTGACTAAGTAGTAGAAAGAAGTTCTGACTAAATCAGAAGGCCTGGGTTCTAGCTCTAGTTCCCTCTCTGCTACTAACTCATCATGTGACTCTTGATCAAGTCACTCAGCTCCTCTTTGGGATTCAATTTCTTTATCCATAAAGTGAAGGTGCTCCCAGCTTTTGGAAGCCCTTCATCATCAAACCTGCCCACCCTCACTTGTCATTCCTCTCATCATGACAGGAGGTATGGTCTTGTGAAAAATGTGCTAGACTTAGAGTCAGGAATCCCTCTGTTTAATTCCTGCTTCTAAGATATTTACTAGTTGGGGGAGCATCTTCACCTCACTGTCCCTTAAATTCACTATGAAAAATACTAGACTTGGACTTAAGAGACCTGGGTTCAAATCCTGCTTCTGACACTTACTAGGTGTGTGATCATTGGCAAGTCACTTAAACTGTGAGCCTCAGTTTCTGTATCTGTAAAATCACCATAATAATATTTATGCCACCAACCTCAAAGGTTTTCATATCAGGAAAAGTACTTTGCAAAACTTAAAGCACCATATAAATGGGAGTTATTACTAACAATAGTAATAGATATTTTACATTTAAATAGCACTTTGAATCACCCATTTAATATTTAATTTTCTGCTGCCATGTTCTTATATTACTGATTCTCCCACCTTAGAATATCCTCTTCTCTCTTTGGCTTTTCAAATTCAGCCCATCTTTCAAGGCTCTCTGAGGCCCTCCACTTCCAGAGAGTCTTCTTCAATTATTCTTTTATTTATTTTTATTACACATTTATCCTTCCCTCCCTTTGTCCTCTGAATGTTTATTAAACCAGTTAATATAATGAAATTTAGCCATTGCTCATTCTCCAGTTGTTTCACGTGTATTCATTTGCCTCCCTGGTTAGTTAGAACTCCTTGAGGACAAACTTTACATCTTAAACAACTTCTCTATCCTTTGTAGAACACCACACAATGCCTTCCACATAGCAGTTGATTCTCATGGGCAACAAATCACAATTGAACACTTACTAGGTTTCCAATTCTAGGAATTCCAGTGGGTGCTAAAGCGTGGTCTCTGCTCTCAATAAGCTTCTAATCTATGCTACCAAGCAAGCCTTCCCTCTGAGATTACCTTCAATTTACTTTGTCTATATCTTATATGCAGATAGTTGTTTATGTGTTCCCTTACTCATAAAGTGAGATTTTTGAGGGTCTGGGACCATTTCTTACCTTTCTTTGTATCCTCATCCCTTAGCACAGTACCTGTTACATAATGAGAGCTTATTGAATGATTATTGACTTGTATTGAGTTGATAAAATAAATGAATAATACAAGGCAGCAAACATATATACATACCTGGAATTCCACCAAGACTCCATCAATTTACTAATTCAAGGCCAATGTAGTAAACTATCCCCTGTTCCCTTCAAAAAAAAAGATATTTAGCAGGTGTTTCAGTGTATCCAGTTTTGTCTGATCAGACCAATAGGAGCTCGGAATGCTCTACCACAGGCAGGGCATGTATAGTCCATGTGAACATTGGGGGTGGATTCTCTAAGTTTGTGCATCTTACATTTCTTTTGAGCTACTTCACTTCTGCTTTGCTCATACAGCACAGTATCTTCTGTGATGTGGGCATGCCATGCTAGGTGGTGCTGTGCCAGCATCTCCCATGTCACACAATCAATTCCAAAGTTCTTAAGGGGGACATTGACAGTGTCTTTGCATTGCTTCCTCTGACTACCAAGGAAATTCTTGCCTTGTGTAAAAAAAAAAAAAAAAAAAAGGCTTGGCCAAGTATCATACTTGTGTCAGATTTGGGGAGGTGTTAATGCTGATGCTTCCTCAAACACCAAATGTAGGTGAAAAGTGCCACATCTGGTGATGAAATTCGCATTTGCACTCATAGGCTTATACCTATCTTCTTCCAAAAGACAACAAATCATTTTCTAGGAAGAAAGGGTTGATGACAATTGGACTCTTACTTAATGGCAACCTAGAAACAGTAACATATGAATGAGCATCTTAAGAAAATACATTCTCCTCAGAACTGGCAGGGAGGTTACTATCTCTATCTCTCAAGTCAGCAGTCATCTATTAAAGGAACTATTATCTGCTGGCATTGTGCCAAAGACTAGTTGCACAAAGACAAAAATGAAACAGCCTCTACCATCAAGGAGCTTACATTCTGCTGGAATTAAATGTAGCATGATCTAAGCAGATAAAGGCATTTATTAAGTGCTTATTATGTGCTAGGCAACATACTAGTGAAAAATATGCTGATCGGATCATCTAGGTCCCCTTATGCCACTGACCAACTTCAAGGGAGGTGCCTTGTCCCTTTAATTCTTAGCTATGTGGCTCCAGCTGTCATTTAGCTCTTCTATGCCTCGATTTTCCCAGCTGTCAAATGAGGATAATTGTCCAGTTTAACGAACATTGATTAAAGATCATCCACCATTTTTACCAATACCATTTACATAACAGAGTTGTGAGAATAAAATTAATTACTAGATGGGAGATTTAAAGTGCTATTTAAATGTAAAATGGCTATTACTATTGTTAATAACAGCTCCCATTTATATGGTGCTTTAAGTTTTGCAAAGCACTTTTCCTGACACGAACCTTTGAGGTTGGTGGCATAAATATATTATTATGAGGATTTTACAGACACAGAAACTGAGGCTTAGAGTTTAAGTGACTTGCTAATGATCACACATAGGAAGTATCAAAAGCAGAATTTGAATCTAGGTCTCCTAAATCCAAAGTCCAGAATCTTCCTAATAAACCAGGATTAATTAAGCATTAAGAAAATGCCTCTTTCAAGTGATATTGATTTGAAAGATACATTAGATATATTAGATATTTTATATATTTATTTTATATAATGTATATGTATTAGATATTTTTATGTTAAAAGCCCAAAGTGAGAAAAGTAGCCAGGATGGATGTGAGTACCTTGGCAGTGAAGGCAGTAAGAGGAGAATTGTGATAATCAGATTTTATGCAGATGAGATTGAATATTGGTAGAGCATGGTGGAACAGTCCTGTAATCTTTGCTGCCTGAAAAACTGAGGTTGGTGGATCCTTCAAGAGTAGATGTCCTCACTAAGTCTGGCAAGAATCTGATGAGCCTGAAGAATCAAGGGGCCCCCAGGCTGCCTAAGGATGAGGGAACTAGCCCGAGTGGGAAACAGGACAGGTCAAAGCTTCCCTGCCAGTCAGCAGTGGGATAGAGTCCATGAGTGGCTACTCTACTTCCAGCTTAGATGAGATAGGGAGACCAAGTCTCAAAAAGAAAAAAAATGTTTAAGCAGTGTTCAGAATGAAGGTGAAAGGAAAAAGAATCAAAGTGCTGGATCATATCTAAGTATAGATACTACAATGATATTCCTGAATTTTGGATGAAAAGATCGTTCAGAATAAAACTTGAATTTAGACCAGAGGACAATCTGATGGGACCAGTACAGCCCCAAATCTAGCACAGAATTTTGAATGTTAAGTTGGAGGGACCTCAGAGCTCATCTACTCCACCCCTACCCAAAGGAATTCTCCCCATAATACACACACACACACACACACACACACACACACACACACAATAAGTTTTGGTATTTAGACTTTGTTTAAATGTCCCCTATGAGAAGGAACCCACTCATCCCATTTTTTAAAAGCTCCAATGGCTGGGAAGTCTTCCCTGACATGGAGTCAAGGTGTTTCCGCTCACTGCTCCCAGTTTCACTTTCTGGAGCCAAACAGATCTAATTCCTCTTCCACGTAATTACCCCTGGAATACTTTTCTGATGGCAGGCATGACTCTTTAATTCTTCTCTTCTCCAGGGTAAGCATGAATGGACTATGCCCCAGTACCTTTTGGCAAGTTAGCTATTTGAAACAGCGTAGAAACAATACTATAAGCTGTGGTTAGGTTCCCAGGTAAACCTACAGAAGTCTATTTAATAAGACTAAGAGAACTATATTACCTGCAATCAGATAGTTGATTGCACTGTGGCTATGAGAAAAGGCATTTTGAGTTCTAAACACAAGAAGGCAAGAATATGTTCCCCCAGCATTTCTGGCAGTGATTCTCACATCAAAGGAAGGGGTGGGGTATTCTGTTTGGTGAGGGCAGAGTAAACACACCCAGGGAACAATAACTCTGCATACTTATTTCAGTCCTTTGACATTTTAAAGATCCACAATTTGATTTATATGGGTAATTTCTCCACTGATTTAAATCTATGTCTCTCTATAACATTGCATGTGCTCAATGAATGACTGACCATGAATTCTATAACCAAAAACTTTATGCTTCAGCATAGATTCACAGACATAGAGATCATCTATTCAAAACCCTATGCTTTACAGAGTAGGAAACTGAGACCCAGAGATTAAAGCTTACTTAATATCACACAGGTAGAGGCAAAAGAAACCTCTGAACTCAGGCCTTCTGTGTCAATATACAGAGCTCTTTAAAGAAAAATATTAAGTCTTCGTAAGACAACCAAAGGATGAGAAATACAAAAGAGGACTTGGATGAATAGTTCAATGCCTTCATTTTCAGTAAGAGAAATCTAAGGTCCAGAGAAATTAAGTAATTTGTCCAAAGTGAAAGAAGGAGTTAATGGCAGAGCTAAGACCAGAACTCAGGTGTACAGTTAAACCCTCTCCAGATGGCAATTCTCTGTATGTATGTAAAAGAAGGTACAGTCCGAAAAAAAAATTCTTTTTTTTATTTTAATGTTAAATCCTTTTTGTAATCTGAACTGATACAAAGTCCTTTTCCACTTCTGTAGTTTATTGATTACTAACGAGGAATTCTTTAGGTAAATGACTCTCCAGGTATTCTAAATTGGGGATGGGAAAGGACACTGTTCCTAATTGTTGTGCTGGGGTAAGGACAGAATATGGGAACCCCAAATCCACAACCATTTGCAAGAAAATAAGAAGTCTGTTAGGTGAGTAAAGGGTACTTACTTCTAATAGTGCCATGTGGTTTAGCATGACATCTCCCCTCCTAACATCAGTCAGACTCAGTATCAAATAGATGCCCAGCTGAGAAGTATGTCCTTATGTCCATTATGAGTACACACACACACACACACACACACACCACACATACACACACGTATTTATTTAATTTTTTTCCCCTTTAACTAGAATCTAATAATCTTGGCTCCCCAAAGCCTGAATGTCCCATTTTGGTGGTCTATATGGATTGCCTTTATTTCAAAATCTCCATTTTATTTGGGTCCTGTAGACAGAGACCTTGTTTTCTATATCCTCATTATGTTCCTCCACTATGCTCAATCTTACTTGATACAGTACCCAAAGATTGCTGGATTTGAAGTCAGAGGACCCATGTTGACCTTAGGCATTTAACCTCTCTAGTTCTCAGTTTCTTCCTCTAGAAAATAAAGAATTTGGACAAGATGATCTCTGAGGTTCTGTCCTGCTCTGTAGTCTATCATTCTCAAAGTCTGACAGGTTTTTTTATAACCAAAAATACAAATGGATATATTAAGTCTTTTTTTCTTTTTCTTTTTTCTTTTCTTTTCTTTTCTTTTTTTTTTTTTTAGGAAAGGGGCCCTTGAACTGCTTATCCTGCATGTGGAGCTACCATCTCTTAGGGGGAATCTGCACCTCAGATTGTCTTACAGGAGAATACAGAGTAGGCGAGGTATTTCATATTCTGAGTTGTTTGGTTTTTTCCATACTCTGTGGTAAGATGCAAGAGATCCTGCAGGGGGAGCTAGGTGGCACAATGGATAGAGCACCAGCCAGGGGTCAGGGGTCTCAGATCAAGACCAAGGGAAAGACTTTGGAAATATTTTTGAGGACAATACTGCAATCCTTTGTAGACCTTCTGATACACATTTATAAACACCCCAAACCTTTGATGTCTGTCTCTGTGTATAACACCTTGAACAGCTCTCAGCATTGCCTAAAATTTCTCTAGGAGTGCACAAAATAAAGAAAGACAGAGAAATAACTGAAAAAAAAAAAGCAATTTAGGAATAATAAATAATTCCTGATCTGCCACAGAGTTCACTGGGTCTCCTTCTCTGTTTCCTTCCATGAAAGATAGCTCTGAAACATCAGATTAACAAACATAGCCAAAATTTCTGGTTTTCCCAGCTTTTATCTGCTGTTTGAAGAAAAGAGATTTGTAAAACTAAAAGAAAATTGAACTGGAAGAAACCAGAGAGTGAGAAAGAAGTTGATTGATGTCATTTTCTGGGGTGTTGTATACATTGCTACCTTCTTATCCCTATAGCTCAGTTGCCTTGACTTCCTAGTTGTGATAACAGAGCCCAATACTGCCATTCCACTCTTCAGATTGTCATGATGTTGAGATTCAGGGTGCTCAGGACTCCAAAATATCAACACACCAGATCCTGCCCAAATCAATTCAACCCAAGCCTTTTTTCATCCAAGAAAAACAAAGTTTATTAAAGATTCACTATATTGGCCAGACTCTTAAGGAGCCCAAGCATTTGTGACACTTTTGTTGACAAGCAGGCCAGATTAAAGTGACAAAGATTAAATTTGAGCACCTTTAGGGAGATGAGGAGGATTGTGGGAGGGATCCAGGGTTAGCCAAGGAGAGGGGGGGTTTGGGGAAGGTCTTGATGGGAGTGGTCTGTAGACTGAGGTAACCAGAGGTTGGACTCCAGAAACCCAGAGAATAGGATAGGGTGGGAAGTACCTGAAGGCTGTCTGGAGATAACAGACCATGGAAGGCTAAGCTAGCTGAACTATAATAGAGATATAATGGAAGGCTTATAGACTCAGTCAAATGCCAGATCAAGTGGGAAGATTCAGGGAGAGTTCAAGAGGGTTCCCAGAGCCTATACCTCATCAATGAGCTGTTATAGAATTCCTAAATTATAAGGGGATTCAGGCTGTCCGCCATTCATCATCTGGCACACTATGTGAGCTCAGGCAGGTCAGTTAACCTCTTGGGGTATATTCTTCCCTTTGAACATGAGGAATTGTATTCTTTCAGGCCCCTTCCTGCTCAACTTTGTATGATTTTATGAATTAACAAGCCTCAATCCTCCAGTAAGGGCCCTTCAGTGAATTCCTCCTCACTCCCCACCTCTGGTCCCATACATTTAAAGAACTAATAATGAATTTCTTGGTGGTTATTTTTAGGGAGAAACATTTAAATGTGATAAATGCCATGAGAGCTGTATTGAATGCAAGGGCCCTGGCCCCCAAAACTGCACCACGTGCCCAGCTAATATGATGCTATATGAAGAGGATGGTCGCTGCATCCACTGTTGCAACAGCTCCAGTTCCACAGAGGTTCAGGATTGCTGTGACTGCCACGAGAGTACAGGTGAGTATAGGAAAACACCCAGTGTGGGTAGGTACAGAAAAGTTCACTGCTCAGGATGAGGAAGAGGGATAGACAGGGAAGAGATGGCAATGATTTCCTTGACAAAAGATTTCATTTTATGTTTCATTTGTTGCTATTGTTGTTTTGTTATCTTCAGGGAGTGATGTCAACATAGTCTTAATATTTGGGATGGTGTTGTTTAATAGTTTTCAGTCATGTGTAACTCTTCATGACCCTTTTTGGAGTTTTCTTGGCAAAGGTACCGGAATGGTTTGCCATTTTCTTCTCCAGTCCATTTTGCAGAGGAGGAAATTGAGGCAAACAGGGTGAAGTCACTTGCCCAGGGTCACACAGCTAGTAAGTATGTGAGACCATATTTGAACCTAGGTCTTCCTGACCCCAGGCCCTCTAAGCCGCTTAGCTGCCATTATTGGTATAGGGCTACATAATGAGAAGCCCTGCTTCTCAGTACTTACCCCTTCGTCCCCACCCCACCCTCATTCCCCATATTTAGTATGACCTACATTGCCCTAATCAATATTGTTTCTTAATAAAAAGACTAACCAAAACCAAACCCCATAATAACACGAAGCCTAACGTGAAGTCATTTGCTGATTTCCTGAGGCATCGTTCCTATGTAATAAATTGAGTTGTTTTACCTGGTCATGTTTTAAATGAAACTAATTAATGATGTCAATGAATGATGTCTGTGAGAGCCCAGGGAGAAAAAGCTAACCTTGAAGTCAGAAAGACCTGTGTTATTTGATTGATACATACTAGCTGTGTGACCCTGGACAAATCACCTAACTTCTCAGTACCCTCAAGCAATTCAGACCATAGATTACAGGAAAATTGCAGATCTTCATCTGCAGAAGAAATTTCAACACTGCAAATTCCTTCCCCTCTTGAAATTACAACCATTTGTGGTTTGTTTGTGATATATGCCTGTATATATGCTAAAAACCTCCAAACTCCACAACCAACCCACCAGAACCTGTATCTTTAGTCTCCACAATCATATCAACTAAACATTCAAGAAGACTTCAAGTGGCATTTCTCCTATAAATAGATTTTAGGCAAACTTCTTTTTGCCAAGCATAGCCCTACTTGGGCTTCTGGTTTACCAAATGGTGAGTGGAATCTGCTTTGCAGATATTTTTGTACATTTCAGAGTGGGATCCCGGTAATGAGCCCAGGGTCGGGTAAGCAGACAATTTTTAGGGCACCTTTCCTAATCCCGTCCTGACACCAGGAGGCCATTGTACAACCACGATTTTGTTAAATTTATGCCATTGGAACGCAAGGAAAATTTAAGATCAGGCTTATAGTAATTTTCCTTTCACGTAAAAAATATCCTATCTCTTACATCCATATCTTTGCCCAGGCTAC
This sequence comes from Potorous gilbertii, assembly GCA_028658325.1. Taxonomy (NCBI): domain Eukaryota; kingdom Metazoa; phylum Chordata; class Mammalia; order Diprotodontia; family Potoroidae; genus Potorous; species Potorous gilbertii. Next base: position 94,036,017 of record CM053772.1, on the reverse strand, counting down.
CCCAGTGTCTGGAATGCATTCCCTCCCTAGAATAACTTCATTCAGAGCCAAAACTCATGTGCCACTTCTTACGGTGGGGATAGGGAAGGGAGGAGAGGTTCCTGACTCCCCTAATCATAGGTGCTCTCTCTCACTCAAAGTTACATTTATACTTTTTCTATTTATTTGTGACCCTGGAGAAGTCTTTGATCCTTTCAGCATTCTAAGCAGAGGAGGTGCTGACCTACATTGACAAAAGGAGTTTCTCTCCTATTACATTGAAATCACATCAAGTGCCTTTCTCCATCTCTTCTGGTCCCCATTCCTATCTCTTGCATTTGCTTCTCTGTCTTCATCTTGAATTCCTGTCCCACCCCAAAGGAGAGGGTAATCTCTTGGAGAGCTTGGAATGTTTTTGTTTTGTTTTGTATTTGTTTTGTATCTCTACAATTTAGAATAAAACCTTACTCACTGAGGGAGTTTAATTAAAAAATGTTGAATTGAATGGGATACAATAACCAGCTTTGGCAACAACATCCATATGCATTTACAAACACTAATCATTCCTTCTTTTCCTTTCCCATCTCCAACTCCCTGCCAATTTCCTCCTTCCAGTAACAGATGGTTTCCTCAGCTCCTCATACACGTATATCCACCTGGAAACCTGACTGAACTTACATCTTTGGTGTATCAATTAAGAATAATTGCCCTTATAATATCAATGCTCCTGATGAACCAGGAACGAAGACCTTTTATTGCCATATGTCAGTGAACACATGCCTGATAAGAGTTTCACTTTTATTACTAGGATCATGGGGCTGCTCTATGGGATCCTCATGAATTTCTATTAACCACTAGTACCTACTTTACCTAGACACTCACCCCTGAGACAGTGTACTCCAGGATGAATTTCAAGGCATTAGGAATTTCATTCCTAAAGTTTAGAGTAGTCCTCTAAGAGAAATGAACTAACAAGGGATAGAAAAAAAAAATCATGAAAACACATGGGAAGCACAAATCTCTGAAATCTTTTAAAGAGCAATGAAAAATAATGACCGGATGCCTCCTTAGTATCACAGTAACTGACTGACATAATCAATAAAAAGCTACTGCTGCTGAAAAATATGATTATTTTCGTAAGGAGACAGTGGGAGGAAGCTGTGATGTAGCAGTCTTGTATTTTGAAGATTGAGATTTAAGTCCTGGCTTGAGAGAGCTAGATCTTCGGAAATCAAATGAGTCAAATGGGTAACACACTTCGCAAACCTACAATGTTATATAAATATTAGAATTATTATTCTTTTAAAATGGTCAGATCTTAGCTGCACTGAAAAGAGAAGGGGACAAAGGAGCTTTTTGCTAGAAAACAATTCATGTGAAATAAATATTTTTAATTTAAATTTTATTAAGTTTAATAATATAAATATTATTAAGAACCTACTATGTGTCAAGCTGGGGCAGCCAAATGGCTCAGTGGATAGAGCACTGAGCGTGGAGTCAAGAAGATCTGAGTTCAAATCCAATCTTAGACATTTCAACAAGTCACTTCACTTCTGTTTGTCTGAGAAGCAGTTAGATAGAGTGTTGGGACTAGATTAAAGACAATCTGAGTTCAATTCTAGTCTCAGACATACTAGCTGTGTGACCCTAAGTATGTCACTTAACCTCTATTTGCTTTAATTCATTGGAGGAGGAAATGGAAAACCAATCCAGTATCTTTGACAAGAAACCTCTATGGACGTTATGGTTCACTGGATGACCAAGAGTCAGATACAACTCAACAACAAATGTCTCACTGTACTAATACTTATAAATATTATCTTATTGGATCCTTACAACAACCCTGGGAGGTAGACACTATTGGTATCCCCATTTTACAGATGGGGAAACCAAGAGACATAGACGTTAAACTTGCCTAGGACCACACAACTGTCTCAGGTCAAATTTGAATCCAGATTTTCAGTCCAGTCCAGGGTTCTATATACTGTACCACCTAGCTTCAGGAATATTAGGTACGTAACTTCAAGCTCATTGTATCAATTGAATGACTTAGCAGACAAAATCCACCTGAGATATTAGATAGCATTATTAAAATTATAAATGAGCTTGTTTTTGATATCTTTCTTAAAAAAAAAAATCAACATAATTTCCCCAAGTATCCCTCCTTCTCTCCTTCCCAGAGAATAGTTCTTTTCTCTATCCCGTATCAGTCTACTTCCCTTAGGTGACAATTTCCATTTTAGGAATAAAGATGAGGTCCCCACAAATCCTCTGGCAATTGACTCCAAATTACAACCTCTCAGGTGATGGAAAAAGAGATCCCTCTTTTATTGTCTCCTATTCTCCCCTTAACTACCTGTGATAGTTTACATTTATTTGGAAATGAGGAATAAAAAAACAATCCTTTGTTGACTAACTAGCCCCTTTCTGAAAATTATGAGTACAGATGGCAGAAACAATTTTTTAAAATATAGCTCTTATCCCCAGCCCATCATGATTTAAGTTTTTCTTACTTGAACAGAATTTGAAAGAAGACAAGAAAGGTAGGTAGGAACTAGATTGTCGATGGCTTTATATGTCAAGAGAGCAGAATTGGGAACGTGAGTAGACTTTCCCAATATTTCCCATGGGGGAAGGGTAATTTGGTAGAAGGATACAGGGGACCATTTGGAAGTCATTTGGAGTTGATCCCAAATAGTATGAGGTTGGGAGGATCCTTGTGGCCCCTATGTCCTAGAAATCCTTGTCTAGATATACAAGTTTCAAACCTCTAGATATCCAGAGTTGTTTCCTTCATGGGAACTAGAGTAACATTCAGAGCTTCTAGCATTTAGGATACAATTTCCAAACAGCTAACCTTCAAAATTTATTCTCCCCACCCCCACCCCTTTCTTCTTTTCTTTTGGTTCTATCTTCCTCCAGAGGAATGCAGCTTTCGACGTGGTGTGACTATACCCCAGACTGAAACATCAAAGAGGACAGGGTTACTCATCACTTCCTCCATCATGCTGGTCCTCCTCTTTGGAGTCACCATCTATGTCTGGAAGAGGTCCCAAGCCAAATCCCAAAAGGCTCACAAGGCTGGATATGAGAAATTGTCATACCAAAACAAAACATCTTCTTCCTATAAAAGCAGCTATCGAGAGAGTACCAGTTTCCAGGAGGACCAAGTTATTGAATACAGAGACCGTGACTATGATGAAGATGAAGATGATGATATTGTCTACATGGGTCAAGATGGCACAGTTTATCGGAAATTTAAGTATGGTCTGCTGGATGATGATGATGAAGATGAGTTGGAATATGATGATGAAAGCTACTCATTTAAGTAAATTCAAATATATTGATAGGATTATTTTTCCACTCCTAATTATTAACTTTGGGGAGCATTTCATTGCTGGCAAACCCAGCTCAGGCTTTATGGACACCCTTAAATGTTTTTTTTCTATTCCTCTGGGTATTTAAACTCAGGCATCATTTCATAGTCATTTAAAATCCAAGAGAAAGGCAAAGATTAGTAGGTCTTTCCCCTAGGTAAAACATCAAGGCACTGCTACCATCACTTCAGTAGCAGCCCAGAGTGAAAATAAGTGAGTTTTCTACTAATTGCATATGATCAAGCATTCCCCACAGGCCTCCCATTTCCACACTTGGGATTGACTTCTGGGACTTTCTAAAATTTCCTAGGGTAGTGTTAATATTTTTCCTGACTTTTTTTTTAACTGTTTACTTTTAGTTTTGTCCCAAAGTCAAACTGTGAGAATTAACAAAAAAAAAATTCACCCCTTCTTATTTATCCAGACTCCCAAAACTTACTCTCTGTCTCTCTCTCTCTCATCCATACACACACACACACACACACACACACACACACACACACACACACACACACACACTGACATTTGGCACATGCCACAGTAGAGTAGATCTGCTGCTGAAGTTGTCAGTTATTGCTTATGTTCTCCCAAGATTTAGAGCAGCGGTCTCAAGGGAAAACAACAGAGGATTTCCTAGGATTGATAGCAATTTGAAATGCCATAGGCTGACAATAATGCTTAGGACCAAAGGACCACAAAAGGCAAGGTGGAGAGGCAGGCAGTAATGAGCTCAAGTAGGAGAAAACTGAGTTTTCCAAAGAGCATAACTGTCTCTCTTTTATTAGTGTGATTGTTTTCTCCAAGAGCCCAAGACTATCTATTCTGGAGAACCAGCTGAAAACATCAAGAAATGGAAGATAATTGGCAATGCCAACCCCCAAACAGATGTGATTTAAAAAAAAAAAGATATCTTCTTCCTTAAAACAATCTTAGCTACAAAATCAGGGATGCTTTTCAAAACAGGCTTTCAGATATGCTGACTCTCGGTAGAGCATTTGGAAACAGAGTCTAAGGCTAAAGGAAAGTTCCAACATTTGATTTCATACACCACAAATTGTCTCATCTGTGTGTGCGTGTGTATCTGTATGTGTCTCTCTGCCTTTCTCTCAATACTTTCTTGCAAGACTTGTTTCTATAGCATTCCATACTATTGTAAAATGTATTTGACTCCAAATTTTAGAATTCTTTCAAAAAGGAGGAGGGGAGGGGGCTTTCCTGAAATAAACAATGACATGAGAAGAATCCTTATTGTACAAAATAATTAAAGCAAAGCCCATTTTATTCGTTGGCTTATTTTTGAAAGAGCCTCCTGCCAAATTAGAAGTCTACACGGAGACTTCGAGTGGGGATAACTCAGAAATGTCAATAGTGATCATATTTAGCCTTTCCATCAAAGTGTTCCCCTAAGAAAAACTACATCCTAAACATGGTGGCCAGAAGTAGATGGTGCAGCTGTTCTGCCCATTAGAACAAGTAAAAAAGAAAAGAAAATCCTAGAGGTAGAGGCAGGGATAAGAATGTCAGGAAGTAGATGAACCATTCTGGGACAATGTACAAATTATATAAAGTGGAGTGGAGGTGGGAAGGGGAGGAAATAGTACGTTGTGAAAATATGTCTCTGCATGGGTGTTTTCCTTACCCTTCTGACTTTTTTAAAAATATCATCAGTATTTTTGTAATACTTGAATTATCTTCCTTTAAAGCAACCATCTTCTTAATGAAAAGTGTAACCACCTATATTTATGGTAAAGAATTCTTTCTTGGAACATGTGTGGCTTTAATAGAACCCTCTTTTAAAAAGCTAACTTTAAAGTCTGTATCAGAAGTTTTGCTCTTTTAATGTGTGCTTCAGTGAAACCTATGGGCCCCTTTTCAGAATAATATTTTGAGAGAATAAAATAAAATACATAGTATTATAAAGGAAATAAATTATGTTAAAATGTGGTTGTCAAAATATCTTTTACAAAAGAAGTTCATGGATCCAAGGTTAAAAACTCCTCAGCAATTTACACACATACATATACATATATAATGTGCATATATCTGTAATACATAGATATATATAGATATATATAATGCATAAAATATATTGGAGGGGGATGAGTGTCACATCTGCAATTTCATGTGTAAGGAATACAAATGAGCAATTATTGCCACACTGCCTCCTCAGCTACAAGAATCTTTTTAAAAGTGTGCTATTTCTCTTCTAATCCAATATTGATATATAAGAGAATATAAACAAATCAGCCACCTTGCCAAGGTGGATTATGCCCCCTTTATTGTAGACTCCTCTGAGATCATACAACACTGTTGATATTGTTGATACAGTGTCTCTCGTTTTTGGTATTTTCAAAGCACTTTCAGGGACCCCGACACTCCTCTCAGACACCTAGAAGTTGTTTCCCATGTGGAAAGGACTGGTGTTTACGGTACATTGTTTAAAATTTAAAATCTGGTTGTTGCTGTAACTTAAAATGAGAAAGTCTGCTGATTGTATTTGCTATTAAAACTTAATGTCCCTCTTCCTTGTTGGAAACGTCACATTATATCCAGGTTGCTTTGCAACAATGTGCAAACAAGTGTTTAATAGATAAAAATACATTGGGGGAAAATAAACTTTTTTGATTTGTTTTGTTTTCTGTTTGCAAAAGCCTTGGTAATTTTCTGATGAATCACTGAGCCCTGGAACACACCAAGAGAATGGGTAATATGTTGAGATGTTCAAGATAATAAACATAACTCTGAGGATAGGAAGGAAATAAATGCTGGACCACAAAGGGACATTTCTCTGTGCTGGAGATGCAATCAATTGATCGACCCAAAAGCAACTATTGAGCACCTACTGTGTTCCTAGATCTCTTTAAATTATGGGTAGAGAAGGATACACCCGAAATATAAGGCATGATCCCCATGCTGCGGGATCTTTTAGTTTATTTGGATGTATTATATAGTAATTTTGGGATGACACAAGACTACAATAAGGAGCAGCATGATATACAATGACTAGAGGCACTGGCCTTGGAATCAGGAAGTTCTGGGTTCAAGTTTTGCCTCTAATGCATACTAGCTCTGGGATGATGGATAAATCATTTCATCTCCCAATGCCACAGGCAGCTCTCTAAGACTATCAATTAAAGATAAGGTGACAATCTGCATCAGTATCAAGAGTTTCTATACCAGGGAGTTCCTTAATGGATGACATCACAGACTATGACCAAAAAAAGTTCAAACTAGACAATCTAGACTTAAGTGAATCATTAAATTACATGGTCTTGAGTAGGCATTTTAGGAAGGGGGCAGCAAAAGGCACTAGATTAGGGAAGGAGAGCTAGCAATTTTAGAAATAAGGAAACTGAGGCCAAAAGAGGTGAAATGCCTTGCCAAAGAATGCACAAGTGCTGTGCCAGTAGCAGAAGCAGGATATGAGCTCACTTCGTCACATTGGACCTGCTAGGCTAGAAATAAGACTGCTTTTGGAGTCAGAGGGCCTGAGTTCAAATCCTGTTTCTGCCATACACTTAACTATCTGATTTGCAATATAACATGTCACCTCAATTTCCTGATCTATAAGATGAGGCATTTTCCAGCTCTAAATCTGTAATCCTATCCTAGATCCATTAGATTACAATGTCTCTCAGTGTTATATCTTGAAGACATAGGACTTGAGATGGGATTTAAAGGATGGGTATGATTTGGGAAGAAAGAGAGGGGTGGGCAAGCAGGCCTAGATGAGAACTGGAGAGAATCACATTGAGTGAGAAATACTGGCCCTGCCTCTGTTGTGATGGAAAAATAACTTTCACCCCAAAGTGACTGGGAATGATGCTGTAATCTTACATTTTTCATTGATAACCTTCCTCTTTAAAAGTAAGATTTGGACAGGAGGCTCAAGTGGTGGTGCAGTGAACAGAGCACTGGTCCTGGAGTCAGGAGGGCCTGAGTGCGAATCTAGTCTCAGCCATTTGACACAGTATCTGTGTGAGCCTGGGCAAATCACCTAACCCTGACTGCTTCACCCCTGCCCCCAGAAAAGGAGTAAGATGGGGTAAGATGTTCTACAAACAAGCAGTTTCCTCAGAAAAATGGACAGGGTAAGCAATATTTTTCAGATTTCACAGCAAGGATAAACGTAAATTTGAAAACTCATCTAGTCTCTTTTCCCACCACTGTTGCCATGAATGACCCAGACTCTTGTACTTGCTTTCATTTCTACTTCACCAGTACAATTAATTATGATTCGCAAAGATCTCAAAATATAGATCTTAGAGCAAAAGTAACATGTAACCCCTTAATCACTTCCCCCGTCACTGTTCTAGAACCCCTAATAAGGAAGATGAACACATAGAAATAAGATATTTTCTGTACCCAAGGGGAAAGCTAGGAAGTCATTTTAAAGAAGTTACCCCTCCCTTATCACCCAACCACCCCTCTACATGCACATATATCCGTTAAAGTCATGTAGATTTTAAAATCTGTAACATCCTCCACATCCTCAGTCCTTCTGAAACCTCGAACAGCTCTAAAGAATAGCTATCAACAAATCTCATTGAGATACATGTTTTATAAATGGTCTTTCTCAGTTTCCTTGTCTTAGAATTAAAATTGCTTTACCTTAAAAATGACTCACTTGGAGAGGCATAGCCACCAATTATAAGAATTAAAATTGGTAGGGGAACTTGCTCAATTCTTGCTTACATTTTAAGAGGAATCAACATTCTCTGGTCCTTGAGAAACAGTATTAATTCACCTGCCCCTTCATGCAGCAGGTGAACACTCTAAGGCCAAAAGATGGGAAGGCATTTTCCCAAGGACGCACAGCAAATAAGTAGCAAAGCATGACAACTTGTATCCATAATAACAATAGCTAATATTATATTTGTATGTATATATGTGTATTTAATTTGGTCCTTACCATAACTTTGTGAGTTATATGATATTGTGATCTCCGTTTCGCAGATAAGGAAGCTGAGAACGAGAGAGGCAGAATTCAAATTCTGGTCCTCGGACTTCAAGGACTGCACACTCTAGCTACTGTAACACCTGTTTTTGTTGTTGTTTTAGTCATTTTTCAGACATGTCTGACTCTCTGTGACCCCTTTCGGAATTTTCTTGGCAAAGATATTGGAGAAACTAAGGCAACGAGGGTTAAATGTTTTTGTCCAGCATCACATAACTTAGTAAGTGTCTGAGGTCACATAGAGTATGGACCCCGTACTCTATCCACTATCGCAAAACTTCAAACAATTTTGGAGGAAATCTATCCAGTCCTTTTAGTTTCTGATCCACACAGTACCAGTCAAAGCTGAGGCCCTTTCTCTTTCGCTTTCCAAAAGCATTCACAAAATCTGGGTGAATATCTCCTCAGTACTTTCCAAATACAAACCAAAGAAACCAAGACTTTTATCTATAGGGAGAAAGCAACACTACAACTTCACCCTCTCTAAATGATGTAACTTCAACCAAATTCTTTTCATCCTAGGTTGGGATGGTCACTATCAAGAACAATATCAGTATCTATTCTTGTCACTGAATCTTTGACCTTTAACAATTACTCTGAGTTGTAGAAAACTGAAAACAAATAAAATAATTTAAAAAAAATAAAATAAAAGCAATTACTTTGAGCTCCTAGAACTGAGTCAGGGCCTGCAACATTCCAATTGTCCTGGGCAGGGGAGGATGACTATGAAAGAGAAAGGAACATGCATTTATTAAGGACCTACTATTTTTCAGAAATTATGCTAAACTGTTTATAGTTAAATTCTAAAAATTCAGATAATTTCAGTTTATATGCATTTAGCCTGTTTGCCTTTTTTTAACCAAACTTTCAGGTCGACACTTCTCATCTTCACAACAACCCTAGGCTCTGGCAGTAGGGTTAGGGTCACATGCCAATCTGGATAGGGTGTTTCCCAGTGCTTGGGAAACATCAGTCTTCTGGTCTTTGGGAATAGCCTAAAGAAGAAAGACTGACTCAGAAGTGAGGGTCAGTGGGGAGCAGGGCAGGTAGAATGAGCTGTCTTAAAGTATTTAAGAGTACATCTTTTGGAAGAGGAATTATACTAGGTTTTATTGCCCCCTGAGGGAGAATTAGAAACTGAGGCTATAAGCTGAACAAAAGGCAAATTTAGGTTTGTTATATGGAAAAACTTCCCCAAAGAGAGGTCTTCTAGTCAAACCCCTTCATTTTACAGAACTGAGAGCAAAAGACGTAAAGATAGGATTCAAAACATAGTTCTTCTGTCTCTAAATCCAGTATTTTTTCCACTGTACCAGGATAAAGTCTACCTGGAGGAAGTATTCCTTAAAGACAGCCAAGGTTTTCCTAGTACTATCTGTGGACAATTGTTCTAATTATGTTGGACCCTGGAGCAAAGCAAAGTCATCTAAATGAGATCCATATTCATTCAAAGGAATTCAACCTAATGAGAAAACAAAATGACTATAGAACATCTATCAAACAGATTCTCCAATGATTGCATGGACTCAGTAATACCTACTAAATCTAAGACCAGAAAAACAAGGGGAAAGCAGATTGGATTACCTTCCCAAAAATAGCAATGCTTTCAAAGACCCCAAGCCACCTTTCTAAAAAATAAATTAATGTATTTATTTTTAGTTTTCAACATTCACTTCCATAAGTTTTCAATTTTCTCTGCCTTCTTCCCTTTTCTCTTCCTCAAGGCAGTGTACAATCCAATATTGGTTCTACATTACATTCTTATTAAACATATTTTCACATTAGTCTTATTGTATAGAAGAATTAGAATGAATGGGAGGAGTCATGAGGAAGAAATAACAAACAAAAAAAAGAGAGCAAATAAGTATACTTCCATATGTATTCAGACTCCATATTTCCTTCTCTGGATATGGATGGCATTTTCCATCATGAGCCTTTTGCTTTGCTAAGAAGAGCAAAACCTGTTAAAGTCAGCCTATAAGAAAGGATGAGCAGGTGGGTTTTAGAAAAACCTGGAAAGACTTATATGAACTGATACTGAGTGAAGTGAACAGAACCCCTCCCCAGTAAAAGCTTATCACTTCTTACAGCACAATAGGATTCCATCACAATTGTATACCACAGTTTGTTCAGCCATTCCCCTATTGATAGGCATCCCCTCAATTCCCAGTTCTTGGCCACCACAAAGAGGGCTACTATAAATATTTTTGTACATAGGGGTCCTTTTCTCACTTTTATGATGTCTTTGGGATACAGTCATAGAAGTGATATCGCTAGGTCAAATGATATGCACAATTTTAAAGAGCTTCAGGCTTCAAGCCATTTTGGAAAAAAGAACTCACCTTTTCTAATGCCAATATTCTTCTGGTGATGACTGTAACAATGGATGGAAATGGATGCTATATGGTTGGAAATAACACAAATGGTCAGCCTATATTCCATACCAGTACCAATATGATGTTTAAAAAACAAACAAGCAAAAACACTTCTAACTTCTAACCCTCTGGCTGCAGCTCCAAAGAATTTTCTTTTTTTTTTCTTTTTTTGGGGGAGGCTATTGGGGTTGTGACTTCCCTAGAGTCACACAGCTATTAAGTGTCTGAGGTCAGATTTGAACTCAGTTCCTCCTGACTCTAGGACTGGTGCTCTATCCACTGTACTCCCTAGCTACTCTACTGAAGAAGAATTTATGGGAGAATATGAACAATAAACATATAAGATGAGAAGACATAGACAGTTTGCAATTTGCGTCATTGGAGGGAATAGTCAGTCATGTTATATAAGATACGGCAACCATTGAAGTATTGAAATATTTAAACAACAAAAATAGTAATCAGATAGGAAATACCAATGTATCATAATTAAAGGTTATACAAGGGACAATTGAAAAATATATGGGGGTGTAAACAGACTGCTACATATTATGAATGATTCATATACAAGAAGTAGCAGAAAAGATGCCAACAAAATTGAGAGAATAAAATAAATGGGCAAATATCATGGAAAAGTTTAAAATACAGAGATTGGCAAAACAATAAAATAAAACATTTAAATAAACCAATCTCACAAGGAGAAATTAAACAGGCCACTACTGAGTTGTCACATAAAAATGTATCAGGATCAGATAACTTCATAAGGGAAGTTAACCAACCGTTAAAGAATAATCTCCACTTTATATAAAATGTATTTTTTAAAAATACATTAGTATATTACCCTATCTAATTCTTTCTGGGAGGCAAATATCAATCTGATATCCAAAGCTGGATAAGCCTAAGAAAAAGTGAACCAGTAGCCAAAATGATTCATGACTGCCAAGACATAAAATAAAATATTGGCAAATACAATATAATAATATATAAAAGATTATTCATTGCAATTCAGTAGGATTTATACCTGTGGTGAAATGATCAATAAGAGAAACTATAAAAATTGCAGTTTTATGTCAATAGGTAAAATACATTTATCTGTGCTCAAAACAATAAACCTGTGATTTAACTTATATAAAGAATTTCTAGTATGGAAAACTCCCTCCACTGATGCATATGGGCAATTCCTCTGTAATTCATGATTTTAGAACATTACTTGGGGCACTGAGAGGTTAAGGAACAAACACCCTTAACAGTGTCCTCACAGAGCTGATATGTGTCATAGTTAGGATTCAGACGTAGATTACTTCTAGGCTGGCACTCTATCCATTACACCCTGATTTCATAGGTCCACCGACTAAATAAATTAACAATAGACTCAAAATTGTTGGAGTAAAACAAAATTTCCTCAACATAGTAAAAAGTATTTATTTGAAAGCAAGAGCTAGCATTATATGTAGTGGTGAAATATTTAAGTCTTTCCCACTAACAAGTATAAAGCATTTCCAAACTCAACATTGGTATTTGACACATTTTTAGAAATATTCATTATTGCAATTCCAAAAAAAAGAAGTTAAGTGGCTAATCTAAGGCAAAGAAATTTAAAGTAGTTTTCTTCACAGACAGTGAAATGACAGAATACTCAAGACTTAATAAAATAACAAAGATGATAAAAGATAAGTAAACACTTTGGCACAACTATAGAATAGAAAAAAAATCTTCATGATCCCCATCATGTCAATATTTCATTAATAAAAAGCAGAAGAAACTGAGAAAAATACAATTTACAATAATGACAAAATGTATCAAGTACTTGGACATTAGCATACGTAGATGTGTATTGAACATCTATAAATATAACTAAAAACTATTTAAACAGAAATGAAAGAGGAACGAAACAATGGGAAAGACAGTCAACATGCTTGGCTATGTCAAGCCTGTTAGTCAGTCAACCAACTTTTTATTAAGTACCTCCTATGTGTCAAGCACTATACTAAGCCCTGAGGATAGAAAGGCAGAGCACAGACCCTGCTCTCAAGGACTTCACAATCCAATGGAGGAGACAGTAAACAAACACATGCAAACAAGTATAGAAAGGATAAATTGGAGAGGCTCAATAGAGAGAAGGCACTAAAATGAAGAGGGTTTGGGAAAGTCTTCTTGTGGAAAGTGAGATTTTAGCTGGGACTTGAAGGAGGGCAGGGAATGTGCTAGGTGAAGATGAAGAAGGAAACCATTCTAGGCATGAGGGACAGCCAGTGAAAATTTCATGAGCTAGGGAGATGGAGTGCTTTGTTCAAGGAATAAGTAACGAGGCCAATGTCACTGGACCCAATAAGGATGGGGGTAGGGAGGTGGAATAAAATCTAAGAAGGCTAGAATGGGGAGGAGAGGGCAGAATGGGGGACAGGTTGTGATTGCTTTGATTGCTAAACAAATTGCTAAACAAAGGATTTTATATTTGGTCCTGGAGATGATAGGGAATGATGGGAGTGTACTAAATGGGAGTAGGGGACATGGTCAAACTTGCACTTTAGAAAGATCACTTTGACAGTTAAGTGGAGAATGGATTGGAGAAGAGAGAGACTTGTGGCAGGTCTATTGTAATAGTCTAGGCATAAGGTGATAAGAGCCTGCACCAGGGTGGTAGCTGTGTCAGAGGAGAGAAGGAGGTGTATGCAAGAGATATTATGAAAATAAAATCTATAGCACTTGCAACAGATTGGATATGTGGGAAAAGGGAAAATGAGGAAGTCATGAATGACACCAGGACTTGGGCAACTGAGAAGATGGTAGTGGCTCTGACAGTAACAGAAGTTTGTTCAAAGAACTCAGATTATAGAGGGAAAGACAATGAGCTCAGTTTTGGACATGCCAAATTTAAAATGTCTACAGAACATCTAGTTTGAGATGTCAATGAGACACTCTAACATGTAAACTAACTCAAGAGAGAGATTAGGGCTGGATATATAGATCTGGGGCAACTAGGTGGCTCAGTTGATAGAATGTCAATCTGCCTGAAATCAAGAAGACTTCTCTTCATGAGTTCAAATCTGGCCTCAGATACTTCCTAACTATGTGACCCTGCACAAGTCACTTCACTCTGTTTGCCTCAGTTCCTTATTTGTACAATGAACTGGAGAAGGAAATGGCAAACCACTCTAGTATCTTTGCCAAGAAAATCCTAAATGGTTCACAAAGAGTCAGACAGGACTGAAATGACTAAACAACAACATATAAATCTAAAAAAATCATCAATATAGAAATGATAATTGAAACCACAAGAGCTGATGGGATGACTAAATTCAACAGAATAGGGGAAGAAGAAAAGAGGGCCCAGGACAGAGCCTGGGGGGAAGGTAAAAATGGCAGTACCTTCCAAGTATGGATTCAGTGCTATTGTAATTATAACATCGATATGCTATTTCATGGAATTCAATATAAAAAAAGAAGAGACAAGAATATGGGGGTTAACTTTCTTAAGGAAGAGAAAGGGGAACTTGTACTGCCAAATCTCAAATTATACTGCAAAGTGGTAAGTTCCAAAACTCCCTGGTATTGGATTAAAATATAAAAAAAAAAAAAAGAGATAAAGGAAATAGAATCAACAATCTAAAATTAGAACTAAAGTTAAACATTGAACTACTGTTTGATGAATACAAGTTGATACAATAGAAGAGAAATGGATCATTATTTAATTAAAGCCACTAGAAATTAGAAAGCAGAAGTATAGCTTAAAAATGGAATTAGAACAATGTTTCATACCATATACCATAATATATTTCAAATGGATCAATCAATTAAATGTTAAAATTATGTCAGAAAAATAAGAAAAAATGGAATTGGGTATAAAGATTTTCCCAATTTATTTATTTCCTCTTTAATCTTAGCTTTATTAGATTTACTTTTGCAAAGCCTTTTAAATTTCATACAATTAAAATTATTCAGATATCTTCTCTGTTCTTCTCTATCCCTTATTGGGTCATGAATTTTTCTTCTATCCCTAGATTTAATAGGTTATTTTTTTCCATGTTTCTCTATTTGTTTATGACATTAGTTTTTCAATCTAATTTAAATATCCATCTGGAGCTTGTTTTGGCATAAGGTAGAAGCTGCTGGTTTAAATCTAATTTCTTTCACACTGTTGTCCAATTTTCCCAGCAGTTTTTTTTTATCATATAGCAAATTCTTAGCCCAATAGTGGCATTTTTCTCCTAAAGGTCTCTCCAAGATATATAAGGAACAGAGTCAAATTTATAAGAACAGGAGACATTCTCCAGTTGATAAATGGTCTAAGGATATGAACAGGAAGTTTAAAAGGGAAGAAACCCAGGCTTATCTATAGTCATATGAAAAAAAATAGTCCAAATTACTACTAATTAAAGAAATGCAAATTAAAGCAAATCTCAGATTCTACTTCACACTCATCAGACTGACAAAAATGAAAAAAAAAAAGGAATGTTGGGGAAATGTGGACTTGTTGATACACTGTTGGTGGCTATGTGAATGGGTATAACCATTTTTGGAAGTAATTTAGACAGAAAAATTACGGAACAGAGCATGCCCTTTTGCTCAGTTACCCCACTGCTAGGCCTATACCCAAAAGAGATCAAAGAAAAAAAAAAGATCTTAAAGGTCCTTTATGTAAAAAATATTTATAGTAGCTCTTTATTTGGGCTTTATTTGGTGGTTTAAAAAAAGAAACACCTGAAAACTAATAGAATGCCCATGAGGAATGACTGAATAAATAATGGTATAGGAATGTGATGGAATACTATTGTGCTGTAAGAACTGAGGAAACAGATGACTTCAGAGAAATAGAAAAACTTATTTGAACTGCTCCAGAGTGAAGTAAGTAGACCCAGAATAATATTTAATTCTATAACATAAATATCATAAAAAACAATTTTGAAGACTTCTTTAAAACTGATGAAGAACTAAATGAGTGGAACCGGCAGAAAAAAATTATACAATAACAACATTATAAAGACAAACGACTTGGAAAGCTTGTAAGAACTATGATCAATTCAATGACTATTCATGACTCTAGCAGAATTATGATGAAACATAATGTCAATATCCTGGTGATAGATTTAGGGTACAGAATATGACATCAGTTTGTTTTGCTTCACTGTGAATAGTTACTAGAAATGTTTTCCTTTCTTCCTTCCTTTTTCCTTCCTTCCTTCTTTCCTTCCTTCCTTCAGTCCTTCCTCCTTCCTTCTTTCCTTCCTTCCTTCAGTCCTTCCTCCTTCCTACCTTCCTTCCTTCCTTTTAATGAGGTAGGGATAGGAAGGAGATAAAAACAGATTTCTGTTAATTAAGATAATTAAACACATTGCCTCTTTTATTAAAGTATTGACAAAAAACAGAGGTTTTTAGAACATGTCACAGAAAACAAGTAAAATACCAGAATGTGTCATTGATTAAGGTAAAAGCAAGGTTAATATTCAATATATTAATTAACATTTTCTTTCTTCTTGTTCCAAAAGAAATATAAGCAGGACATGCCTGCTTGAAAACTGCCCTGGTTTTTCAGTACATGAAACTTGACCTCTCAACTTTTGTTTCCCTTACCTCCCAACACCTGTGTGTTGGACTTAGGAACCAAAGGTTTTGGAATGACCAGTTTTCAGAGAAGACTAAAACTTTATTGAAGTCAGGAGGAAGATTTTAAGCCTCTTGTTCCAACTAAGCACCAAATCAAATAATCACACATCTTCTTTGCTTTCACGTGAATATCACATGGCCATCTTAAGGGGTCTAGTAGTATTGCTTCATGGCCATAAACTGGGGCACCTCCTTCCTTGCACTGGTTGACTCAGCTCCTTTTTGTTAGCAGAAGATATCATTTGTTCTCTTTCCCATTTCTGTGTTATGAGTCACCTAAGTAATCTTTTTCATGAAAAACGCTGTGACAATTTGGGATATACTAGTAACTTAATCATTTCCTCCAGCTAACAGATTTAGTGGGATGGTTTTATGGGATAAAATCATATCGCAAAAAGAGAACTGGACTTAACCTGTGAGATCAGGCAAGATTCATAGTATTCTGAAACTAGAAAGGATCTCAGAGATTATCTAGTCCAATGTCTTCATTTTAGACACAAGAAAATAACAACAACATGGCAACTGATGCACATAGAGGTAAAGTGACTCTACTGAGATTGAACATCAAGGGTGATTAAGGGACTGCTCCCCACCAAAACAAATTCATGGTCTTTTCTCATCTCTCGTTCTCATGACCTCTCTAATATTTCACATTGTTGTCTATGCATCCTTTTGGGGAAAATGTCATAATCTGTTAGAAATCTAATATTCTAATGATTAATTAAATCTAGTAATTTAAGAGAAAAATCTATTTTTATTATTTGTTTCATTTTATTCAATAAATAAGATTATACTTTCAGGTCCCATCATTCTTCCCCTTAAAAAAATAAAAACAAAACCTTGTAACAAATATTCATAGTCAAGCAAAATGAATTCCTGCTTTTGGCAGATCCAAAAAATATATTTTGTTCTATATCCTAATATCAATGAACAGCTAACTTGATTTATGGTTCTTTAGATTTAAGTTGATGGATTTCAATGCACAAAATGTCATGGCTCTTTAATCTAAATCTCCATCAGAAATTATTTGCCTATTAATTCCCATTCATTTTTCCTCTTTTGTGGACATAGTTAAAATGTATTCTTTTCTTCTGGTTCTGCTTTTTCATTTTAAATCATTTCATTTTCTTTGTGTTTCTTATACATGTCCATCCTGATTTTGTTAAAATATTCATTAACGTTGGTCTAGACCAGTTGTATCTGCAGTATAGGAAACTCCTATTGTTCAATCTCCTTCCACAAATGCTGATCAGCAGCTTATCTGTAAATAAACAAAAATAACAGTAACTACAATTTGTATTGTATTTTAAGGTTTGCCAAGCACTTGACAAGTATTACATGATTTTATCTTCATAACCTGAGAAGTAGATGTGATTTTTATCCCCATTTTACAGTTGAGGAAACTGAGTCAGACAGAGATGAAGTGACTTGCCCAGGATCACATAGCAAGTGTGTAACTGAAACCAGACCTGATGTTAAGTCTCATTAACGCTAGGTCCAGTGCTCTAACCACTGAACTGCTTAACTGGCATCAAAGTAAATTGTACATAATTACCTGGAAAATGGAGAGACCCAGTGATTTGCCAATGTTCCTAAGCCAGGTCTTCCCAATTCTCGGGCTGGTATTCTATCCGCCAAGCCATGCTGCCTCATATATGCCACATTTACTGAATCATTCACCTATTTTTGGACACAAGTTACTTCAAATAGCTTGTTCCCCATTGTAAATGATGTTGCTATGAAAATATTTGAACAGATAGCTATCTTTTTTGGTCATTTTTTATAACACTTTCTAAGTAAAATAGAAATATTGGATCAAAATGGGAGGGGGGCTTGTAGATTTTACTGTATACTTTAATATTGCATTCTAAAAAAAAGATGATACTAATTTGCAATTCTACACTCTCTTTCTTGAATCTCCGTCTCTGTTTCTCTCTCTTGCAATTTTATCCTACCCTCATTCTTTCTTTCTGTGTCTTCTCTATCAGCTTCACTGGTTTCTCCTTCTTCCACCAGATAGTTTCATCTTTTGCAGGCTATTTTCATTTATTTTTCAACCTGTCTTAAGGCTATTGATTCCCAATCAACTTCTCTTACCTTAAATTGTCACCCCCCCAAAAAAAACCAATTCACCATTGTAAATTTTGTTGGATTGAGTCCCTCCCAAATGAGCTTCCTTTCAAACGTTTTGTTGTTGTTGTTGTTAATGACACTACAGTCATTCCCCAAGGTTCTAAACTGGAGTGGGGAACCTGCCCTGCCACATGTGGCCTCAAATCCAGATTCAGTCAAAAGACTGTACTTGAGGACCTAGAGGGCTACATCTGGCCTCGAGGCTTCAGGTTCCCCACCCCTACAAATCATATAGTTGTAGCTGGAATGGTTAAAAAATGTGGACAAATCCTCAAAGTTTCTGAGAACATGTCATGTCTGGAATATTTCTATCATTTCTAGGCTGTTGCTTACACCCTATTGAAATACTTTACAACCATCAATATAAACAGTTCTCAAAGGAAGAAATGTAAGCTATCAACAGACAAATTTTTAAAATACTTCAAATTACCAATAATAAGAGAAATGTAAATTAAAACAACTCTGAGATTTTGTTTCACACCAAAATGACAAAGATTGCAAAAAGGAAAAGGAAAATTGTTGGATTGTCTACAGGAAAACAGGCACAGTAATACACTATTGATAGAGTAGTGGATAGGTCCAGTCATTCTAGAAAACAATTTGGCATAATACCCCCAAGGTCAATGTATATTGTCCTACTTAGTCTTATACCCAAAAGATGTCAAAGAAAGAGGGAAAGGATCCAAATGTAAAAAACATTTTTAGTTTGTTTTGTTTTGGTAGGGTCAAAGAAATAGAAACTAAAGGAATACACATCAGCTATGGCTAATGTGGTTGAACCTAATTATGATATAGTAATATCAATTAATATATTAATATAATGCAATATTGCATTATAGAAAATGATGGGAAAAAAGATGGTTTCAGAGAAACTTGAGAAGGGTTACATGATGATGTAAATAGAAGGGTGTAGAATTAGGAAAACAATTCATATAAAATATTGTAAAAACAAAGACCTTTGATAAAGGAACCATAATGAATAACCAATGGACATTTTGGGCATCCCTTGGGAATCCTTGAGATGTCAACAAGATATAATATTGCTGTCAATATGTTAGTAAAACAAAAAAGGGCAAGGAATCCTCATGCAAAAAAAAATTATAGTACTTCATTTTGCGGTAGCAGGAAATTGAGGAAATGCCCATTAATTGGAGAACAGCTGAACAAGCTGTGGCATACGAATGGAGTGAAATACTATTATGCTATAAGAAATGATGAGCAGGCAGATTTCAGAAAAACCTAAAAAGACTTGCATGAACTGATACAGAGTGAAGTGACCAAAACCAAGAGAATATTGTACATAGTAACAGCAACATTACATGATGATCAACTATGACAGACTTAGTTCTTCTCAGCAATACAATGAGCCAAGATGATTCCAAAGACTTATGGTGGAAACCAGAGAAAAAACTGTGTAGTCTGAATGCAGATCAAAGCAGACTATTTTCACTTTTTTTGTTTTTTCTTTCTTGTCGTTTTCCCTTTTGTTCTGATTCTTCTTTCACAACATGACTAATGTTGAAATATGTTTAACATGATCGTACATGTATAATCTATATGACTCTTGCTGTCTTGGGGAGTGGGGAGGGAAAGGAAGAGCAAAATTTGAAACTCAAAATCTTACAAAAATGAATGTTGAAAGCTATAGTTACATGTAATTGGAAAAAAATACTATTAAGTGAAAAATAAAGAGTCTCTGTTGGGTGGTTAGCCTATAGTAGGAGTGTGCTAGAACCTACTGGAACGCACTCCCAGAGCTTAAAACTTCCATATAAGCCCTTACACTAAGGAAATCGGCAAATGCTACAAATGTTTTGTTTATTGTCTAGACTTAAGAAAGTCATGGAGAAAATAGTAATATTGCACATTAAACTTAAAAGTGTTCAAACTAGAGAGTCAGTGTCTAAACATTTCTCAACGTATGACTAGCCTATGATAAATCAATGGAAAGAGATAGATAAAAATAACAGAATATGCTGTCATAGATGAATTGTAAGTTGCACCATTGAAGGAAATGTTAACAGCAGTGAGAGCAAAGATCCATTTCTGTATCATTCCGACCAACACTACTGGAGGTCCTTCAGTTCAGCACAAAAAGATACCATCCATAAACACTGACAAGGCTGTCCTTTTCTCCCTCCACTGTGTAGCAAATATTGTCTCTGCACCTTTGTGATCCACTGCATTGTCTCCTTTGATTGCTCAGCTTAGTGTATGCAGAAATCAGATGCTTTTTAAGAAAGTGGCATAATAATAATATTAATATATTTTTCTGAAATAGTGAAAAGAAAATAAGAGCTCCTTTCACTTGAATGAAGAAAACTCTCTAGTTCCAGGGAATGGGTTAGAAATTTAGTACTACATACACTTAGACAATATTAATTTTTAAAAGTGAAATCTCACTCTAAATTACTAACGATTAGAGAAATGCACATTAAAACAACTCCGAGGTATCACGTCATACCTAACAGATTGACTAATATGACAGAAAAGGGAAGTGACAAATGTTGAAAGGGATATGGGAAAATTGGAACATCAATGCACTATTGGTGGAGTTCTGAACTGACCCAACCCTTCTGGAGAGCAATTTGGAACTAAGCCCAAAGGGCTATAGAACTGAGCATTCTCTTTGACCCAGAAATACCACTTCTAGGGTTGTATCCCAAAGAGATCATAAGATAGAGAAAAGGACCCACAAGTACAAAAATATTTATAGCAGCTCTTCTTGTGGAGGCAAAGAATTGGAAATTGAAGAGATACCCTTCAATTTGGGAATGACTGAACAAGCTGGGGATATGAATGTAATGGAGTATTACTGTGCTGTAAGAAGTGATGAGCAGGTAGATTTCAGAAAAATTTGGAAAGACTTACGTGAACTGATGCTGAGTGAAGTGAGCAGGACCGAACACTGTACTATGAATGATGTGGCCGTTCTCAGCAATATAGTGATCCAAGACAAGCCCAAAAGACTCATAATGAAAAATGCTGTCCACATCCAGAGAAAGAACTGATGAAGGCAGATCAAAACATACATGTTCATTATTTTTTCTTGATTTTTTTCCCTTGTATACTATTTCTTTGTTGAAAGAATGATTAATATGGAAATATGCTTTACGTGAACGCACATATATAATCTATATCAAATTGCTTACTGTCAGAGAAAGGAAGAGGAATGGAAGGGAGGGAGAAAATTTGAAACTCAAAATGTTAAAAATTGCCTTTACATTTAATTGAAAACTGAGGGGAGTCAGAAAAATTTCTCAAGCCAAATATCTGGGTCTAGTTTCCTTAAAGACTAACTTACAGCAATATGGGAAATGTGTCAAATGCATCAATGGTATCCACAGATTCAGCACTCTTCTCCACCCTCTAACACATAGTAAGTCAAAAGAAGAATGTAGATTCCTAAGGTTCTGATGGTGTGGATCTATTAAAGCTAACGCTTTGTCCTGGAAGTACTTTAATCAAGCATAAGAGATGTTGTTTTTCTAAGTAAAACAGTGGAAAGCAAATCAATAGCTCCTTTTTTTTTTTCCTGTAGGCATGATTTGACCAGGATCACACAGCTTATATGTGTCTGAGGCCAGATTTGAATTCAGGCCCTCCTGACTCGAGGGCTGTTGCTCTACCCACTGTGCCATCCTAACTTCCCCATATTTCCTTTTGGGGAAAACCTACCACACTCTAACTTTATTTAACATAATCAGATTTCAAGTTTTTTCAAAGGATATGGAAGGGATTTTTAAGTGTCTTCCCATCAGTTTCAATTTTCCAGATTCTAGTTCCTTTACATTAATAAATCATGTCCATTTAACACAGGAAACATTGTGAGGTGATGAAAAAAACACTGGACTTGGAGTCAGAAGACCTGGTTTCAAATATTAACTCTATTACTTGTCCTGTATGACCTTGGGTCAGCCCCTTCTCCTCTTTGGGACTCAGTTTCCCCATATGCAAAATGAAGGATTTGGGATAGATCAACTCAGCAGTGTTCAGATGAATGTTTAACAACAGCCTTTATAGGTGAAAAAATGTAGACAGGAAGCACTTTTAGATTTAATATGCATTATTAACATTTTCTCCATCCCTTTCTTAAGTCTAAATTCAAGTCCTAATCTGTAACATTTGCCAATTTTCAAGGTGTAAATGCTCACACTAAAAGTTTAACAATTAGCTCTGCTGAACCCAGTTGGCTCCAGAACACCAGTGATTATTAAAATCCAAGGCCACTGCCACTCTATGTACAAATAGTCATCTGTCCAGGTGTATAGGGAATCCAAACTCATATCATTGTTTACCTGACTCAACCTAGTATTGTGACATCAGAGTTAAAGGAATGGGTATGTTGGAATTCTATGGGAAGGACAACACACGAATGATCAGACGTGACTTAGAAAGGAAAACTTAGAGGTCAGGCCTTTCATTCTACAGAGGGGAGTGGGTACAGTGGGGGGAAAAGTCTGGAATCATATGGACTGGGTTCAAATCCCACATCTAACACATGTGAATTTTGGACAAGTCATTTAAATTCACTGAGACTCAGTTTTCTCATCTGTAAAATGAGGAATTTGGATGAGGTGACTTTGAAGGACCTTTCCAAGGCTAGATCTATGATCCTGTGAAACTGAGGCCCAGAAAGAAAGTGGAAATTTGTCCAATTACCCAGGCAACAAATTACAGAATAGATGAGTAGATTCAAACCCAGACCCTCAAAGTGACTCCAAATTCATTTCAAACATGCCAACTTGTCCTCATGGCTTCTGATTAATTTTCTGATACCAAGGCAACATGAAAAAGGAAAGCAGATGGGGCTTGTTGGACTATATCTTTGGGCACCAATGGGTTCCTTATCCATGTTTTGTGTGGAAATGAGACTTTCTACCAAACCCACCCAGCCAAAGAGCTACTTAGTAGTGAACTGAACTGTCACCAAATGAGCTCTCTTCACATCCAAAGCTTTGATTGCTGCAGAAAAGTTGTAATATAGTCTCACAGCTCCTAGATGAAGACATTTAGTGTAGAGAGGTTAAATAATTTACACAAAGCCACACACTTGGGAAGCATCAGATATGAGATTTGAACCCCAGTTTTCTGACTAGAGAAGTTCTTAAATTGGAATTGCAATGTGGTCCACTAACATGGATGGGTTAAAAAATATAAATACAGCTTTTATTTCAGTAGTGCTGGGTCTAGAATTGGGAAGGCTTGAGTTCAAATGTGTCCTTAGACACCTGCTAGCTGTGTGACTCTGGGAAAATCATTTGCCTCTGCTTGCCTCAGTTTCCTCATCTGTAAAATGGGGCTCTCCCTCACAAGATTATTGGGAGGATCAAATGAGAAAATATTTGTAAAGTGCTTAGTACAGTACTTGGCCCATAGTAGGTGCTTAATAAATGCTTATTCTTGTTGAGTCATGTCCAAGTCTTCCTGACCCCATTTGGGGTTCTCTTGGCAAGGGTACTAGAGTGGTTTGCCATTTCCTTCTCCAGCTCATTTTACAGATGAGGAAACTGAGGCAAACAAAGTTAAGTGACTTGCCCAGGGTCACACAGCTAGTGTCAGAGACCAAATATGGACTCAAGAAGATGACTCTTCCTGACTTCAAACCTACTTACCTGCCAAATGCTTATTCTATATCCATCAATATAATTGTTTTTCTTGGCAATCCAAGGATTTTTCATTTTCTTTTATGTGCAACAGTCTACCCTGACTCGCACTGCTAAAGGCCTCATAAATTAAATTTTGTTCTTCCCCTAGGGTTCTATAATACCCTTAGAAAGACTAGACGGGGGGCACAGTGCTCTCTTCTAGACCCCACCAATGTTGTACCCCAAATGTCTTTTTTCCCCCGTTCACATGGTGATCAGAAGAAGTGATACAAGGACCCTCTCGAGGTCTCTCTTAAGAACTTGGGAATTGATTGTGTAACATGGGAGACACTGGCATAGGACCACTCAACATGGAGTACCCACATCGGAGAAGGTACTGTGTTCTTTGAGCAAAACAGAACCGAAAGAGTACAAAGGAACCACAGGATGTGCAGATTCAGAGAATCCACCCCAGATATTCACATCGACTTATTATTAGTGATCACCCTGTGGTAGAACATTCCAATCTCGTATTGGTCTGATCAGCCACAGTCCCACACATTGAAACTTGACTTTAGCATAGTGATACCAGTTTGGTCCTCTTCAAGAACAAAGGACAATCAACCCCAAATGTAGGGGGTGGGTCTGTTGCTACCCAGTTCATTTAGCCTCTGTGTCAAATTAGCTTTGATACTGAAACATTTCCAAAGAGATGATCACAAATATACAGAATTGCTCTCTTAATATATAATCCCCTTCTCTCATGGCACCACGTCAGCCTCTGGGGAGGGGAAGAGGATTAGGTTGATGGCTTAGCTCAGATCCAAGTCCAAACCCCCACCCTGGGGCTCAAATTCCAACCACTCAGCTTCTCAGGGCTTCCGCATCATCCCTCCTGCAATCTTGGTTCCAAGGTCTGGAATTCTTGGTCTGTGAAGATCATCTGCAGCACCTGACTCTGAGGACAAACTTCACAAAATAGAAATAAACACTCTTAGACCCATTCCCTTAGAGAGCTGGTAAAAGAGGAAGCAGGAGAAAGAGAGTCTTTCCAGGCTTCTGGGAGCCACAGATAAGAGCTGCTGAAAAGAACATGCCCAAAAACTCTAATAGGCTCAGTCTCATTAGAGATTAGATAATTTTAAAGATTAGATAATTAGCCAATCAAAGGAGGTTGCCCCTACCCACACAGTGGAGGACTCAGACCTGAAGTGGGCATGCTCATACCAACCTAGGTTAAATATGTATTTAAAAACATTATTCTGAGAAGGGGTCCATAGGTTACACCAGACTTCCAAAGGGCTCTTTCTCACACACTCACACACACACACACACACACACACACACACACACACACACACTCTCTCTCTCTCTCTCTCTCTCTCTCTCTCTCTCTCTCTCCTCTGTACCATTTCTCTCTTAAAGTTCCCTCCTTTTACTACTGAAGAGATAAGAGGAAAGCCAATTCATCATAATACTAAATACTCACTAAATACTGAGTTTGTGTGTGGAAAAAATATAGCTTAGGATTCTTCGACAGAAATTGCTGAGCTTCTTCAGCAATTCAACATTGGCCTTGATGCTATGGGGATCTGTATACAGAGTCAGTGCTAGAATTTTCCATAGCCTTATGGCTACAAATAAATCTTTTTTAATAAGAAAAAGAGAACATTCTCTCTATGGTCATTCATCATATTCTTTATCTTAGGCTGAACGCTTTAGTGAAAGTTAGCCTTTCAAACTATGACGTAAAGAACTCGAGAGGAGTAAGTAAAAATGTGAAAACAAAATATAAGTATATACTTTTTGTTTCTTTATTTTCTTTTAGTGTGACTGGGTCTCCCTAACCAATTCAAGTTGGTCTTGCCACCCAGAAGGCCAATCCCACTATCAATGGGCACAGGAGCTCATCTGTTCCATGTCTAGTCTGAGCTGGTTCACCCAGACATCCTTCCTTAGGCAACCTGGTGGCCTCCACCCTGCCCACACACCCTTATCTCAGACACTCACCATATTGGTGCCAAACTTACTAACACTGGCTGCATGCAATAAGACTTCCTTAACCAGAACTTCAGTTCAGGACTCCTGAGCTTAAGGGATCCACCAGCCTCATGTAGGGATTACAAGTATGTGTCACCATGCCTGATTTATGCTTTTCAAATGAAAACTCATTCATTCATTGAATTTTAGTGCTTTATGGACTGAATTACAGGATTGACTTAGTCCTGAGTCCCAGAAACAAACAAACATGAAATCCCAAAGCTAGGAAGTTTTCTTCATTTCAACCTAGAAGATTGTAAACTCCTTAAGGATAAGGATTATTTTTGTCTTCCTTTTATATCTCCAGCATCAGCCAGTCAATAAACATTTTTAAGTGCCTACCTATATGGCAGACATAGTTGTGAATGCTGAAGATACAAATTTTTAAAAAGATAATCCCTGCTTTCAAGAAGCTTACAGCCTAGTAGGGGGATACCACATACAGAAGGAACCTGAAAGGGGTGGGGAAGGGTGGGGAAGGGTGGGGAAGGGAAGAATGATTTGTATGTCCAGAAGAGCACAGTCAGTGAGAAATGAAGAGACAGCTGGTCTGGACACCCTTCTTAAATGACGGTTCTGGGAAGGGTTTTCCACCTTCTAACAGATCTGATGAGGTGTGAGTTCCAAGGCTGACATGATCTTTTGGGGACTTTGTGCTTGATGAAGTCCAGAGAAATACAGCTGATAGGAAATTAGTATTGTGCTTTGAATTCTGTTGGTGTTTAATAAATGTTTATTGAATTGCTTTGAACTGACTCCATATTTCAACATGATGCCCCTCTACAATATTTCCATATCACTATCTATGCCCCTTTGTAGCACTGGTGTTTATTTTTCCTATATCATTTTTTTGGAACTCTAAGTAAGCCATGGGGGAGTCAGGTGATTCAGTGGATAGAGCAACTGGACCTGGGGTTAGGAAGATCTGAGTTCAAATCCAGCCTCAGCTGTATGACCTTGGGCAAGTCACTTAACCCCTATTTGCCTCTGTTCCTCATCTGTAAAAAGGTGACACACTGGAGGAGGAAATGACAAGCAACTCCTGTATCTCTGCCAAGAAAAAGACAAAGTCCATATAAATCATATAAGGGTTGGGCATGACTAAACAGCAACAAAACAAGCCATACCACATCTCTATGCTCTATGTTCCTTATTTCCTCTTTGAAGCTTTTGCTTCATCCTGATTCCTTTGAACTTCCTTCTCTTGCCTTGACGCTCAATTGTTTCCCAATTTGACAGTTTGGTCCAGGACATGCTTGACCCAGACCTTGATAACTCAACTCTTCTTGGAGTTATCTATTGGCATATGGACTACTTAGAGCATGGGACAATTATTGCTATATGAAATAATGTTCAGCTCCCAGGACGGCCATGCGCTTGCAATTTGGTGTTGGAGGTGGGCTGGGAAGCGAAAGAAGAGTAGCACACCTGGGGTATGACCACTAGAAGAGAAAGGAGACCATTATTATCTATCATTATATAGCTTATTATTTTAACAAATTCTTCTTGCTAATTAGGTGAGAACTCCCGTGTTTCTATGCTGCCTTTGGGGGAGGGTGTTCAGCTCAATGGCAATACCCAAGTTATGCCATTTGTTTGATGCTTGATGAAACTCTAGACTTGTCAACTCAGAAAACTCTATAATTATGCAAAGTTTCAGGCTTTACAACTCTAGCTGTTCTTTTAGGTACTCATCTATCAAAGAAAAAATTAAGATTCAGCCTTTCAGGTTGAATCTATATATCCATCCATTCAGAAGTCAAATGAACATAAGTGATTAATACACTATTTTCATTTATAATATTTGAGAGAATCTGCTTTCCTTAATTAACTTAAGTGTCACTAATGAAGAAGATTTATCATTGCCTTGAAATCTTATCAGCATTTCCACTGGGCTCAAGAATATGCATTCTCTCATTAAGAGAAAAGGTGGAGATTAAAGAGAGAGGTAATTATATTTAAGCACTGGATTTAGTAAAATAAAGTTTTCCTCTTTAGAAGCTGAGTCAAAGCGTAAAGTTGAAATTATTCCTCCTGGGTCAATAGCTACCCTGAAATGAGATTAATTTGTGACTTGCAAACCAACCATTCTTCCTATAGCATGATTTCCAAGCACCTCACCATTGTGGAAATTTCCCTTTGGACTTGCTTTACCATGTCATCACCAGGAGCCTTGACTTTTGTCTTGCCACTGGACTCCAATGACTGTGAAAGAGAGAGAGAGGCTCACTTCAAGCACCTCTACTTCACTTAAATCCAATTTACACGCAAGTCAAAAGATATCACCCATACCATTTTAGTATTTTTACCTACCTCAAAGTCTTGTGGCAACATGCAAGTGACCAAGCAGCAGGTGCAGATACACTGGGAGCTGTAGTTACAACCCTGCTCATAGGCAGGTCAGACCATAGGGTCATCTTGTCACCGAACTGAAGCAGCAGTAGGATTTGGCAGCCCACTTGGTGTCTGAGCAGTCCTTTTTTTGGCAGGGGACTAAGAATTATTTAATAGTCATATATGGAAGTGAACATTTTAAAAATGAGACAAATATACTGTTTTAAACATTTTTTAAAAGTTATGAATAACAAAATCTCTCCTTCCCTCCTTCACTCCCCTTAGATGGTAAGCAATCCCATATAGATTAAACACATGCAATCATGTAAAACATTTTCATATTAGTCATTTGGTACAAGAAGATTTGATTAAATAAGAAAAGGAAGGAAGGAAGGAAGGAAAGAAGGAAGGAAGGAAGAAAACAAATAAAAAAAGAAAGTGAAAATAGTATTTCAGTCTATATTCAGACAGTAATCAGTTCTGTCTCTGGATGTGGATAACATGCTTCATTATGAGTCCTTTAGTTTTGTCTTGGATCATTGTATTGCTGAGAATAGTTAAGTCATTCACAATTCTTTATTGCACAATATTGCTTTTACTGTGTACATCATTTCCCTGGCTCTGGTCACTTTACTCACATCAGTTCAGTAAGTCTTTCTAAGTTTTTCTGAAATCATCTTTGCTTTTCACAATAATATTCCATTACTATCACAAATCACAGTTTGTTTAACCATTCTCCAGTTGATGGGCATCCCTGTGATTTCCAATTCTTAGCTCCCACAAAAGGAGCTGCTATAAATATTTTTGTAGAAATAGCTCCTTTTCCCTTTTCTTGTATGTCTTTGGGAAATAGATCTAGCAGTGGTATCGCTGGGTCAAAGGATATGCACAATTTTATAACCCTTTGGGTGTAGTTCCAAATTCTGAGCAGCCTCTATTTAAAGACCATACTGTTCCCCTTCTGGTGTGAGGAAGAGGCTAGGAAAGGTGCCCTAAAAATTATCTACTTTTCCAATGCTGGCATGCTTGGTTCAGCAAGCAGGGAAGCCAACCTGAGATCAAAACACAAAAAAAGTACAAATACATTTGAGGAGACAATTCCACTTACCACCAGTACATAGAATGTGTGCACACTTATGGACAACAGGAAACTCAGTAGACCTGAAAGACAAACAGCTCTTGTTGAGGGAGAACTCATTAGCTATTGTATGCAAATAGTAATCTTGAGTGAAACAATGCTAGCAAATTAAGGAGGACTTAACAAAGTTGGAGCTGGATACACATTCTTTCTGGAGTGATGGGTGTGATGAACAGCACTGTGAAGTTGGCATATGTTTTGCCATGAAAACTAATATAGTCAACTAGCTACAACTAGCTTGTATGCCCCACAAAAGGAGTGAATGACAGGCTCATGACAATGTGATTGTCACTTGCAGGAAAGCACCATGTCACCATCATCAGTGCATCTGCTCCCACCATGAAAAGTCCTGATGAGGCCAAAGAAAAATTTTATAAAAACATGGAGATCCTCATCATCAATGTGCCTAAAGAGGACAAGCTTCTAAATCTGGGTGACTTTAACAGCAGAGCAGGCACAGATTATCAGACATAGCAGGGAGTCCTTGGTTGGAATGGTGTCAACAACAGGAATGGTCACTTACTGCTGAAGACTTGTATGCCTAGTGACTTTCTCATCACCAACAGTTTTCTGTTTACCTAAATGCAATAAAACTTCATGGATGCAGCCTTGCAGCAAACAGGGGCATTTAATAGACTATGTCATTGTAAGAAGAGACAGACAGAGTGCAAGAGTGACAAAGGCAATGTGTGGCACAGAGTATGGAACTGACTATAGACTTATACTTCGCAAGCTAAACATTTGCATTCCACAAAAGCAGCAACCCTGAGGCAAAATGACTACAAGGAGATTTAGTGTCAGCACATTAGAGCACTTCCCTGTGTTTGAACAATTTTTTGCTAACTTGGAGGGAAAACTGAACCAACACAACACAACTGCAACCATGGAGCAGAAAAGAAGCCAGTAATTTTCAGATATCTGATGTACAGCTTTGCATTTACTCAATTTGGACAAAAACACTCACAAACATCAAGACTGGTTTGGCAAAAATGATGGGGAAATTCAGAAGCTTCTAAATGAAAAAACAGAACTTCGCAAGATTTACCAGTAGGATGGTTCAGTGTTTAATCACATCAAAAATAAAAGGTAAATAAAGTTTAGAGAGATGCAGCATTCTTGGTTCAGTAAGAAGGCAGATGAATTTCAGTTTTATGCTGATAGCAACAATCTAAAGCATTTTTATGATACTCTAAAAGCTGTTTATGGGCCAAAAACCTATGTTGCATTTCAACTACTCAATGCTGATGGAGCCACATCAATTAGTGACACAGACATGATCCTGGAGAGATGGACTGAACACTTTCATAGTGTTCTTAACAGACCATCATCAATCAATGCTGGAGTCACTGGTCACATACCTCAGATTGAAGTCAATTCCTCTCTAGCCAAATTTCCAAAAGAAGAAGAGATTTTGAATACCATTGGGCTTCTCTCATGTGGCAAAGCACTTGGTAATGATTCTATTTCAGCTGAGATTTACAAGGCAAGGGGTCCACTGCTCATACAAAAGCTTACAGAAATTTTCTGGGTTCTCTGTCAAGAGGAGGTTATCCCCAGGAGTTCAAGGATCCCTCCATTGTCCATCTCTATAAAGGAAAGGGAAATAGGTTCTCCTGTCACAGTCACAGAAGGGTTCTCCCTCTTACTCATGGCTGGAAAGATTGTTGCCAGAGTCCTCCTTAGTGGGCTGATTCCTCACCTGGAAGATGGTCATCTACCAGAGAATCAGTGTGGCTTCAGACAAGGGTGAGGAATGGTTGATATGGTGTTTGATACTCAACAATTCCAGGAGAATATGCCAGGAGAAGAACAGAGGTCTATATGCAACATTCAGATCAGATGATGGCCTTTGTTACTGTTAATCATGAAAGCTTGTGGAAAATTATGGTAAAATTTGGTTGCCTGGAGAAGTTTATCAATATTGTATGTCAGTTTCTTGAAGGCATGCTTGCATGAGTTCTGGACAATGCTCTTTCCTTCCCAGTTATCAACGGAGTGAAGCAAAGGCTTGTCTCTATGCATGATGTTTTCAGTAACATTGCCAGATGCCTTCATTAGGACAAAAATAGCAACAAGATCAGTACTGAATTGAAGGTAAATTATTCAACTTGAAAAGACTGAAATCAAGGGAGGATTGATGTGTGACTTTTTGTTCACAGATGATTGTGTACTCATGGCAGGCTCTGAGGCTGAGATGCAGCAGTATGTGGATTTATTCTCTACTGCTGGTGCTAATTTTGGCCTAACCACTATTACCAAGAAACCTGAGGTTCTTCACCAACCATCACCACACGCAACCATCAGTTACAACAAATGGAAAAATTTTGAAGGTTGTGGATAAGTTCACTTACCCTGACAGTATACTTTCCAGGGAGGTCCACATAGATGATGAGGTTGACACATGCATTGCCAGAGCTATCTCAGTGTTTGGGAGGCTCTGAAGAAAAGTGTGGGAGAGAAGTATTAGACTGCTTATCAAGCTGAAGGTCTCCACAACAGTTGTACTGATCTCATTGTTATATGCCTCTATAACCTGACAGTCTACCAGGGACATACCAGGAAACTGAATCATTTCCATTTTAATTGTATTAGGAAGAGTCTAAAGATTTCCTGGCGAGTTAAGGTACCAGATATTGAGGTCTTTTCTTGAGTTAAATTGCCAAGCATTCAAACTCTACTGAAGAGAGTGCAACTCTGATAGGTTGGCCTCATTGTTCAAATGCCAAAAATATGTATGTCTAAAAGACTGTTGTACAGAGAACTCACACAAGGCAAGTGCTCACATAAAGGTCAGAAAAAGTAGTACAAGGGCACTCAAGGTCTCTCTGAAGAACTTTGGAATCAATCGTGAGACATGGAAGATGCTGGCACAGACTGCCCAACATGGTATGGCTGCATCAAACAAAGGTGCTGTGCTCTATGAGCCAAATTGCAGTAGCTCAAAATAAATGTGGAATGCACAACTTTAGAGACATCTCCACTCCAAATGTTCATGTGGACTCTTTGTATGGACCTGTGAAGTCTTCCAAGCTTGCATTGGTTTGATCAGACAGTCAGACACACTGCTCCTCGACTCCAACATAGTGATATCATTATCACTCCTCAAGCACAAAGGAAAACAACCAACCAACCAACTATATCAATGTCCTTTTAAGAATGCTTTCCTCCAAATGACCTGACCCAGGAGAACTTAATCAGAGCAGAGAAAAAAGGAATTTATCATCTCTATCGTATTGGACTTGTATTAATAAAGGTTAAGATCACATTCATGCTTTGTTGTTGTTATATCCCAGTGTTGGCTGATATTGAATCAATTGAAAGTTTTTTTCAAATACTTTGTGATAATTCCATCAGAGCTCTAATAATAATAGAGAGCATTTATATAGCACTTCCTTGGGTGTTATCCTTCCTCCCCGTCCCCGCTTTAGAATGTGAACTTCTTTTTTTTAATTACCACTTTTCTCCACTTAACAGTATTTTTTTTCAATTACATGTAAAGAGAGTTTTCAACATCCATGTTTATAAGATTTTGAGTTCCAGTTTTTTCCCTCCCTCCCTTCCCACCTCCACAACAAGCAGTCTGATATAGGTTAATACATGTACAATCATATTAAACATATTTCCACATTAAAGAATCAGAACAAAAGGGAAAAACCACAAGAAGAAAAACGAAAACAAAAAATAGTCTGCTTTGATCTGCATTCAGACTACATAATTCTTTCTCTGAATATGGTTAGCATTTTTGATCATGAGTCTTTTGAAATTGTCTTGGATCATTGTATTGCTGAGAAGAGTTAAGTCTATCAAGGTTAGTCTTCAGACAATATTACTATATACAATATTCTCCTGATTCTGCTCATTTCACTGCATCAGTTCATGTAAGTCTTTATAGGTTTTTCTGAAGTTCGCTTGCTCATCATTTCTTATAGCACAATAGTATTCCACTGCATTCATATACCACAGCTTGTTCAGCCATTCCCCAACTTATGAGCATCCCCTTCAGTAGAATGTGAGTTTCTTGGGAGCAAAGACAGCTTAACTTTTCTATTTGTATTCCCAGTGCTTAGCACATAGTAAGCATTTAATGTTTTATCCATTCATTCACTTTCAAGTTTGCAAAGCTCTTTACAAATACTGTTTCATGTTACTTTCATAACATTACTGGTGCTGGTATTAATTCCATTTTCCAGATGAGAAAACTGAGGTAGACAGCCATTTAGTGACTTTTCCAGAGTCACACAGTTAGATTTGAACTCAGGTCTCCCTGATTCCACTCTGTTCACTTTGCCACCTACTGCCTAGCTATGGTCATTTTTTCACCTAAGACAAGTGCTACAAATCATGCCTAGGATATTTTCATGCAAGATACCTTTATTGTGATGAGAGGCAGATATTAGCTCATGGTGAGACACAGACACTCTGAAACACCATGAAGCATCTGGGGAGGCTGTCTAAGGAAGAGGAAGTAGGAGACTTGGTGAACTTCTTATTTTATTTAATTATTCTTGATGACTAGATGCTAAAGAGGCTGCTGGTGTGGTGGAAAGACAGTTGGCCAGGTAGTCATGAAAATCAAAGGTCACAATTTACCTCTGTCACATTGACTTATGTGAGCCTGGACAAGTCACTTAACTATTTATCATCCTATGCAACTCTTAAGACTAAATTGTAGAGGTATAGATCTTCATTGGTAGAGAAAGGTCGCTTGATGGAATATTCTTATATCAAATAAATTATGGATGCCTGATACAGATGTGGACATGTAATATATATGCACACATATCTACATCAATATCAACCACCTATAGTTTATATATTAGATTTCTTGAAGCCAAGTATGAAGAAATATCTCACCTTAGCATATGCATACATGCACACACACACTAATATATATGATACATATCTTATATATCTTAGCACACATGCATATGATGTGATATGATATGATGTATGACATGAAGAAATAACTCACCTTAGCATGTGTGTACATGTACACATACTATAATATAGTATAATTAATATAATATAATATGATAGGATGTGATGTGGTATGATATGATACAAGTATCTTAGTACACACACATAATATGATATATGATGTGATATGATGTGATACAATATGATATGATATATAGTATGAAGAAATAGCTCACTTTAGCGTGTATATACATGCACATATACTATAATATAATAGGATAGGATATATGATATGAAGAAACAACTCACCTTAGTATACATGTACATATATAAATATATTGTATATTATAATGTATACATACATATAATTAGACTCAGACTGTTAAAGTGGGAAGAGACTTTGGAACCATTTCATCCAAACGTTCATTTTACAGTTCAGAGCTTCTGTCAGAGGAAGAACTAGACCCCAGCTCTCCTGGTCCTTCTCAAGCACTATCTGTCCCCTAGTCTCAGAATGATAATGAGTAGAGAAACTGAAAGGGAATCCTCTGGGAGGATCCCTTCTCAAGTTCATTCTTTCCCCAAGTTTGGGAACCATCTAGAGAAAGAAGCCTAACATCTTCATTCATGGGTAGGCTGTTAGTGTACAATTGTCTTAGAGACCCTACCTCCACTCATGCTTTCCTATCTTGTCATCTGGAATTTGTACTGCTGGACACTAACGCGCACTTGGGAGGCTGGGGTGGGGGAAGGTAGGCTGGGTCCAGAGAGGGGCCTCTCCTGATACTTGGTCATCTTGCAGCTCTCCCTGGGATTCCTGTGAGACAGATCCCTTGACTGAATTCTGTCCAGAAACAGATTCATCCCAAAATGGAGATGTGAGGGGGTAGGGTGGGGGGGGGGGGGTTTGGGGG